>CM029598.1:77583665-78198956 GCA_017311375.1 Mytilus coruscus | reverse complement strand
AAAATCTGATCGAAAAAGAAATAATTGAGAAAAAAATGTAATTAAGAATTTTATGAACGTTACTGAATAAATTATCCCTTAACTGTTTCATTAAAATACCGCGAAAGAAATCTTTTCAAAATTTGCATGTTTATTTTTATACATTACGGGGGAGAGCAATTCTTGAAGGTTTCGCTTTTAAGACAAGTTAGTATTTAACGTAGAAAACATTGATCGTACACCATTTATAACTACTTACAATCTTGCATTGACCTGTTGCATTCTGATATCATTTACTATTACTACAATTAAACAAAGATGAAGATATTTTTCAATTTATTTCACACGAAATTCAATGACCGTATACTAGTAGTTTCACCAAAAACTACGCAAAACATTTGCATTGCAAAATATAATGTTTTCATTTCAAAATTAGACGTTTATTTGTGGTAAAAAATAACGCGTTTTTGTTAAAATCAAAGTTATGATTCCTGTTCTCATTTACATCAGCAAACGGTTGGAATACATAAAACAGATAAACATTTACCCAATGTATCTTATTTGAAATAAAATAAAACATTAAGCAAAGCAACACAAATAATAATCCCTTACTTCAACAACAGAAAGTCTTTAAACATTTAGTTGTGACACTACCGAAAACGATTTATAACTGGATTTTCACTTGCTTCAGCAACACAATGGCTGTCACATTAATGCACATTTGAAGCAGAACCCATCTTACATTTCCGGAGCACCTGAGTTCACGCCGAGTTTGTTTAGTCTTTAGTTTTTTTATGTGATGTTCCTTATTGTTATTTGTCCTTTCCTAGTTTTTATTTTCGTCTATACTGTTGTCCGTTATTATTGGAATTATGATTTCCAAATGGTATCTTCTTAATCTTTGTTAAAGTAAAGGTCATCAATACATTACTTGTTTGGTTTATCTTTTCTGTTTGTCCTCTTCGAACAATCATGACTGTAATCACTGCTAAAAATGCTACGGCACTACTGATAACACTATAAACAACTGTCCAAATAATAACGTTTAGCTCTAAACAAAAATGTTTGAACATTAAACATCGTCTTAATTTTGTTGGTTGAATAATAGAAGTTCCAGTTTTCTTTGTTTTAAATTTCAAAATTTCAAAATGAAGAAGTCAACATCAACGGACTACATGTATGAACATTTGTTTTTGTTTTATTTGTTTATTGTCACAGACCTGACAAACCTACAAATGACGATCTACCTTTTATTAGTATTTCTTGACACGATCCTTGTGTAGACACTTGCTACGGAAAGTGGCATTGAAATCGTATAAGATGACTTCTTTTTTGACGCACTTGGTATTACAACATTTCGAATTTCGCTTGTATAGCAGTATAATAACATGTGTAAGTTCTGATCATAAAGTGGAAAAGAGAGGATATTGAATGGATATAAATTGTAGAAAATTTAGCAATAACCAAAACTTTCTATGTTTTCTTAGAATGCCGGAAGTATTAACCGTGTCCTACATTTCCCTGCTTATGTTTTATATCCACTTTTAGAAAAACAATACACCATCTGGAATACAAATTATTGCCTTATAACATTCCATTATTTTTGTATTTTCAATATTTTCTATTTTCTAAAAAATCAACTGATTGTTTAAACTTACCTGTCGTCGTGTTTGTTTCGTTCCCATTTCTTTCCGGCAAGACTTCGACTATTGTGTGCTTGTTAAAGTGAACATCAATGACGTCTATGGCATTTTTGACGCAACATCTATACACAGCTATATCAGATGCTGTGAAGTTTTTTATAATTAATATGGCAACAAACCCATTGGCCGTTATATTTTGTTTCTTAATAGTGAGCTTTATAGTGGTAGTTTTTACATGTCTTTCATATTTATCTTCGGACGTTATGTTGTTGTCATTGTAATACCAAAAAACCAACTCAGGTATCGGATCAGAATAAAACTTTACTTCCAAAAATATGTTGTTCCCGTGATTTATTACCTTCTTTTCTGTGAAAACAGGTCGGCCTTAATGATAAATACAAATGCATATCAAAGCTATAATAAAGAAATACAATTCTAGTAGTAATCTTGAAAAAGTATACATGACAACATAAATCAAAACTGGATACAAAAGAGCATAATGGTTTCTAAGCCTTTCAGGATGACCGAAATTGTTGGTGTTCTATACGTTCTAAGCCATGTTACCGGTTAATGTGTTGTTTTTCCGGTAGACAAAGCCTCTAACAAAAAGTAAAATAACAAATATACCGAACTCCAATGAAAATTCAAATGTCCCTTATCATATGGCAACATCTTAAGCTAAAAACAAATCGAACGAATAGAAAACAACTATCATATTCGTGACAATATTGTTTTATTTGCAAAAATCATTATGTTTTGAATGTCAACTAAAGACCTCGGATTTCGTAACAAACTGAAATCCCTTATATATCTCTTCTCTCCCTTTTTATAACAAAAAAAGGGAAAATTTATTTCTGGATACCTTAACGTCACAAAAATCCACATATAAATATGTATCTGGGTCGTCATGATGTTCGACTAAATATATTTCGCAAGTTCGTACCACCATTATTTTTACTGTATAAGATGACCTTCAGAAGTACTGTGAGGAGTTATATTCAACCAGAGATGTCAATAAGATGTTGATTCTTTAAGAAATTTTGTGTTTTTCTGAAAGTTTGAATGTATCGTCTCATCGAACAGACCTTTTTTCTACGAAAATTGAAATTGTAGATCCAGTTTTATTGTTGTAGGTTATAAAAGCTTACTTTGTAAAGAAATGCTTTGATACAATCTAGAGGCTTTAAAGAGCCTGTAGTGCTCACCTAGGTCTATATGCATTTCAACAGCAGACACTCTTCAACTTTGTAGACAAAAATATGATGAATGACTCAAATCTCGTTTTTGTTGATCGGTTTTTGTTAATCATTTTTTTTCTGTTTACAATTTGGATATATCTCCTATAGGTTGAAACACAAAAAAATATTCAAAATCGACATTAAAGACCAATAACTCCTCTAGATGACACCTGACGATTTCGGCCATGTTAACTTATTGTAGATCCTGTCTTGCTGATCTTTCTTTCTATTTAAATTTCAATCTATTTGTTTTAGTTTTCAAGATGATATGCAAAACCGCAAACAAAATTGTAAAACTGCCATTCAGGTTTAAATTATTTCATCATTAACTTATTTGCAAAAATTTCAATTATCATAATTAGTTATTTATTATTCATTTGTTAATTCCTATTGATGGTCCTATTTTTAACCTTTTTAAAGAGTTATATAACATTTTATTTGAGAATACTGAAGTATCAGTATAATACATTTTTCCTACGGTTCTTTAATAAATTGTGCCATCTACTAGTAAGTTAAACAGATTAAAGAAAATTACTATTATTTCACGGTTTTTTTTGTTTTTTTTTTTTTGTGTGAAATTGTGAATGGCGCACAACATTTTAATCCTAGTATCAATGATAAATTTATTGTTTCTACCCATGTTATGTTTTAGAAACGTCGACCATGTATGTTTCCAGGCGGGATCATCAGACACATTTTTCAATTTAGATATCCAATAATCAATGTGGCCAAGTTTGTTTTAGTTAAGCCAGGGAGTTTCAGAGTTTCAGATGAAAAAACAAATTGTTTGTAAATGTTAAAGCTCGACGACAGACGACGACGGCTGCCAAGTGATGAGAAAGCTCACTTTGTCCTATGGGCCAGGTGTTAGCTAAAATACAATAATACTAAAGAGGATATCATCTAAATACTGATCTTTTTATCGACAAAATATTTGTTGAGTTTGGTGGATTTATATTTCAGTTCACAGTTAGTAAACCAATGAGTAGTAATTGTGCATCCTTATTGCCCGACCTATTTGAGAACTCATATTAAATAGTATTATACAAAACCTTCTCAAAGCCAATGAAAAACAATCTTGCAAAGTTCTTTAATAATATTAATTTCACTTTCACTTAATCATGTTAATAACACACATTTCGGTGCGTATTTGCATCTCATATATCTCAGGAAATTGAAATTAAGACAATACAGAAACTGGAACGTCTGTTTCGTATCTTGAAAGGTGGCACGGAGTGACTGAAATAGATGCTACACAAGTTTTACGTTCACCATCACTTATTTAGTTAACCAATATGATATGTCTGTATCTCAACTCACTAAATGTTTTCCACTCTAAGGTATTTGGATGCAAGGATAATTGTCTGATCCGTAATTTTTACCGCGTGTATATTACTCCCAATTGTGCGCTTTTCACGATTATGACATTCTGATAGTGTACATTCATATGTCGGGTGATGCATGCATAGCAGGAAACGCTTACCCAGTCAGTGCAATCAAATACCTAGTTTGAAATTTTTCGTGTTCAAAGCAATTTACACAGATTATATTTTTAGTGTTATATTAACCACTAGTAAGTTTACTCTTTCTGTTTAAAACACATACTTACTTCTTACATGTACTGTTGTTTGAGCAAAATATTCTGCTGTTTTATTGTACCAATAACAAGAATAATTTCCCGAATCCTTAAATGCGCAAAATGGTATAGAAAGTACTGAAAATATGCCGATTATTTGACCAGCCATTTTGTCGATAATGACGTTATTATAGGTATGAACCCAGATACTTTCAAATTCCAAAGCTATATCTGAAGTTGTCTGGCATGTTAGATTGATTGTTGAACACATGTCACAAAAGATATCTCTATCCTCTATACTAACATCTGGAACTGAAAAATTAAAAACTAATAAAATACATGTCATTTATTAAAAAAACTTAATTGATAAGATGGAAGAAGATATTTATTTTCTTTAAAACACATACTAATGACATATTTAAAATTCAATATGTTGTATATCATATTTCTAGTATGCATAACTAAATAATTAAATAAAAAGATATAGAATTTTCGGTTGTCTGAAGAAAAAATGTTCACTGGACTTTGCGTCGTTGACCATTTTATGTAAATTGTGTATGACGGATTATTGGTCATACAAATGCTTTATAGATGTATTGATAACTCAGTTTTATTATCACATCAATCAAGAGTTTGAATGGTGGAGGTCAGATTAGAAGTAGAGATACATTTTTGTTGAGGAGTTGTAATATAAGGATACATATAGAACATGAGAAGTGTTGATTGTGGTAAAATAACTATGTTTTATATCATTTATATTTTCTATTTAAAGATAACCATTGCATTAAAAGGTGAATTTTGATGACGACATATCCAGTTCCATAGATAATCTTTACGCCATGTAACCCAAATTGGTGTGCATTTTTCGCTGTTAGCGTAAATGGCGTTCAAACAAGCAATGTCAACTCGGTGAACAATTACTCATCGAGTGCTCATTGGTTGATCAAGCGGTACTCGAGTACTCGCTAGGGAATATATCTATAACACGGAAACATAAAAATACGTATTTTACATTCTGTGGTGTGTTGTTCAACTGACGAAAACCATCTACATAAGTATCTGGAAAAATAATTAATAGTTCATTACCTATAAGTACTAATTTAGTTAAAAAATAACAATAATCTAATCAATATAATTTAAGAAATATTTTAAAACTATTACAGGGAAAACCATATCAAACAACAGTATATGGTAATCGTTAAAAAATACTTTTAAGGTTTACAAAGGCGTCAGGATTATAAGATCAACTATTCATTGAGGTTTACCATAGAATGCAATGAATTTGTGTTATTTGGAAACATTTCCTTGCCAACTATTATTGGGGAAAGTCGTTATTGAAACTTTGTAAATTACAGTCTTGCAGACGAAAATATTTTTTGACGGTACCGATTTGACGGAATGGCTAAGACATATTTAGTTTAAAGTGTTAGCCTAGATAAAGTCCACGTATTTTCGGATGCATTTTAAATGACAGTTGAGCACATGCATTCGAAACAAAACGTATTTTATATACTTGTATGGTTAATCAGTGTTGCCTATTTAATTTTCCGAAAGAGGCACTCAAGAAGATCAATTTTATATAAAGAAGACAGCAATATTCTAACAGGAAAACGATTAGTCGAGTATCGTTTTGGTATTCTATACGCGGTACTACCGAGCGATACTCGAATATTCGAGTAATCGTTGACATCGCTTCTTTAAACTGTTGCTTTTTTTCTAAATTGGATGAATTGCCTTAACAAAATAAGGACAATTTTATTATTTTTGAGATTACAAACTTTAAATAAACTGCATTTAATACGATTGTTTAAAAGTTTATAAATACAATCCAATAATATTTTATAAGATTAGATATATTGATTACAATAGCATATGATATTTAATCGAAATTACTATCATCAACAATTCAACTTTTTAGATTAAGGGCGAATGACTTCATAAAGTTATAAAGTTGCTATTCCCTTAAAATCCAGGTTCAATCCACCACATTTTCTTTCGAGAGATGTCTGTACCCAGTTAGGAATATGACAGTTGTTTTCCATACGTTTCGTTGATTGATAAATTCGTATAATGATTTTGTCAGTTTTTATGGACTTAACCTTGGAGTAATTTTAAAACCTTTTGTGTCCTGTTTGCTTCTTCTATTTTTATATGTTTTACATAATTTTACCGCGTGTATATTACTCCCAATTGTGCGCTTTTCACGATTATGACATTCTGATAGTGTACATTCATATGTCGGGTGATGCATGCATAGCAGGAAACGCTTACCCAGTCAGTGCAATCAAATACCTAGTTTGAAATTTTTCGTGTTCAAAGCAATTTACACAGATTATATTTTAGTGTTATATTAACCACTAGTAAGTTTACTCTTTCTGTTTAAAACACATACTTACTTCTTACATGTACTGTTGTTTGAGCAAAATATTCTGCTGTTTTATTGTACCAATAACAAGAATAATTTCCCGAATCCTTAAAGGCGCAAAATGGTATAGAAAGTACTGAAAATATGCCGATTATTTGACCAGCCATTTTGTCGATAATGACGTTATTATAGGTATGAACCCAGATACTTTCAAATTCCAAAGCTATATCTGAAGTTGTCTGGCATGTTAGATTGATTGTTGAACACATGTCACAAAAGATATCTCTATCCTCTATACTAACATCTGGAACTGAAAAATTAAAACTAATAAAATACATGTCATTTATTAAAAAAACTTAATTGATAAGATGGAAGAAGATATTTATTTTCTTTAAAACACATACTAATGACATATTTAAAATTCAATATGTTGTATATCATATTTCTAGTATGCATAACTAAATAATTAAATAAAAAGATATAGAATTTTTCGGTTGTCTGAAGAAAAAAAATGTTCACTGGACTTTGCGTCGTTGACCATTTTTATGTAAATTGTGTATGACGGATTATTGGTCATACAAATGCTTTATAGATGTATTGATAACTCAGTTTTATTATCACATCAATCAAGAGTTTGAATGGTGGAGGTCAGATTAGAAGTAGAGATACATTTTGTTGAGGAGTTGTAATATAAGGATACATATAGAACATGAGAAGTGTTGATTGTGGTAAAATAACTATGTTTTATATCATTTATATTTTCTATTTAAAGATAACCATTGCATTAAAGGTGAATTTTGATGACGACATATCCAGTTCCATAGATAATCTTTACGCCATGTAACCCAAATTGGTGTGCATTTTCGCTGTTAGCGTAAATGGCGTTCAAACAAGCAATGTCAACTCGGTGAACAATTACTCATCGAGTGCTCATTGGTTGATCAAGCGGTACTCAGTACTCGCTAGGAATATATCTATAACACGGAAACATAAAAATACGTATTTTACATTCTGTGGTGTGTTGTTCAACTGACGAAAAACCATCTACATAAGTATCTGGAAAAATAATTAATAGTTCATTACCTATAAGTACTAATTTAGTTAAAAAATAACAATAATCTAATCAATATAATTTAAGAAATATTTTAAAACTATTACAGGGAAAACCATATCAAACAACAGTATATGGTAATCGTTAAAAAATACTTTTAAGGTTTACAAAGGCGTCAGGATTATAAGATCAACTATTCATTGAGGTTTACCATAGAATGCAATGAATTTGTGTTATTTGGAAACATTTCCTTGCCAACTATTATTGGGGAAAGTCGTTATTGAAACTTTGTAAATTACAGTCTTGCAGACGAAAATATTTTTTGACGGTACCGATTTGACGGAATGGCTAAGACATATTTAGTTTAAAGTGTTAGCCTAGATAAAGTCCACGTATTTTCGGATGCATTTTAAATGACAGTTGAGCACATGCATTCGAAACAAAACGTATTTTATATACTTGTATGGTTAATCAGTGTTGCCTATTTAATTTTCCGAAAGAGGCACTCAAGAAGATCAATTTTATATAAAGAAGACAGCAATATTCTAACAGGAAAACGATTAGTCGAGTATCGTTTTGGTATTCTATACGCGGTACTACCGAGCGATACTCGAATATTCGAGTAATCGTTGACATCGCTTCTTTAAACTGTTGCTTTTTTTCTAAATTGGATGAATTGCCTTAACAAAATAAGGACAATTTTATTATTTTTGAGATTACAAACTTTAAATAAACTGCATTTAATACGATTGTTTAAAAGTTTATAAATACAATCCAATAATATTTTATAAGATTAGATATATTGATTACAATAGCATATGATATTTAATCGAAATTACTATCATCAACAATTCAACTTTTTTAGATTAAGGGCGAATGACTTCATAAAGTTATAAAGTTGCTATTCCCTTAAAATCCAGGTTCAATCCACCACATTTTCTTTCGAGAGATGTCTGTACCCAGTTAGGAATATGACAGTTGTTTTCCATACGTTTCGTTGATTGATAAATTCGTATAATGATTTTGTCAGTTTTTATGGACTTAACCTTGGAGTAATTTTTAAAACCTTTTGTGTCCTGTTTGCTTCTTCTATTTTTATATGTTTTTACAAAACTTGTACAGAAGATGTTTTTTTTTGTTTTTTTTAATTTGTTCAGCGCCAATTTGTCAATATTAAATCATTAATATTTAGATAAGCTCAAAGCAAAATATTTGAAAGCCAATGATGTATAAGAACCGACACAGTTAAAGAGCTATATGACCAAAAAGGACCTAAAAATTATTAACAAATCCCAAATGACTCAACTTTGCCTGACAGGGTTTGAGCCTTAGTTTCTTTAAATTTCTAAATTGATAATGGGACACATTAACATCTGTAAATACCACAAAGGTCATCTGATTTTTAAATACCGATAAAGACCTATTCCAGACATTTTGACATGGTATATATTCGCATAGTGGACGATGTATGCATAGCACGAGTTGCTTAAATTGTCGATGCATATGATCTCGCTCTTTTTAGAGTTCTTGTGAATTTATGAGATTTGAACATCGGTCATCTATGCACTGTACTTGTCGTAATTAAAAATTAAAAGGCTGACCGAACAATAAGCATCATTCAAACGAATTATAATAGAATATTTTTTAATGAATAAGCTTAAGCAGTCATCAATCTAAACAACAAATAGAGTTATATTTACTCTGAATGTCCAATGACCTGAAATTATGCTTAGCGAATTTTTAAAGCACTATACCTGCTATTTTAATTACAATCTTGAACTTCACTGCCGTGTTGTTGTTAATGGTATCGCATTGATAAGTTCCTTCGTCATCTTTTGTGAAGTTATGTAGCTTTAAAATGTATTCACCGGCTGTAAAATTGCCAGACATCTTTATTCTACTTGAATGAGGGATGTCAATGTTAACATTGTTGTTAATGGCATAGGTAGAGAGTTGTTGCGGCCCTCGCCATATTATAGCATCCGTGGTTTTCTTGAATGGACAGTTTAATTCCGCTGTTGAGCCTAGTGTCACATATAGCTCAATAGAAACTCCTACATCTTAAAAAATAGAACACTTACTTTTTTCATAATTCAAAACTGCTTTAATATTTTTGGGGCAGCACTTGTATGCGAAATCCTGTAGGGGGTGTCACGTTTTGGTACTTCATGACAAACATACCATATACCAATGTAGTAGCTTATAATTGGAAAATTATCCCAACATATTTAAATCCCACACTTACCAACTTTGATTTCTTTTATCATGATTGGTAGATATCTTTTTTAGAAAAAAAAAGAATATGAAACAAGTTGTGAAATTTTGTCAGAAGAATGTATGAAATATATTTATCATTGGTCACATATCAGGGTTTTGTATATGTAGGTGCGTGAAAACTTCTTAAATCAAAACATGTTTTAAATAAAACAAAACAATAGGATCCTTAGGGCATTTAAAAGCATACATTCTGCGATCGCTTGCAAACCACTACGTTCAGTGTAGATACATATTTTGTTTATGAAAAGTAAAGCAAATCTTAAGAAACCTATTAACTAAATAGATATAAGAAGATGTGGTATGAGTGCCAGTGAGACAACTCTCCATCCAAGTCACAATGTGTAAAAAGTAAACAATTATAGGTTAAAGTACGGCCTTCAACACGGAGCATTTGCTCACATTGAACAGCAAGCTATAAAGGGCCCCAAAAATGACTAGTGTAAAACCATTCAAATGGGAAAACAAACGGTCTAATCTATATAAAAACGAGAAACGAGAAACACTTATGAACGACATCAACAAACGACAACCACTGAACATCAGGTTCCTGACTTAGGACAGGTGCAAACAAATGCAGCATAATTTAAACGTTTTAATAGGTACCAACCTTCACCCCTTTGTCATAAAACAATAATGTTACATCACAACATAGAAAGATACACTATAAAATATCAATTGAAATGTATTAAATAATTGATATTAATATAATTTTGAAAATTACCATCCTGTAACTACAGGTAGGTTTCACTATATAGATGATGTTCTTTCACTAAATATTTCAAAATTTAGTGACTATATAAAACGTATGTATCTCATCAAATTAAAATAAAGGTTACCACATATACAGTTTAGTCGGTCGCATACCTTGCCTTGCGTCTCGACATTGATAATGAGATCAAAACTGTCCAAAAAGGGGATTATTCAGCTTTCCAATTGGGAACTTTCCTTTTTCATGTAGCAAAGTGCAAGCAGCGCCTTCAAATATGGAGTATATTTCTCTCAGTTGATACGATATTTCAGAGCTTGTTATTCCTATCATAATTTCCTTGATAGAGGGTTGCAGGGAACAATGAAGGTATTGAACACAAGGTTTCCAAGTCGTTAAGTTGAGGACATCCCTTCAAACGTTTTACAAACGCCATCGCGAGTTGGTTGACCGTCATAGGATTTTTTTGTCCGAAATAACATAAGTTATGTTCTAACAGACGTTTCCACAATCCTGTTCTTCTTTCGCCGATTGTGACATCACTGAATGAAATGTGTCAACTAATTAGTACTAACCATGAGCAACACGGTGGTTGCCACCAGTGGACCAGGATGTGCTAACCTGAAATCAAACCCAGTTTTGATTGTTTGGTTCGTGTTTCGTAGTATTTGTTACTCTATAAAGTGTTTTGGGGTCTTTTTGTCATGCCGTTGGCATCTTATCTCGAGTTTTCAATGTTCCTTTGGATTCTTCTGACTCAATTTTAATATATAGCTGCTACATGTATTAACGTGTTATCTTACTTTTTATATAATAATGACTTAAAGTTTCTATATTTAACAATGCGAAAGATACAAGGAAAAGGATTCAATTGTAAATGTAACCTCTGGTGCGTAAACTATAAACAGTAAAATCCAAAAGAACGAAACTGAATAATAAGAATAAAAACTTGCATTTCATTTTTTCTTTTAAATGGGTATACAACCTGTTGTTTTACTATTATGTTTTCAATAAGTGTAAATTAACAAGAATAAAAATAATCGTCCACTCACCAGCAAGAAAGGCAGAATAAATGTACAATATAATTTCTTGATTCCACATGTTGCAAATATCTGAAAATACGGATATCATATCTTTATTGGTTATGATATATAGTTTTTTGTATAAAAAATTCAATTAATTATGATCATTACCTTTAATATTAATTTATGTGTTTACTTAATGTGGAAGCTTCCGAAATAATTCATCGTAAACCACTGCTAATGGTTTAAGATGAAAGGACCATATGATAATGATGATGTAAGAATTACCGATGAAATCAAATTAAAAAGTAAATAAAATCGTATTTGAAAGAAGGCACATTTACATTTTAGGATACTTTTTTTTAATGTTGGAAAATTATAATTTTACCAAGCATTTTTCTAAATCGGAAGGTAATCTCTTCATGTAAAAATCTTTTATTCAGTTTATTTGACTTATATTCAAATAAGTAGATATTATTATTGACAACAATGCAGTATACATTATGTCTCCATTTCGAAAATTTTATGATCGTCGTCATGATTTGCCTGACTGTTATTTAACATCTGTTTCATAGAGTGTTCTTGATATCATGCACTAATCTCTGTCACACTAAAGTTCCCCTTTTTCCAGTGACACCGAGTGACCGAGTTCAACTTATCTGCGAAATTTAACTTGCCACGATTAACAAGACGATTTAAACAATAGAACAGAAATTGATGACTTTTCCGGAGCACTTATGTTCACCACAGGTTTTATGGGTTTTTCCCAGTAGTTTTTTTCTGAACTTCAACATTTGTGTGTCACTTTTGTTGGTTTTTGAATTCCATTTTTTTCTCCAAGTGTTTTTTTTTTTTTTTTTCACTTCTGTTTTTTTTTTTTTTTTTATCAGGGTACCTTTTCTTTCCTATTTTCCACTTGCACTTTTCTTTTGTAATATTGCTTGGAAAGTATTTTAAAATCAAGAGGGTTTTGGTCCCTTACCGTAATTTGCTATAGATATTGTAAATGATTTTATGGGATATATATAATGTTACAAAAGGTGGAGTGATTCAAAATTGAAAACCATTGGTCTGGTCATGGTGAAACAACAAACAAAAAATAAATACAACAGACAGCAACAATGAGACTATTGAATTTTACACATACTATAAAACCAACTTATTTTTGCGTACGGTTTATTTACTCGACTTCCGCGAGTAAGAAAATAATGCGAATTTGTTCAACTTTTTTGTCTTGTCCTATATAAATACATCACCAATTTTCGAAAATTGATTAACAAGATGGCTAGAAATGGTCAAACTTAAACAAAACAGTAATAATTGGTTAACAGTGCAGTATTTGGCATTTCAATTACGGTAAACGTATAGTTTCAACGATATAATTGTGTTGGAATAATTACAGATAGCATAGCTTACTGTTCGGTGTGAGCCTAGGCTCCGTGTTGAAGACCGTACTTTGACCTATAATGGTTTACATTTATAAATTTTGACTTGGATGGAGAGTTGTCTCATTGGCACTCATACCACATCTTCTTATATCTACTTATGTGTAACATCATGCAAAATCACGACATGTGTAACAATGATCACAGCTATAATAATTGGTTGCAAGCACATGTCATTTAATTTTATGGAAAAAGTTCATGAGTTCAAAATGATTAAAACTGCCTGATGAAAAATATGAATTATTCATTCTCACCGATTTGATATGATGTCTATAAAGTCCTTCTATTGCGAAAATATATCAGAAATTATTATAACTTTGAATAAAGTACAAATACCTAGTTCATGACAGTTGTATTTCCCTATTGTATTGTGCACAATATAGAATATTGTCGTTGGAGATTTTTCGATAATTCCCCAAAAAAATCACAAATAAATCACTTGAATTCTTGATAACAGGATATTATATAACAAATTAGATATTTAAGTACAAAATGTAATTTCCTAATTAGCGACTCATGGTGATATTAGTCCATTTAGGATTAAAAGAGTAAAATCTTTACCACAAAAGGTATCGAGCTTCTCTGGAGCAAACAAAGCAAATACTTTTCTTTCGATTTTGTGCTTTTCGAACAAAATGCAAACCATCTGTGAAAGAAGAAACCCTTTTGAAAATAATTTATCTGGAAAAATTACATGACATGACATGTCAAATAGCTTGAAATCATTTTAGGAGTTGAAATTTGATAATGAAAGGTTAAAAACCAGCGGAGCAGAACCAAACGTAAACTCGGTCTGAAATACATCATAGTAGACTCAAATGTACACTAAAATCAGCACAATAAGTGAAAGCGTTTGGAAAAAGGTCCGTATAACTGTTATATTCACGAAATTTTCAAAGTCCAAAGCCCGTAATTTCGGCAAAAATCAGCGGAGCGGAACCAAATGTAAACTCGATCTGTAATTCATCATAGAAGACTCACATACTCAAAATCAGTTCAATCTGTGAAAGCGTCTAGAAAAAAAAGTCCGTACAATTGTTCGTTGCGGAATGACGGGATGACGGAAAAGGGTAAAACTATATGGTCCCGACACTTAGTCGTCGTGGCCATATAGTTTTACCCTTGTATGGACGATAGTTTTCTCATCGAGGATTGTGTTTGCACCTGACAGGAACACTAAACGTTGAAATGGACTCAACTTGTGCTGATCGTGAACAAGGATAAAATTAAAGTAATTTTGAGTGTTTGAACGTCCAGTTTATACACGCTGTGTTATCAAAGCTTGTTGTTGCAAATGTGCATATCATACCTAAAGCGATGGCATTTGGCTCGGCTTAAACTAATAGGAACCCTTAAGCTATCGTAAAAGCAGAAACAATCTTTTAACACAAAGATATCTGGTTTGATTGCAGTAAACCAAATATCTACAAATAACACATGGACAAAAATATCGTCTCATATAGCGTGTACATCATGTGCATATTTATGTAAAATGTGACTTATTTTACTTTTTTTTTTTGTCAGGTGGTGTATGTAGATTTCTTTGAAAGCTGTCTTGTTGGGTTAAATAAAACTTTAATGACTGGGTATGCAGGGAAAAGTTGATTTCTCAGAGACAACAAACTTGGTATTTCCCTTATAAACAGCTGATAAGTGTATAATATTCAATCGATGCTGCATTATGGTCTAGAAAAGTTGAAGTAGTTTTCGGCGCATCTCGTTCGTCTATATAGGGTTCATCAGTGGCGCTCGAAACAAAATAGTTGGAAATTCAAATCGAATACAAAGTTGGAGTGCATTAAGAATAAAAAATTTCGCAAAAATGTGCCAAAACCTTTACAAAATGCTTTCATAGATACAAAGATTTGGTTTGGAAGTTTGACTGTACTTATTTAAATCTTATTACAATACGTATTCTAATTGTGACGGTTATGTTTTTATAGAGGTCCTAATTTAAGACACGATTCAAAGAAAATATTGGTCTTTTTCATAAACTCTTTCTTTGAGATTATCAATTAACACTCTTGTAATATATTTGAATGTTGCGTGTATCGGTACTAAATGAAAATATACCTTTATAAATTGTGTGCGTCCAAAGTGCGTTTCGGGTTTTAACTCAACAGGAAAGCTCAAACATAAGAATTGAAAAGCCAGGGCTTCAGAGAAGGCTTTTGAAAACATTTACAGACAACTTTATAACGGAACCGACGTCAACAGAAGGCAATAGCTCTCACAACTAAAAGTTTCAAATATTTTAAAAGTGTTTAAATAGTTTTAAGATTTTTGCATCAAAAATTGCTGGCATTACAGACTACTAATTAAAAATTACTGCCTTTTTCAACATTGTCATTAGACACATTCTAATTCTGGGTTTGTAAATATATGTTTTCCCGTGTATACCGGTTTTTAGCATGAAACAATTATAAATGACAAATTATGTAATTTCAATTATTCTATATATGTATCCTTCCTTATTATTAATCAAAATTATACGCAGTTCCATATGCATGATTAAGTATCGTAATCAATAAATCAGAAGGAAACAAATCACCTATTGAATATATGGATAATGTTGTTGCAAAAATCCAGACTTGGAAATGTCATATAAAAGAAAGTGTAGTTCATTTGAATATTCTCGTAACATTTGATCCGGTCTCTTCAAGAAAAGACCTCCCGATGTATTTCAGCATGACGCAACCATTAAAAGTTACATACTTGATACTTGAGTCGTTATGTTTTTATTACTTTTTTATAGAAGTAGAAGAATCCAAAGAATAGGATTGTTAGTAAATAACTTAGAGTAAAATACATTAAAAAATTATACATATTAAAACAAACAAAAATGTTTCCATTCATTAACATATATGTCTGTTAGTCTGTATTAATTTTACATGATTAATGATGTCGGATATTATAATAAGTAAAGCGGAAAGAGGATGTAATTTTGTGAAACCCAAGTATTATTATAATTACATCATGCATTTTATATTTAGATATGATTTTGTACAATCGTCACAGCTAGATACCATTTTAATATTTCCAATAAAGAGGATAGACGAGAATAAAAATAGTTTCCTTGGTTCTCAAAATTCTTTTATCTCCTATTCTTCTTTAGGTATCCATTTATCCATCAGATCTTGATAATAACTAACTACTAACTATTGTCATGATTGTCAACGTTGAATTCAGGGCAGTACGGCTGTAGCGCATGCGAAGTTGGATATTCTTACACCTCTATGGCAGATATACCCTCTGGATTGTAGGGAACTT
The DNA here is from genome assembly GCA_017311375.1 of Mytilus coruscus. Taxonomy (NCBI): domain Eukaryota; kingdom Metazoa; phylum Mollusca; class Bivalvia; order Mytilida; family Mytilidae; genus Mytilus; species Mytilus coruscus. The sequence goes on along the minus strand of CM029598.1, from coordinate 78,182,384 downwards.
GCATTGACAAAAGTTTTATTTTCAATAGTTTTCTGTTCACAAGCGTCTTTACCTGTGTTCCATGCGCTCATCTTTTTTGTATATTGTAATGACACCTGTACATTGTTGATGATTGTATGGTGACCTCTAGATGTATATTGATTATTTATGTCGTCGGGTTGCACTCTCATTGACGTACAGTCCAAATTTTCTTTTTCTCGTCATTACAGCGACCCATCTGTTTTTTTGCATCAGAGTTTAAGAGCAACTTTAGATATACTAACTCGTCGTGATATAGACTATTGCACAAAAGCGGTGGCAAGCATCATAATAAAAAATAACCAATTAAGGAAGTTCGCTTGTCATGTTTTGGGATTTTTGTCAGATTTTCGGAATCCTCTGGTTTTATCCGTTTGAATGCCTTAAAAAAATTTGCCCATTGACCCCCATTTTTCTGTTTATGAATCTTTTGCATGTATAATGATAAGCCATCTGTAAAAGTCTTATAAAATTTTAATTATTTTTTAATAGTTTTTAAGAACTTGAACTTGTCAATGATAAAGCTATGAAAAGTCAAGAGAGAATATTTTCCCGCCAAAATTTCAATGGCTAATATCTCGAAAACAAGCACATTGACCTATATGTTTTTTTTTGCTCTTTTGATTCCATTATTGATCCCCTATCAATATAAATAGTGTTTTGAAAAGTTAATTATTTTGAAACTGAGAACTGAGAAGCGAACTCCCTTAAGGGTTTGATGGCATCATGGCATTGATATTAACAAACATTACAATATCATTTGATAATTACTGTTCCTTTACTTTTTATGTTTTTTTTTTTTTTTTTTTTTGCTGTGCATGTACTGATTTTGTGTCACGGATGGATATCCTGTATCCGTTCTTTTCTATTAACAAATAATTTTTAATTCAATGTCTTATTTCATAACCTGAAAATATGGGAAACCGGTTTAAACTTACAAGAGATCACGTCAACTATTAATTGGATTCACAAGACTTTAATGTTGCTATCATTGAATGTAAGAGGATCTTATATCCGATCACAATCGGTAAAGGTCAATATTAATCTGATCATTTGTGCGTAGGACATTTTAAAAAGCGAATGATCAATTCTGTTTTATCTATACATCAAAGACCAACAGATTCAGTCTACAAGGATCATGGCAAAAAAAATGAGAACAATCCGACGAAAGATAACTCTTGTGAATTACCGGTATGTCCAATTAAAGACCCTTTGGATTTTGTATGCATTAGCTTCTTTTGACTAGACTAGTGGAAAATAATAAAGCATCAAAATCATCAGCACTAAAGGCAAATGTGATAACTGTTTAGAGTAACCATTGAAGTCACTGATAGAAAAGAATGATCATATTAACAGACTCGCTTAGTTTTATAGACACTAGGTATTGTCTGTTGTGATATTTTTTCGTTAGGTGCTTATCTCATTTCCGAATTTCCACATCTCCTTTTTCTCTGATCCTGCTTGACAACAATAACTTTCTAAAATTATCAGTTTTAAGCAATTTTGAAAATATCCAGTTATCAGCCGTATCGCGTAATAACATTAACGGTTCCAATTTTTCTGCACCAGATACGCATTTCGACGATAAATGTCTCTTCACTGATGCTCGAGTAAACAAAAAGGATCTTTGTGCAATAATTGTTTTCCATGACAACGGAGGAGAGATTTTTCAACTCATGATTACCTTTGCATAACTTACATGGCAACTGATATTTCCAACATCCCCCTTGAAAGTTTAGATCGCCTGTTGCTTATTGTACATACTCAACTAACCCTGAAAATTGAGACATATGAAGAATACTCATGGCGTTTGCCAGATGATGGAGACTTTGTAAGTATTTATCTAGTCATTGCTCTGATTTTGCTAGCCATAATTTTTTAAATGCAAATAATGACGTATCTATATATGTGCCATAACACATGTTCACTATTAAAAGATGCGGTAATAAAAACAGACTACCAAACTATACTTTATGTGCAATAAAACGACATTTGTCAACACTATGTTGTTGTCTCTATACTATAAAAGTATAGTATTATATTCTATAAAAGATGCGATAATAAAACAGACTAGCAAACTATACTTTATGTGCAATAAAACGACATTTGTCAACACTATGTTGTTGTCTCTATACTATAAAAGTATAGTATTATATTCATAAAGTAAAACGAAATACATGTTCAATAAAATAATTTATAAGTTTGATTATTACTTATATTAAGGATTAAAAAATCTAGAATTTAAAATTCATACTATAAGTCAGAAGAGCATTAGTTAAGGAACAAAATAAGCTAAACATATTAATAGGTTTTGGATCTCCTTTTCGAGATATTTACTTTTTTTAATGGCGGGAAAAGGCTGAATCGGACTTTTACCTTATATTTGCATTGGTATTATTTGGGTCTCAAATCGAAAGAAAAGAAATCTAGAATCTGCTTAAATTTTGGTCAATGACTTTTAATGAGCTATTGATCTTATATGGAAAGAAAAATGGGTGTTATGGGGCAAAATATTTTACCCTGTATCGTAGGAAGAAAAACCAAGGAGTCCGAATATCTGACAAAAATTCCTAAACCTGACCTAAGTACATCCTTAACCGAGATGTCATGTCTACAGGTTAGATGTATAGCCAGTTTTCGTCTATGTACATTTCTTTTAAAAAATGAAGATTACACTTTATAAATGTTATGCTTCTGGTTTTACCTTCATCAGTTTCGCCCAAAGCCGAATATTTGAAAGCCAAGGATGTTTGAATACCGAAACACACGAAGGGCTTTATGAACAAAAGAGGCCTAAAACGTGTACCCATACTATCAAATATAGGTACACAATTGTTTTTATAAATGTATGTACAGGATAATTAATCTGACCTGAAGACAAGTCTCTGTATATGATATCAAAATGTATAGTCCTGGCCTTGCGGTCATAAAACTTTCGAGTACGAAAATCGTGCTCGAAAGTTTTATGACCGCAAGGCCTGTTATGCATGTAATATTTGTCACATTAAACATCATCATCATTATTAGGACATCTGAAGTATCCGGTGGGTCTTAACATAAGATTTTAGGTACAGACGTGCAGCTGGGGTTTAACTCCCATCTCATTCATATATTAGAGTTTTTTTGTGCAAGTCTTGACCCGTCATACTAAGGGGGAAATCATAACTCATTTATATATTTCACAGTTATCATATATATGCAAGCAGTGAACACTAGATAGGCTCAAAGGGATTATTTCACTTGTGTTGATAACATTTTTATTGGTGACATGCAATCATTCATATTAAGGGTGTTCGCTATTCTTGTTTCATACTTTTTGTCATATTTTCGGAATTCTCTAGTTGAATCCATGTAGTACCAATACAAATTTTGTCCGCTAACCCCTACTTTTCTTTTCATAACTTAATAACATAAAATTTAAAACTCCATTTTTGAAAATCTTATGAAATCCTTATTATTTTTTCATTGTTTTTGAAAGAAAAAAGGTGCCAATGTCAAATGTATGAAAATCCTAGCGAGAACATTTCCCGCCAAATTTTCAGTTGATTATATTTCAGAAACAAAGACACGGACCTATCATTTTTTTTCTAATTTTTAAGTTCTCTTATTTATATTCTATCAATTTATAATAGTCTTTTAAAAAGCTTGTTATTTTGTTACAAAGGAGCGAACATCCTACATGAAATAAGATTTTAGCAGAGCATAACACAGAAATCTATTCGGTAGATGAAAATCAATGACCTATTACTGTATTAACTTTGTTAAAATAGCACCCGATTAATATATTTGACAGATAAAAAAGGGACGAATTCAAGAGCACGTCTGTGTATACCTTCGTATAGAAAGGGGCTCCCTGTGCCCAATGGCCCCTCCCTCTCCTTCCCCTTTCCTCCCTTCCCAATAGTTATTATACGTGCAAATTTATTTTGACGACAAATAGGGGAAAATACCCGGTATGTCCAAATCTAAAATTCAAAAGTTCACAAGAGTTATCTTTCGTTGGATGCTATTTCTATCGCAAACTAAATATTTTTGCTGTGTACTAATTTTTCTTGTTAAATATAATTCTTCAAGCATTCATCATCCTAGACTAAATTAGTTCGGATGTGAAATGTATATTTATCTGAAGTAGTGTATGATCTCTGCGTTAAAAAATGCAGGTTCTCTTATTTTTATTACAGTCTTAAGGCTGAGGACAGAGTACACTGAGTTTTTCGGCTGAAACATAATAGAATCTTTTTGAGCATGTATATGATTATTATTTATTACAAACTATTATTTGCTTTACAACAATACATATTGATAATCTACTAATTAGTTTTTGGAGGTAGGCTTCGACATACCTTCTAAAATGGTTGCAAAGAATAACAAAAGAAAAGTTAAAAGATAGAGCAAGTCACAGTGTAAGCTTCGTGATATAAATAGACACTACAAATACTAATTCTCAATAGATTTTCCTTAAACCTTCCTGGTAGAGATATATATGTTTACAAATTTAATAAAATATAAGTCACATCCTTTCTTTTCAAATTCAAATTTTAAAATTTCATACAGATTTTCAAGGGAAATCATTCTTTGGCGAGTAAATTGATACTAGTAGTTTATTGATTAAGAAAGTTATAACTTTAGTTGATATCAAAATCAACTACTTTCAGGAAAAGTTGGGTGTACCCATTCATGTTTACTAGCTATTTAACAATATAGTATAAAATTAAGTTGATTTGCAGAAGGTATGGTAGTTTTCTCCATGGTTGTAAAAATGTTTTTTTTTTCAAGTTGAGACAAACGAGTTCGAGTACCACTGGGTTGGTGATGCTGCATGGGAACTGTGAGGACCAGATTCTACCATCGGTATTGGTATGATAGTAAAAATGTTAAACATTATGTACTATCATCTTGCTATCAGTAAAGTGTTTTTTTTTTTTTTTTCATTGAGTATATTTGTGTCTACTAGTCAGTTTTAATATTCGAAAAGCGAAGCCATTGCTTTGCTTATTTTCAGTTTGACTGCTTACTATATGTTTTGTCTTTTTGTATTAAAATTTCATGTACGTAAATATTTGGCCATTTGATAGTGTTCTCAATTACTAATGAAGTTGGTGTAGTAAATCTGCTAGGAAGTACAGCGGCCGATATACATAAGAACACAAAGCTTTCAGTATATGTGCGTATTGTTGATACGGTATTATTAAGTATTGTTTTACTTGTCGCTGCTTTGTTTGTCTACATTTATACAAATTTTTTTTTTTTTTTATTTTTTTTGCGTTCCTCTCCATCTTAATTGCTGTTCCACTATGAATAAAATGGGTAGGGTCGAATACTTTTAAGAATATGTTAATTCCGTAACATGAAAATAAGGAGATGCGGTATTATTATATCAATGAGACAATTATAGTATGTATCCACCAAAGACGAAAGCCAAGGGCTATAAAGGTTACCTTGCTTTCAATAATGAACATAACTGCCTCGGGGATTCGTGGTAGCGTGCTCGCATCGACTCGTGTGTGGGAGGTCGTTGGTTAGAACTTCGGCCGGGTCAAATCAAAGACTTGAAAATTTGTATTTGCTGATTCTCCACTAAGCACGTAACATTGGGAGTAAGAGCAGAGACTGCATGGTCGGCTCGGAGTCAGAATAATGACTCCTGGTATTCCTGCAGACTGTAACCTTGTGAACTAGCACGTTAAAAATCCGGCTTAGAGTGTCGGTCTAGTACAAAGCCGAGTTTATATTGATATCACATTATCAAGTTCTCGTCCTTAAATATATGGGGTTTTTTTTTTTAATTTGCCAATGGACATTAAACAGTCATCCATCCATCAATAATGAACAAAACTCATACAGTATAGTAAGCAATAAAAGGGCTTAAGATAACAACAAGAAAAGAAAAAAAGAGAAAATCAAACTGATTTATGTTAATCTAATAAACAAACAACAGTAACGACTGAAAGCAAGCAGCGAGCACTGGATAACAGGCTGGTCAGTCTGTAATATACCTGGTCATGAAAATCGCCAGTGCTTCTGGTTCCTTACCTAAATTTAAGCTGTTGTATTTGTATTTGAAGCATTACATCTGTATATAGTAGTCTATATTATTTTTCAACAACTTGTATAAAATCGAAGTAATTTAGAGCTTGACTTATGACATAGAAACTATAACTTAGACCGTATGTGGACCGATAGATGTATTAGTATAATTCTGCTGTTTAAATGTTGTCTCGTTGACGTATATCAAACATCTCCTTTATGAATATATATATATAATATATAAATGTTTACACTTTGGTTCATTTCACTATCCGCCGCGTGGGAAGGATATCAACAGTAAAATTCGAGTAATTTCTTTAAAAACTAAGTGCTTTAAATGATGACAAAAAGTAAATAAACCCCCTTGTTTACGATTATTTTTCTCAATGACAATCGAAATGGAAAATTAAAAGCAATGGTCGCTCTTCTGTTACCGAGCAGACGGTCCGATATGATTTAGCAGACGACAGTGGTCTCGTGAGAGGTGGCGCTAATAGTTTTACATGAAATGGAACAATAGCGAAACATTAGATACAATTGACCAAAGTTTTAGCATCAATTTCAAATAGGCCGTCCGTCTATTGGGATTTAGAGTGTTGATATTTCAAAATGGCTACATAAAATTGTAATTGAATTTATGTCTACGATAATACGGGAATGGGTAATTGATTAAAATACAATACATTTGGATCTTCAGATGACACACAAATAATGTTCTTTGGACATACAATCACGGTCTTTGTGGAATTGGAGTTAAAAGCACAATTCTATTCATGGATTGGTACGACAGAAATGAACAACAGCCACTTGATGCATTTTCATTATTTTGCAAATTAACAGATCATAATTTCATGTGTACATCAATGGAAAAAACTTTTTAATACTCTGCTCTTATATTTTTGTAGTGCAATTGTGTATATTTTGTTTTCTTATATGTTTATGTCCTATATACATGTCCTTTTAAGAAGGAATAAAAGATAGATTTAATATGCATTTATACTTTTGTATGGTTTCATTCTTTAATAAAATGGCCGTCAGCGTACCTGATGAAGAATTTGAAGAATTAAACATCATGTACAGTTGCATATTGATCTATATATGACGCGATTTAAAATGAAAATTGTAAAAACATGTATATATTTTCTATCGTCATGGCTATTGTGGTTTCGTTGTAACAGTTGAAAGTGTTCGGTTTTATTAAAATTTTAGCAACCACAAAATGACCTTCAGGGTACTTTTTTATTTGTCCAAAGCAGACTACAATCTGTGAAATTAACACGTGATTAACACGTTCCAATATCAACACGTCTTTTAAAATAAATGGCGCTAAATTTTGTCTACGGGAGCACCCCGTTCGGAAAGTTGTCTCGTTGTGGTTTCTGTCAGATATTTGTGAAAATGTTGTTAATTCAATATCAAAGTCAATTTTATGTAACGGCTAACTTAAGCTGGCCATTATAAATGAGGTAGACTATACCAATCGTAAAATGTCCTAGCACTGACCAATTTTAGACAAAATGTTCAAAGTGTTGATGATCTGACAGCTTAATAAAAAATCTTTTTAACTTGATATGTTTTTTTTCAAAATTGTAGTATTTGCATTTGATCTGGTTCTTTGTATTGAACTCGAATGCAGAATTCTTCGTAAACTGTTTATTCTCTAAGTCTTTTAAGAAAGAACGAAAAAATAAAGCGATTAAAACCTCACGATTGTTCTTTATGAATAATTTCCGTTATGGCCAATGTCAGATGTCGAATAGACATGAAAAAGGGGAAATGTTACGAATACATTTATATGAAGGTTAAATATTAATTAAAGAAATAATTAAAATTTAAAATAGCTTTTAAAGTGATGTTCATGGAATAAGAAAAACTCTGTAAAGTTATCAACAGCAATCATCGGTGAAATTTCAATTAAAATCTTCAAATTATTATTACGTAACTGATTATTCTAAAATGCTCTAAAATGTTAGCCACTTTTTAGCAGTTTGAATTTTATTCTTTCTTTTTTGTCGTCGACTATAATTGAATTTGCCTCTTTGAGAAAATACAATATTCGCTTACACTGAATCTAGGGTTAAACTATTATTATATCGTGTTTATAGTTCCAATCTCCTCATATGATAGATATAAGTAAAGTTTCTTTTATGCGATTATATTGTGCCAGGACGCGAATATCCGACTGCAGTTGGTAGGAATAATATCATGACACCCAAAAACTCAATTCAAAATAGGATACTAGTATTATTATCAAAACCAATTTGTACCAAATTGGTGTAAACATAAAGTCAAACGTGTATTTTATAATAACAATTGGGGTTTTTAACAATAGGAACTCTTTATATTTTATTACGATTCCTTCAACTACAAGATAGTTTTTTTTTTCTGATTTCAGCGAAATATATTATTAGCCAATCCAAAACAGTCATAGTGTTTGCTTATCTACAACCAAACAAGCCTTGATTTATATTTGGAAGAAAATGTAGGTGCTTAGCACTTACGATTCAAACACCTCGTTATCGATGGTTTCTGTCAATTTTGTCCCTTTTACTCGGTAAAATCACGTCCACGTGGTCAAATCGCGTGAACATCTCAAAACGCTGCGGAAGTGTAAAAATATTGGTTTAAACAGTTATGCTAACGGCAATAAGAATATCAAATTGTTCAAGAAAATCTTATCTGTATCAATTTTCACTCATTTTTATAATACCATAGACATGTTGGATAACACTTCATATTTCATCCGCGAGGAAATCAGGAGGAGGCAATACATGGGATTCATACTTAGAAAAACAAACAATTATGAAAAGTTGAAGAAAAAATGCAGAAATGATATGTTTAACCACATAGTAACTACGCGGTTGGACCTATTTTATTAAAAATAATTTCACACAGAAGCCTTTTAAAAATTCCTGAATTTTTCATTCAAATATGCAGTATCACAGCTGTGTGCTTGAGGCGGTTACAATATTATATCATATTTCTTGGCATGTGACCACTTTAAAAATAATACTCAATACTTCAAATTTTGAAATTTTGGATTTTTGGCAATTTCGATTAATTTATCAAAGAAGTGAATGAAAAGGACATTATTAACCAAATTAAAAGAAAAATTCCATTGGAAGATGTACTGAATACATTTGGTCTTTCTCTGTAAAATTATGGGAAAAGGGTGTATAGACAGGCTCTTTCATATTCCAATTCCGCTAGGTTTCCGGAACAGTCGGATTTCATTCAAACATAAGAAAAAAAAATCCCATATTTCTTTTGAAGTAAATTAAACAGCTAAAGTAACTGTTTAAGTTGTTGTCGTAACAGTGTTTCCTGTCCCTACATGTACATGTATGCTTCGCCATTTCCTTGATAGAAGGTTACTTCGTATACAAGGATGCTATGATACCGTGGGTTCCTATTTGTTATGTTAAAGTCATCCTTTCGAAAAAGTTTACGGACGCCATCACAATTTGGTTGACCGTTATTGAATACCTATGTCACAGATAAGTTCCAACTGTCGTAGCCTCTTACTTGTTCTCTTCTCCTCGATTATGACATCAACGAAGTCGATGTATCATCAGGGTTGTAATCTGCTTATCTTCTAGAGCACATGTGATGAAAACACACACACACACACAATATATATTTTTATATAGATTCAGATTCAATATTATATTATAGTCTCACAACATACAAACATAAAATAAGATTCACAGAAATAAACATATAAATTGTTATTTGGATGGAGAGTTGTCTCATTGGCACTCACATCACATCTTCCTATATCTATATAAAACATTTAAAACATTTGCAATGTATGCACCAATCTTAAAAAGATTTATGAGAGACTTTTTAGACACAATATATACATATGAACATATTTTTACACATTTACATTTAAAATTTACAGTGTCCATCTATACTAAATGAAAGTAAAACATTTGTTTCCAGCAATTTGGCAATGTAATATGAATAATATCAATAAGAATAAATATATTATATTTACCGTAGGTTAATCTAGTGTCTTTAAATGTATATGGAAAAGTATTCGTCCTGTATCCGGGACTTATGTTTGGAAAGTAAAAACCAATGTTTGATGTGACTTAAAACTGAAAAGGCATATAAAAGAACATCTTAATCCGCCTTAGATTGTCAATTTTGGCTTAATTTTCTGTATCTTTTTTTCATTAATGAATGATTTAAACTTTTAGGCTGCTGTTCAATTTTTGTTCCTCACATACCTCTTTTTATTTGAAACATCAAAAAAGGAACACCATTCAGAGTGAAAAATTATTTTCAGCACACCTACGAGTAATTGAAAGTTTAAATTTTGACGCTATATACTAGAATACCGGCAAATAGTTCTCGAAACGAATGCATTTTTCAAACTACTTCCCTAATGATCCCCTATTTAACACCCCGGATAAAAGAAAAACGGAAAGTGTGAAAATTAGAAAGCAGTTCCCTGCGGCAGAACATTTAACTTTTGATTAAACATATCATATCTGAAATCTATAAAAGAAAATAATTAAATTTTAGTTGAAATTAGCACCTTCCGTTATAATTAACATCCAAATATGAATGATATGAACACGCCTTAATGTAAATTTCCGAATGTAGAAATGGATATTTTGTTTTGGCATTAAGTTTCAATGATTTCTTAAGCATTTTATGTCATTGTAAATAGGATCCTAAGATTTTATCGATGAGAACAATTTTTCAAAAGACAAAATAATTGACAAAACTCTTTTGGATCATTTATGTAATATTAATCTTTTTATTAATGTTGTTTATTTTGTTCTATTTTTTCATAATTTGAATAAAGGGTTTATTTAAAGGTATATTTGATGCTAAGAAAAATATAAGGCCACATGAAACTGTTGAATTTTATTTTCAGCTGGGGGTTCCATCGACAATCACAAGAAGATCAAGATTTTGATTACACAAATTGTCATTGGGGCAAAAGTAAGAAAGGTTCTAAAATCGGTAGTATACTTTCCATACTCGAAAGATTCGAAAATAAAATACACAAAAAAGAAATCCAAAATAAACTTGCTTCTCACAATTAAAATATTTATAGATATATAATATGTTTTGGCTTCATGAAGGTTGAAACAGTCTAGATATTTATTAATATCAATGTAGACTTAAAATAAGAATTCCTACGTGTTAGTCCAGTTTCTACAATCAGGACATGTGTTCCTAAACTAAAAGCATTTGTCATTGGTGTTAACGTATGTTTTATACCATATTTTAACGTTCTCCGAGTTGTACGTCCTTTGTTTTAAAATTTCAAGCTTTTGTGAAACGCAAAAACCCATCTGAACTAAACAAATTGTGCAATATATATATATATATATATATATATATATATATATTGTGATGTTACACTATTGTTTCAGAAAAAGGGTGAAGGTTTGGTACCATTAAAACGTTTAAACCCGCTGCATTTGTTTGCACCTGTCCTAAGTCAGGAATCTGATGTTCAGTAGTTGTCGTTTGTTGATGTGGTTCATAAGTGTTTCTCGTTTCTCGTTTTTTATATAGATTAGACCGTTGGTTTTCCCGTTTGAATGGTTTTACACTAGTAATTTTTGGGGTCCTTTATAGCTTACTGTTCGGTGTGAGCCAAGGCTCCGTGTTGAAGACCGTACTTTGACCTATAATGGTTTACTTTTATAAATTTTGACTTGGATGGAGAGTTGTCTCATTGGCACTCATACCACATCTTCTTATATCTATATATACTATTCCAAACTTATGTCGACAAAACCATGTCAGCGCTGGTATAATAACAAAGACCAAATTGTATGTCTTTTGCCAGCATCTTTCTGTCTCCTATAGTTTGTGGCATATGTCCAACCCGCATGCTTTCAGGAAATACTCTAAATGTAATTTACTATCTTTGTTCAAATATCTCCTAGTTTCAAATTTCAGCTTCATCTGTATTTCAGAAATGAAATGCTGGTGAGAGTCAATATTTATGTATCCCGTGGTCCTACTTTGCAGATTTTTATTTTAAACTATCTATAATTTAACAGATGGATGAAAAATTTGTCTATACTAAACCTTGTCAACCGTTGTTTTAAGTGCTGGCTGGACCACATGGAACGAGACAAGACAAATACTTTAATACTTTTGTCTTGGAACTCAAAGCTGCATAAAGTTGAATAACGCGCCAGTAAGGTTGACAAAAAAACTTTTTATCCATGAAAAAGAAATACTTTTAGCATTGGTGAACATAATTATTTTGTCTCTAGCGTCCATGGGGAGGGGTAAAGATTTCCATAACGTGTGTTATAAAAACTGAAAATGCTATCAAACGTTTATATTAAATAAAGATTTATTATATTAAAAACCGAAATCCTGAAACAAACATTGATTCTAATAAAAAAAAAAAAAAACACCACAAGACTGTTGGTTCTAATAATAAATCAAAGATTAATTTTAGAATCGTTGATTCTAAAAGAATCCGAACTAATTTATAATATATACTAACTTATCTATTGGTCCCAGAAAACAATTGAAAAGATACCACTCCTAAATTCATGTCTTAGAATTTTCTCCCCCGTATTCAGTGACTTACATTTGTATGAAACAATCTTGATGAAAGTTAGTTTAAAATGTGGCTTGAAAGATAACAGACTTTTTTTTACAGAATTGACTTCCACTGACTTGCAAATATAAGAAGTCATCCATTTAATTGAATAATTGTTCTGTTAAGTAAAGTTTGAAATTTAAATCTGTTTTCATGGTAAATTTTTGCTGATTTTAAGTTTCAGATATTTTATCAGCAGTTTTGTTATCATTACACGTTTAATTGTTTGGAACTTCCGTTAAGCACGCGACATGGTGACATTTGGCACGCGCTGTTGAAACTGATAGCTGCCCCGCCTCCCGTTTGAAGACTGAATAAAGAAGGATAATTATTTGAGACTAAATAATCCCAGAACAGTTATTTATTATTTAAGAATGATAAGATGACTATATAATTGTAGTTTAATGAATAATTTTACTGTTAGAAGTCAATTTGAAACTGACATGGACATGAAAAATTATTAATGAAAGTGAGTCAGTTAAAAATATATCTGTTACAGTCCGTCCGTTATCACAATATGTCAAGAAATTAATAATTTCAGGGGAAATATTAAAATATTTTCTGCTTCGTTTGCTTGTTATAACGAATTTAATTATATACATGTGTACTTGATATAAGTATACATTTTCTAATTATTTACGTAAAAATTAACATTCATTTGAATTTCCAACATACATGTCTTTACATTTTCCTGAGTTAATCTTGAAATGTGCCATAAGGACAAATTGAAGGTTGCCTTTATACGGCGAAACTTATATAAATACTAATTTCTTAATCAATTGTATCAGACTACTTTTGTACCACGGAGAAAAGTTATTAATTACTTGAGTTCCTATTTATTCCAGTAGCCAATATTACAGAATTTTGTGTTCAGAGCGATATGTTATAAGTTATAATAGTCATTCTCAAGATAAAAGATTCCAATCTTAATGTGATTAATCTAAATATTTTCATAAAAAAACATAAACCAATATTAACTTCATTGGAGATGATTTTGTACTTCACAGTCTGCAGTTATATAGATTTTACGAGATTATCTACACAAGTTGGGGTTGATGGTTTAATACTGGAAGATTCTATAAAGACCATCTTTAGTTTCTATCTTCAAAATAATTGGACTTTTTCTTGAGATTCTTTAACGATAAGGACTGCGACATCATTATTAAAATGTCCTGCATGTACGCCATTAACATACTAGTTGAAACAGGTCTAGAAAAAGAATACGTCCGTCCCCATAGAAATTACAGACCATGCGTGTTTTAACAGGCTGTGTTTTTTCTGCGACTCTTTCACAACTCTAAATAAATGATGTATTTAGGGACAAGAAGCAAATCAGAGTACCTTATAAAAATAAGGAGTTTTGGTATGATTGCCAATGAGACATCTATATATCTACCAGAGACCAAAGGACGAGAAAGCAGACAACTATAAGGCACTATACGGTCTTCACCAATGATGAAAAACCCTTATCGTATATAGTAAGCTATATATTGATATTCCAGGATTTTCTTACCCTTCCGGAGCACCTGAGATCACTCACTCCAAGTTTTTGGTGGGTTCGTGTTGCTCAGTCGTTAGTTTTCTATGTTGTGTTTTGTGTACTGTTGTTTGTCTGTTAGTCTTTTCTTTTTTAGCTATGGCGTTGTCGGTTTTTTTTTACTTGTGACTTTGAATGTCCCTTTGGTATCTTTCGCCTCTCTCCTATAAAAGGCTTTTTAGTTTATCTCAAAACGACATGAGCATATTCCCATTCAATGATAAGTTTTGTTCTGCTTTTAACTTAATATATGCTGATACATTATTTAACCCATTACAGCATTACAGCATCGTAAAAAAATACTGCATGAATATTTTTGATAAGAATATAATGAACTGTCAAATGTTTTATTGCAAATATGTAAATTTTGTGATAAAACAATTAGTTTCTTGCATGTAAGATCAAAATATATCAAGTACTTTCGTGCCTTTGTTAATCAAATCTTTCAATAATCCGTTATATTTCAATTCCAATAAAATTTCTGTCCGGTCATATACGTTTATATATCTGTATATTTTACAAAATCTGTCAAATTTGGTTAAATCTATATTAACGCGTTCCCATCACGCCAGAACGTGTCCCTAAACACTATCGTTCGTGTCGATGTCTATACGTCGTGTTCAGTTTTTCTATCGAAGGCGCGATGCCGTTCCCACCTATCTTTATATTAAAACGGCAAAAGTAATAAAGAAATATTACTTCTGGTGAAGAAAGATGAAAAGCCTTGTCAATTCTTCACGTTTGCTGAAAACGACGAGAGATGTAACGAACAAAATGTAAATGTTATCGCAAGAAATTAAATTTACTTTGCCAAGTTTGGTGTAACTTCAAATCTATTTCTCTCGATGTCTAGGTCAAATAATGACATTTTTTACACGTACATTTCAACGTCCATATATCTATAATCATTACCAAGTCCATTTTATGGTGATTTTCTCATTGATATTCTCGCTAGCTTTACTTAAGGAAAAATGTACATATAAGTTGCATTAAACTAATATATAAAAATAAGGAGATCTGGTATGATTGCCAATGAGACAACTACTTAGTACCCACCTGACTTCAAATGAAGTAGATATAAGCAATTATAGGCCACCGTACGGCCTTCAACAATGAGAATAACACATACCTTATAGTCAGCTATAAAACGCGTCGATATGAAAAATGTGAAACAATTCAAACAAGAAAAATAAAGGCCTAATTTATAACATATATATATATATTATACTCTCTAGATTAAGTTCATTGAATCTTTTTTAAATAGTAACGGCTTTTTATTAATTCATACGTTCTTGGCTTTCAACAATTTCGGATGAAGAGTTCCTGATGACGGTTAATCCAGAAAAGCGCAAAGGAGGTAACCAAATTATAAGGTTGTGTTTCCATATATAATGAAATAATTGCCACTGGACCTTAAAAATCAATAATCAATAATTCCTTCACAGTGTACTAATGTACAACAGGAATTGGAAATTAATTTCACACAAGGAAGGTTTTGATGATATTTTCAGAAATTGCTTTAGGTTTGGTAAATATATCTAGCAGCGAAGCAATGGGATGTATTATCAAATAAAAGGAAAATCAAAACGTGAAGATTTTGAGTTCTCTGCGGTGAATTCAGCTATTTGTGAGTGCATGGCCTGGATAATTCTGGAAATAGTTTTAAAAAGCTTCCACTCTAACGTCATAGGAACATTTTAATATTGCATTTCAATGTGAAATTGTGCTTTAAAATCATAGCGTAATGTTTGTTTGAGTGTATGGAATGTCATGCTGTCCATCAAGGGCCCTTAATTTTAATGTGAACAATAAAGAGTCTTATTCTTCTTTTTAAATGACCCCAAAAAGGAAGTAAGGAATAGTTTGGCGGATAAGTCTTAAAACTGTTTTGCATGCTCTTCTTTTTTAACAATCCTGTACTTTTATCTACAGTATTTGAAGTGGTTCCGGCAACTGAGAATGTATTATAAGGCCACCGATTTGTCCACTAATATTCGAAAATCAACAAGTATTATGACTCTATCGAATATCATTCCTAATATATTCATTAGACAAAAATATGTCATATATGTGCATTAATATATGTTGTCTTATCTTTTTGTAAAAGAGCTTTGCAGGAATCTGATGTACAGTAGTTGTCGTTTGTTTGTGTAATTTATACGTGTTTCTCGTTTCTCGTTTTTATATATATAGACCGTTGGTTTTACCGTTTGAATGGTTTTAACTAGTACTTTCCCTTTATAGCTTGTTGTTCGGTGTGAGCAAGGCTCCGTGTTGAAGGCCGTACATTGACCTATAATGGTTTACTTATAAATTGTTATTTGGATGGAAGTTGTCTTATTGGCACTCACACCACATCTTCCTATATCTATTCAATCTTCACTTTTGTCAATATTGTTAGATAAGAGACAATGTCTCACCAAAATGACAATTTAAGATCAAATAGGTCAATTTACACAAGTTTATGGCATCTAAGGTGACTTTTCTGCACTAAAGTGTACGATTATTTAATTTTATTCATTCATTAATAAAATTAGCATTACTGAAAAGGTTGCAGATTTGCATTCATATTTTTTTATTTGTTAATTTTCGTGTTTACTTTTAAGGTTTCTTGCTTAGTACGAAAATTCTAAGTAGCTTTAGTGCTGTAATATTTTTCTTTCACTTTTTCTAAATCATTTCCGTTTTATCTGTTGTAAAATTTCACATTGTTTTCGTGTTTAATAAACTTCTTCTGTAACTTCTGTGAAAAAAATTACTCTTACAGGTTACAAAACTTAGAATATTGAAAAATAGTTGAAGGTGTTTTTTTTTTTTTTTTTTTTTGAATTTTTATCAAATAAAAAAAAGCAAAATTTCCTCTCGACTGATTTTTATAGTTATGATCCGAGCTTTAAATACCCCTTCTTCTCGGAATGGGATCACTTGTGCATGCTCTAAAGCCATCAGTTGCTACTTCTAAATAAAAGCCTTCTTCATCAATAAAGCAAATATTTTACCAATTATGGTATCATTTTTCTCTGCATGTGGTAGTTAATATGATGATAACGGTATATTACTCGCTTAATAGAACACTACGTTGATGCTGTGGTCGGGATAGGTATTCAATAATTTAGCTCGACCATATGCTCGCAACAGCTCGTGGAGGTTTTGTATGTCCAGATGATTTGCGCTGATACGGCTTCCTGTCATGAAGTACATGTTACAGTATTTGAAATACTGATACGTTTGTCTCTAGAATAAAAAAAAATATTCTGATTTTACTTAATTCAAAATGTATTCGGATTTAATGTAATTTTAATCTTTTACAAAACATTCAAATCTACAACATGCTTGCGACAAATAATGTCTATGTGTATAATTATTAACACTGAAAGCGGATATTTCTTATAGTGAAATAATGAATTGCCAAAGACAAAATTTTAATATAAAACTTATACTCTTCTCAGTTGCTGGTAGGCAAATTCTGTTAAAATCTGCTAACTCGAATGTTTTTTTTCTCTCATGATTATCATATTCTATATACAACACTTGCATATAAAGTGTGTATTTTTTTAGATTTGTCACAAATATCAGATAAGCTAGTTAAATGGTCTCTTTTTAAAAATGTATTTAGCACATTAAACTAGTAAAATCTTTTGTTAGAACTTTCTTTCTTCATGTAGAAATGTATATTGAGTACTTTACTTTTTTAATTACATAAATCAGCCCGTTAGTTTTCTCGTTTGAATTGTTTTACGTTTTTCATAGTGTTGATGCCTTTTAAAGCTTGGTATGCAGTAGAGGGTTTGCTCATTGTTAAAGGTCATACGGTGACCTATAGTTACTAACATCTACGTCATTTGGTCTCTGTTGGTAAGTTGTCTCATTTCCAATCATACCACATCTTCTTACTTTATATTCTAATGGATAAGGTTTGACTGAAATCTAGCAAACCAAAAGCAATGAGCTACAATAGCAATGTTTATCTAGAGGTAGAGTTACTTTATATCCCTAATATAAGAATAAGCAGAATTGGTATGAGTGTCTATATGAGACAACTATACCCATTTAGACCAAAGAACAAAGATGTAAAAATTACAGATTACCGTACGACCTTCAATATTGAGCAAAACACATACGGCATTCCTGCTAAGTTTGTTGTAATGAACCAAAATCTAGTTATCCATTCAAATAAACATCAATGTGTATGAAGTGAAAAACATAAAATATTCTATAGTAAAGAATTTATAACGATTGTATAACAAACTTTTAAAAACACAAGTTCCAACTCAATACGGCAACGTTGACCGTAAATATTTTTTAGTTTTCTTTTCATGCCCATTTTGGCAATATATATACTAGTACATGTATCTCCTCGATTTTTTATAAATCTTTGGCTTTCATTTTTTACCGTTCTTTCACTAAATCACATTGTCAAGACTGAAGACTTATCTTTGATAAACGTACTGTGCTTTTTTGGCACTAACTTTTATCAACAAATTAAAAGTGTTTACTTATTTTGTATGTTTGAAGGTAGATATATGTCGATTCTTAATTGTAAGTAAAAAAAAAAAACTATATTTTGATCGGTCATGATGGTAATATGTAAACATTAAAGAAACCACTATAAAGAATTGCAGGGCTATACAGCTTTGTTGCATATGATGCAAGTTTATTACTTCTGGGCTTTTTTTTCTTGATTTTCGGAGTGATGCATGGTAGTGTAATCTAAAAGGTTGATAATTTTAAGACTTTTATATTTCTATAATACCTTGTTATAGTTTGGTATCATTTTACTTTTTTAAATAGCTATTGTTTAGAATAAGTAACACATATCCGCTTTAATATTAAAAAAAAGTTCAGTATTCTTGAGTTCGCTTGGTAATGAACCTTTCATTTAAGATATCGTGTGGAACAACTTCAGTATAAATAACAATATTCTAAATTATGTTCTAAATTGATTTATTTAGAAATCTTGGACACTTTGTAATTGACTCGGCTACAAAGAACCTTAAACATACCCGTTAGGCTTTAATTACACGAAATTAATTTCTAATTGATATGGGATGAAACCGCCATCCTTTCAAAGAGTTTATAGGACTCGGATACAAGGTCATGGTAGGAAACGATCTTGAAATTCAGTGCCATCTGTTTGCAGAAGATGGGGATATGAATGAAATATTTGTCACTGGACATAAATCATACACCAAGTAATAAATGTTTTAATGTATAAAAATACCAAAATTATACGAACAGAAAGGGAATAGATAATATGAATGAAATATTTGTCACTGGACGTTAAGCAAACAACAATCAATTAATGCATAAATTTATAAAAGGTCAAAACTAAAATTAAACGTACAGAAAAAAGATATTGAATAGAACAAGTTATACCGCATTTAACATTAGGAATGCGATATTTTGATGATTTTAAAAAACTCAAATGTATGGTCTGAACAGGAAGAAGACGACGAAATAATGAATAAAAGTATAGTATCTCTTTACTTGCCTTACATATTTGACAAAAACATATAAGAAAGAATAGGGAACTCTATCAAACTGCAATCTCTTTTTTCTATTATGTGCAAACAAATGGTATATTATATTCTCTGTCAAATATTACTCTCTGTAATCTGGTAATCATTTTATCGAACGATGAACGTGTATCTTTTATTTTCGTTGTTTCAATCGTTAATGTAAATAAATAATATCTTTTTTTTAATCTATAGCTATGACTTTTTTTTTTTTTTTTTTTTTTTTAATATTTTTTTTAATATTTTCTGTCTTGTTTGAAAAAGGAAAATGATTTGAAGGATGTTTTAACAGCATTTTAAGTTTCTCTTTACTAAAATAGTAAGATAAACTCTGGCAGACAGATGTGTGGCTTCTTTACTTTATTAAAATTTCATAACAAAAAACCAATCTACTCAAATTTGAAAAATAAAAGTGAGCAATTTTACACATATGACAATTGTTTAATGTACTATTTCCTCTGACCTTGATTTTGTTGTTTTAATCCAATTAATAATGTATAATAATTTAATAAGCAAGACTGGCCATGTTTTTACAAAAATCGTAATCAAGGTAAATGCAGTAAGACAACCGAGTACGAGACTAACGAGTATTAGTCCGTCTACCTTGGACTCGTGTCCACTATCTCGGATTAACGTAAGAACGTTAACGAGCTGTACTTTCTTTAATTAAAACATAAAAGGTAACCGCGGTTAAATTTGTGAAATTTTACTAACTGGGATATAAAAGGGTAAATTGATGATATTATATTTTGAAGAATTACTAAATAAATTAAGAGAAATAATTCTCAACCCAGACGTCTAGAGGATCATCCCTCTAGACATTCCTATTAGCATCAGAAATCATGCAAATAATATAGAAATACACTTTATGTATATACATATTTATCATTATTTGTATTTCAGTTCTTAAAACTACAAAAACAAAATCATGTGGTTGACATTGTGCTATCTTGAATTTAGTTTTGACATTTTCACCCGAGTCTATAATTCTCTTTTATGAACTCTCTCTCTCACATACACACACACACGCGCTCCAATATTGTCTTGGTTTCAAAATGATATATAAATATCTCCAAAAATTGAGAGAGCAGCAAAGTGCAACGATATTTGTGAGTCGATTCATGCCCACTCATTTAGTATGCAAGTACACCAAAGAACATCTTATTATCTTGATACAAATCACAAATTAACAACGAACTATTGATATATTTATCTCCATTTTTCATCAAGTTTCGATATTTAGATATCAAAGTGTTGAAAGATCTGTATGATAATTAATTAGTAAAAGGCAAACTTGTTAATTCTGGGGTTATATCAATGATAAAACTGGTACCCGAGGTGATGATGACGACAGAACATGTTTTGTCATCAGGCTAGGAATTATATGTATTCGAGGATCAATACAAAAAAGGAAAGACGGGATGGAATAAGGGGAGGGGGATATACGCCATAATAAATGATAAGCGTCGAAAAACTGAAGATATATTTTGATTTTTTTTATTGTTGTATAGACATTGGTTTCTCGTGATTTATTATGAAAAAAAATGTTCTCAATAGTTTAAACTAATTACAACATTTCTAATTTCTTTGCGTTTAACTGTATACAGGTAGCCTGTGATACTGGCTTGCTACCGACGAGAAGCATAATTTGGTCAGGGTCCAAGGCTAGTATTCCTGAAGCACCCCTTAGCGTGTCTCATGTTTCTCGGAATTAAATAAAGGTGTCGCTTTACTGGTGTCTGACCTTAGTGTCCGAGTTTTCTGACTGTTTTATGTTGCTTGGTTGTTATCTTTTTGTCATATACCCCCTCATCGGTGTTGTTCTTGTGATTTTAGATTAAATTAAAACTTGAGCAAATATTTCGAGGTGTTTTGCCTCGTAAGTTTGAAGTAGTGTTTTGAGGAGGTGGTTTGCCTCGTAAGTTTGAAGTAGTGTTTTGAGGAGGTGTTTTGCCTCGTAAGTTTGAAGTAGTGTTTTGTAGTGTTTTGAGGAGGTTGTTTGCCTCGTAAGTTTGAAGTAGTGTTTTGAGGAGGTGGTTTGCCTCGTAAGTTTGAAATAGTGTTTTGAGGAGGTGTTTTGCCTCGTAAGTTTGAAGTAGTGTTTTGAGGAGGTGGTTTGCCTCGTAAGTTTGAAGTAGTGTTTTGATGAGGTGTTTTGCCTCGTAAGTTTGAAGTAGTGTTTTGAGGAGGTGGTTTGCCTCGTAAGTTTGAAGTAGTGTTTTGAGAAGGTGTTTTGCCTCGTAAGTTTGAAGTAATGTTTTGAGGCTGTAATTTTCCTGGTCCTAATTTCTAAAACTGTCCTTAGAACAAAAGTTCCTGTCTCCTTCGTTTAAATAGAAATAATATTTTCACATGACGGCCAGAACACTCCTGTATGAATTGATCAGTATTTAAATAAAAATGGACAATTGACCACCCTTGTTATTTCCGGGTCGTAATGAATTTATCCTTAAACGGACTAAGTTCAGTTTTAAACCTCCTTTCAAAGTGATCAAAGCTTAAATTTGACTAAAGATTTACTCGTAAAATTAACGTTAAAATTGACATTTAAAGCCATAGTGGTCGGATTTTAAAGCAGGTTTCCAGATGTAATAAGCATTAAGACAACTTGACTCCATTGAAATAAAGTTCCCATCTTTAAAGGGAAATAAAAAGACTGATTGGTTTTTAATTGCTCATTTTTTGGTCAAGAAATTGCCTTAAATTTTATGGTAAGTAATATGTTTGGGTTTGTTCATTTTTAAACTGCTTAATAAGAAAAGTCATAACAGCATTTGTATTCAAGACAAGAAAAATACTTTATTAAAGTCTCACCACTTGTTGCATATAAAATATACAGCATATTAAAACACAAGTTAACAACAAGAGCCACTCTATAAAGAGTTATCAGAGACTATAAAACAATTTTTCTTAAATTATAATACAAATACAAGTCAACTATTCATGTAGCAAATGCATAGATACATAACATGTGAATTTGCAGGTCTTGATGGGATTTACAGAATAGAAAATATTGGACTGAAAAAAGGAAAGAGAAAAATGGGCCAAAATAGAGGAAGAGTTTAATTGGCAACACAAATCAACAAATAATAGAGAAAATGTTCTAAAAATTCTAAAAATAAAAGAAGACATAAGAGAAGACACCGCACCTTTTCAATTATATTAAGGTGAACTAGAAAGCTATGCAGCTTTGCAGAACCCTCACTTCGGCAGTGTTGAATATAATAAAACGACCCAGTGAATATAGAATGTTGCATGCCTAGTATTTATAGTCGTAATTTGTATCCAATCAGATATAATTGATCTTGCGTCTACACCGATTTAAGAAATGATTTCTGAATTATTCCAAACTTCTTCGGAAACGGCGTCCTGAATTTAAAGACTAGTTTAATATTACAAAATGTGTTCGTTTTTAACGCAATTGCAAATTCGGTTTGGTTAAAACTTAGTTTATCCCGGGTTTCTAATTAAGATTTTATATATTAATATTTTGTGTCCGATTGTCATTTTATCTCTTTGCAATAGTAGCCACTATTATCTAAGTTTCCCTTACAGATTACAAGGCATTATAGTTATAATATCTTTTACACGATACCTTTTATCAATCAAAATTATTAAAATAATCTAATTTGTTTTTAATTTATTTAACAAAATCTACAAGCAAATCTTTTTATCTTTATTGATATTTTTACCCGTTACCTATCAACAAAAGTATAGATAAACATCGTCCCCCGCGGAAATTTGACTAAAAAGCGGAAATAAGTCTGTATCAGGTGAGAGATCTCGCCTGTTCAAGTCTTTGACGATAATTTGTTAACAAGGGGTTGTCCATGATACACATTTGGAAAGGAGACACTTTTCCGAATATCCGTAATAAAATTAGCAAATAAAAAAAAATGATATTCTATTTAAACGAAATGTTACGTATATTAGATTTTAAACTACCATATGAATTGGATATATTACAATTTCAAAATTCACTTCTTTACAATAATTAAGTGAAAAATACAAGATGAAAGAAACAATATATATTACTGTTTCTAAAAATGTATTTAATAAGAATTGTACTATGACAGCTATACTTATGACATTAATAGCATATTGCTCCACTACATTTTCTTCTTTTATTTTTATTTGTAACGCCATATTTTGATAGAGTTTGTGATCTCGAATAGTACAGCCTTCAACAAATTGTGAACAAGGAATATACATAAACATACATTTAAATAAATATGCACAATGCAGATTCTCCAACTAAGAAAAAAGTTTTTTGGCAAAAACACTCGTGAATGATTTTTTTTATAAAATAAAGAATATTCTCCAACTAAGAAGGCCAAAAAACTCGTGAATGATTTTTTTTTATATTTCATGAAAAAAAGAATATAAAAATAGCACATACGGTTTTGTTTTTCATCATTTCAAGTTATATTACATAAAAACCCACGACCCAATATATAAACTAAAGAGTAGATCATTGGAAAAGAAACAAACTTTTTTGAAATGTGTATTCCTACAGAATGACAGTTATTGAAAGGAGTCTTTCCGTCAGCATCAGGGATGTTCCGATGTTCGTCATATATTACCGATTCTGAAAAGACGGAGGCGGAGCCAGAAACAATGCGGAACAAAACACCGTGTTTGACTTATCGGAAAGCTTTAGCACCGAGATTGTTAAATTTGATAAGCAATAGTCACTCTGAAGGAAAATCTTCTGAGAAAAGTGTATTTAAATTTGTTAAAATTTACTCTTCTATTGTTTGAAGCTTCGCACTTTTCAACTGGAAATTTTTACAAGTTTGAAGAAAGGAGAGTTAATTCGTTTTAAAGTGTGAAAATTGTGTTGTCAGAAATAACTGAAGATTCCAAAGGTAACATCAATATTTGTATGGTGAATAATTTGTAAAAAATCTGGTATATTTAAGTTTGATATATGTATTTATATTTATTTATTTTTATTATTGTATAAAAATCTCATTTAGAATAATTAAAGAAAATATAAAATGATAACTATTTTACATTTTCTCAAAATGCCATTTTGTACTCAAAATTCAAAATGATTTATTTTGATTAAAACTTTTCTTTTGAATTATAAAAACAAATGAAAGATTAAAAAAGTAGTTATAATTAATTAGAAACTCGTTTTTGTAAGCGTGTATGTTTTCTCCAAGTACTCAAAAAATGATGGGGGTAGCTTGGCCACGCCTACTAATTGTCCAAGCCAACAGGTAAATTAGAAATGGCAATTTTTACCTTTTGCGCAGACGATAATTGCACCTTACTGGGTGATTGACAGCTGATTGACAAAACATTTCAAAAAGAACAAAGGGACTACTCAAACTATCAAGGAAATAAGTAAAACTGGGAAGCTTAGAAAAACATTCAAATCCAATATTAAGGACAGTTCGACACAACTTCAAGTATTCTGTTTTCGACTAAGGTGCAAGCAACTTCACCAAACTTGAGAAAAGTATTTAGTGTTTAGATAAGGATATTTTACAAGACCTGTGAATTTTAAGCTTGGACTTTTGTGTTACTACAGTATGCTCCTGTTACAGGGTAACCACTACTCTACACCGACTTCAGCAGCACCCTCCAGTATGTACGAGGACGACTTTATGAGCCAGCGAGCCAGACACTTTCCTCTTGGCCACCCTGGGCTTATGCCATCGCCACAAGCATTTTCTTTTGGATTTCCAGTGCATCCAGCCCATGACCCAATGGGTCTTTCTAGTAAGTATTAATATGCAAATGATAAAAGTAAACGGCAGAAAAAAAGTAAGAAATAGGCAAATTGACTTGAATGGTTAAGTAACATATAATGTAGTTTTTCAGACCTAGAATGATTTTTTTTTAAACAACTCACGAAATGTTTTAAGTTAAATATACATGCTTAAATATTTTCATATTTCGAGACTTTAATGTGTGTTAATAATTGTAGTTCGAACTGTAGGGAACGATTTCAATCAATAAAAATATGTACACGAAATTTAAGATGAATTAATGATATTTCGTTAGAATTAATGGAATTTATACATAATAAATAATTGGAATTTTGGCGCTGACAGGTTTTATATTTCACTCTTTGAATTATCTTACAGTCTATAATAGATAAATACAAAAGATGTCAGTAGCACATCTTTCAATAATCAATTTCAGTTATTTTCGAGCAAAATTTGGTAACTTTCCTGTGGTTTTCATCAAATATTAATTATGCTATATTTAAATCATATAGCAAATGTTACAAGTATTTGATGATATATTTAAAAAAAAATTTGTCAGTTTCCTTTTATTTTATTGATAGTTTTTTTCTACATTTTAACGTACTGTATAAATATATTTAATTTTAAGATGTATTTATTTCACATAATTTACCCTGAATAATGCAAATTAATCATTTACTTAATTATGAGTTATATTTTACAAATAATTAAGTATGTGTTGGTGTTGAAGAAAGTGAAGTTGTAATTAGTAATTAAAATAATAATAAGCTCGTATCAAACTACTCGTCGTCTGCTCCGCACGTGGCCTGCAGACGAGAGTAATTGTTATCAAAACCAAGGTCTGAACACTTTCACCACAAGACGAGACTTTGTTTTCGTAACAATTTATTAACAAACATCTTCATATTATTAACATGATTAACCATGTCATGACATGTAAAAAAAAATGAAATAAAAAATAGGGATTCTTTTGATTTTTAAAATAACAAATTTATTTTTTTTTTTTTTTTTTTTTGGCTTTACCGCAATTTCAAATTAATTTACCTAACACATATTATTGATAACAATTTGGAACTAATATATATCTATTGGTCACAGTTAACATTCAAAACATATTTTCTCGGTAATTTAAAACAAACTAAGAAATTTTTAAAGTTTATTGCATAAATTTGTTATTTGAAATTACAATCAGAAGGTGAATAAATTCACAACAAAATAAACCATCAAATAAATTTTAAGTATTTTATATACCTGAAGGTGATACACAAATTATTGTTTCCATTTCAACTGTTGTGAAAAGTATTAATTTTCTGTCTTATTTAGAAGGAAATTGTGAATATATTGTTCACTTTTAAGTTTAATTCTATACCTAAAGTTTAAACTCAAGAAGGCTATAATTTGACAATCTTGTATTAAAATACCATAATAACTAGTTTATGTTTGAAAGTTACGACGTAGTTAAAGCAACAATACATCGGTTTAATTTAACAAGGTACAAGACAGTTAAAAATCTTTTCGTAAATTAAAATAGTTCAACGTTCGTTTGCTGTAAAAATACAAATTTTGTTAAAAATCTCTGCTGCAATAAAGGATACCAAATATTATCAGTACTTACGGAACAGCAATATCTAAAAGAATAAATACAAATATGAGATGTTTTCTAAGATATGAATTTCGAAGAGATCTCTGCAATCACATTCACAAGATTATAACCTCTCTCTTCTAGTTGCAAATTATATAATACTATGTTTATCACACAACTTAAAACTTTTTATTTATAATTCAGGCCAGAGCCAACAGTTTGGTGGTTATCCCTCACTCGGCTCCCACTCGGACCACAAGCGTATGTTGGGAGGACCAGGACAGAATGAGACTTCAGACAAGAACATCAAGATCACATTGGAAAACCGTGACCTCTGGCAAAAGTTCCACAACATTGGTACAGAAATGATCATCACAAAAACTGGAAGGTATGTATTTTATATTTGCTTATTCAAAAACATAAGCATATGAAATACAAATACAAATGTATCCCGCCAAAACTATTTTTCATAAAGTATAGACATACTATAAATAATTGCTGAATAATATTTTGTATGGAAATGTGTTCTTTTTCCTTTCAATATGAATAAGAGAAATACAATGTACGAGGTGGTTACGGAAATAAGATAGCATCCCAGCATCACCTAGAATCAGAAGACATTGGGAGGTCAAATTGACCGCAATGTGTACATTTTTTTTTCTTTTCTACAAAAGTAGAAGTCAGCTATTTCAGAGAAAACAATAAAGTCTTGAATTAGATCAATATACTAGTACTTCGTTTTGGATGGTTTTTTTCCTTCAATAATTTAAACAATTTTTTATATAGCTATTTCCAATTTATGAAAATGTTTAATTTCGCACGCAAATGGTCGTTTTAATTTTTATTATTGTAATTTATTAAATATCAAAACTTCAAAGTAATTATAAGACAATTAAAAAAGAAATTACAACTTTTTGACAATTGTTTTGTTTTTCTCTTGTATAGAAGTATGAATTTTCCCACGATAGTGAAATTTTGTGTCAATCATTAATTGTAAACAAAAAGGTCGGCTTTTACAATAGAAATATTAACACCAATTGTCTACACATATAATCCGACTTTTGAGAATTAATAATCGGCCTGCGTTATTATTTACAAGTTTGTTTTCTATTGATACTATATATAAAGATTAACAGTTGACATTACATGTCGCTGTGACCTATTTAAATCCATGATTGATGCACAATGCATGTTTATATTCTGTATTTATCGCTTCATGAAATATTTTTGACCAGTGTGGGAAAATTCATTTTTTTTGCATTTATTTTTATTTGTGATTACAGTGAATTAATTATTATGTTTGTCATAGGTATTAATTATTTTAAATAATTCCATCAGTTTGAATAACTACAATTTAGATTTATCAGCAGAAGCAAAAACCTTTATTGAAGATCTCAGAAATTAAAAAAAATGATAATGAATAAAGGACATAAGCGAAATTCACGAGTAACATCAAAACAGATAATCCAAATTTTAATATCACTTTACGAAATTGAAAAACAGATTTAATTTGACCAATCAAGTATCGAAGATTATCACACCTCGTCTGCAACCCAATCTCTTTTTTATTTTCGATCAATAGAAACGAAATCTTAAATAAAAATAGAACAAATTGCTTATATTTGTCGTATTGCGTCAGCATAGATAATAAGGTTTTTTTCTATGACAATAGGTAAAAATTAAATAAATTCTATAAAGGAAAGATTTTTTCTTCGGAGACGAAAAGTCTGATCCCGCCCACTAATATTCCGCAGAAATTAATTAATCAGAAGATATTACCAATAGAGGATAATTTACAGCCTGTTAATTGAAAATATTCGTGTTTTTAGTCTTGTTTAGACGTACTCTTCTGTCAAAAATAGTTCTTCTCTACTTTTCATTTTATTTATTGTGCCCCTATTATGACACGCGCCAGACAGGGCAAGTCTTTTTGCAACTTACGAAATGTAACACCAAAATTTCTAAATAATTTGTTTGTAATCCGCTAAAATTATTGAAAGGTGAATATTTGAAATTGAAAGTGTGAAGACAACAAGATTTGGCTTCTAATTAACTATTATAAAAGATGACCGCTTCTTCAAAATCGCTGTCAGCTGTTGCCTTATTCGGGGCTTAAATCCAGCAATTTGACTGGTAGTATTATAGTCCATCTGCCGCACGCGACCTCAGCGGTATTTTCAGAATTGCGTCAAGTTACATTTTTTTCACCAATTTGTTTTGATCCCTACAGCGCCAGTTAAAATGGTGTTGATTTTCACCGGAATAAATCCTTTTCTTTTCCTGACTTTTGAAAGATTATTCTTGGTCCAATTAGTGGAATTACATTCAAGTGAAATTAAATTAGTAAAATAAAATAGAATAAGTACGTTTAATTGAGGACATCGAATCATGCATATATTTGGCGAAACATGTATTTATAAATGATATAAAATACAAGAGGTTTCAGGTTTTTTGTTGGTGGAGTTTGTTCTGATATCCAATATTTTGGTCATTCGCTTCACCATGTGCATATTATTGAAAATGCCTTTATCTGTACGTCAAAAAAGGGTTTCTACGTTTGTTTAAACTTTTGCGTATTTTTATTTTATTGCGCTTTTGATAATTATATTATATTAATGCAATGTAATTGTTTTAATATGCAATTTTACGTGTAAATGGCCAAAACAGAAGTCTTTTTTTTGATAATATATCCAGCAGGTTAAATGGTGTTAATTTTCACTCAGGGAAGGGGTCAACAACCACTTATGTTTGGATCAAAGACTCATAACCCTTTGCATTTTAATAAATACTATAGAAAGTACGTAATTGCCAATTGACATTATCGTCACTTAATTAAGTACTAACTAAGGACAAATGTCTTGTATTGTGATAGAAAAGTATGTCTTTTCATTCGACAAATTTATCACCTTAATTCAATCAGAAAATCAAATTTCTCACCACAAGAGTCCTTGATAATTTGAACGAGTTGTTATAACACCTTTTCCTTTCTGCAGAAGCATACTTGAAGGAATTATCGTCCTTTACCGGGGGCCGCTTGTAACATCAACAAAACACTTCAGTCTTAAAACACAATAGAATTTGTTTTTATAGAAATAATATATTTATGCAAGGTGTTTATTGAATCAGGTTACGTGTAATATTGTTTTGTAGATAAGATCTTTTTAAAAAGTGATGACACTTACAAGCAGTTACATAAAAATCACACTTACAAATAAAAATATTAGTCCAATTTGTTAATCCTATTGACTTCAAACATTCCATATTGTTGAGGATATTCAGGTCCTCGGAAAGTTGAAAAATTAATGTTAAATACAATGTATTAAATTTGGACAGTTTTAATTAAATATTTTTTGAATCAAAATTATTAATAAATCAACGTATTTATTTCATGAATAAATATTGATACTTACAAATGCTGCAATAATGTACCGTTTTCACGTCTTTAACAGATACAAAGAGTGTGAATAAAAAAAAAATTATGTATCGTTATTTTCATTTTTAAAAAATGTTGGAAAAATCTTTTTGAATACATTTAAATGTTGATTCATTTTTTTCAGGCGTATGTTTCCAACACTTAAAGTTGCCATGGAAGGTCTTGACCCTCATTCAAAGTACATTTTGTTGGTTGACATCGTACCTGTGGATGACTGTCGCTACAAGTACCACAATTCAGAATGGGTCGTTACCGGTAAAGCTGAACCCCATATGCCTGGTAGACTGTACATCCACCCAGACTCCCCAGCTTCTGGTTCCCACTGGATGAAACAGCCGCTTACGTTCCACAAACTCAAACTGACCAACAACAACCTTGATCAAAATGGACATGTAAGTTTATTTATATATGAATTTTTATTTATTTATTTATTTATTTATTTATTTATTTATTTATTTATTTATTTATTTATTCTCCTCCAAATAACACAACATTTTATTAGCAGTCGTTTTCTATATTTCTTAGTTTTTTTAGTTAGTTCTGTCAAAAATTGAAACAGCATAGCTCAATTCCTTCTTTCTATAGCTAAACTTTACATGTTCAAATTCATTAAACCACAAGCATTTAAGATACGAAATCTATCAATGTCGCATACGTAATTGAAAAAGATGGAAAAATTTATTAGCAAGTCAAAGAACGCGAGGAACTTCTCGTGAATAAGAAACAAATTGCCACGAATTCTTTTATAATTATCATATTTCTATTCAAAGTTTTACAAATTAGTGAATAACGTTTAAAGGAAATATCTGTTTTTCGCTTCATCATAGAGTAGTTGTTGATTTCCTCTGGTCCCTATGGGGTCGCGATTTATGTTAGAAGATCACTTTTTATAATTGCATGTATTAAGCGCATGAAAGGAACGCTACTAGCTAATAGATTTTAGTTCCCAAAGGAATTTGTTATAGCTGAAAGGGAGTTTCATATAAACAACACACGGATCTTTGTTTTTACTCTGTCGTAAATTATTATGAAACCACTCAATAATGCCCGAAATGGACATCTATTTTCCATGAAAAATGTTTATTTATTGGAGATTGAAATATCTCAATTTCTGATTTTCTCATTTTGTTTCTTTTTTATCAGAATAGGATCAGAATCGTTTTACACTTTTATCCCACCCCCGGCACTTTCATTCTGAACAACTTAATTGGTTTTAATTGCCTTATCATTTATCAAATCTTTTACGCCATTTAGCGGTCTAAAAAGAGGCTATCGAACAACACAGATAGCTTCCGATAAGAATCTAACAGCTATTGAGAAAATAGTTAATTGTGTCTTAATTAATTTTCTCATCAGATATTTAATTTCAAAAACCATTTATAATTGAAATGAACATCTTCTGATGTAACAGATCAATTTTGTTCGATTCCTCGTGAAACAAAAAGTTCAAAACGACCCGTGCTGAAAACATACTATAAACGAATGTTGTGAACAGATGGGTTATAAAGAAGTACAAAGAACGTGTGTTTTACTAATTACAAATATAACAAAACAACTATTATCAAGTGATGAAATCTAATTTTCTTTCGGACAGATTTACATGTTTTTCATCCAATTTATGACCAATTTTCCTTGAAACGGATATCACCGTACCCGCAAAAAAGAACATAAAATTTCTATAAAACGTAGATTCATATTTGGTTTGCGAATTTCAGATATATTGCTATGGTAAAATGTTGACGGCTATAGGTACGAAATAAACAATAAATGAAATAAGATGTATGTTATGTTGTTCCGAAGGGAACTATTTTGTCATTAGTTTCACGTTATTATGCGTAACATGTAACATGTACATAAATCATTTACAATCCAAACTTCATGAATATTTAAAAGAACGTAACAAAAGTCTGGACTCTTGTGGTTATTAGCTATACAATTTATAGTGACTCTATTCTTAATGTTTTCCTCTTAACCGAGAAGAAGGGAATTTTCACAGAAGTTCGGGGCCTTTCGGTTGTTATATATCTATTGAGCTTTTAATATTTTTAATTTTGATATTTTTATTTGTATTTTTACGACATTTTATAATTTTTATCAACATCCTTTATATTGCAGATCATCCTAAATTCCATGCACAAGTACCAACCACGTGTTCACATAGTCCAAGCAAACGACATTTTCACCATGAGATGGAACTCGTTCAACACCTATGCCTTTGAAGAGACAACCTTCATTGCAGTGACAGCTTATCAGAACGAACAGGTAATGAGTCTTTAATTTGTTTACCCTTTAAAAAATTTCAACCTATTTAAGGGGGTACAGAACACCTAAGGGAGTTAACTCCTTAAAATTCTGCTGAACGTTTTAATTAAATATTATTAGTATAGAGAAATCACTTCTCAATGATCATAATTGGTGTTTGTCAAACTGCTATATAAACAATGAAATTATTCCGGTAAATTGTGTGGTTCAAATTTTTAAAATATTTTATATCTTTGTCAACAGGTCAAAGTAATTCTTTTGTCAAAATTTTATGAAAATTAAACGAGCCTAATCTATTTCAGTCAAAGTGTCGGGTTTCCCCTCAATAACTTTGACTAGATTTGCTGAACATTATGTATAACCGACGTAAAAAAATATGAATGGGCGGCAAATGCAATCTTACTGATAATTCTGAAATATTTTTTTTACTAAGATTTAAAAATCTATTTGTATAACTACTTAAACGTGCTGGCAAAATATTTTATATCATTTGTTTTTCTTTTACAGATCACACAGTTGAAAATTGACTACAATCCTTTCGCTAAAGGGTTTAGAGACAACGGAATGGGTCGGAGGTGAGTTGCTTTTCTATGAAAGCAAAACTATAGATTTGTTTTGTTTTTTAATTGAAAAGAGTCAAAAATTAAAATTTGAGCATAATGTAAATAAAGTTTGCTACTAAATCATTTTAATTAATATAATATAATATAATGAAATATTCATGACTTAAAATAACTACACACTCATGGAAAAACTCAAAATTACCAGTTAAGCAGAATACATCGACTTGAATCTACAATTTTATTAGTTCTCACTTTTTTTATATATCTTGAAGTCGATTTCAGATTGTTTTGTTTTCGATATGCATTAAATTTCAATAGTTCTTCTTTCAGGGACCATCGACTGAGCGTAAAAAGACCAGCATCTGACGACATCTCAGAAAAAGGTGAGAAACAGATTTGTTTTGATTTCCTTTCCTCGCCATTTTTTACGCTAAATCGTTACATTATTGTTCAATTCTCTGTCTGTTTAAATAATTGTCTGTCGAAATATAACTCACTTTTTCATCTGAAATCTGCTAGCAGGGCAAATCGTAACACTATTCTAGCACCCCATTTAGACAGATTTGGCGCGTTTATTGCTATTCGGAACGCCATTTTTTACCGGAGGTGTATTTAGTTCTGTCACCTTGTCCGATGCGATCAGTAAAGAGACGAGGGAATTCGATCACAAAGTATTCTTGATCAAATTAGCTTCGCTATGCCATATATTGATGACGGAAGCAAATTAGATAAGCAAAGTGTTTGCTGAAATACCATCGAAACTTTTCGCACCTTCCCTTGCTGTAATTATATTAACGTTTGACTGCCGTCTTGCAACACCTGCTTTTATGGAAAGCTCTAGAGATGCTTAAGATCACGTGCTACGGTTCAAGCAGTAGCCAATCATTTCAGTTCTTTCTTGTGTAGTAATTAAATAATGGTTAATTGACATCAGAGATGAGTACAAAACCACAAATTTATTCGATTGATTTCCATTTGCAATAGTAATGTAAAGAAATGGAATATGATCGCCATGTTTGTTTGATAAATCGGTTTCTTTAATTAATAACTAAGTGTTAAGGACTCTCAATACACCATTGGCAGATATCTGTTCCGTCTGCATCGGTTGTATGTTTTATAACTACCATACATTTTGCGAAATCTAATGCGATTCGAACTTAGGTAGTTGATGTCTCTATTCAACGCTTTTGAACTATAACATACTTTATATGGGTTTTTTTCTTATGCATCTTGAAACATCAAATGCATAATTTGACAGTTATGTGCAACATAAATGCGCATTATGCATTCTTTTACATTCCATGAATATTAAGTGAACAAAATAACTTCTTTTTCTTTAAAAAAACTTTCGTGTAATTACAGACTCAGAGTTATTAAATAACGTTATTTGCCATCTTTTATTCTTGGTGGAGTTAGTTTCACCACTCTGTTTCGTTTTAAACCAAATTAATGTCAAAATTGTTTAAATCCTATATACTTGGTATATAAATCAAAGTGTTAAATACATTTATATAGATACTGACTACTAACAGGGTGTCACTTTCTGTTTAAAACGCGATATAGGAATGAAAATAAATACAAATTATCATTCTTTGTTATAATATATTCCTTGTTTTATAGATTCTCCAACTTCAAAGAAAGTGAAATCTGAAGATGAAACAACACCAGAAAGGATAACCATGCCAGCTACTAATGTCTCACGTGCCAAATCAGACGACGACAACGACTCTGTTTCTGAAACTAGTCACGAGGGTAACCTTGACAACGATCTTACAGCATGCCGCATCAAAGGAGACACAAGTATTCCACTCAACAAGACAACCAGCCCACAACAACAAAGTGCTATCAGCCCGAATTCCTGTGACTTCATGAGTTCTGCATTAAAACCTTATTCTAGTCATACATTTTCCAGTGTCGGCGACCAAGCATACTACCCTCATCATTCATCAATCAACAGATCTCCGACATCGTTCATGCCAGTCTCATCATCTTCATCAAGTTTATTACAACCATCATCGTCAGGTTTAGGTCTGCACAATATCAGCCATCAACAGATGCAAGCATGCCGTCTTTCCGGTCAAACCAGCGATTGCGCATTACGCCAACCATCCGGGCACTTGTCATCAGTCAACCATAGTTATGGTATCAGGACATCACCGCCTCAGCATCCATCTCTACCGTCATGTACTTACATGCAGCCGTCTCAGCCGTACCCCACACACCTTGCGCCAAATGTACACATGATGAATATGAACTTTCCAGGGTCAATGTCATGAACTAGTGTATAAAAAATATTACGATAATTCTGCATGAACAGTTAGGGCCTCGACCCAAATCAAGATTGTGCTGACCATGAAGGTCAGGTTATTGACCCGTATCAAGATTGTGCTGACCATGAAGGTCAGGTTATTGTTGTTTGTGACAATCAAAATAATATACGGATACTCAGAGATATTTCTAAAACTTTGTTAGCTGTATGAAACATGTGACCTTGTTTTGTTTTGAGTTATTAGTTGTACCTCATGTTTGGTCAGCCATCTTGAATTCCTAATTGTATTTATATATGTCCGGGAAATGGACGGATACTTATCCCTACACATTCATTGTATAGTCGGGGTTGAATATTCATATATGTAAATAGAAAAAAAGATTTTATTATTATTATGAACTACTGCAAAAATGTGGTGTTTTGATAGAGTGAAGATTAGAACGGTGCTAATAATAATCACAATTAATTGTTAAAATGTTGTTTTGTATCATAATTGCTTCTTTTTTGGTATCTTTGATAGATCCAAATAAAATATTCAAAAGTACTGACGTTTTCTTTTTTTTTATACATAAAAGATAAAAATCTAGAGGTCAACATATTAGTGTCTTAAAATAGATATACTAGTGTCTTATATCATATCAACGTACATACAGACAAGATAAAATTGAGAATGGAAATGGGGAATATGTCAAAGAGACAACAACCCGACCAAAGAGCAGACAACAGCCGAAGGCCAGCAATGGGTCTTCAACGCAGCGAGAAAATCCCGCACCCGAAGGTGGTCCTCAGCTGGCCCCTAAATAAAATTGTGTACTAGTTCAGTGAAAATGGACGTCATACTAAACTCCAAAACATATAAATGAACTTAAATTAAAAAACATACAAGACTAACAAAGGTCAGATGCTACATGAATAGAGATGCGAAATATATCAAAGGGATATTCAAACTCGAAAACAAACTGACAATGCCATGGCAAAAAACAAACTGACAATGCCATGGCAAAAAACAAACTGACAACGCCATGGCAAAAAAACAAACTGACAACGCCATGGCAAAAAAACAAACTGACAACGCCATGGCAAAAAAACAAACTGACAACGCCATGGCAAAAAGCAAACTGACAACGCCATGACAAAAAAAGAAAACGACGAAAAGACAAACAGTATACAAAACACAACATAGAAAACTAAAGACTGAGCGACACGAACCTCACTAAAACCCGAGTTGATCTCAGGTGCTCCGGAAACATAGGCAGATCCTGCTCCACATGTGGCACAATAGGTGTCTATACCATACGTCATTTAATGTCATCAACAACAACAACATAAGAAACAAAAACAAACTAGTCAAACATTTAGAGCACATAACATCCAAAATACTTGACATAGAACAGCCATTAACCAACTTCAACAGAAAAGAAAAATCCTACTTAAATCTATTAACAAAACTATCAACTGAGGTCGCTATTGTCAGAGGGAGGCGAATAACTCTAGTTTCAATAAAAATACTAAACATATTAAATATAATTCTAAAATATTATTGCAGAAGGTAGAAAATACACGTAGTGAAAATAGTATAGAATGAGTAAAATGGTATAAATAACTGAGATTAACTTTCTTCAGTGATATTCAGTAAGGACGAAAATAGTCCCGAAAAAGTGTATGATTATTTTCCGCACAACACGTATTTATATAGCCACAGCTGTCAAACGTTTTAAAACTGGAGACCCAAAGGGTCTAAGTAGGACAGCAAAACTTAAGTCTTATGTTAACTTTGACTGAGGGAGTTGGATCTTAAACATGTTTAACCCCGCCACATTCTGTTTGTGCCTGTCCCAAGTCAGGAGCCTGTAGTTCAGTTGTTGTCATTTTTGTCATATTTGTTTATCGTTATTAATAAGGTTGTTAGTTTCTCTATTGAATTGTACAAGTCACATTTTTTAAGTCGGGGCCTTTTAAAGCTTACCATACGGTATGAATTTTCTCATTGTTGAAGGTCATACGGTTGCCTATAATTGCTTTCATCCACTTTATTTAAACTTTGGTGGATAGTTGTCTCAAACATAGCATATCTCCTTATTTTTAATCATATAATTTGATGAACTCGAAATGTGAAAATAATGTGTATTTGTTAAAAGCATGCTGATACCGAAATACTTTCTACTGAGTTGGACACTTATAGTCCACTAACAGCGATATTGATTAAAGGGCAAGAAGAAAAAAAACCTGAGCACAATTCGTGCTTTTGGGATAACCTTTCTGATAGACCAAAATGTATATGCAGGTTACTGATATGTAGCAAATATGATTACATTTCGACTTTAGGCAATCTTGCTTAAAGCCGAGATTAAAGAGGGCACATGGAAATAAACGTGAATGACTGTATGGAAAAAGGACCTCCTTTCGATGAAATGTCAGTTTATATAGATATTTCGAGAAATAATTGTGTCTGTAAACTGTCATAGCCTAATTAAATGTTAGGGAAAAATATATGAAGCATTCATTTTTCATTTGTCTAACTTTTTTTTGTATAATTTCGGTAACAAAATATCTGACAAGATTCATACATACTGAATTTCCCCCGTTTGGAGCGCTTAACAAAACAGTAAGGAAAGCAAAAGATGTAAAATGCATTTGGGGTCATAATCATCAAACAGCCATGATGGGAGAACATCAAAACAATCCAACATCAACTTTTACCTAAAGAACCAAAGTTGATAGCAATACAAACAACAAAACTTCAAAGAACTATAATTATGCAAGTTTGTTATAAAGAATAAAAACAAGTGTTTTCGAATGGCGCTAATGGACTTCCGTACTACCTCATTCATTATAAAAAAATGAAACAAGGCCTCTAGATGTTTGGGTTTTGTGTCGTTGGTTTGCTGTCGCATTGACGTATGTATGCCCACATCTCCTTTTATTCAAAGAAATTTATACTATAGTAGATGTGTTTTTAAAATACATATGTATGTATACATTTTTAATGACGTTGTAGACTGTTTACTGTACAACCACGTGTCTTTTATGTTGTGAATTTGTCAATGAATTGAAAGATTTGAAAGTCACCGACAGTAATAAATTAAAATTAAACAGATAGCAATGAAATATCAGTATTTTGTTAAACATTAAAGACCACACAGGTAATTCTACATTTAAAGCGGTTTCTGAAACTAGAGACGTCAGAATCTTCTTTGATGAACGTTGTTAAGTCAATTATTGGTCTAATAAAGTTTCATTTTAGTGGGGAACCAAGAGGTGGTATGATACTTAACTAGTTTTGCTGAAATAAAAAGCAACAAATAAACAGGTGTTTTTTTTAAGTCCGCAAATAATAATACTACAAAATGATTCATCTTTTCTTATAAACTTCAAAATAATAATAATAATAATAATAATAATAATAATAATAATAATAATAATAATATAATAATCATCATCATCATAATAATAATAATAATAATAATAATAATAATAATAATAATAATAATAATAAAAATATAATTTTCATATTTTTGTAATTTTTGTTAATTCAAATGTAATACTGAAACAAGAGTATGTATCTATAACACACCATGAGGGTGTAGATGGGGGTTTACAGAATAGAGAATAATGGGCAAAAAGTATAAAGAATACAGAAAAATGGCCTAAAAAATTAAAGAATAGACAAATGAAGGACTCCCATCCAAACCCTCCACCATGTCCCTCTCAAATTATCACATTTCTATGTTCAGTGATCTACAAATGCAAAATTTGGGACAAAACCCTCATGTTGTTTTGAGTTTTATTATTAATGTGTTGTTGAATAATTTCATACAAAAAGACATTAAAACATGCCATCTTGAGACCCATAAACAACAAGCACAATTACTTCAAAGTTAAAACAAATATACAAGAATTAAGATAACAACACTCTATGGCGGTTTCTTGTTTTGCACAAACCCAATAATTATTTTTATATGTTATGTTATAGCATATCGGATAAATGTCTGTCTTGATTTTTAAAGGACAAATGAGGACCTCGGTAGCCGAGCGTTCTAAGTAGTTCATCTACAGCAATCACTAATCTTTTAACGCTGAGGTTGTGAGTTCGAACCCCGCACGTGGCAGGTGCGTTCGAGTCCAATCTTCATTGACTAAGATTGCCAATTTTTTAGCCATGGTCGGTGGTCCACTATAAACAAAAACCTGCCTTCACGAAAAAGCCAATACGTGCAGAAAGTTGCGTTAGAAGACAAAAATCAATCAATTAAAGGAAAAATGAATTTGTTGACTTACAATACTCTGGGCATTATACTAATTTACTAATATTAAATCTGATGAATGACTTGATATTTCTTAATTTTGAACGTATTCGATCTGGGGTTGTTGACCTCTTGCTTTTGCCATCGACTTTGAATAAGAAGTTGGTAGATTTAATCAACCCGTTCATCTAGACGCATTTATTTGTGTCCAACCAACGTCAGGAATCAGGCTTTCGGTGATTGACGTTTCTGTGTGCCTCCCTTGTTTTTATACGGATGATACACTTACTTGAAGATTTCTACATATACACAATCTAGATTTGATAGTAAGGTGGGAATTCCAGTCAAATTCTTGGACTAATACGAAAGCAGTCTTGTTGAATCCCGCCACATTCTTTATGTACGTGTCCCACGTCAAGAGCCTATAATTAAGACTTTGTGCTTGTTGTTGGTTGCAATCTGTTAATTGTTGTTTTCTTTTATTGTTTTGTCATAAATCAGGGCTGTGGGTGTTTCGTTTGTGTTGTTTCACATTTTGTTATGTCGATGCATGCCTTCTATAGCTGACTGGTATGAGTTTTGCTCAATATTGAAGGCCGTGTGGTGACCCATAAATTGCTTACATCGACGTTTTTTGCAATATGTTTGATAGCTGTCTTATTGGCAACTAGGGGCGATTCCAGGATTTTTGAAACAGGGTGCCGTAATTTCTTTTGGTCGTTTTTCGTTTTTTGCCATGGCAGTCAGTTTTCGATTATGAGTTTGACTATCCCTTTGTTTTTTCGGCCTCTCTTTATGCTGGAAAAATATGTAAATCGTGAGAAACACGAGATCTTTTGTAGGCGATCAAAAAAAGGGGGGGTCTGGTCGTACGCTCTATATGCTCTCCCTGGACCCGTAACTGGCAATAATACCTATCACATCTCCTTATTTTATATTGACTGATCGCCTTGATGTTCCCAAATATTAAATATAATTTATTCCCCTCCCCAAAAACCAAACATACCCAGAATTAATTCGGACATAGTTGTAGTTTACTAATAGCTTCGTTATTATAATTTCGATGAGCGAACATTTGAAATTATCAAAACCTTTCGGATTCTGATATGGCGAATGTCTAAGCGAGATGATTCATTACTTCAACGTGTAGTTTGTAGAATGTGCATGTGTCTACACTCAGGCTGTTTGATAAAAGTATCATAATGTTATGGCATCTTTTTAATAGGAAAAAAATTCCTATATAACTTAAGACATTTGACTTTAGATGAATTTGACTATCCTTTTTAGGTTCTTTTGTGGTCATATAGCTTCTAACGTGGCTACGTGATTTTACATCCAGGGATTTCAGCTGTTTGGATTTGAGCGTTTCTGATGAAGGTAAATCAAGAAAAGCTCTTCGGAGGAACGGACTTTATCATGTTTATAAAGTGTTATATTCACTGAATATTTTTTTGCGGAATCTTTAGTTTATCTCTATCAAAAAAATGAAAATTCATTTGTTGAATCATAAAAATCGAGAAAAATTAAGATATTGGAATGTTGTTCAAATAAACTGTTCGGCACCTCCCTCATAGATCAACATGCTGGCAGATGATAAACACATTTCAGAGCCAAATAAAAAAGACGCACGTGATATCCTATACTGAGTACTTAAAATAACCATATGTTAGAAGACTACCTGTCTTTTTATTATAGAGTAATTTGAATGTATAAATTTCATCAAATTTGAATATTGTTGCAAATAACCATAATTGTAAAGTCATTTTAGCAAGATAAATTGATTAAAAATTGACAACAAGTATTTAGTATCGCTCACTTCGTATCATGTTTTAGTTAATCGCGATTTCGAATCTAAAAGTTGATACTTCTGTTGAATTTATCATAAATATAGATTCTTCCACACCATTTCGTTCATTACGATATTTGTCCACTCGAGAAAGTTGGAATTTGAAATTTTAACTATTAATAATGGATAAATATTGTAATCAATTGAGTAATTAAAAGTGTTAGCATCTGTTTCTCTAATGATTCAAAGAAAAATGCCACGTGTAATGTTCCAAATAGACATGGAGGAAATTACACGCGACAAGTTCAACCAACGTGTGGTGTATCAAAATTTATCAAACTTGTTAGAATCGGTTTAAATGCTGCAGAATAAGAGAAATAACTTTATTGCATAAAAGAAATCATAACTGGTTAAGAAATACAAAACATAATATTTATACAACATGAGAAAAAGATATGTGTTATCAATTGATTCATTAGTATATATAATTGACCAATGTGAACTGCTTTTTAGCAATAATGTAGATAGCTTTTAATAGTCAATAACACGGGATAATATATCTTTATCAGGAATCAAAATACTTTTTAGTTTGAGAATGAGACAAACTTTTTTAAATTTGGGCGACCTTTTAATATTATCAATTAAAACATCGTATTACTTTTTTTTTTTTTGTTTACAAATATGGATGGACATATCAACAATAAAGTATATTTAAAAAAAACGGTATACAACAATTAAATGATAATCATCTATACATAAATTTACAATGTGAACAACATGGTATTTCCATTTCTAAGAAGAAACAAACAATATCTTTTTAATACGTCTTAAAAACCTTACAATATGAAAATAACCCAACTAATTTTAGCTGAGATGTATATTTTGGTATAATATGTAGGTATATATTTTTCTCCTATTGATGCTATTTTTTTTGCTAGCACATACATACAAATAATGACACTCCTCACCGACTGTGTTTGAATCGCAGTGCTGGCAAATGATCGAGACCACGTTAGTCTCATACAAATAGAGATTTATATGTTTTTTTTAAGTCAAGCGCTGGTGATATAAAGTCCAACGCGGAAGATGAAAGTCCAGCACAGGAAATGAAAACTACAGCACGGATGATGTAAACTCCCGAGCTGATATAATTTGACAGTTTGATGTAATAACATAAGCAACACGACGGGTGCCACATGTGGAGCAGGATCTGCTTACCCTTCCGGAGCACCTTAGACCAGCCCCAGTTTTTGGTGGGGTTCGTGTTGCTTAGTCTTTATTTTTCTATGTTGCGTCATCTGTACTATTATTTGTCTGTTTGTCTTTTTATTTTTGGCCATGGCGTTGTCAGTTTGTTTTCGATCTATGAGTTTGACTGTCCCTCTGGTATATTTCGTCCCTCTTGAATGTTAACTTAAAAACTGCTGATAAAAAATCCAGCACTTGAGATAAATTACAAATCTAACACTGACTGTAGCAACAAGCGCTGAAAATATAAGGCCATGCACTGATATTTAAAGTCCCGCGCTAGGAATTTCAACTTTAGCGCTGCGGATTTAAACTCAAGCGCTGAAGATACAAAGGCCAGCACAAGAAATGTGAGCTCTAGTGCTAGAGATATAAATTCAAGTGCTGGTCATATAAAATCCATTTGATACATCTTACAAATCTAGTACTGAAGATTTTAACTCAACACTGAAAATATATATTCATGCACTAAAGATTAAAAAAGGAGATGTAAAGTCAAGAGCTGAAGATGTAAATTCAAGCGCTGAAAATATATATTTCATCGCAACAGTTGTACAGTCCAGCGCTGAAGATGTTATTTCCAGTTTGAGAGATACAAAGCCCAGCACTGAAGATACAAATTTCAGCGCTGGATTTTCATCTCAAGTGCTGAAGAAATAAAGTCCAGCGCTGGAGATGATGGAGTCTTTTTACTGGTCTTTGTCATTTGTAATTTCGGTTTGCCTCGTTTTGTCAGTCTCCTCCATTATTTCCGGTTACGTATTGCCTTTCCTGTAAAGTATGTTCGTTTTTACTCTTGTTTTATTTTATTTTCAACCCCCAAAAATATCACATTCGGGGTTGCTTATACAGAGGACAAAATCGCTACAAGGAAACTTGACAGAAGGAAGTATTAACATCTGAATAAACAAGAAATGATTTGAAAACTGAACAAAAGCTTATCGATCAGTTTACACAGTAGCCATACTATACAATTAATATTTTATATCATTATATAATTAGCTTTACAGTTAACAATTTAAGAATTAAAAAAACATATTTGTACATATATATAGTCTAGTTCCTAAGTTTTGACAACATGTTTATAATTGAATTCTCAGCTCCATCTTACAAGTACTCAATATATTGACATTTATCACATTTTTAGATATTCTCAGCAGATAAATTTTTCACTTTTTTCTTTAACAAGTGTGTCTCAGATACCATAAT
The DNA here is from genome assembly GCA_017311375.1 of Mytilus coruscus. NCBI lineage: Eukaryota > Metazoa > Mollusca > Bivalvia > Mytilida > Mytilidae > Mytilus > Mytilus coruscus. The sequence continues at coordinate 78,138,378 of CM029598.1, read as the reverse complement.
ATTGCAAGGGAGAGAACTAATCTACCAGAATTACAACTTCACCATGCAGGTAAAGTAGATTCCAAACGTCCCTTGCTGTTCGGTTTTAATACAAAGTTTCAATAATTTAATGACGACCAACAAGTTATTTCGATATATGCAGTATGATCACGCATCATTAGACTGACAATGTCTCCTTGAGTTTATCCCAGAATACGACATCACCGTATTCGTCGTTTGGATACTCTATGTACGATTTTGATTGGATAAGTTCCAAAATATTCAGTGGTAGATCTTTAGATGCTATTTGTTCAAGGAACACGAGCAATATAATGTTTTCTTTACTTCTTGAATAGATACTCTCCATCTTTGCCATATTAAATTCAAATAGACACCAATCAGATTGTAGGAAATGTTGCGACAATATTACGACTGTTTTACGGCTGTTATGGATGGCGGATGTTATATTAGTTGCGATGTCATTTCCGGCCAAAAAGTCTCGTTTGTGCACACAACAACTTATATTTCGATCATCTTCCAAATTTTCAAGGAACTTTCTATGAACAAACATCTCATCTTCATCAGCATAAGAAACGAAGGCATCGTACAGGAAATCATCATCTGTTCTAAGAGGTTTGATTTGACCATGGTGTTTTCCTTTCACTATATAATAGGCATAACGAAGCTTCCATCTGTAGCGATAAATAATTCCAGCAATTATGACAAATGCAAAAATTGCTACCCATGATCCAACAGCGACAATTGTTGTCGTATAAGAGGAGCATTTCTTCTTCAAATATTCGTAAATGACTTTTGAACTATTCAGATGCATTTGAAGAGATCGGCAATCTTGGTGCAACAAGTTTTGAACATGAACTTTTGTTATTGACAACCACTGAATAAACTCAATTGTTTCGCATGTACATTTAATGGGATTACCCGATAATTCAACAGTCAATTCAGGAACAATTTCTGAGAGATGATCTAACTGTTTTGTGAAAAATGTGCCCAGAACGGACAATCTATTATTTGATATGTCTAAATGTGAAAGGTTGGTCATATGTATTATTTCAAAAGTAGCAGTTTCAAGCAAATTCCCGCTCAAGTATAGTGTTCGTAGTTGTATTTGGGCATTAAAGAACACTGATGGCAAACTTTTAATTCTATTGTCAGACAAATCTAGCACCTCAAGTTTAGTAAGTGGTGCTAGTATCTCTCCGCTGTTATCGCTCGGTAAAACAAATCCTAATAGATTGTTTTGCAATAAAAGGGTTGTAAGGTTTGGCATGCCTGTAAAAAATTTGGTAGATACTTTGGAACAATAGTTGTTTGATAAGTTGAAGAATTTCAGTTGATTTAGATTCCCGAGTGGACCCTGCCAGTCATAAAAGGTGTTGGAAGAAAAGTCAGCGTACTCCAACAAATTATTTGAAAACGTTATATCTGGAAGATAGTACCGTAGCTTGCATTCTCTTAAGTGCAATTTCCTTAATTGATAGGGTATCAACACTATATCATCACCAAACGAACTAAAAAGGGAGTTGCTGGTATCATTCTTCAAGTTGGGCGTTTTGATTGTAAATTTCTTGAAAACTTTAGGGTTGTAATTGCAACGTGATGGAGTTATGAGTGTATGGTCACAATTTTCGTTAGAGTACTTTAAGAAATGTGACATTCCCAAATACGACATATTTACTTCATGAACTGTCAATTTAATCAAATCATCAGTGTATCGTCCAGAAAAACTAAATTCGTTGTCAGCCCCTGATAATATTTTAAGCGTTTTTGGAAAAAAATCCATTGCGCCCTCTTCGAATAACTGCAACCGATTGCTGTTAAGGTATATCTGTGTTATATTAGTAATTCTGAGAGGTTTTATCATGCACTTTGTCAGTATTGTATTCAGATCAAAAGTTTGATGGATTTTGTTAATTCGTAAAACTTCTAATGACGTTGATGGTAGATCATATGTGACGTTTGCAAGTCCTTTAAATTTAAGACATCTGTTGTCAGACAAATCAAGATACTTCAAATAAACTAGACCTCTAAAGGTTCCGCTCACAATCGCATTGATACCACAGTTGCTCAAATCTAGCCGTTTAACATAAGGAATATATTTGAACGTATTTGGCATAAGAATTGTCATCTTACAGTATCCCGAGAATCCAGACACGTCGAATTCTACTTCCGAGAGTCCAGACACGTCCACTTCATGTAGAAAACGAAGATTTGCATATTTAACATCAAATGGATCCTTACCATGAGATACAGCATCGATCTGTAGCGTGTTGAGCTGTACCAACGAAGAAACATTGAGCGAAAACGGGTGTCTGAACTTTTGTTTTATATCAAGGTGCAGCAAGGCTTTTAATGGCTTGAAGACGGCCATAGAAATAGCGGAAGGGTCTATATGGTTACCACTGATAATTAAAGTCTCTAGTTTCGAAAGACCTTGAAATGAACTTGAATGCAGCTCACGAATGAAATTAGATGACAAATCCAAGTAGAGAAGATGTATGTTCGCTTCAAATGTCCCATTTTTAATCTTAGAAATTAAGTTTCGTGCTAATGATATGTTTGTCAAATGGGAAGGAAGGTTTGTTGGAATATTATCCAGACGTTCTCCACTACAGTCGGCTTGTAACATTTTTTGCTTTGTAAATGAACATGAACAAAGTTTCTCAAACTTACAAGGAACTGTCAGGTTCGAAGTCCTAACAATTTCATTTATAATAAACAAAAGAGTGATACAATAAAATGTTATTTGGTTCGCCATTCTTCTGCTACGGTCAATAAAATAGTAAAAATACATCTGAAAATAAACAAATTGGGTATCAAATTTCAAAATTATTGTATGTTTTTTTTAAAAGGCCAAGAGGAAAATGTCCTGTCATTTACGTAGTGAACAGGAACATGCAACTTACAATTAAAAATCGTTTTGCATTTGTTCGAGGTGGAAGCTCGAAATGTAACTATTTTAAGCTTTACCAAAACAAATGAAGCAATAATGATATATTTACATTGACAATTCATTTAGCTTGACTTGACAATATCGGTCGTCTATTTTTGATAAAAGGTATCAACACTTCCGATTTTCTTTTTATCACATCATATGATAAATAGCAACATCATTTCATATTCATTCTTTGCCAACATAGTAAAAATGTAGTGTACCACCAGAACAAATTTAAACAATGTAAACGTAAGCTTAGTTCATACATAAAGCAAAACAATGAAAGCAGTAGTGGCCATGAGACCCGTAATTGGTATCAAATGTGGTACAAATATAGCATAAAAAAATAACATGATTTGGTATTTTTGCAAAAACAAAACTATTTACCAGAGACAAAACAGCATGGATGTTTACATATAGAGGTTACCAAATGGATTTTAGTAATTATCAAAAACAATACAAAATAGTTAAAGAAAATTCCAACATGACCACGCGTGACACAAATCAAACGAGAAAACCAATCAGTTTTATTTGAAGTGAACAACTAAGATCCATAACCTGTTAAAACAATATAATGTTAAGTGGGGTGAAAAAAGGAAATAGAGAAATATCTACATTCCATGAGTTTCATATCAAGAAATACATAAATACACGTGTATACTTTGGGTCATTTCCTAGTTTTTCATTATTACTTCAGAGATTTGAAAATAACACAGGCAAACCCGAACACACGTTTGTATCTAGTACAAATGGTAGTTGGGGATAATTCATTTTTACTTGAAACATTGATCATTTCGTGAATTTGCTCGTTTTTGCCTCAAGACAAAATGGAAGGAAAATTGGGAAATGTGTCATAATAATAATCCTCATTGTGATGAAAACGTTTAAAAGGGGTGGCACGTGTGGTGCAGAATCTGCTCATCCTTCCGGAGCACCTGAGATCACCCCCAGTTTTTGCGGGTTTCGTGTTGCTCAGTCTTTAGTTTTCTATGTTGTGGTTTGTTTTCTGTTGTTTGGTTGTTGATTTTTTTCTGTCTTTGTCATGACGTTGTCATTTTTTCGCTACTTGTGAGTTTGAATATTCCTTTGATATCTTTTGCCTTCATTTACAACGGAAAGACAGATGTCAAAGAGTGCAATATAACTTAAACTAAGGTTTCTCCTCTGAAGTCAAAATAGGGTGGTAATTTGTTTCTATTGATAGAACAACTATAGTCTGTTTAATTGGTTGTTTACCTTCCGCATAAATTTCATCCAGTAATATTCCTTGTCACCCGGATAACTATTAACTAGATCAAGGCCAAATACATTGTAGATGTTTTGGTAAACGTAAACGATCAACACACAAACCAGAATTTTTGCGATTAATTTCACGAAATAACTGACAGCCGACTAAATGCATATGCAAAATTATTATTTGTAAGAGTTTATAAACCTTGTACGAATCGGAACTCGGTATATGAAAAATCTCAAATAATATGTGGAAAAATTTAATTACGATTTTCTTTTTCCCAATATTGTTTGTGCAATAAGATTATGAAATAGTTTTTTTTTTCTTTATAAAGACATGTGAAATTGTAGTCATTGAAGAATAAGAACGGAAAAACAGTAAAAATGAAATTATTAAAGTAAAGAAAGAGCATTAAACAGTAAATAAATTATTAAAAGCAATATGCGATAATGAAAACGACACAATGATCAACTCAAATTCTAAATCTTAGGTTTTTATCATCATCGGGCTTGACGTACTGTATAGTCACATGTCTATTGCTAAATACCGAATCTGTTTTTTGTTTCATCGTGTTTCCATCTTATTAACCTATAGACATTGCAAATCTATTATATATTTTCATACTTACTTTATCTAACTTTCAAGATCATGCTGCATACAAGTAAAACACATATATAGCATATTGCTGAAAACGTTTTTACTTTCATTGTTATATAAGATGATATTCAACTGAATTCGTGACGAAGAAAACAGATTTTTTTATTGAACGCGGAATAAGAAACAGTTTTCTTTATAAATTGAATGTTTTATATCCCATGATAACAAAGTGCATTGTTTCCTGTGATGAAAGCAATACTGTTTCTACATTGTAAATAACATTTCCATATTTGGCGATCAAGTGTTTAAAGCTTATTAAAGAGTACCTGTACATATGTGTATATATTAATTGTTAATCTTATATCATAAAGTATTCAACGTGTTTTGTTATGTTTCATGATACGCTGTGTCAGTTTCTCAGCTCATTGTCGACCAAAGATTTGATTCTACGCCCCAAAGATTGTTCGTTCTCTACGCTCGGCAAAGATTTGATTCTATCAAATATCCTAGAAACGCCCCTGGACCTGTTCTCGCTGTCGTAGGTCTTCAGATTCTTGAAAAGTCGTATGATCTTTAGTTTCACTGATTGTGTTCTAGTCTCGATTCTGTCTTATTTCTAAGTATAGGAAATTATCACCTGTTGCAATATTCAGAAGGCAGGTAATGTATACTTACATTGACATTTCGAGGACTTTTGTAGCCGACTATTCTATAGTCATTGTGCAAGGCCGTAGGTTGACCATTCTGGTAGGGAGTTGACTCATTGGCACTCATACCACATCTTCTAATTTTACATTAGCAGGAGATGCCTACCCTGTTGACACACCTGATCTCCCTTCTTTTCGGTCGATGCGATTTCTACAGATATTGTTATCCTAATTATCTTCCTAGTCAATTTATAAAATTTGAACAACGGTTTACTAATTTTGCTTAAATTTGTGTATTTTCCGTGCGTAAACCGATCCCTCCTTTCTTTTTCGAAACTCTTATGCTCATGTAACTAGTTTGAGTGAACGGATTTAAGGGAGCTACCATTTTATTTTATTAGGGGCCTAGGATGAAAAATTTTGTCCTGCCTTTTTTTAAGTTGTAATCTCTGTCCTGCCTTTTTATTTTTCATTCTATTCGGTCCTGACTTTTATTTACATAACTTGTCATCTTGCCTTTTTTTGCCAAGATGCTCATCCTACCTTTTTTTCCACTCAAAACTCATGTCCTTTTTTTTTTAATTTCATCCTAGCTCCCCATGAAAATCAAATGGTAGCTCCCTTATGCACAATAATTAAGACAAAAAGTACAAGAAAAATTACAAAGTATGTTTTCCAGAGTTGACCAGATAACAAAGAAAGACAATAATTTATACCAAATGTTCATGACTTGTAATTATTTTGTGAGAGGACATCATCTTTATAGCGGGAAAAGAACATAAAGGATACTGCTGACTTCTTTTTTTCTCCTTTCAAAGAAGTTCATATATGACACCAGCCTCATATCAATAACGATAAAAGTCGACAAGAAGAGGAGCACAGTTGCTACCTTTGGGAATGCCGATTGTTTGTTAAAATCACGACCACCATACGTAACAAACATGTTGTTAATCAAGATATTAAACATGTTGATAGTGTCAGTTTTAGCGAAGTTTTGTTTGAATTAGAGTATTTTTTTTTTTTACAAAGTATAGATTATCCCTCCTCCCGACACAAGATACCTGTATCTATGCTGGCCATTCTTTTTTTTATGAAACAAAGTTGCAACAACTCCTTTACTTGTCTTTTAATTTAGAATGGGGAATATTTATGTACAGTGTAGATAAGTCAAATACTTTAATACTATAATAGATTGTATATACTTTGTCCCAAATGAAGTTAATTAAATGATTTGTGTAATCGTATGAATACGATGGCACATACAGCTATATTTAGGCATACATTTAAATTTGGAATTCATCATAACCCTTTTGTAGAGCTCTGAATATTGCTTTTTTAACCGTTTTCTGCTCTCTTTGTTGATTACCAAGACACTCGTTAAACATTCAGATGTAAATCGTTAATATCAAACAGCGAAAGAAGAACCCTTGCAAACCCGGTTTGATTTGTATATTATTGGACTGACTCGAAGTTTTACACTCGTCTGCTTTCTGGAGGATATTTATGTTATAATTCTGGCTTATTTACGATACCGATCAATAATATCAAAAATAAAGTGGTTAATACTATAGTATGGTGATTCAAGGTGGTGAAGGCAAAATTCATTCTGATTTGCACATTTCACTGAAATGTTATGGATATTGTTATTTTAATACTAAAATTGAGTATTAGAGGAGGAATGTGTGAATAGGAAAACAACCCGACAAAAGATTCGAAAACAGCACAGGGTAAGAATGGGTCTTCAACAAAACGAGAAAATCCCGCAGGCTTCAGCTGGTCCCAAAACAATAATGTATACTAGTTCAGCGAAAATGGACGTCACACTTAACTCCGAAAAAAATATATGAACTAAAATTATAAAACGTACAGGACTAACAAAGGCTACAGGTTCCTGGGTTGGGACAGGCGCAAAAATGCGGCAGGGTAAAACATGTTTGTGATATCTCAACCCATCTCCATATACCTCCAGCCAATGTGGAATAAGCAATCACAGCAATACGCACAGTAAAATATAATTTAAAAAAAAATCGTAATTGGAATAGGTAACAGAAGAAAGTTAGAAAGAACGCTTATACCGATGATTAAAATACACATCTCGAATAGTGTGCCCAAACCACCATTCTAAAAAGAATATATATATATTTATATCAGCATATTATCTTTAAATGCAATATGCTATCCATTTAAATAGATCGACAGAATAAAAAGACATATTGACTAGGACAGTTAAACTAGTAAATTTGAACTTAGGCGGAAAAGTATATGTCTAAGTGTAAATAAGAAAAAATAGAAATTAATTGTCCATAAAAAAAATAGGTATTACTAAACAGATACTTCTACATATGTATAATTTGATTAGAGCGTCACTGATGAGTCTTTTGTAGACGAAACGCGCGTCTGGCGTAAATATAAAATTTAAATCCTGGTATCTATGATGAGTTTATTTTCATATGTTTAAAATCAAATGTCACAGTTAAATAATGGCAACTATAGTATACCGCTGTTCGAAAGTCATAAATCGATTGAGAGAAAACAAATCCAGGTTGCAAACTAAAACCGACGGAAACACATCAACTATAACAGGAAAACAACGAAACAACAGAAACACTAAAGTGCAAAAAAAAAAAAAAAAAAAACGACAATGTAACACACACAGAAACGAACTATAAGATAACAACTGCCATTTTCCTGACATGGTACAGGACATTTTAAGAAAAATGGTGGGTTGAACCTGGTTCTGTGGCTAGCCAAACCTTGCGCTTTTATGGCAATGTTAAATATAACACTAAAAGGACAACATTACATGACAGGACTCCAGTACAAATAAATGCAAGAACATTCAGGAAGAGAAATATACAAATAAACAATACAATAATACATTTCGACATGCTAATAGTTATCAGATGTACCAGGCTTATAATTTAATACGCCAGACGCGCGTTTCATCTAATTAAGACTCATCAGTGACGCTCAGATCAAAATAATCAGAAAGCCAAACAAGTATAAAGTTAAAGAGCATTGATGACCCAAAATTCCAGAAAGTTGTGCCAAATACGGTCAAGGTTATCAATGCCTGGGATAAGAAAATCCTTAGTATTTAGAATAATTCATACTTTTGCAAACAGTAAATTTATAGAAAAATGACCATATAATTGATATTCATGTCAACACCGAAGTGCTGAGTAACCACACAATAAAAACGAACACGTAAAACAACCTAGGGCAGCACATAAAAACAGTACAACATAACCACGCATTGTCTATCACACGACTGGATAAACGCTAAAAAATGATGTCACAGGTAAATTTCTAAAAATTTTGATATACAAAATGTAATTTTAAATCTGACAAATATACAAGATATCGTCATTTAAAGCTTTTTTTAAATCCTATTTAACTTTTCAGAATTTGTTGAATACCAGGATTCCACCTCCACCAAGCATTGTGTAGATTCCAGATTCCCGTGTTGTTCTTTTTTAAGTACGAAGTATTGATTTAAAAATTAAGGAGAACAAGTTCAATTGATAAATGGAGTATGACACGTGCCATTAGACTCACAATGTTTGATTGAGTTTATCCTGAAATAAAACGTCACAGAATTGATTCCACTGTAACGAACCACAAGTTCATTTGATAAATGGAGTATGATCACGTGCCATTAGACTGACAATGTCTGGTTGAGTTAATCCTAACAAAAGACATCTCAGTACTGATTTCACTGTAACGGACCACAAGTTTATGTGATCAATGCAGTACAAGTACGAATCATTAGACTGACAACGTCTCCTTGAGCTTGTCCCAAAATACGACATCCCCGTATTCGTCGTTCGGATATTCAATGTAAGATTTTGATTGGATAAGTTCCAAAATATTCAACGGTAGGTCTTTTGATGATATTTGTTCAAGGAACACGAGCAATATAATGTTTTCTTTACTTCTTGCATAGATACTCTCCATTTTTGCCATATTGAATTCGAATAAACACCAATCAGATTCGAGAAAATGGTGTGACATTATTACGACCGTTTTACGGCTGTTATGAATTGCGGATGTTATATTAGTTGCGATATCATTTCCGGCCAAAAAGTCTCTTTTGTGCACACAGCATCTTATGTTTCGATCGTCTTCCAAATATTTCAGGAACTTTGTATAAACAAACGTGTCATCTTCGTCGGCGTAAGAAACGAATGCATCGTACAGGAAATCGTCATCAGTTTCAAATGGTTTGATTTGACCATGGTGTTTTCCTTTAACTATATAATAGGCATAACGAAGCTTCCATCTATACCGATAGGCGATTCCAGCAATTATGACAATAGCAAAGATAGTCAGCCATGATCCTACGGTGACAATGGTTGTCGTATGGGAGGAGCATGTCTTCTTCAAATAATCGTAAATTAGCTTCGAGCTGTTCAAATTGATTTGGAGGGATTGACATTCTTGATGTAAATTATTTAGAACATGCACATTTGTCGATGTATACCACTTAATAAACTCAATTGACTCGCATGAGCATTTGATAGGATTACCTAGCAGATTAACTGCTATGTTGGGAACGTTGTTTGAGAGAATATCTAACTGCCTGGTAAAAGAGGCGCCCAAAGTTGACAAGCGGTTGTAAGATAAATCTAAATACGAAAGTTTGGTCATATGATCTATTTTAAATTTTACATTTTCAAGCATATTCCCGCTCAAATTTAACATCCGTATCTCTGTTTGACTATAGAAGATTGTTGTTGGTAAACTTGGTATTCTGTTGTCCGCTAAATTTAGTAATTTTAATTTTGTTAGTTTTGCTAGAATTTCTCCATTTGTATCGATCGGTAAAACAAAACCCAATAGGTTGTTTTGTATCAATAAAGTTGTAAGGTTGGAACCGTATTCAAAGAAATTTGTAGATACATTCGAACAAAAATTGTTGGATATATCCAAATATGTCAAGCATGTTAAATTTGATATTGGACCTTGCCAGACGTAAAATGCATTATTAGAAATGTCTATATACTCTAATTTATTTTGTAAGAAATTCATTTTAACGAGATAATACCTTAACTTGCATTCTCGAAAGTGAAATTTCTTAATGTTCCTAGGTATAGGCACATTACTAATATCAAGAGAAAAGGAAAGAGGTTTGTTTCTGTGATGATTTTGATCGTTTCTTTTGATTTTCATTTCTCGATAGGTATCCGTAGTTTTATTGCATGGCGAAAACCCCGCCTGATTAATGTCACATGGTTCGTCTGAGTTCAACAAGTAATGTGATAACCCCATATACGATGCGTTCACTTCTTCAGCTGTCACATAAAAAACATCCATTATGTAATTTCCGTAGCTGAACTCGTTGTCAGCAATTGTAATTTTTTTCAGCGTCTTGGGAAGAAATTTTAACGCATCCTTTTCTATTAACTGCAGGCGGTTGCTGGCCATCTGAATCTCTGTGATATTGGTATTATTGAGCGGTTCGATCTGACATTTAGTCAGTATTGTATTAAGATCAAATGTTTGGTGGATTTTATTTACCCTCAGAATTTCTATTGAAGTGGATGGTAGATCATATGTAACATTTGCTAGTCCTTTGAATTTAAGGCATCTGTTGTCAGACAAATCAAGATACTTCAAATGCACCAGGATCTTAAAGGAACCAGTCAGAATGGTATTAATTTTGCACTTACTCAAATCCAACCTTTCAATATGAGGCATATATTTAAATGTATCTTGTGTTAGAACCTTTAATGTACAGTAACCATTGAGTCCAGACAAATCCAATTCTTGTAGAAAACGAAGCTTTGCATATTCTTCACCAAATGGTTCATTTCCATGAGGTACAACATCAATTTTCAAAGTTCGGAGGGTTACCAACGATGAAACATTGAGCGAAAACGGGTGATTGAAATTCCGTTTTAACGCAAGGTGCAACAGGGATACTAATGGCTTGAAAATATTAATTGGAATAGCTGTATGGTTGATAGAGTTATTACTGATAATTAATGTCTCCAGTTTCGAAAGACCCTGAAAAGATCTTTGATGCAGTTTACTGATGTTGTTGTTCGACAAATCCAAGTAAATGAGGTCATGATTAATTCTAAATATTCCGTTTTTAATGCCGCAAATATTGTTATGAGCGAACGATATATTTGCCACATTTGTAGGAATTGTTGGAATATATCTAAGGCCTTTCCAAGCACAGTCGGCGGTCAACCTTTCATGTATATATGAGCACGAACATCTACTCTCAAACTGACATGGAAAAGGTCCCTTGAAAGCCTCGGCTGCTTTTATAGCGATTACTAAGAGAGTAATGTAGCACAGCATACCTTTGTTTGACATTTTATCAACGAAAATGTCGATAAAGCAATAGACAATGATCTGAAAATATAAATGTTGAGTATTTTTATTTTGAAATTTGTGAAATATTCAAACAGTTTTAAAATATTTGTTTTCTCTTATTACAATATCATTTAATCTGAAAAAAAAGTTATTTGCAATATGAAAATCCTTCAGTGTGGATTTAATTCATATTTGTGTAGCTTTGACAAACAAATTTGTTGTAATTATGGTTCTTTCGCGTGGTAAAAAGTTCATCTGTTTTTTTTTATATATATAATTGGCTATGTGTCATCATTTTCTAACACTAGGTCGACTACGTTGTTAGTTTACTTGTTCTTCCCGAGGGTGTCACCAGCTCAGTAGTCAGTGCTTCATCGCGGACATAATTTACAACAAAACGTCTAAAAATTCTCCGTTGATAAAATCAAAAATTGTTAAGAAACAAAGGTTCCATATCTGTCCAGCAAAGTTAACCTATCGATGACTATTGGCTATTCTCTAAAGATCGATCCACATAGTTCCACTTGTATTTCAAAATATTCATTCCTCCTCGGCTTTCACATTTTGGCGTCATGTGTTCCTGATGAATCTTAATCCAAAAAGCAAAGCACCAAATTTATAAAGTGTAATTTTCATATTTGAAGGCGTTTTGATATCTCGCTGTCAAGTTTAAGCATTTCATTGAAGATCTTTAATCACGTGTTATGGTTGATTACAGCAGTGATAACGCAGTATCCTTTATTTTGTAGCAGAACCAGACTTAAGAGAATTATACGAATTCGATTAAGTAAGATTATTGATAAATCTTTTTAAAATAGTGTTTCTATGTATCTAATGATATTTATTACCGTAAAGGTTATGCTTATTTATTCATAATTTCCATACGACGTACTTACGTTAATCAATTATCCAAATTATGATTCACAAAAGTATAATAAGCATATATATATTGCTGAAAACGGTCTCACTTTCATAAATAGGCCTCACATGACTATATTTGAAAATAAAAATTGATCACGGAAAAAGAATCTATTTCCATGAAAAAACTAAATTGTTTTAATGCAACGATAAAAAAGGCATTGTTTCCGGTAATGACAATTAGTCTTTTGCTATTTTCGATATTTGTTTCCATTTCCTTATTTAGCGTTGTCATCAAGCAAAATATGGATTGAGGCTTATGTTGACCATTTATGGTTGATTAAGGCTTATTTTGACCATTTACGCTTTTATGCTTTTATGCCAAAAAATGCATATTTTGTTACAAAAAAATTTGATGAGGAGGGGCTGTACGGCTCCTCAGATGAATCCTCCATTGAAATAAGCATTAGATTTGCAAATATGTCATATACGATATAGTAGTGTTAATTTCATCAAAATGTTGAAACAAAAACAATATTTAACATTTCTGGTCTTCTTATGTGCATTTCCTTTTTTAATCTGTGTATGATATTAACTAAACGTGAACAAGCTTGATGGTTCCTTATGGGAAAAGTGTATATGTATTGTTAGAAATATTGGACAAGATAGTCTTGAAAATTAAGTATTTATTCCATTCGGTTGGTACAATATTAAAGATTATTTCGTCGTCTATATGAGGGTTATCGGATATGGCAAGGTATGTATATATTAAAGAGACAAAAGTTATAAACTGTTTTTAAATCAAGCTGCTGGTTTCTCGTTTGAAATGTTTCACATTTTGGTATTTCAAGGCCGTTTTATAGTTGACTATGCGGTATGTGTTTTGCTCATTGTTGAAAGCAATTCGCTGACATAACGTCAGCAGGATTTTGGTGGAAATTTGTCTCATTGGTAATCACATCACATTTCATTAATATTTTTAAAGGGAGTGTTTTGAAACTGGTGAGGAGTGTTCTAAACCTAGGTAAATAACACTGTGGAGTGTTGTTAAACAGGGGAGCGGCATGAAACTCTTACATTGGTTTTAATTCAGTTGTTTAGTGGTGCCAGTATAATTCTGTACAAATATGATTTATCCAAAATGAGCCGTGTTATAAGTAAGTTTTATTTATCATGAAATTACTTTCTGATTTTAAGGTCTTCATTTAAAACCCTCTCTCCCGCTAATGCTCTAGCAGTTATATTGAAATTATAAATGCATACATAAGATACGATATAAATATGTTCAAACGAAGTTACATACCAAAAGTGTTGATCAGACAAAATCAAGTTACTAGCTGCAAGAGAGCGCAAACATGCTATATGCAAAACGGACGATTTACATATTTGTTGTATGTATCAATCATGAATCTTAAAATACAAAGTTTTGCTGGAACTAAATAACAACGATGCTATGTTTTCAGCTTTGTTTTTAATAACAAATAAGGAAATGTGGTATGATTACAAATGAGACAACTATCTTATAGAAACCAAATTACGTAGATGTAAGCAACTATAGGGCTCTGTGTGGTCTTCAACAATGAGCATACCGTATAGTAAGTTATATGTTTTGTTCTTTACGTAATATACCAAAAGTTAACATGTTTGGGGTCTTTCGACTGACATGTTTTTTGCTTTATCAGTATTGTTTAGCTCGTTTCGAGTCGATATTGTAGTTATTCAAATCTTTAAAATCCAATTTTGAAAATTTGATTTTACAAACACCAGATAAAAAAAACATTGCGGGAACCGCACGAACTCCAAATGTTGCGTAATTTAATTCGTCGACTGGGTAAGCGGCTCCTGCTTTGCATGCACCACTCTTCATGTGATTCCACACTCAGTAAAAGTGTCACGATGGGGAGGGGCCGAAATTGGAAAATTTACAGATTAAACAAAGACTGTTTCGGTACTAGTATCTTAAGATCATAAACGGTGGATTGAGACACAAACTCATTCGTAATGCTGACCGTTAAATGTGTGTAGTGTTTAGTATAGGATGACGATTTTTCTACAATACCCTTAATTTTAAATACATAATTGCTTTAAATTGTTAGATATATGCATGCTTATTGGTATACATGTACTATACGGAAAGTAACTAAACAATTAGAACAAATTGTCCTCATTTCATATAATGACTGTTTAGTTACCATGGTGAAAAATGAAGTTCATCATTTTGCTAAATAAAACATTAGTGTACTTTCCCAGCAGGCACCCGATGTTGTACAGACGTTGATATTTGGTTGAAAATAGGTCGCAACGTCGGCGACCTAAATTCAAAGTCGGTTCAACGTCGACTGGCAAACGTCTGTCGGACGTTATAGAATGACGTCTATATAACCTTGTTTTTTGGTCACGACCTTATACAACGTCGACACAACGTCGGATTCCAAATGTCGGTCGGACGTCTAAATTAATCTAAAATATCGAAATAACACGTACCTGGACATATATACCCAGCAGGCACGCAACCTTTTATTTGTATTGGTTTACTTATGTTTTTGAATAAATTCAACGATTACTGTTGCTAATGTATCTAATTGATATGATTAAAGTGAATGAATAAACTGTTTTAAAATTTTCGCCGATAAAATATTTCAATTACACGAAACAGATTTGATTTCAATTGGCGCATGCGTATGAGGCCGACATTTCGAATTTATGTGCGCCAATTTGATTACAACAACAATTTCTACGACGGATGCTGTAAGAAGTGCAAAGTAAGTGTAATTTTCATTTATTGTTTGTTTTAATAGTAGATATATGATAATTTAGTGTAAACAGTATTGTAGCTGTAATTAGTCGCTGTTCCCGCAAGTATGAGTGTACAGTGATCTGTGCAGATCATATCTCGGATCAGATATAATTTATAATTGAAGCCTCAGCGAACAACTAGGTTGACCTTAAGATATATTTGACTTGTAAATTGAAAATTGGGTGAAGGAACATGTGTTAAAAAAATTATGAACAATGATTTGGTAAAAAGCTTAAGCGTGTGGCAAAGTATTCTAATATTAGTTTAAACATATTTTATTGTTCAAAATGGACAAATGGATATTAGATACAAGTTTTTCAACTTCCCAAATAGAAAAATAAAAGAACAAATTGCTTTCAAATCGTATTCAAATCTCTTTCAAATCATGATTCTGCGATTTGTTAGTACCATTTGCTTGCGATTCATTAAACAAATCATAAACAAATCAGAATTTTCCAAATTCCCTAAAACTGATTTCTTTGTGATTTCTTTCTATTGTATGATTTGTAAGCAATTTGTTTCTGTTTTTGTGTGATTTCCTTATGATTTGTTTACTTAGAATATCGTATGAAATGATTTGAAAGAGATTTGTTAACTTTGTTAGCTAGAATGGTGTGATTTCGTTATGATTTGTTAACTTTGAATATCATATAAAATGATTTGAAAATGATTTGTTAACTTTGTTAGCTATCTTGGTGTGATTCATTGATGATTTGCTACAATGAATAAAATATTAATGCATTCAAACTTTCTTTGTTTATCTATCTCTCTGACTTCCGGTTGAGGTCAAATTCAAATTTCAAATACTGTTCTATAATAACTGAACAAAGAAGGTTGCAAGATGAGGAGTTTTATTCAGTCTATGAAAGATGATGGTGGTAAGGAAACTCAGTTATTTATTTATAATTTCACATATTCAACTAATACTATTCAAACTTTAATTAACCTTTAAAATTCAGAAACTGTGCATTTCAGTATCTCGTTATAATCATGATATTTTTGTGCTGTAAGGATTAATTTTCAAAAAAAAATGTGTAAAAGATGTGTAAACAGATCAAAACATTCATTTCAAGACTAGCTTCCCGTACCAGCAGACAAAATTCACTGGCAAGTTCAATGTTTTAATTGTTGTTTACTGACCAGGTCCCGGGCAAAATGGAAAAGCTATAATACAATGTAGCAGATTTGGACCAAGACTAAGACCCATCACCTATTCGACATCATTCTACTAAGTACACGTGGTTGCCTATGTTTTTTTTCAAATTTCGTTATAGTCAAATTCGGAAGAAAAGTAAGAGAAACCTACACAGAGGGAACAATTCGTCCCTCATCGCAACCAAAGATAGTATTCCTTTTTACAATTAGAGGAGAAGCTATTAAAGGTAAAATGAAGACAATTGCGCTTCAAAGTTTGGGGTTTTCAGGGGCAGAACATATTTTTGATCTGGATGTAAATGATTTAATCTGTGAATTGATGATTGATGCCAATTTATTTACGATTTGCTTGTGATTTGCTTGGGGTAGGAATATATGATTTTCTTCTGATTTGTTAAAGATTTGATAACAATTTGTTAATAATTTCTTCATAATTTGAAAACAATTTGTTTATGATTTGCTTGAGGTAGGAATATGATTTACTTCTGATTTGTTAAAGATTTGATAACAATTTCTTTACAATTTCTTTACGATTTGAAAACAATTTGTTTGTGATTTGCTTGAAGTAGGAAAGCAATTACTTCTGATTTGTTAATGATTTCAAAACAATTTCTTCACAATTTGTTTATGATTTGCTTATGAATTGTAAGCAATTTGTTCGTGATTTGTTATTGTGATTTGTTAGCTCATTTGCATGTGAAATTTTATCACTTTCAAATCACAAAGAAATCATACGATTTGTTTATCATTTGTTACCATGATTTGTTCCTCAATTTTTTTTGTTTGGGTTAGTAACGCTTTCTCCAAAATTCTATTATTGCAGATATAGAGAGGAAGGATTCATAATATATCATTGAACATCGGATGAAATTAAAGAATTTATTCGTCTGGCAAGTATTGAAATAATTATTTATAACCCCTTATTGAAGTTAAATTCACCTATGTAAATTCAAACTATAACATTTCGTTCTTATTTATATATGTTGATGCAATTACAAGTCAACGATTTACAACACATGATATTCTTGACCTTGAAATACATTTAAAACAAACAAATTCTTTTCTACTCTAGCTGACACTCACAGCATGTATTCCAACATGTTATCGGTGAAGTAATACACAGATAAGAAACACGTGTGATCATATATAGCAAATTAATACACAATCTGACCAATTTCAAAGTGGTTTATATGATAACGTCGAAATAGATGATGTATTTAATACCATGAATACTGATGCTTTATCAATTGACCGTACTTAATTATTACAGCACATAAAATTCAAGGAAAAAGCAAATATTCCTAAAGTGTTGGTATCTAAACATAGCCCATATATATGTATATGTAAAATAAAAAAAAAGTATCACAAAAGACAGGAATTTATTACAGTTTGAAGAAGAATGTAAACAAAGTTTCAATGTTTAACTACTTCTTGCGTATAGCAAACATGCCAACAATATCTATTGATAAAGAATTTAAATATAAAATAAAATATATCAATATAATTAATTATACATGAATAATATTTATTTTGAATTATAGTAAAATTATAGGGGTCTATCTGGCAATGTAGGATACATTTTTATACGCCCGTTTACGGGACGTATTATGGTATACCGTTGACCGTCTGTCCGTCCGTCTGTCCGTCTGTCTATCCGTCCGTAGTCAACATGTCGGACATTAACTCAAAAAAGCTTTAACCAATATGCATGAAACTTTGGTGAATTGTTTATATCTATTGACGTGAGCTCCCTTTCGTTTTTTATAAATTTCAGATTACCGTTTCCGAGTTTTGGGGTTTTATTCATTGAAAAAGGGGGGATTTTCCAGTTTTCCGACAATAACTCAAGAATGCTTTCACCAACTTGCAAGAAATTTTGGTGAATTGTTTATATCTATTGACATGAGCTCCCTTTTGGATTTTTATAAATTTTAGATTTAACGTTTCCGAGTTACAGGGTTTTATTCATAAAAAAAGGGGGATTTTCCAGTTTTCGGACAATAACTAAAATATGCTTTCAGCAGTTCTCATGAAACTTTGGTGAATTGTTTACACCTATTGATGTAAGCTCCCTTTAGAATTTTATAAATTTTAGATTTTACATTTTTGAGTTATGGGGTTTTATTCATTAAAAAAGGGGGGATTTTCCAGTTTTTGGACAATAACTCAAAAATGCTTTCAGCAGTTCTCATGAAACTTTGGTGAATTATTTATAGCTATTGATGTAATCTCCCTATTGATTTTCATAAATTTCAAATATGACATTGAAAAGAAATTGAACTTTATTTGTTTATAGTCTGACAACAGATTTACTAAGTATTGCACAACAGCAAGAAATCTTTAATTGAATATAAATTCAATTCATATAACCAATTTCAAGTTCTTTGACTACATTTATTCAGAAACCTATAATATGTCAAATATTTAATTACAATCCAAATCCAGACCTGTATCAAGCTTGAATATTGTGTCCATTTTTGCCCCAACTGTTCAGGGTTGGACCTCTGCGGGCGTATCCAGCTGCGCTCAGCGAAGCAGTTTATTTTATGGGTGTTTTATTATACAAAATGAGTGTTTGTCAAGATCTCGGTGCTTGTGGTGCATTATTGTTTCCCAAGATGAGTGACCGTCAAGATCTCGGTACTTGCGGTGCATCAATTATTGTTTCCCAAGATGAGTGACTGTACAGATCTCGGTGCTTGTGGGGCATTATTGTATCTCAAGAGTGACTGTCAAGATCTTGGTGCTTGCGGTGCATTATTGTTTCCCAAGAAGAGTGACTGTAAAGATCTCGGTGCTTGTGGGGCATTATTGTTTCCCAAGATGAGTGACTGTCAAGATCTCGGTGCTTGTGGGGCATTATTGTATCTCAAGATGAGTGTCTGTCAAGATCTCGGTGCTTGCGGTGCATTATTGTTTCCCAAGATGAGTGACTGTAAAGATCTCGGTGCTTGCGGTACATTATTGTTTCCCAAGATGAGTGACTGTCAAGATCTCGGTGCTTGCGGTGCATTATTGTTTCTCAAGATGAGTGACTGTCAAGATCTCAGTGACATTTCAAGATAATTTGAAAAAAATACTTTATATTTTTCCATCATTGATCTGTGTTTGCAATGCATGATCCCTTGCTTTATAAAAAAAAATATAAAGAATATTTTTACTATACCTAGAACAATTTGTTATTGAAGTCAGGGGTTTAACTGTATGCCTCAAAATTTGCTTCAAACATCGATAATGCAGCACTAATGACATTATGTTGTTTGGTTTTCACATTAATTATACATTTTTTATTTTAGAAATGGTACATGACATACAGGTAACAGCAGCTTACCTGAAGTACCCATCGAGCAGAATGGGACGAGTGGTCGGAAGAAGAAAGCTAGGAAATCAACTGATGGAACAGCAGACATCAATAGAAATGGAGCAGAAATATGACATTGATGTTTTTAAAAATACCACATTAAAATATGTAGATTCATTCAATTATTTATTGTTTTGTTTCAACACATATTTCAAGTGTTCAAAGCTCATAGTTCTGCTTTTTAGAACTTAGCTAATTGATATTTGTTGGTTTCTCCTATAGTTACTTGGCAAAACCTTATATGTCCACTTCATGCTCTGCATATCAAGTCAAAAATATAATTTACTGGTCAAGCCCGGAGAATGCGACCATTTTTGAACACTAGGTCAACAGCAGATTGATGTGCAAAGTAGTTTTGGAGACATGAATTATAAGGTTACCAACCTTTGTTTGAAGGGATGATTTTCTGAGGTTTTAAAGATGTTGAAGCACTTATTCAGGACGTCAACTTGTATGAATTATTGTTTCACTACCTTAAGTTGTCCAATTTAAGAATAATAAGGATTTACGTTGGTCTTTAATTAGCTCTGAAGAGATCTGAGGATATTTAAAGAGGTTTAATGGTGGTTGTTAGGATGTTGATTAGACGCTGTGCAGACATTTGAGGATATTTAAAGAGGTTTAATGGTGGTTGTTAGGACGTTGATTAGACGTTGTACAGACATCTGAGGATATTTAAAGAGGTTTAATGGTGGTTGTTATGACGTTTATTAGACGTTGTACAGACGTGGAACATCCTTATTCGAGTTCATCCTGTTGGTTGATCTGATGTTGTACCAACGTTGTACTGATGTTGTAACTACGTTGTACAGACGTTGAACGGACGTATGTCAAGACGTTGGGTAGACGTCAGTTTTTGACGTCTAAAAAATATCATATACCCAACCAAAATCTAACGTAGGCGCAACGTTAGGGTCTGACGTCGAGCTGATGTTTATACAACGTCAAATGTCTGCTGGGTTAAACCCCTTTCCTTTCATTATATCATAACCATCGATCTAGACTGAGTTATATTTAGTAGGCATTTTTCAATGAGGTAATATCTATATTTTATCACTCGATTTCAAATCTATATTTTATATGTCGTAATTATGATCCTTTGTATAGTTTTGAATATTAATTTGGTTAACCTGTTTCTATTCAAAAATCGACATAGATAGTTTTAGGATCTTACCTGTGTATCGCTATATTTAGAAATTATCTTTACCTTGTTTATTTTGTCAGTCTATTTTTATATATCAATATTTCGACGTAGTATTTGTGGTCCGTATTGCGTATTGGAGTAACCATTTATGAGACAGAAATTACGTCATAATGATATACCAGTGTTTATACAACAATTAAGCTTTTTTTCTGTCCACTAATACTTTTTAATGATGTGATATCAGTGCCAGTGAGACAACTATCCAGCAGTGACCAACACACGTGGATTAAACAACTTTTGGTCACCGTACGGCCGTCCACAATGAGCAAAACCCATACCGTAAAGGCGCCGACATGAAAAGTCTTCAACTTTAAACTGTAGGCTAAGTTACAACTATAAATTGCCTCCCTACTCACAAAGATCCCATATTTTCATCCGCAGCGGAATTTCAATTTCAAACATTGCAGATATGACTTTTTCTCTCCAACAAAATAAAAAACACATCGTTTGTGATTCAAAAATTGAGAGACAAAAGTATGCTTCAGAAAAATGAATGAAATTTCAAATATTCCTAATAATCTACAGAAATACAGCATCATTTAAATGGTGGGGAATGTCATTAAATTTTAAGCTAATTTATAAAATATAGACCCGAATAAACTAAAAGAAATGACAATAGCCAAAGAGAAGTGTTAACGGTAAAATACAAAAGTGAATCAAAAGTAAGAAGATATGATGTGATTACCAATGAGACAATTTTCTACCAGATATATAAGGAATGTAAGCATCTACAGGTCACCTTACGTCCTTCAACAATTTGCATATATCGTACAGTAAACTGAAGCATGAACTGATATACGATCCAAATCCAATGTTATATACTTTTTCTACTTCAGTACTATCTTTTTAATAGTGTCCGTTTTGCTTTGCGGGATGTACAAATACACAGCAACATCAGCTCAGATTGGGGGTCGCTATATCAGCCATCTGTAGAGAGAGTAAGGAACCCCGTTGCAACAACTCTTTGAGGGGTTCGAAGGTGACCTGTTTCAAAGCAAAATTTCTGTACTTATCCAACTTTCATTCATTTTCCCTCTGTAGTTGAAAAAAAAAACTTTATAGAACCTACCTTATGCATTAATAGTTTTTTTTTTCTCATTCATGGAATATGCATCTAATATTTCCCACCGCACTTACGCAAACAGCAATCGTTCAATCTTTTGCAGTACCATTTCAATTAATTTTGTAATATATATTCTTCTATACTGTTTCACTGTTGAAGTTTTCGGTGCTGATTAAAACACTGACACAACTGAAATAGTATGTACCGAAAAGTGTGTTCATACAAATCAGCTATGAAAAAGGTTTAGTACTAGATAACATTTAAGAATTTTGAAAATCAATACTGAAACAGCATTAGACGAAAATGTATTGAAACTATGAAAATATAAAGTGAACTTTTTTTTCACAGAACGGTTTATTGCTGATTCAATAGTGGAACAGAGAGGTGAGAACTGAATTATAAGTGCAGTATATTCTGCTCCTCGAGAGATACCCTATCCCCTCTCGTATTGTCCGTTCGTTAACAAGAGTTTTTTGAAGATATCTTAGTGTATTATGAAATTTCCTTTCAAAATATATTGTGACGAAGCTTACTATAAATAAAATAAGTATGTTTAGAAATATTTGTTAACGCTAGACTGCATGTTGAATCAGGGAGTAATCACTTTATAGATAAATGTTTTCTGAAAAGGTTATTATTTTTCTCTATGAAGTCGTGTATGACCAATAAAATTTATATATATATCCGTTTAAATCACTACTGTATTCTAAAAATACCACTGGTGTTTTCTATCAGCCGATTGCATAGGTTATCTCGAGAAACTTCCACTGACTAAAATGAATAAATAAAAATCCTACGTCATACTTCTATTGTAGAGGCACTGCGTATATATTATTTGACAAAGACTTGAGCAAGGAAGTTTAAATTATATTCTCACAAAATGGCGACAAAAAGATTGAACAAGGTAAGCGTTAGAATCAGTGATGAACAAGTAAAGATATCAATTAGACAGCAACCAAACGACACAAATAACTAATAAACTATTACAGGCTAACATACAGCCTTCAACAATAGCCGCGTGTCTATATAATATGTCAAGCTCTTACTTGTCAAGAGTATAAAATTGTGTGAAGAAATTTAACATGCAAACTATCAAACTATGACATAAATACCAAAATGCGCCAAATATCAAAAATATATGACATATTCAACCACTGAAGATGTTAACCAAAAAGACTGAAAAAAACAAATATAAAATTATTTATATACTCTACAATTTGAATCGCTTAACCCACTGGAGCCAATAGAACAGAAGGTATGGTTTATATATTTTATCAGTTCGTTTAATCATATTGGAAAGGTACCGACCTGTCGCAACGAAATTTTGTGAATATTTTGTCTGTATAAATAATTGTTTGGTATAGTGTACCTTTCGTGTACTTTTTTGAAGTTGAAAAGACCCTACGAAAAATAGATATAAGGGTTAAGTTTGTGTATTGTATAATGACTGAGCGAGATTTAATTCTAATTAGATTGAACGTTTATTAAAGGATATATATAAATGTTCAACTTGTAGGTAATTGACATTATACTGATTTACAGGAAAACTATGATGGTTTCCCCGAAATTAGATAGATACCTTGTTGCTCAATGTGACCATGAACTCATTTACGGAAGTAATTTATTCCATTAAAAACAAACGTGTGTAGTATGTAAATGGCGAAATACCAAAAACAAACACAATTTGATGTCACCGGTGCATAAAGGTCGGTGAATGTGTAAAAGGAAATGTCGAGTGTAGTATTAACGACAGCAAACCAACACAAATATTTTACCAGAAGAAAAATGTTTGTGCTCGATAGAACATAGATGATCAGTTATTATACGAATAACACGCTAGATAACAGAATAATAACCTCGCAAATCAACGTTGCTGAATAAGATGGTCTAATCAATATTTGATATTTTTGTCGCGATTGCAATTATCTAATGTGAAATTTATTTTTCAGGAACTTTTAGACATTTCTAAATGTCCTCCACCAGGTATTTCTGCAGGCCCAATTAACGATGACAGTAAGTTTACAACTCATTTTAAATAATTACAAATTATGACTTGATGTTTATCATGTGCTAGTATCATCCGGGACTTCAAATGCATGGCTTTCCTAAATGCCATCACGGTTTAAAAAAAAACAATGACTGTTAAAAAGGGTAAATTTTCAATGTGGTCCGATAACAGAGCTCTCACAGGATGGTATATGATGTAATACTAAAACTCATATCGGACATACATTTGATATAAAGACAAAGCATGATATTGATTTGAGGAAAATGTGAAATGTATATAAAACTTGTAGGACTATATAAGATAAAATAATATCAAAACAATATTATAACAATAACTGTCCGTGTTAAATATGTAGAATTGATATCATAGTTGTCTATAATTTTGAAGTACCAGCATATTTCCATTTTTTTTTTTGTATAATTTCTGCAACAAACACAATGGAAACATATATGGATCCACCTTTTCCATAGGATCTGTTTTGAATGAGAATTTTCTACGATTATTTATATTGCAGTGCATGTGTAATTGAAATAAGCCACTGGGAAAATATAGGAAACAGTAAACATGTACAATTATCGGCTCTAGCGCATGCGTCCGGAATTCAATTTGACGTACAGTATTGCAAGAGCCCTCAAATAGAGCTGAAGTAGCTGCACGGTTCGAATTACTTTTTTAATCAGAATTAAATAGGGTTAAGTTCCTTAAATTATTTGATAACCTGGTTTACGAATTGTTTTCTCTGTTCATGATTTATCAGATATATTTCTACATTGGAGTAGGAGAAGACTGAAAAGGGGAGTCATACTTCCGAAAGTGACAAGCAAAGAACAAACAACTTTTCTATAGTCTAATACTAAAAGTTAACAGTCTAGAAGTTAGTCAATGTCCTCTTTCATAGTAGGTCGACTGGGATGACGAGTTGGTAATTTCGACTGCCATAGGAAAAAGAGGATATTAGTATGTTCGATTGAAGACCATCAACAAATCCCTCAAAAGTTGTTGCAATGGTTATTCGGCGTGCTAAGAGCATGTCAATTCCGATCGGACGGAGCTACGTAGTTAAACATCCCGCACAGTCGAAAGTTGAAACATGATGAATATAACATAACGATCAACTAAGTAATAAGAAACTATAAAATAAATTAAAAAAATATATATTATATGTATCATAACAAAATATTAAACCTGTAATTCATTTTTTGTTCAGTGTTCACATGGGAGGGCATGATAACAGGACCTGTAAGTATACAGTATAGGTAAAATCAAAACATAATGAAATTGTCTTAATAAAACTATAATCACAACGTGTAAATAAGATAGGTCAGAATATTTGTGAATATATTTATTTACTTACCATCAAATGAACCAACATTTTTAAAAAGGCCTACTTCATTCCCTCATTTTTTGGTTTGTTACCTTGATTTGTCTCTTCCTAAAACGATTTACGAGATATAAAAATAGGAAGTCTACCTTTGCCTTATTGCATTACTGAAACCGAAGGGGAAAAACAGAAGTTTCTCGAGTCTTGTGTCTGCTTTTACTATTTATATTTCAACGTACGTATTCCTATTCGTAGAGCTAAGCAATTATAGGTCACTGTACGGACTTCAACAATGAGAAAAACTCATAACGTATAGTCGGATATAAAAGACCCCGATTTTATAATAAAATTAAACAATTTAAACGAAGAAACTAACTATCTAGTTTATTGCAATTCAATTTACGAGAAACATATATGACAGACATGAACCAACGACAACCACGGGATTACAGACTCCTGACTTTATACAGGCACATAAAACTTTTTTTTCAGACTCGTGACGATTAAGAGATAGACATATTGAATAAACCTATGTCTATTATCGACCCAAAAAAACCTGTAGTTGTTTTTCACGTTTTTTGATGTTATCTCATTGACATATACCAACGTCTCTTGTACTCTTTTAATCAAATATTATCTTGAAATTCATTGAAGACGTAAACTATAGGTTCAATTAAAGATGTTCACGGAAGCTACGATCGCTTTGTCTGGTCATTGCGACATTCGATTGTTTCAAAATGTATTAGATATTATTAACAACAACGATAATGATCTTTTTATGTTTCAGGACAAAAGTCCATACGCTGGAGGGGCATTTTTCGTACGAATAATGTTTCCAAGTGATTACCCTTTCAAACCCCCAAAGGTATGTATTTATTGTAACATTTTTATTTTGAAGATTTAACATATCCGGGTCACTTTCCAGAATATTTAAATAAGAATTGTACCACGTAACTAAATTCCAATGACAAAAATGGCTCTGATTTCCAAATATGAGATATTAAGACGAATCGCGTTTTGTGACTTAGAATAAGGCTCATTGTAAATATTTAAATAAAACTTATATGTTGTTGAGATGTTATCTCATTGACGAACATACAAACATCTCTTGTACTCTTTTAAATCAAATATTTATCTTGAAAATCAAACCAGAATTTAAATTATCCTACATATGAGCATGAATGAAAGGAGAAGTGTATAACCTAATGATAGTGACATCTCTGAATATTGATATATTAAATTATCCTACATATGAGCATGAATGAAAGGAGAAGTGTATAACCTAATGATAGTGACATCTCTGAATATTGATATATTAAATTATCCTACATATGAGCATGAATGAAAGGAGAAGTGTATAACCTAATGATAGTGACATCTCTGAATATTGATATATTAAATTATCCTACATATGAGCATGAATGAAAGGAGAAGTGTATAACCTAATGATAGTGACATCTCTGAATATTGATATATTAAATTATCCTACATATGAGCATGAATGAAAGGAGAAGTGTATAACCTAATGATAGTGACATCTCTGAATATTGATATATTAAATTACCATTTTATGTTCAGCAAACACTGATTGGCTCAATCGTCATACGCATTGACCATTGGATGGTGCATTATTCCATAACAGAATTACAGCCCTCCAGTAGTGATCGTGATCATGGCGTGCATGGTAGAACATCGAACATCGAACAGGCCATTTCAAAATTTAAAAAAAAAATTCTCGCCCCCTTCTTAGACCCAGTATTTCAAAAAGGTTGATGAGAACCTAGTGATTTTTATACGACCGCAAAAAATTTTTTGTGGTCGTATATTGGTATGACGTTGGCGTCGTCGTCGTCGTCGTCGTCGTCGTCGTCGTCCGAAGACACATTGGTTTTCGCACTCTAACTTTAGTTTAAGTAAATGGATCTCTATGAAATTTTACCATAAGGTTCAATACCACAAAAGGAAGGTTGGGATTGATTTTGGGGGTTATGGTACCAACAGTTAAGGAATTAGGGGCCAAAAAGGGGCCAAAAATAAGCATTTTTGTAACTTCCAGACAATAACTTGTGTGTAAGTGTATGGATCTCTCTGACATTGTACCACAAGGTTCCATATCACAAAGGGAATGCTGGGATTGATTTTGGGGTAATTGCCTCAAAATTTTAGGAATTAGGGCCAAAAAGGGGCAAAAATAAGCATTTTCTAGTTTCAGGACAATAACTTGTGTGTAAGTGTATGGATCTTTCTGAAATTGTACTACAAGGTTCCATATCACAAAGGAAAGCTGGAATTGAGTTTGGGGTAATTGCCTAAACGTTTAGGAATTAGGGGCCAAGGAGCCAAAATAAGCATTTTCTAGTTTCCAGACAATAACTTGTGTTTAAGTGTATGGATCTCTGAAATTGTACTGCAAGGTACCATACCTCATTGAAGGCTGGGATTGAGTTTGGGGTGATGAATCATAAGGGGTTCAAAAATTGGGGGATTTTTTTCCCTTTTCTTCCTTTTTTTTTCTTTAAAATTTTCCATTTTAAGTTGGTTATTTCTGATTTATATTTAAAAGCAAATAATAATGATATGGCAGGAGATACACACCAAACAGGATGTGTAAATTATTATATAATAAGTATTGTGCAATAGCAAGAAATTTTCAATTGCACAGTATTGCGCAATAGCAAGAAATCTTCAATTGCACAGTATTGCGCAATAGCAAGAAATATCCAATAGCACAATATTGCACAATAGGAAGAAATTGTCAATTGTACAGTATTGCACAATAGCAAGAAATATTCAATTGCACAGTATTGCGCAATTGCAAGAAATATTTAATTGCACAGTATTGTGCAAAAGAAGATACTTTGTATAAATTGCTTATTTCTTGACCAATTTCAATGGGGTTTTATTCTTGAATTCTTGGGGTTCTTTAATATGCTGAATCTAACCGTGTATTAAGTTTTTGGATTTTGGGCCCCGTTTTAAATTGGTCCACATTGAGGTCCAAAGGGTCCAAAATTAAACTTTGTTTGATTTCATCAAATATTGAATTATTGGGGTTCTTTGATATGCCGAATCTAACCGTGTATTTAGATTCTTAATTTTTGGTCCTGTTTTCAAATTGGTCTACATTAAGGTCCAAAGGGTCCAAAATTAAACTTAGTTTGATTTTAACAAAATTGAATTCTTAGGGTTCTTTGATATGCTGAATCTAATCATGTATTTAGATTTTGATTATGGGCCCAGTTTTCAAGTTGGTCCAAATTGGGGTCCAAAATTAAACTTTGTTTGAATTCAACAAAATTGAATATATGGGGTTCTTTGATATGCTGAATCTAACCATGTATTTAGATTCTTAATTTTTGGTACCGTTTTCAAATTGGTCTACATTAAGGTCCAAAGGGTCCAAAATTAAACTTAATTTGATTTTACCAAAATTGAATTCTTAGGGTTCTTTGATATGCTGAATCTAAACATGTCTTTAAATTTTGATTATGGGCCCAGTTTTCAAGTTGGTCCAAATCGGGGTCCAAAATTAAACTTTGTTTGATTTCAACAAAAATTGAATATATTGGGTTCTTTGATATGCTGAATCTAACCATGTATTTAGATTTTGATTTTGGTTCCCATTATCAACTTTGTCCACATTGAGGTCAAAAGGGTCCAAAATTAAACTTTGTTTGATTTCAACAAAAATTGAATATATGGGGTTCTTTGATATGCTGAATCTAACCGTGTATTTAGATTCTTAATTTTTGGTCCCGTTTTCAAATTGGTATACATTAAGGTCCAAAGGGTCCAAAATTAAACTTAGTTTGATTTTAACAAAATTGAATTCTTAGGGTTCTTTGATATGCTGAATCTAATCATGTATTTAGATTTTGATTATGGGCCCAGTTTTCAAGTTGGTCCAAATTGGGGTCCAAAATTAAACTTTGTTTGATTTCAACAAAATTGAATATATGGGGTTCTTTGATATGCTGAATCTAACCATGTATTTAGATTCTTAATTTTGGTCCTGTTTTCAAATTGGTCTACATTAAGGTCCAAAGGGTCCAAAATTAAACTTAATTTGATTTTAACAAAATTGAATTATTAGGGTTCTTTGATATGCTGAGTCTAAACATGTCTTTAAATTTTGATTATGGGCCCAGTTTTCAAGTTGGTCCAAATCGGGGTCCAAAATTAAACTTTGTTTGATTTCAACAAAATTGAATATATGGGGTTCTTTGATATGCTGAATCTAACCATGTATTTAGATTTTTGATTTTGGGCCCCGTTATCAACTTTGTCCACATTGAGGTCAAAAGGGTCCAAAATTAAACTTTGTTTGATTTCAACAAAATTGAATATATGGGGTTCTTTGATATGCTGAATCTAACCATGTATTTAGATTTTTGATTTTTGGGCCCCGTTATCAACTTTGTCCACATTGAGGTCAAAAGGGTCCAAAATTAAACTTTGTTTGATTTCATCAAAAATTGAACTCTTAGGGTTCTTTGATATGCTGAATCTAACCATGTATTTAGATTTTGGATATTGGACCATAATAGGTGAATGTCCAAAAATTTTTAAGTTCTTAGACCACATTCATTCTGTGTCAGAAACCTATGCTGTGTCAAATAGTCAATCACAATCCAAATTCAGAGCTGTATCAAGCTTGAATGTTGTGTCCATACTTGCCCCAACTGTTCAGGGTTCGACCTCTGCGGTCGTATCAAGCTGCGCCCTGCGGAGCATTTTATTTATTATGGTTTTAGAAAAACAAGTGGACAATCAAACACAACGATGATATAACATTAGAAAAAAAGTATAAAGCTGTCATAAATTAAAAGATATTGTTGCCTCCTAAAAAAGGGGCAATCCGGCAACAACCCGTAGAAACAGTCATTCAGAGCAACTTTTCATAAGTGTGATGAAATTTCTAGGAAAGAACGCATTGTATAAATTTATAAGTTAATGATAAAGAGGGTTGCATTTTATGTTATATTTCGATGATTAAATTTATGTATCTTTATGCTTTTCAGGTAAAATTTACTACAAAAATATACCATCCAAATATTAATGGTAATTCAGGAGAAATCTGTTTAGATTTACTGCGGTCACAATGGTCGCCAGCTTTAACTATATCAAAATGTAAGATTGTGTTTATTGTTTGATTTATTTTTTATAGTTCTTAAAAACTTCGAAAGATATATTAAAAATGTAAAACGTAAAGTCGCAAATGCCAAAGGGACAAGCAAGTCATACTAATAGTCCAAATGAAAGTGGATGTAAATGAATATAAGCAATCGTACGACCTTCAACAATGAGAAAAGCCCATACCGTATAATCGGCTATTAAAGGTCCCGACATTAAAAATATGAAATAATTCAATTGCGAAATTTAGCGGTATATTTTGTAATAAAACAATTTACGAAAAATAAATATGACAGACAGGAATCACCAACAACCACTAAAATACAGGCTCTTAACTTTGGATAGGCACATACAGGAATTAAACATGTTTGAGGGCACCAACCCTCCCCTAACCTGGCTCAAACATAATCATTGGAAAGCAAGGATTGAATCAAAACGTGGATATCTAACATTTATATGACCGACGAAAAGGGACATACACCGAATAGCCAAATACATCTAAGGTCAACTTTGCCAGGGGGAAGTCGGGAACTCAGTTTCATAATAATTTCTCAATTAGTAACGGGGAATTTTTGACATGTTTATTTTACCAATACACGTACATGTATTGCCATAACTTGCTATACTGACATGAAATATAAACATGCAATTGATTTTTTAATAAATATGTTTTTTTTTCTTTTTTTAGTATTACTATGTATAACATCTTTATTAACGAGTCCAAATCCTGACGACCCACTTGTTCCGGACGCTGCAAAACTTTACAAATTGGATGTGAAAAAATACAATAAAACAGCAATGGAATGGACACGAAAATATGCCATGTAATGCGTCAACTGAAATGTTATATAAATTGTTTTCCTTTAATTTTGTATGCCGGAACTTTATTATTTTACTGTTGTTTATAAAAGAACGTTTTATATTGTTAAATTTCTCCATTTTAAGTGAATAAATGTTCGTTTGCGAAGGTTTTATGGACTTATTTATTTGTTTTGTATATTTGAAATAAAAATTGTAGTACAATCACTATTTTATGCATATAGCGTTAAATTTTCACAAAACTCGCCGTCTTCTTTTTTATAGTCTTTTGATTGAATTCAATAAGAATATGTATATATATTTATTATATATGATTGATTGTTGATGATTAATGCCTCTTTCAGCCATTTTGGCTATAACGTGGCGGCAAGTTTTTATTAGTGGAATAAAAAACTCATCAAAGATACCAGGATTGAAATTGTTCACGCCAGACGCGCGTTTAGTTGCAAAAAACTCATCTGGTTTATAAAGGTACCAAATAAATTACGAAGTTGAAAAGCGTTGAGGACCCACAATTCAGAACGGTTTTGCCAAACAGTCTTGAATCCATGCCCTCATAGTGAAAATTTCATATCTTCTCTCAATTATAAAATGGTTATGTAGAGATATAAATCTGTCAGCAACAACTGATTAGGGACAGATAATATTACTAACAAACAGATGTTTAAAACAAAAGCTGAGCGTGTAAATTTTGATAACCACTCAAGTACAGAATGACCAGGTAAATGGTAAGTATTATTATTGCTTTTAAATTTTTACATCTACACATCATCTGACATGAACTTATGAAATATTAAAAAGAAAAAGCAATTTTTTAAGAATACTATAGGTTTAAATAAGTCATAATTTTTATACGACCGCAAAAAAATTTTTGTGGTCGTATATTGGTATGACGTCGTCGTCGTCGTCGTCGTCGTCGTCGTCGTCGTCGTCCGGCGTCGTCGTCGTCGTCCGAAGACGCATTGGTTTTCGCACTCTAACTTTAGTTTAAGTGAATGGATCTCTATGAAATTTTACCATAAGGTTCAATATCACAAAAGGAAGGTTGGGATTGATTTTGGGGGATATGGTACCAACAGTTAAGGAATTAGGGGCCAAAAGGGCCAAAATAAGCATTTTGTGACTTCCAGACATAACTTATGTGTTAGTGTATGGATCTCTCTGACATTGTACCACAAGGTTCCATATCACAAAGGGAATGCTGGGATTGATTTTGGGGTAATTGCCTCAAAATTTTAGGAATTAGGGGCAAAAAGGGCAAAAACAAGCATTTTTCTAGTTTCATGACAATAACTTGTGTGTAAGTGTATGGATCTTTCTGAAATTGTACTACAAGGTTCCATATCACAAAGGGAAGCTGGAATTGAGTTTGGGGTAATTGCCTGAAACGTTTAGGAATTAGGGGCCAAAAGGGCAAAAACAAGCATGTTTCTAGTTTCATGACAATAACTTGTGTGTAAGTGTATGGATATTTCTGAAATTGTACTACAAGGTTCCATATCACAAAGGGAAAGCTGGAATTGAGTTTGGGGTAATTGCCTGAAACGTTTAGGAATTAGGGGCCAAAAGGGCCAAAATAAGCATTTTCTAGTTTCAGACAATAACTTGTGTTCAAGTGTATGGATCTCTGTGAAATTGTACTGCAAGGTACCATACCTCAAAGGGAAGGCTGGGATTGAGTTTGGGGTGATGAATCAAAGGGGTTCAAAAGTTGGGGGTTTCTTTTTTCCTTTTTTTTCTTTAAAATTTTCCATTTTAAGTTGGTTATTTCTGATTTATATTTAAAAGCTAATAATAATGATATGGCAGGAGATACACACCTAACAGGATGTGTAAATTATTATATAATAAGTATTGTGCAATAGCAAGAAATTTTCAATTGCACAGTATTGCGCAATAGCAAGAAATCTTCAATTGCACAGTATTGTGCAATAGCAAGAAATATCCAATAGCACAATATTGCGCAATAGCAAGAAATTGTCAATTGTACAGTATTGCGCAATAGCAAGAAATATTCAATTGCACAGTATTGCGCAATTGCAACAATATTCAATTGCACAGTATTGTGCAAAAGAAGATACTTTGTATAAATTGCTTATTTCTTGACCAATTTCAATGGGGTTTTATTCTTGAACTCTTGGGGTTCTTTAATATGCTGAATCTAATCGTGTATTAAGTTTTTGGATTTTGGGCCCTGTTTTAAATTGGTCCACATTGAGGTCCAAAGGGTCCAAAATTAAACTTTGTTTGATTTCATCAAAATTGAATTATTGGGGTTCTTTGATATGCCGAATCTAACCGTGTATTTAGATTCTTAATTTTGGTTTGTTTTCAAATTGGTCTACATTAAGGTCCAAAGGGTCCAAAATTAAACTTAGTTTGATTTTAACAAAATTGAATTCTTAGGGTTCTTTGATATGCTGAATCTAAACATGTATTTAGATTTTTGATTATGGGCCCAGTTTTCAAGTTGGTCCAAATCGGGGTCCAAAATTAAACTTTGTTTGATTTCAACAAAATTGGATATATGGGGTTCTTTGATATGCTGAATCTAACCATGTATTTCGATTTTTATTTTTGGGCCCCGTTATCAATTTGTTCCACATTGAGGTCAAAAGGGTTCAAAATTAAACTTTGTTTGATTTCATCAAAAATTGAATTATTGGGGTTCTTTGATATGCCGAATCTAACCGTGTATTTAGATTTTGGATATTGGACCATAATAGGTGAATGTCCAATTTGAAATTTTTAAGTTCTTAGACCACATTCATTCTGTGTCAGAAACCTATGCTGTGTCAAATATTTAATCACAATCCAAATTCAGTTCTGTATCAAGCTTGAATGTTGTGTCCATACTTGCCCCAACTATTCAGGGTTCGACCTCTGCGGTCGTATCAAGCTGCGCCCAGCGGAGCATTTTATTGATAGGTGGTGTAGTTGCATTTTATATATATGCACTGTAAATTGAGATCATCATGATCATTGAATCTTAATGATACAATGTCAAAGATATACTGATGTGATATATATTTAACTGGCAATTGAATATTTTACTTCATTAGCATGACATGATAGTGTAATAAGATTTGATTTGGGTATTCAGGTACTTTCATTCTTAACTTATTTTGACAAAATGACCCATTTTCAATATCGCCCTCAAAGTACTGCAAAAGATGTGAAAACGGTCTTGAAACTACAGAAAAAATAAAGCTTAAATGATGGTTTTCTTTTCTATCAATACGTCACGGTAGTATTAGAACATTTTTATATGCCCATTTACGGAACACATTATGGTATACCGTTGTCCGTCTGTCCGTCCGTCGTCAACATGTCGGACATTAACTCAAAAACGCTTTCACCAATTTGCATAAAACTTTGGTGAATTGTTTATATCTATTGACGTGAGCTCCTTTCATTTTTTATAAATTTTAGATTTTAGGTTTCCGAGTTATGGGGTTTTATTCATTAAAAAAAGGGGTATTTTCCAGTTTTCGGACAATAACTCAAGAATGCTTTCACCAACTTGCAAGAAATTTTGGTTAATTGTTTATATCTATTGACATGAGCTCCCTTTTGATTTTTATAAATTTCAGATTTTACGTTTCCAAGTTACAGGGTTTTATTCATAAAAAAAGGGGAATTTTCCAGTTTTCGGACAATAACTTAAAAATATTTTCAGCAGTTCTCATGAAACTTTGATGAATTGTTGATATCTATTGATGTAAGCTCCCTTTAGAATTTTATAAATTTTAGAATTTACATTTCCGAGTTATGGGGTTTTATTCATTAAAAAAGGGGGGATTTTCCAGTTTTCAGACAATAACTCAAAAATGCTTTCAGCAATTCTTATGAAACTTTGGTGAATTGATTATATCTATTGATGTAAGCTCCCTTTAGAATTTTATAAATTTTATTTGTTTATAGTCTGACAACAGATTTACTAAGTATTGCGCAACAGCATAGTGTATTGCACAACAGCAAGAAATCTTTAATTGAATATAAATTCAATTCATATAACCAATTTCAAGTTCTTTGACTACATTTATTCAGAAACCTATAATATGTCAAATATTTAATTACAATCCAAATTCAGACCTGTATCAAGCTTGAATATTGTGTCCATTTTTGCCCTAACTGTTCAGGGTTGGACCTCTGCGGGCGTATCCAGCTGCGCTCAGCGAAGCAGTTTATTAATTATATGGTAAAATACAACAGCTTAATAAAGTTCATTGAAGATACATTTAAAAGTTGTGGTTAATAAAATACTTTCAGAGCTCAACCCCAACCTCTAATTGATTGATCCATTGATTGATTGATTGATATTTGCTTGCATAATGTTCAGTGGCTTTCACTAACCCTGTGGAAACAGCAGTAAAGTAATCAAAAAGCAATACAAACTTATGGATTTATACTAGAATACTAAGATCATGCTTTTATAAAATAGTAAATTTCCGTAATTCTGTTCACAATTTTTACCTATTTTGTACAACAGAAAAATAACTATTTACTCTAGCTATTTAAAGAAACAACTATATACTGTATCAAAATTCATGCTTTTCTTTGCAAAATACAAAGTTATGTACATTCTAAACTTAAACCTCAATTTTCCCCTTTATCAGGACCAAGATTTCAAAAATGAAAGATCTTTACCAGTTCAAAGAAGAAGGAATAGATGAACTTTTGGTTTATTTTGAAGACTTTTATGAATTTATAAGGGAAAGACAAACACCTGATGATAAAAAACTGCACAAGCATAACGTGCTAAGGGAGTTTAAAGGTCACAAAGAGGGAATCAAAGACCTTACTCATGGCAAAGCAGTGACAACAACATCAGTATCTAAGTTTATTTTTAATCATTTTGATGACTATAAGGTATGCCATGAAATTGGCACTGATATAAGCAACTGCTTCTTTTCTGAGAAAACAAAGACTAACACCAAAACACTGCTAGATTTGTACAAGTCTGTTGCTGAAGTTGATCTCAACTGTTTTAATGACCCAGAATTTAGAGAGGTATATGTTCCTACACTAGCAATTAATTACAGATCCCTGTTTATTGATCAAGAATGGGATAAAATTATATTGTTTGAAACTCATTATTGTAATTATTTGGCGAAAGAGAAAGACAATTTTGAAACCACAGTTAAACGGAAATGGGAATTGCTTGACTATCTAAAAGTAGTATATGCTATAAGTAAAACATGGACAAACAACACACGAGCTACAATTAAGCGTAGAATTAGCAGACAGAAAGCATTTGAAATTACACAGAATATAGAGGTACATGAGAGGCAAAGTCATTTTCCAGTTATAATTGAATCTCAGCTGATGAAAAACTTGGACTTACTTTGGCCAGATTGTGTAATAAATGTAGCATGTGTAGATACATCCTTGTCCAAATTATCAAATGCATTAACAATTATACTATCATGCATAGAAGATATTGAACCAAAAGATATTAGTAAGCATGTTTCTCGATTCCTAAACACAAGACACAATGTCAATGTCAGTAAAATTGTGTTTCTTTCACAAGATTCATTGCCAAATTATACACAAGAAAACAATGACACAGCACGTTTTCATCTGAGAGATGATATTTTCATGGGAAAGCTTACAGAATCTGTTCTCCACATAGAGACACCAGTACAAGTGGACTTTATAGAAACAAACACCTACAAATGCGATGTGTGCTACACAACTTCTCTTCCAGAACCACTCAGTATTAAGGACTTCTCCATTGTGCAAGAGTGGTATCTTGATGTTCCTTTAGATGTTCAAATTCTATTTCAAACCTTCATCAATAAAATGTCCGTTCGAAAATCAAAACACAATGATGATTTATTGACAACAAAATTAGATAGATTGTACGGGCTGTATGATGCAATGTTGAATACATTTAACAGGACTTATATTGGCATTTTACAACAAGCCAACACTGACGAGCTGGCAATGCATTTTAAAAGTGTCACCTCAGTATTTTCTATTACAAACAGTACAGGTATATCTACCAGTCTGATTCAAGCAGAGCGAAAAATTAAGGAAAGAACATCAAATGACTTGTGCTATTACAACACATATTTAAAGCGTTATCCACTAAGATATGAGACACAGGAGGGTGAACTTGAAAATTTAGTCAGTTTGCAGGAGTGTCATCTGATATTGATGATGAATAATTTAGTAAGGCTGATAACCTATTCCGACCCAAACCCTGGTGAAAATAGGACAGGACAAGTGTGTACCCTGCCACTTACTCTTCAAGGTCTTCCAAAAGACAATGTCATAACTGACAAATGGCACCTTGAAAATTGCAACCAAACAGACAGATGTCTCTGCAAGAAAACAACCACACTGACAAAGAATGATTTTGATTTATCACTTGTATCATTGAAACCAGACGAAAAAGGAGTGTGGGATAGGTTTAGTCAAGTCCTTACATGGGGAAACCTTTCACTTTGGAAAAGAATTAGGGAAAGTAAGCATATGTTTTACAAATAAAGATGAAAAAGAAATGAACAGATTCAAAAGAATATGTTTTCATCTCTTTTTACTTTTCTTACATATCTAATGATAACATGATGACAATGGAGTCATTTTCTTTTCTATTTTGTATATATTTTCTTTTTAATCCTCTTCAAAACAGACAACAAATGCAATATAGAAAGACTTCCAGTAGCTAATGTGTTGCAGCATGGTTACAAATAGACATACTAATAGCTCAAATACACAATAAATATGAGAATTATCTTTCTACAGCAACAACAACAACAACAGGAAAACAAAAACTGAAAAGGGCCAATCAATAATTATAAGGAGAAAAATACAAACAACATCATGATTCGGCGGAAAACAAAGTACCAAAGAACAAATTATAGATAACAAAAAAAAAAAAAAACACTTAAAAGGAATTGTAAATCAGACATCTTATAGAGCGTAAGCAATGTCTCCTCCTCGAATGCTTCCCACCATTGTTTTACTGTCATATTAAAATCTGGTTATAAATTATACTAAATGATATGTCATGAACGACAATTAGAATAACAATAGATACAGAGTATTCCTTGTAATTGTTGATATATTTCTTTTAGCAAACTTATTTGATATTGCACCAAAAAGTATGATGACAGAAGAAGAAATAGAAGGTGAAGAAGAAGAAATAAGGGACTATGAGGAAAATGAGGATAATTTATCAGACCTGGTAATATTTTATATTCTAGCATGCCTACTCAATGTACTAAGGTGTAGAGGGACTATTTAAGAGAACCTGCTTGACATCATACCTGAAAGGAAAACTATAGTACCTTAACTTGCAGTATCTTTTTTCAATATAATTTAGACACATTCAAAACTCAATATCAAATGAAACCTGAAAATATGTACATGTACACATGATTTTAGCCTCCCGCTAAAACAACAACCGAATTTTTGCAATTTCTTGAGTTCTTCGAAGGTACAATATGTAAAACTAAAGTCTTAGTCAGTCAGGGGACCTGTTCAAACATTTTTCATTTCTTCCAACATGACATCCCTCTTGGGTGTCATCAATGATTCAGTTTTGATAAGATTCAGCTGAAATCTGTGAACCTTGAATGAAAACATGACACCTTTTTTTTTAGAAATTGCAGAATTATTAAAATCCAGTTATACAGTTTGCTTGATAGAAATTCAAGTCAAACAAGTATGCAATTTGATGTGACTTGCTTAGGTATAGATAAAAGGAGCTAATTATATAGCTATGTCAATGAGACAGCAACCTCATGACTCAATTTCATTAAGAAGTATTCTGTCATACTGATATTTCTTTCTATTTATTTTAGTTGGACTTGGAACTTGATGAACTGGATATGATCCAGCATGATAGTATTGAACCAGAAACAACAGAAACTATATTTCTTGAAGCAGAAACGTCTGATCATAAAGATTGTACTGACCCAGAAGAAGAAAACTTAGGTTCATTACTAGAGACAGCAAACTTATTGTCTTACACATCAAAATTATTGCATAACGAAATAAATGATCATGATTTATCAGGTATATATGAGCTCACCATGGATGAAGAGGAACTAGAACTGTCATTTGGGAACATGTCATTGGACAACCAAACTTCAAGAAGCAACAACAGTCTCACCTCAGCTGATGAGTCAAACGTCTTAAATTTGTTTGGTTTCAAGAAATTTAAAGTGCCTCCTTTGTTGTGCCGACATCCACCACCCGCAACTGGCAGGGATGACGACATTTATAAATTGAAAGAGATTATGGATGATGTCATTGTAAAGACAGGGCGTATAAATGTTCCACATGAAGGAGTTGATATAATACTGTTTGGCCCAGACAACAAAATAGGCGCAAATCTACTGGAAATTGTTAAAGATCCAAAATACAACCATTTCTTACCAGAATTTCCTCTCCTTCATTTGAGGAAGTCAAAAATAAACACCCTTTTCAGTTCATACAAAGAAACAGGACTACTTCAACTACTGATGTACATGTGTGATGAAGAGAAAAAGGAATGGCCGAAATTAGTTACCATGGATCACATAGATGTTGCAACGAAATATGTCCGCCGACTGTCATTGTCTTTTCACATATCATTTATCTGCAGATTTCTACAAAGTTTAAAGCAGGAGGAAGCACTAGCTGTCATTGATATGCTAGAAAAAGGGAAAATTGAAGAAACCTCTAGTTTATGGAGTAGTAAGTTTAAGGATTTTATGAATACTGGGATAACTCAAAATTGCACATTTGCTCTGCATGCAGACATGATGCAACACTGTGATGAAGTTGTTGCTGTCTACCTTTCAGAAAGATTGGGTGGAAATACAGGCTACAATTTACGTCTTGGGGCTGTAAAAAGGTCCCTTCCCTTCTCATTTCTGAATGGTGCATCTTCTTATGGCCCATATTGTGCTCAGTTACTTATTCAACATTACAGTGCAGGACATTTCTATCAGTGTCTCAAGAAAGCACTCTACTCCACACCTATCGGGAACAGCTTGGTAAATTTTGCCTGTGATTCTAAAAGAGAGATGGATCATCAAGATGCCCTCAGAGGATTCAGATCAGGATCATCAATGACATCTGTTATAGGTCGTATGTCACTAATAGATTCTTTCAATGAAACTCATCAAATAAGATCAAAGAGTCATACAAACTCCAAAGAAGACTCAAATGTGGACTGGGCATTATCAGAAACCGACCTGCATCATATTATTCCAACTGTTGCTCTAATACTTCGACGCAATGGTTTGTGTTTAGAAGAGAATAATTATCCGGAAAATGTTTACACTTCAGAAAAACTTATACTGTCACCATGTGTATTAGATAATACAACATCAGATATAGGAAAATACCTGATAAAACGCTATCTAGCAAACAATAGCTTCCTAGGAATGACTATGGATGACATACCTGAACTAAATGAAACTAGTGGACCGGCCTCTTTTGTCCGAAGGGTAAAACGTTCAAAAGGAGTCACAATCAAAAGATCTGCTGAAAAAGTGACACTTCAAACCAAGACTGAACGTCAAGTGAAGGAGGAAAACAGAAAAGCATTATTAAAAAGAGAAATGCAGAGGGCAAGTTTTCTTAGTTCTGAAATGAACATGTGCCAAGCATTGGTTAAACCAGACTGTACAAAGCCAAAGGTTATGAAGTCAAAAGGAATGCAGCAAGCATTGGTGAATTTATTACAGGAATTAAAATGCCAACAAAATCTTATTTCGCTTAATCTTAAATCTGTTCCAAAACATATCACTAACACAGTGGAACTTGTGACAATAGAATTCGCTGGTGTTAAATTCAAAACAAAGGTTACCTCAGGCACACAGTATATAAAGTATGTTCAAAATGCAGTTATAAAACCAATCCTTCGACAATTCCCAGCAGCAGAAAGAATTATACTTTGTGAGGAAAAATATTCCTTTACGCCAGATACCTTCAAGGCAGCTACACACCAACAGAGAACTTTAAAAGCAAAAACAACCATTGCTCATCTGAGAACATCTCATGACATGATAAAACTGGATCAATTTCGAAAAGAAGATATTGTTACTACCAGAGAAGGAAAGACCATCATGAGTACTTATTTGGCTGCTAATGCGAATCAACTTGAAATAGGGGCTGATTTTATTCTCGATATTGACAGTGAATTGAATATGAAGGTGGTTCCATTTGAACATAGTGTAGAATGCAAATGTCAAAACTATACTATACCAATGCGATGCTCATTTAAGAAAACTTGTCCCAAGCCAATTATACAAGATCTAAATGACATACACCAAAGAAAAGGTGAAGCTGAAATGGCTCAGGTTGACTGGTTGTGTATGTGCAAAGCAGGGCTTTCTCCTTCAAAAGCAGCATGTAGCATCGTGACATCAGGAGATATAGATGCCATTCCGATTCATATGTTTGCACTTTCAGACAACTGGCCCATTGCACAAGGGAAATATAGCCACCCAGTATTTGTTGTATTACAGAAACCAAACAAAAAGATTGATGTTTACAATATAATGTCTTTAATAGAATTCTTTCACAACCATTTTGAAGATGTTGACATTGCAAAGAAAATTTCTATTGTACTTTCCATGGGTGGGAATGATTTTATTCCCAAGTTTTATGGAATTTCTCATCAGAAAATTTGTTCCTTAATAATGATTTCTTCCGAACAAATTTACTTCGAAAGGATAACAGAAACATCTACCAAATTGATACTCCAACCTATAAGATATTTATGAAGAACTTATATTGTCCAAAGACCATGAACTCAGAGAGTTCCTTTGATGATGTGCGAAAGGCACCTATGCTTAGTAAACACCAAAAACAGAACACTGAGCTGGTATACAGTAGATCTTTGAGGAGCGGACAGTTGTGGTTGCCACCTGAGTCAGCAATTGAAAGGATTGCA
Source organism: Mytilus coruscus (assembly GCA_017311375.1). Lineage (NCBI taxonomy): Eukaryota > Metazoa > Mollusca > Bivalvia > Mytilida > Mytilidae > Mytilus > Mytilus coruscus. The sequence continues at coordinate 78,096,025 of CM029598.1, read as the reverse complement.
GATATAATTAACCTGCAAATTGACTATCTATATACTGCTGGAAACCCTATGGATTTATTACCAAACTTCCTACGAAAAGACTGTCTACGTAAGACCGAAGACAACGAAATAGAATATTACTTTGGCCCTGACAGTAAAGGGAATGTAAGTGAAATAATTGGACAAAAGAGACATATGGAAGACACACCACAAAAAGGAAGAAGAAGAAAGAGAATGGCTACATCTACACCTGTCAAATCCAAGTAGTCAGTTGCTTTGAAAGTTCATTGCAGTAGATGAAGAATGGACCTTTCCTGAATAGTTCGTTCATTTGCATAATGATAAAGCCATACCGTATTTTTACCTCAAATTGTCATTATATACTTTTAGGATAATTGTTACAGATATGAAACTTTATTTTTAATTTAGTGGATCTACATAGAAGAATAAAACTAAAACAACACATTAGAATGCAAGATCTTATGTATTGCCTTTACATAGAATTATCAATATTTCTTTTTATTACAATATAATAATTTGCATTTTTGTCAGCAACAGGAGATTCCTAAATCTTTGAAAACATTTTTAGTATTGGTTGGGTATTTATTTCAATGGTTCATTTACATTAAGATGTATTTATACTTAATATGAATGTAATATGTGTTGCTGGACAATAAGCATATTTAAATTACGCAATCAGCAAAAGGAACGAGCAAGCATTGGTGAATTTATTACAGGAATTAAAATGCCAACAAAATCTTATTTCGCTTAATCTTAAATCTGTACCAAAACATATCACTGACACAGTGGAACTTGTGACAATAGAATTCGCTGTTGTTAAATTTAAAACAAAAAATGTAAAAACAGTAATATGTGTTGCTGGACAATAGGCACATTAAATTACGCAATCAATCAATTTTTCATTTTGACTTAAAACAATTTTGACCTTTTTATTTAAAGGAAAATATGGCCTAATCACTGTTAATTTTTTTATGCCATATATATATGTATATATATCTTTATGAGATTATGAATAATAATTCAATTACATTGTTTGTTCCTGTTGCAATATATATTTTAATATCTTGTTATAATTTACATGTACATATGATATAAAAATATTTCAATCAAACATGAAAGTGGTTGTTTTTTCTCTGTTATATGACTTTTATATTCTTCTTCAGCTTCACACAAATATACCTTTCTTTATATAAACTAAACACATAATTAATTAAATAGACACAATTAAGGATCAGTGCTGTGTATTTACTGTGTATTTACTACTAATTAATTTATCCAACAGTTATCACTTCAGAATCAGGTTAACAAAACATGTGGTTTCTATCAACTTACAAATTTTAATCGAAATGACAGTTTAATTTGTATTTATGGTATTTCCTAAGTGATGCAGATGATAAGCCTAACATCATTTTGATGTGTTTTCTCGGGCATGGATGGTAGACTGCAAATATATTTAATGTAATATATTCCTGAGTTAGAGAAAGCCGGAATGCAAAAAAAATATCTGTCGGCAGAGAAAAATTACATTCCTCTGCAATTAAGATCAGCGTCAAATGCACCTGCCGGATGCGGGTTCTAACTCACAACGTCAGTGTTGACATGTTAGTGAAGTTTTAAGACCACACGGCCACCGAGGTCCTTTTTCTGTTGATCCACATGTTGTCCAGTGTAGGCATTTTTTTAGTGCATATATAATTAAAATGTCTTGAGTAGGGAGTTGTGACTTCTTACATGGTAATGTCAAAGAATACTATTACATTTTTTTGCTAATTTTCTGAAAACTAAACATACAGAATTTTCATTTTCAAAAAGTATTTTTAGTACTTTAATTGATTGTCCCCGAGTATATCACCAGCCATGTAGTTAAAACGTTTTGAACAAATAGTGTTTATAACTGTTTTGATACGAGCGGCACCGGTCAGTCGTACAAATTATAAGCCTGGTATCTTTGATAGAAGTTTTAGATATTTTCGTTCATGTCACTGCTGGTAACCAGGGTAAATCATTTTACATGGAGCACCGTCCATCCATCTTTAATATCACTAAAAAGCAACCTGCGCAAATGCGGATATGAAGGATACCTTCAGGATATTTAGGAAACAACCATTTGATATTCAGCTGGTGAGGGAGGGGTTGAAATCTATTTTTGTTTTGCGGGGGAGAACGGAATATTCATTTACACCTGGTGCTACTTTGGGTTTTTGTTTTTTTTTTTTTGGCGGCGAAAATTTATTTTCGCTTTAATGTATAACTTTGTACTACTTTATGTGGGCATACTATTCATTTCCATCTTGTATGAGGGTATACATGGGAGGTCCTTCATTTTTGTATTATTTATTTTTTTAGTCCAATTTTCTCTATTCTTTATACTTTTTGCCCATTATTTTCTATTCATGATATATATGCACCTCATTATTTTCCATATTTTATTTGTTTGATCCATTTTCTCTATTCTTTTGTATTTTTTGCCCATTATTCTCTATTCTGTAAACCTCCATCCACACCCTCGTGTAGTTGTTTTTTTTGTTTTTTGTTTTTGTTTTTGTTTTTTTTGTCTAACAGGCCTTACTATGCTTAAAGGATATTTTGTATTCTAATACTAGCTCAACCTCCAGAATCTTAGCTATATTCTTTCAATTTGAGCTACGCGTTTTCAGAAAATCCTGAAAAAATCTTTCCTTTGGTATTATATAGATAACGTGAGGGTGACCAAATTGCACCTATTTTGACACTTTTTTCATCTACGTTTATGTATGATCCAGACAAAAGTTTCCATTCTGTGTTTGTTTTTATATATATATCCTTATTTACTATACAGTTCCACCAATTTAATTTTGAATCCATATTGAATCGTAGAAAAATGGGTTCGAACAGACCTCCAAACGATCCATATGATTCTGTAATGAGGAGTACCAATTGCATCCATGCTTAAATTCACATCCTTATAAATCGAAAAACAGATGGTTTGTTTTATTTCTTTAAATATTTAGAACAATTTGACATTAGTCCATGCTTACTATTAATTTTTATAGAAATAGATGCTCGTAACATATTTTATTTGCTCTTTTTAAAAAGATGACTTTTCGTGATACGTCGCATAGCGACGTTTCTTAGTAAACACTTCATCTGTTTATATTTGATGTGAATGTTCTGTGTATATCTAAACATATTTTATCGATTTGAAAGATATGCATAATGTCAAATAATGAAAAATTACAAATGGTTTAGTCCCTAGGAAAATTTGCAAGATTTTCGCTACCTTTTGTGCTAAATAGGTGAAATTTGGCTATTGTGAAGAAATATTTCATTGACCACAAGGCAATATATGCACCGTTTGCCGTTCTTCCAAAATACATATTTTTACAATATTACTCTCAATTTGATTTACAATAAATGACAAAAAGAAATATATGTATTCTAAAAATAATTTTTGTTCTCCTGATCTTTAAATTCTCTTTCTTAATAATTGTGTGGAGTCATGACTTAGTTACCGAAAATATTTACAAATGGCGGAGAGTCGATTGAAAAAGGTAATAAATTACATAGTTAACGAAACCTGCTATTAATATGTATACCAGGAAACATACATAGCATAACCTACACGTAATAGACACCAATCAAATTACATGTAAGTTTCATTCGAAACCGTAGATTGCATTGCCATACAACAATCACGCGACATTTTATTTTGACATTTCATTTCCCAATAATGCCAAGGCTAAGATAAAATTACAGAAAAATGACATCCTCCAATATGAGTTAAAAAGAAGCGAGATATACCATCCCTATAGACACGAGCATATAGCGGTCGAGATGGAACAATACATGCATTGCATTAGAAGGAACCAAATGAACATCACTGCTCACATATAAAAAAATCAATGGGGAACGAAAAACCGTCGCTTTTGTAGTTAATTATTGTTTTGATTAATTGTGTGAATCTGAAATATACAAATCTAGAAAAGGACAATTATTCCTGTTGATAGTATAAGAGTTATTGTCATGACATTAGATTTCTTTGTATTTTTGCTTTTAAATACCTCAAAATCATGAATAGATTGATTTATGACTGATGAGTGTTTCATGCTAGAAATCACGGGCTCAAAATGTTCCAGTTATACATAGATAACATTCATTGAAATTATAAAGTCACTATAGACACGACCATACCTAACGATGTGGAACAATACACTTCATAAGAAGGGATCAAAGGAACAATACACTTCATAAGAAGGGATCAAAGGAACATTATCGAATACAAAAGAAGAAAACAAAACCAATGGAATCGTAAAATCGTCTGTTTTGTCTTAAATTATTGTTTTGATTTGATGCTCGAAGAATTCCTTGTTATTTCCAATTTCCGTTGCTCCATTATCGATAAAGTGTCTCTAACTGTTTCCATTTTTGATAGACTGTGTTTGCGTTAATAAAATGTGCAGATTTTCTTTCAGGAACTTTCAGACATTTCTAGATATCCTCCTCCTGGTTGTTCAGCAGGAATAATAGGCGAGGACTGTAAGCTTGAAACTAGATTTTTAATAATTATAGACTATTATCGCTATTTTACGAAATGGTCCTTTGATCTAACTGACTGATAATTTCCTTTCTCAGCGCAGTATAGTGATATAAAAAATTATCGCTAAAAACTAAGGGTGCACGTGCCGTTGTCTATGAAATTAACAAAGTCTTCATAGGAGAAATAGCGATAAACAGATTATCATTGGTCATCAACCTCGTTGAGATGACCAACGATAATCTATAAATATCATTCAGAGGTTGCATATATGGACAAGTCTGAGCCAATGACTGTAATGAAGGTGTAAAAAAAAAACGCCATTTACAATTGTTTATTTCAAAATTTGAGTGTGTTCCAATATCAGAACAGTTTCACATTAAACGAATGGAGATGGAAATCGACAAACAAAACAAAAAGATATCGAGAGGGCGATATAATATGTTCCTTAACATGCATGTTTCTGTGCATCATATACCCAAATTGTCTGGAGTCTATAAAATAATACATAAGAGGCTAGAATGAATTGCAAAACAACAACGGAGACCATAACATATCATCATATCATCCATCTCCTGCAAAATTATTGACAAATAAACACAAACAACAACGAAACAAATATATATTTACTGTCCTCGGAGCTGATATGGATTAGTTAAGATAACCTTTTTCTGACAATTAAGACAGTTGATAAAATGTAAAAGCATACCTAAAAATTTAAAAAAAAACTATAGCTTGTAGAGGCTTAAACAATATCTAGAGAATTGTTCAATACATGTCTTTGTATGTGTTAGGTGACTACTATTCTGAGGATCTATTTCTCTCATAAATTATTCAATTATAAGGTATGAAATGTCCACCTTCTTGATAAAATCTGTATTGAATTAAGATAACATACAGTTTTTGAATATTAGAGAACTGTGTTTTAAATGATAATATGTAAATAAATGTAAAAATACAGGAGACAGGGTATAAGTAAGTAAAACGGATAAAATGAGATTTTTGGTAAACGTCAATGAGACATGAACCCAACCACAAAAATATTAAACCTTTATTTTGTATTTTCAGTATGCACATGGCAAGGAATGATAGCAGGACCAGTGAGTATAGACTTTATCATAAATTAGTTTAAAATGATTTAGATCGGTTAAAGGAATCGTAAATAAAGATTAAATTGGTAACCTTTTGTTTGCACCTGTCCTAATTCAGGATCCTGATGTTCAGTTGTTGTCGTTTGTTGATATGGCTCATACGTGTTTCTCGTTTCTTGTTTTTTATATATTTTATATTTGGGGCCCTTTATAACTTGCTGTTTGGTGTAAGCCAAGACTCTGTGTTGAAGACCGTACTGTGACCTATAATGATTTACTTTTACAAATTGTGACTTGGATGGAGAGTTGTCTCATTGGCACTCATACCACATCTTCTTATATCTACCCCTTATTAATGGGGGTACCAAACTCTTTGACTAAAATAGATTTGGGTCGTTTAATTTTCATAAAATTTTGATAAAATATTTACTTTGACTTGTTGACAAGAATATAGAAATTTAAAAAAAATTTAAACCACACAATTTACAGGAATTATTTGGTTGGATGTAAAGCAGTTTAACAAAGACTAATTTTGATCATTGAGAAGCTTGATTTCTACTTATTACATGTATTTGATTAAAACGTTCAGTCGATGTTAAAAGAGTTAATTTCCTAACGTGTTCTGTACCCCCTTAATTGTTTTCTTGTTGAAATAAACTACGGAAAGAAACATAAGAAGTTTCAATCGTTTTTTTTTTTTTCTATTTTAGCAAAGACTTATTGTATATTGTAATACTCTATAAACGATGTTAATGAATGTTAGGGTCTATATATCTCGCCTTTGCACACATTCGATTGATCTAAAAAAAAATATAATAACAGCGAACACTTAATATTGAGTCTAATTGTACAGATTGGCCTATGCTGATGATGCTGATAATATATACAAATAAAATCATCATAGATACCAGGATTGAAATTTTGTATTTGAGCCAGACTCATCAGTGACGCACGAATAAAAAAAGTTAAAAAGGCCAAATTATGAAGTTAAAGCATTGAGGACCAAATATTCCTAAAACTTTTGCCAAATACAGCTAAGGTAATCTATTCGGTTGAAATGCCTAAGTATTTCAAAAATTCAAAGTTTGGTAAACAGTTGATTTATAATTATGACCATGTCAATGATAACGAGTGTCAACATAGAAGAACTGACTACTAGGCTGGTGATACCATCGGTGAATAAAAACTCAACAAGAAGTGGCATCGACCCAGTTTTAATTTATTGTTACAGGATGAAAGTCCTTACTCTGGAGGAGTATTCTTCTTACGTATATTGATTCCAAGTGGTTATCCTATGAAACCACCAAGGGTAAGTCTGCTTATTCTAGTATTACTTTTTTATGAATGTACATGTCTTGTTAATATGATATTCAACTTGCATTTTCTAACATAAAAGTGTTTTGCTTAAATATGTTAGAAGATATCAAAATTACAAATTTTGAAACAAAATTGCCTTTCATTAGTGTAACAATAAATATGAATTGTAATAAGTATAGAAGATATGTTATCTCAAGTTTTTAGTAACAGTTCTTTGAATTATCTGATATCTTCTTTTTCTGATTTCAGGTAAAATTTACCACAAAAATTTACCATCCAAATATTAATCAGATCTCAGGAGAAATAAATTTGAATATACTGCAGTCAGATTGGTCGCCAGCTTTAAGTATATCAGCAAGTAAGATATAAAATAAGAAATAAGAAATGATTGCCAATGAGACAACTATTAAACAGGGTCCAAATGAAGCAGATTTTAACAAATATTAGTTGCCGTAGGGCCATCCAAAAATGAGCAAACACGATACCGTATAGTCAACTATAAAGGACACCGAAGTGACAGTATGTTAAAGAATTTAAACGAAAGAAAACAACGGCCTAAATTATAACTTAGTTATAAAAGAACAACAACAGAAAAGAAAAGACAAACAGACAGCAAACAACGACAACCACTAAACTACAGGCTACTGACTTTGGACAGACACATAAAGAATATAAAGTATCATAAATGACCACTGATATGTTCTTATTTTCCTGTTTTTGTATCCACAATCGCTTTATTTTCTCCGTATACAACTTATCACTAAATTTTAGCTTGCCATTAACAAAACGACATCTGTTGCTAGAGGAACAGGACTTACTGCTTACCCTATCGGATCACCTTAGGTTCATTTTAATGTGTTTCGTTTTACTCTAGTATTCAGTACTGTATTTGGTACTCTTATTTTTTAAATGCTTGTAATGTTTCTACTGGAAATAGTCATAAAAACATATTTTTCATTACAAACTTCCTATTTGGTCAGGTTTCGGGTTTAAGAATGTTCTTGTATCGATTGTTTAGAATTTGATGATGTGTTAGGGTTAGACAAGTTAGATATGACACATTCATAAATCAGGTATTTTCTAATGGACCTATGTTTTCATTCGCCTCTCTTCTACTTGTGTGACTCATCAATGTATTGACCAAGGGTTTCACGGCGGTTGTATCTAGTGAAGCAGTTCCTGTTCTGCTGGGCGTCATGGTGCTCAATCTTTTTGTTACTATGTAATACGGTTTTTATATAGATCAAAGTGTACGAAAATACCTAAGAAAAGCTTATCTGGTCCCGTTTCCTCCCCATGAGTTATGTTCAATAGATTTTCATATTTAATAAGTTTAAAAACTAATAGCAGTGTAAGTATATGATGTTTGAATAACTATATATGATAAAATATTACGTATGCACCTAAGATGTATATATTTTATGAGATGAAAATGAAAATAAAGCAAATGTGAACAGTAAGTTTGCGCACATGTGTCAAACATATTTTGTGCTAATTAAACACGACTTTTTTACAAAGCGAAATAAGGACGTCATATTTCGAAATTCTTTGAATACATTTTAAATAACTTGTATAAACTATAATATTGAATAGTCCTCTTAATAAATGATCTTAAAAACACAAAACTTTGCATGCTTGTAGTTTCAACTGAGAATATATCTAAAATACAATATGTGTTTAACATTTGATTCATGATTTCATTTTCTATTTCAGTATTACTAAGTATAACATCGTTATTGAGTTCTCCATTTCCAAACAATTTACATAAATCAGAAGCTGCACATTTATATATATCAGATAGGAAAAATACGATGAAATAGCTGCGGAATGGACAGGAGTATATGCTATGTAATATGGTCATCAGTTTTGTTATATACATCATTTAAGTTTCATTTTGTAAAACGAAACTTTGACACATCTTACTTTTCTTTTAGCGGTGGTTTCCGTTACAAAATTTTAGTATTTATTTAAGTTTTTGTCTTATTTATATATTAAATATATTTGCCGCTGTGCACGGACTTGATTTACTTTTATTTTCTCTTGCCTTCTACGTAAAGTGTAAGCATTGTTTATACGAGAGGCAGAATTCACCATAGAGATATTCAAACTTATGAGTTGATGACAAACTGACAACACCATAGATTGAAACAGAAAAAACGACTAAAAGGCAAACCAGAGTATACAAAACACATCATCATCGAAACATAGAGACTGAGCAGCATGAACACCATCACAACACCGGGTGTTTCAGAAAGGTAAGAAGATCCTGCACCACATGTGTTACTTGTCGTGTTGTTCATGTAAGTACAAACTAGATGACCAATCTAATTCGATGATGTCACATTTGAGGAAAAGATGGCTTGATTGTGATTTAGACAATTGGGACATATCCGTCGTAATCGGTGAAACAGAGATTGCATAACGTTCCACCAACTGGTGATAACCACCGTAAAATTGTCGAAGGGATGATTTCAACTTAACCACTTATAACGTTTGAATTAAAAACTTCCATGTAAGCAGTAAATCTCAAAGAAATCTTGATGGGGAAAAATTATCAAATACCAGAATATTTTATTCCATCCACAATACGAAAATGAAATAAGCTTCATTTAAAATTGGTAACATCAGCTCTGCTCTGAATAAACCAAAGTAAAGTTACAAAAGAGGGGCGAAAGATACCAGAGGGACAATCAAACTCATATATCGAAAATAAACTGACAAAGCCATGGCTAAAAAAGACCAAGACAAACAGACAAACAATAGTACACAGGTAACAGCATAGAAAACTAAAGACTCAGCAACACGAACCCCACCAAAAACTTGGGGTGGTCTCAGGTGCGTCGGAAGGGAAAGCAGATTCTGCTCCACATTTGGCACCCGTCGTGTAGCTCATGTTATAACATAAAATTACAAAGTAGTATCTGTAAGGTCCGTGGAAACTGAATATTATCTTAACTCAGTTGCTATGTTCCGACTCATTTTTTAACTTTGAAATTTTCAAAGCTAACATTATACGGAATCTTTTCTGTCAGTGTGGGTCTGATATTGAGGATATTCATTATTTCTTTGTCGTTTGACCCCAATACAGTACATGTAGAGAAATTAACTCAATATTATTTTTCTATGTGTTGTTAGTTAAGTGTTTGCAATTGGCGTTGTAGGTTTCTATTCGTCATATGAGTTTTGAATGTTCCCCAATTTTCTTCAGCCTCTATTTCTTAAATACTTTTAACGTGTGTTATGTGCGTTACGTAAGGGGCATTTGATACATGAAAAGACTACTAAAAGCGATTGTAATCATGTAATTCCATTGCTGGTTTATTCATATTTTTTTTTATAAATCACTTATAAGTAATTTGCGCATGGAGAATACCTTTGTTTCTTTAAGAAAGAGTATGTGATATTCAGCCGAGAAGTTGGGGATAGAGATTTTTAGGGGAGGAGATACCCATTTTCACCTGTTGCTAGTCCGGCTTGTTTTTTCGCCATGCGACAATAACGTTACCTTTGTACACAACTATTCTTGCATTTTCATGGCAGAATATTCTTTATTATCTTGTCTTTAATTGTTTAAGTCTTTACCATCCCAGAATATTCATTTCGACATCCTCCTGTCTCCCCCTCCAGAAGATCGAATGGTTATTCCCTTTATTTTTTTAAATATCCGTTTGAATAAATTTACCAAGCAAATGAAATAGTCTTGTAATTGAAAAAAATCATCGTTGATAAACGAAGACAATTTAAAACAAGTAAATAATTTGTTCTTGACAGTCAATAACATCAAAGAGTTTGTTTAATACCCGAATGTGATAGTTACTAGTTAATTATTAATTACACGGAAAACAAAAGGGTCGGAAAGGCTGAACAGCAGTTAAACACAACTGGATACTTCCTTACATCTGAGTACGTGACTTCAAAGAATTTAAAGGAATTTCTAAGTTTAGGGAACGACCATTTTAATTCAAGGGGTGGGGTGTTAGGGGGTCATGGTTTTTTCTTAATATTCTGATCCCTAATTTGATGAAAAGAAAACATTCTGTTCAAGCAGATGTCAACAAAAAGATTTTGAATGCATATTCCCCCCATACTTCATAGTGTTCATTTAAAATTTAAATTTGATTGATAATGTCGAAAAATTTCAAAATTTGTTCGCACTTTGCGTGAAAAAAATTCTAGAAAAATAACCATACCCCCTCTTCCAGTAACAGCCAAGAAATTTCCAGAAAATTCGTAAAACTTGTTTATTTACTATAATCATATTATAGATATATAAGAATTATTCAGTGTACCGTAACAAATATTTAATGAGTAAATTTATGTACCGTTCGCGTTTCGGTCTTTTCCCTCTTTTTTTTTTAAATATTACTCTCAATTTGATTTATTAATGAAAAATGTATATTCCTATTCTAAAAATAGTACCGGTAGTTTCCTGATTCTTCAATTATTTATTGACCTTGTTAATGCGATTTGGGTCATTATTTGTTTCAAAGAAAATGTAAACAAATGGCGGAAATTCGACTGAACAGGGTAAGTTATTTCATTTTTTCATACAATCAAACAAAACGAAAACGAAAACAACACCAACTTACAATTACTTTCATCATTTGATATATATTAATAATTCATATTCAGATTCAATATTTTATAATAGTCTCACTACTTGCAATACATGAATATACAGTACATACAGATTATATACACAATATAAAACAGACAATTTACAAATATAAATTACAAGTACCATTCTATTAGGAATTATGAGAGACTGTACAATAAATTATATTAAAATTATTATAATACATATGACGTTTAAATAATTTCATTTTAAGAATAAAAAGGTGTTTCTTCTACTTAAAATATTAAAGCAGGTTTGGGCAACCATATCATAACAATTAATATTTTGAAACAAGTACACAAATATCATCATCATCAGACAAATCATAAAAATCTACATTTTTCTTATTTAATAGTTTATAAAATAATGTGTTTTTTAGATATTTAAATATATATTTAAACAAGAGGCAAAAGAGATGCGAAGATACAATATCGATAATAAACTGACAACGCCATTGAAAATGCAAAATACAAAAAAAAAAAACCATTTTATAAGGGTTATTGCTTAAAATGAAAATTTTTGATTACTTTTTGTGTATTTTGCCTTTTCATCTCAAACAAAGTTTTTTTAAACGGGCAGAAACTTCAAACAATATTTGTAAATTAAATCAGACAAAACCGGTTGATTAAATGTAAAAGCATGATATTTGAGAGACATATGACCACTACTATATATATTTTTAGCTTATACAATTTAAGAGATATTTCTGTCATTAAAAAGTAAAATCACAAAAATACTGAACTCCGAGGAAAATTCAAAACGGAAAGTCCCTAATCAAATGGCAAAATCAAAAGTTCAAACACATCAAACGAATTAATTTATTTCTGTCTATAAATGTGAAAGTGTTTAACAAAGACACAATGAGGAAGTAAATTAATTTCAGCCTATCCTATTAGTTTAAGTGGGTCGACGAACAATACACACCACTTATAAAACCTGATTGTTAAATCTCGAATTTGTTAACTGTTAGTAGTAAGTAGCAATTACACAGGAAACAAAAGGATTTGAAATGATGTAGTTACTAGACTTAAGAACACTTAAACACAACTGAACTGGAAAAGTGCTTCCATCTAGTATGACTATTTGTAACGTCAAAAACATTCCAGGTTTATTTTATATTTCCAATTTTTTTGGAAACTTTTAAAAGTAAATACAATATACACTTGTGCAACCTCATCAATTTAAAAAAAACGGGTGTTGTGTATCTCTTGAGGGAAATACCACGCAATTTTAAAAAAAATCATGAAAATCTGTTAGTATAGTTGATACATAAATAAAGGCAACAGTAGTATACCGCTATTCAAAAGTAATAAATCGATTGAGAGAAAACGATTCCGGGTTACAAAATAAAAGCGACGGAAAACAACAAAACAACAGAACTCTGGAGTGGCAAGAATTTTTAGAGATATCGTACAATTATCAATATAGTTCCTGCGAATGCGATATATTTTTCTTTTTCAATATTAGTCTCAACTGATTTACATCCTAAAATGTTGTGTGTCAATTCTAAAAATAATATCGGTGGTTTTCTGACCTTTCATTTTTGTGTATGTTTTGAATATCTTTTATAAGAATACGACGTTTTTTTATAAATGTATACAAATAGCGGAAATTCAATTGGAAAAAAGTAAGTAAATATATTTTGTACAAAACCCCAACATATCGATTTGCAGCAATACGAGATCGACGAACCTGTTCAGTAAAAAAAAAATAAAAAATAAAGGACTCCTAATAAGAGATTTTGCCTTTAAGGATGTTCGCTCCTCATGTTTTTGAATTTTTGCTAGATATTCGGAATCCTCTGATTTTATCCATGTAGTGCCATTAAAAAAAATTGCTCATTAACCCCTACTTTTCTTTCCATTATTTGATTGAACATAGTTTAAAATATCTTCTTTGAAAATCTTATAAAATCCTTGTTATTTTTTCATCGGTTTTGAAAGAAAAATGGTGTCAATGTTAAATATATGAAAAGTCTAGAGAGAATTATTTCCCGACAAATTTTCAATGGCTTATATCTCGAAAACGAGCACACTGACCCATAATGTTTTTTTTTTTTTGCTTTTTTCGTTTCTTTATTTATATACTATCAATATATAATAGTCTTTTTTAAAAGCTTGCTATTTTGAAACTGAGTAGCGAACTTCCCTAAAGACAAGAAGATAGCAGGACGAATGTAGACATTCGAGTGATCGTTTCAACTATATTGAAAACTATAATATATTTAACAAAGTCTACATAATTAGAATATTCCTTCAAAAAGGTAATTGTACTTCAAAAACAATCTGTGACTTATTCTCGAGTTTTGCTTATTATTTCAAATAAAAGCTTCAGTAGTTTACTGCTGTTCAATAGTTTTAATCGGTTAAGCGTAAACATACCCGGGTCACAAACCAAAACCGAGGGAAGCACATCAGCTAAAATAGAAAAACAACATAACAACAGAAACACTGAAGTGCAACAAAAGCAAACGCAATTATATTAATATGATGTGCAATCTTTCTTAAAGGAATTTATAGAAATTTCTAAAGATCCGCCTCCAGGTTGTTCAGCCGGCCCATTAGATGATAACAGTAAGTTCGAAACTGTTGTTTTATTAATTATAGAAAATTACTGTTAATAGGGTTTCCTCATGGACAAGGTCTGATTCTGGTATCAGATTAAATGCACGACATGTTTTTGACAGATGATAATGGATATGTTTCAAAAGTAGTAACTACAATACCGTCCCCTTTTTCAAATGTGACTTAATACCGGGTTTGTACTAACATGATCAACACGTAGGGTGCCACATGTGGAGCAGAATCTGCTTACCCGTCCGGAGCATCTGATCTCACCCCCAGTTTTTGGTGCTTTGCATGTTGCTCAGACTTTAGTCTTTTATATTGTGTTTTGTGTACTATTGTTAGTTTTTTTGTCTTTTTTTTTTAAGCCATGGCGTTATCAGTTTGCTTTCGACTTATGAGATTGAATGTTCTTATGGTATCTTTCACCTCTCTTCTATAAATTGTTCATTTGAATCTATTCCCGATTGTTCCGATATAGGACATGTTTCACAGTATTTGAAAAAAAAGTAAAATCACAAAAATACTGAACTCCGAGGAAAATTCAAAACGGAAAGTCCATAATCAAATGGCAAAATCAAAGGATAAAACACATCAAACGAATGGACAACAACTGTCATATTCCTGACTTGGTACAGGCATTTTCAAATGTAGAAAATGGTGGATTGAACCTGGTTTTATAGCGCTAAACCTCTCACTTTTATGACAGTCGCATCAAATTCCGTTATTTTTACTACGATGCGATAACAAAACAGACATAATCGGTAAAAAAGTCAAAATATGGTTACAGCAGTCATCACTGTGTTACAATCTCAAGACAAACAAATATATGAAAGGATACGCAGCGATAGGGTCTATGAAACATCAACTTCTCGACACATATATAGAAAAGACACTTAAAGGGCAATTTAACGGCTCAAACAATAAAATCTCCGTTTAACACATTCATTTCTAAACTGTCTCGAGTCTATAAAAGTTCTAATATGACTGGGACTGTTAAAATACTACTTCAAAGAGGAAGTCAGACTTCAAAAACAATGTTTGACTTTTTTTCTCGAGTTTTTGCTTATTATTTCCAACTTATATGGCGGTGTTTAAAATACCGCTAAAATGACAACAATGCGTGACGTGAATACAGTACAAATAAACGCAAAAATTCCCAGGACAGAGAAATACATAGACAAATAATATGAACGTACATTACATATGTAAACCACAGATTAACAATGGACACTACCCATGAATTTACGACAGTACACCATGACACTACAATATAATTGATAACCCTTGCGTGCATAAGCTTAAGACGACCACTGACGACATACGTTCAAAGATTGGGACAACATGGTCGAGATAATGATAAAAATAAATATTTGCTGAATCTGGAACTACTAGGATAAGTTATGATAAATTTAATCAGACAAATGGTGATTAAATGTAATAGCATGATATTTGATATATATATTATAACTAATATGTATGATTTTACTCTGAACAATTTGATAGAGATCTAGACATTTTTGTAGTATCTGTCTGTGAAATTGTTCGTTGTCTTTGATTCTGAGTATCTGTATTTCTTACACAAATTCTTCAATTATAAGAGATACATGATTACCTTTCTTTTACAATCTGTATTGAATTAAAATTAACCACAGTTTTCAACTTAATTAATGAATAGTCATAAATATTACAAAAAAGAGATCCCAACCCAACGATAAAAGTATTAATTCTGCATTTGTTCTTTTCAGTATTTGAATGGGAAGCCATGATCTCAGGACCAGTGAGTATAGAATTTGTCTAGAATAAGTTTAAATAGAATAAATCGTTACAGTACTTGTTTATAAATTTATAAATGTCATAATGGATAACTCGTATGCATTTGTTGTCTTATGGAAATAAAATACAAAAGAGAAATACCAAGATGATAATTTCACTTTAAAAAACATGCATTGTCTAGATACAACATCAATTCTGCTTGATTATCGATGGTGAAGTCTGTACGATATTAGTTATGAAATGACTGTAATATTTTTTCTGTCTATGAAGACATAACATCAAAAATGTGGTGCACAATAAATAACCTGCGTTTTTATGTTATTTTGAATAGACAGAAAAAATATTACAGTCATTCCTTATGATTTTTTAATTCTAAATTTCATTTTCGGAGTAAATCATGAAAAAAACTTTGATGACGTCACCTTCACATGACAAAATTATGTCTATGAGCTGATAGACAAAACACTGTCAGCCAATCAGAAGACGTGTTACATCCAAAATTAAATTATTCGAGAATGGAAACCTTTTTAATCCAAGTTTAAAATATTAAGATTGCAAACACTTAATTGTGCAACTTATTATACAAATTTAACTATATTAATAACACAGTTAATATATCTTATTTGTAGTATGATGATACGAAAAGTCCTTACGCGGGAGGAGTTTTCTTCTTAAAAATGATGTTTCCCTATGATTACCCTTGGAAACCCCCAACGGTAAGTTTGTTTTTATCTTAGACCCCGTTTATTCTGTGTCAGAAACTTTAGCTGTGTCAAAAATTTATAACAATCCGAATTCAGAGCTGTATCAAGCTTGAATGTTATGTCCATACTTGCCTCAACTGTTCAGAGTTCAACATCTGCGGTCGTATAAAGCTATGCACTGTGGAGCATTTTATTTTATATTTATATAAGATATGAAAAGCATTGGTAATTTAGTATTAGATGTTTGTTTTGTCTTTTCGTTCAATTTTTTTTAACAGTAATTAGGCCGTTAGTTTTCTTGTTTGAATTGATATACATTTATCATATCGGGGCCTTCTATAGATGATTAGTATGTGGTATGGGCTTTGCTCATTGTTGAAGACCGTAAGGTGACCTATAATTGTTAATTTCTGTGTCATTGTGTCTCTTGTGAAGAGTTCTTTCATTGAAATCATACCTAATCTTCTTTTTAATATTGAAAATACACGAGTAGGAACATCATTTCCGTGTTTTGGATTTCATTGATAAGCAAAAGTTATACCATCAATGCAAAATGGGAAAACATAATGTCAACTAATACATGAATTTGCAAGAGATGAATTATTTCACAAATCGATCAAATGAGGAAGAGAAATGATTTTAAAACAACTGGCCTAGAGTAACAGTTATTCCATACGGTCGGAAATGACCTTTGCATTTTGATGAAGGATAACCCAACGTTACAGTAATAATAATATACAAAAAGAATCATCAAAGACAAATAACTGAAAGATGTCTCACTTCTTTTGAATTAATCCGATTCCCTCAGTTTTTATTTATCTCATTAATTTGTGTCTTTTCAAAACAAACAATCATAAAAGATACCAAGCTAATAACTAGAACTAGACTAGCGTAATTTTGTCTACATAAGACTTATCAGTGATACTCAAATCAAAACAGTCGAAAGTTTAAATGTAATACGAAATAAAGCCGGGAATTCAAAAAAACATTGCGCAACATTAGGCTTAGAAATCTATACCTTGGGATAGGAAAACTTAGATTTTTAATGATTCAACATTTCCTATTGTATATCAAATGTCAATTCAAAACTGTTGACTCTAGGCTTTGACGATTTTATAGATTCGAACATTGATAAACTATATCCCTAAATTCATGATATATCTAGTCTAATACGTGTTTCAATAGTCCATTTGCCAATTCCCGTTATTGACCCTGTAATTAGAGATCCCTTTTTTATTGTCTCCCTTATGAGGGACATAAATTTTCATTAACTATGAAGAGCTAGGGGAAAGAGCAAATTACCTGTGCGTAATGTGAGTAATCTTTAAGTTTATCAAATCTTTTAATTACATTAATTTGTTATTTAGCTAAATACTTTTGTCACCAGAAGTTATTTTTCATGAAAAATTAGTTAAACCGCCGATACATCACATTCAACTTATCATGCTTTGCATTGGCAAAAGCCAATTTTGTCCGGTATAGAACCAGTCTACGATTGACAAAGGGAAGTAATTTGTTTAAAAAGTGTGTAATAACAGAATCAAATCGGTAATTGGCAAATGGACTATTGATTTAAATTTTGCTGTGTCATACAACAAACATGATACACGTTAAAATGTATAAATATTAAGACATGAAACATCAACATTAATCATGTAAAATAGTTGATGATAAAAGTACTGTGGATTCATTATAATTCGTTGGATACCAATTTCCGAGGATTTCATGGTTACTAAGAAACCACGAATTCCAATGTACAACGAATTACAAATTTAATATAGGAATGTATGCAGACTTTGGCAAAACCACTAAATCAAATATTCACGAAAATACAAGATTGCTTCAGTCCACGAAAATTTGTACCCACGGAAAATATGAATCTACAGTATACAATTTACAATAAAAATCGCAAGCTTCCGTAACTTTGATTTTCATATGTAAATAAATGATTTCTTGAAATATTTTTCGCAAGGAAAAAAAGAAAGATATCTAAAGGTCACAACGTTCAGTTTCTCGATTAAAGTACAAGTCATTTTTATTTTATTGTAAAGAGTTAAAATTGCGTTCCATTTCAGCAAAGAAAATCGAGTTCTAAAGAATTTATCTATTGAAAGGTGCATGCAACGGGACTTCAGAGAAAAAAAATGAATGCAGTCGTCGTTGATAACTTAATTCATTAAACATAAACTGTCATAATTTCAAGTATACACATGAATGTTGCAGTCATGAAAATATGATTCTAATATAACAACCTTATTTCGCTTTGTTAATATCCCCGTTATTTTCATTTTTATCCTTGTAAAGTATCTATAATGCCTACCCGTGTTTAAATGAGCATAGAGCATGACATCAAGGAATTATATCATCACTTTTGCTTTTTGTTCTCAAATATGAAGTGTTGATTAATGTTGTCTGATATTTATTTTATGATTTTAGATTAAATTTCTCACAGAAATTTACCATCCATATGTTGAACAGAGCACAGGGAAATTGTTTTTAAATATACTTAGTTCACCGTGGTCACCAGATTTAACTATATCAAAATGTAAGATGGTAGATTTAGTTTTACATGCTGAGTTGAATTCTTAGTCCATCAATTTTCAAATATAAGAACAAGTTTTAATAAAAGAAAGGTGACTATACCATGTGATCAAAACAATACTATTTTTTTTCTGATAGATATATTCGTATATACCTGTGATTTTTTTTTTATTATAGACAATCTTCATTGAAACACAATATCACCAAAGGTGTACAGAATAACAAATTACACAACAGAAAGTTAAATTGCAGATATGATAGATATCAAAAGATGTGGTATGAGTGCCAATGGGACAACTCTCCATCCAAGTCACAATGTGTAAAAAGTCAAACATTATAGGTCACGGCTTACATCGAACAGCAAGCTATAAAGGGCCCCCCAAAATTGACAGTATGCGTTATTTTTATACATAGTTTGTAATGTTAGAAATCAAAGATAGCTACCACTGCAGCACATTATGTAATACAGGGACCAATAGGATAATATAAATATTTTCTCCTTATAAATTTGGATATGAAATCTAAGCGTTTACACCACGGGATATAGGTAACATAAAATCCTTTTGAAAGTATATACAAACAACTTTAATTGTTTCCCTTTATGATTGAATTGATCTTGAGCCCAAGTGATAAAAAAATGGTAATTACAAAAGTGTGCGTTTGAGTGCCGATACAAAAACCATGATTGTTGCCACCGTATGACATAGTGTAATTTTGGGCATTTAAGCCTTTACATGAAATGATGTTATGCTTGAATCATCAGATGGCAGTAGTCTTTAACTAATTTTTTTTTTTTTTTTTTAATTATTTTGTTGCTGATAAAAAAAGAATTGAATGACTTAAAAAAGTTGTGAACAAATTTTAATGTTTGTACATACTACCAAAGTGAGCCTGTTTTGAATACAGTAAGTATTTAGAACCTATATACATGCTTCCATTGGTCTATAAAAAAACATATATCAACAATAGCAACTTGTTAGCTTCAAATGTGTCTAATTGGTTTATTCCGATCGTTCATCATCTTCTTCTGTTGAAACCTTTACGATTTTTTCCTCAAAACCGTGTTGTTTTTATAAAGGGACGTAACACAACCACTAACACTGTATTGAAATAAGCCCCGCCTACTAACCCAAGTTAACCCAATATGGAATATACACGGTCTCCTCGTGGTTTCTTTTTATCAATCATATTCCTAGAAATGTATAGGAGGTAAATTAATAAATAATCCAGTATCAGTTCAGTTGTTGTTTTAACAACTGTAATAATGTAGCTGTGATTGTATAAGAACTACGAACTCCGTGTTTTATACTGGTCATATCTCTAATTTATACAGATTTTGTATGGTGTTGTATAATTTTATTTTATTTTCCAGTATTACTGTGTATAAAAGAATTCTTGGATTCTCCAGATCCTAATTGTGGAAAATTGAGTTTATTGGAAGCATTCATATACAATAAAACGGCGGCTGAATGGACACGAAAACATGCCGATGTTAAATGAATATTAGAATATATTATATCAATAGTGTTCCCTTGAATTTGTAATACCCGTCTCAGATTATGTTTGTGCATCCATTAAGTGTATTTGATATGTTTATTGTGCTGAGAAAACTGTTATATGATTATAAATTGTATGTGTTAACAAAAGATGTTCTTATTGTTATTGTTGTCTGTTGATGGGCTTGAATGGTGACTTATAGTTCTACACTCCCTGCTCTTTACCTGTTTTTCTCTGTGTGACTCTCATACCCCTATGTTAGAGAGTAAATTTTAACTTCTACGTTCTTTGGTATCATGTAGTATTTGTCTCATAGGAAATCAAACCAAATCTCTGTAATCTAAATCAGGTAACCTTTATTTTTTCTTGCCTTCTTTTCAAAGTGTAGGTGTTGTTTAAGATTTATCTACATGATGTCCTCTCGATAAATATTTCAACGTTTGGTGACTATATTGAAAAGTAAAATCACAAAAATACTAAACTCCGAGGAAAATTCAAAACGGAAAGTCCCTAATCAAATGGCGAAATCAAATGATAAAACACATCAAACGAATGGACAACAACTGTCATATTCCTGACTTGGTATATGCATTTTCAAATGTAAAAAATATCTTTCCCGTCAAATCTGAAATACAGCTGATACACTTAAATAAAAAAGTAAAATCACAAATATACTGAACTTTGAGGAAAATTGAAAACGGAAAGTCCCTAATCAAATGGCAAAATCAAAAGATAAAACACATCATAGGAATGGACAACAACTGTCATATTCCTGACTTGGTACAGGTATTTTCTTATGTACGCCATATTGATACTTTCAACTACAAAACGCAAAGAGTGTTATGCTTTAAAGGGCTTATCAGCTAATTCGAGTTCAACTTTCACAATCTATTCAACAGGTGTTGTATACTTAGTATCTCTTTATGCATGTTATGAAAGTTCGTTCAAAAATGATTTGACGAACAAAAACAGACAATAACAATCAAACATATGATCCAGGTAACATGACTTTGTACAAGCACAAACATGTGGGATGATCAATTAATTGAAAATTATTAATGATCTACCATGCCACCAAAACCTTGAAAAACAAAATAACAACATAAAGATCTGACATTATATGACCACTAACGACGTTCATTGATTGGTATATATGGGCAAATGGTCGCGATTTATAATAAAAATCTATATTAAATCTCCAGCTGAAATGGATTAGTTATGAAAAATTATAACAGACAAGACAGCTATTTTATCAAATGTTAAAGCATAACATTGATGATATGAATCACATCAATTTATTTAGAAAACTGGGACTGTAAAATATGAAAGAGACATATAACGTTTTTAGATACATGTTAACAAATGTGTGTGTAGCCTTAGATTCTGAGTACGTAGGGAATTTCTATTTCTTACTTAAATTCTTCAATTCCAACGAATATGTTACCACATTTGCATTATAAAATCTGAATTAAATTTAAACCACACACAGCTTTAAATAGTAGAGTAATGAGTCTTAAATAAATATCCATATACAAATGATAGTTGAGCTGAGCGAAGCGAGTAGAAAAATTATGATGTCTTTCCTGCAAAAACATTTCTTTTATTGTAAGTAGAAGCATTTGGTGTGGGTCACCTGACTCCAATTCTACAGGACATAACGGAATATAATTCTCATCAAGAAATATTAAAAAATTCACACTTGACTCCTTAATGTCATCTTGCACCATTAAACATTTGCTTATTCACGAGTTGTACGATTAATCATGTAAGGAAGGTTAATCAATATAATCAGTCCTTTTTTTATATGGAGAGGGATATAATATTAACTTTCTAGAAACCTGCAAAAACAATCAGAAGTTGGTCATGACACACATGAATTAAACATTGAAATGAAGTTTAAAGCCAAATATTATGACAAAAGACATATAAAAAAAGTAAAATAACAAAAATACCGAAGTCCAAGGAAAAATCAAATCGGAAAGTCCCTTATCAAATGGCAAAATCGAAAGATCAAACTCATCAAACGAATGGAAAACAACTGTCACATACCTGACTTGTACAGGAATTTTCAGTAGAAAATGGTAGATTAAACCTGGTTTTATAGCTAGCTTAACCTCTCACTTGTATGACAGTCGCATAAATTTCCATTATATTGACAACAATGTGTGAACAAAACAAACAGACATATTAGATAAAACTGTCAACAATAGGGATACAGCAGTCAACATTATGTTATAATCTTAGGCCGTGTTCACACCAAACGCCATGTACAGTAATAAAATTGAGAATGGAAATGGGGA
Source organism: Mytilus coruscus (assembly GCA_017311375.1). Lineage (NCBI taxonomy): Eukaryota > Metazoa > Mollusca > Bivalvia > Mytilida > Mytilidae > Mytilus > Mytilus coruscus. The sequence goes on along the minus strand of CM029598.1, from coordinate 78,073,107 downwards.
ATGTGTCAAAGAGACAACAACCCGACCACAGAACAAACAATAACAGAAGGTCACCAATAAGTCTTCAATGCAGCGAGAAATTCTCGCACCCGGAGACGTCCTTCAGCTGGCCCCTAAACAAATATATATATACTAGTTCAGTGATAATGGACGTCATACTAAACTCCAAATTATACACAAGAAACTAAAAGTAAAAATAATACAAGACTAACAAAGGCCAGAGGCTCCTGACTTGGGACAGGCGCAAAAATGATGCGGGGTTAAACATGTTTATGAGGTCTCAACCCTCCCCTATACCTCTAGCCAATGTAGCAAAGTAAACGCATAGCATTACGCACATTAAAAGTCAGTTAAAGAGAAGTCCGAGTCCGATGTCAGAAGATGTAACAAAAGAAAATAAACAAAATGACAATAATACATATATAACAACAGACTACTAGCAGTTAACTGACATGCCAGCTCCAGACCTCAATTAAACTGATTGAAAGATTATGTCTTCATCATATGAATATCAGGCACAATCCCTCCCGTTAGGGGTTTAGTATCATACCATCATAAAATATATGCGAAGAGCATAACCCGTGTCATGCCAACAACTGGTTTTAAATAAATGTGTTTAGTTCCAATGCAAAGACCCTATAAGTGAATCAATATTAAAGCCAAAATATGCAATCTTTAATGACCTGACAACAGTATCGTAACTATATCCCTTCTTAATAAGTCTATTTAAAGGTTTTGTTAGCTTCTGAGGTGAATACTGACATTTTTGTGCTTCATAAAGAATATTACCATAAAAGATTGGATGTGAAATACCTGAACGTATAAGAAGTCTGCATGTTGAGCAATTAGTTTTATGTAATGTACACTGGTTTCACATTAATTTGTTCACATCTATACACCTGGTTTAGCTAACTGTACATGAGATTTGTTCACACTTGCAACCTACATGTCATTTAAATGTTCATTACATAAAATCGAATTCAAATTTCTCGGAATTCAAATGGATGAAAACTTTTGTCCTGTTCATTTTTCCAAAGATGTAGTGTTCCAGTTGTAATCTTTGTCCTGTCCTGCCATTTTATATTTCACTATATTCAGTTTATCCTGACTTTTTACATAAATTGTCCCCCTTTGAAAATCAAGTGGTAGCTCCCTTACAGACGAAAGATTGAGATGTTTAGAATATTGCAACAACGAAGGATTACTGCATTTCTATTTTTTTATTATTATTATTTATAAGTGAATTTGACCGGATCTGAGATACTAGCCACAAATTACAATTTACCGCACACTCTTTTTAATAATGCATTTTAATGATTGAATCGTTAATTGAGTAAAGACCATTGGCAAAAATTCCTGCGTACGTCCAGTCGATTCAGGAAGAATGAGTTATGTGTTTGGCAATGATGCTTTTAGTCTTGATAAGGGGTGAATAAAGCTACCTTAAGTTGTTTTTAACAAAGCAATATATCGAGTTTAGACAAATAATTCGGTAAATAACTTTATTAATAATTGATATAAATATCAATTTTATTAAAAAACGTTTCTTCTTTAATTAAACATGGTAAAATTCATGTTCTAAATACCTTGGTTTGTGTACACTTAACCCAGACAAGGCCTACATTAACTATCGACTGCATGTAGACAAAACAAGATTTAAACTACATGTAAACATTGAGTTTTATCAATGGGAACGTAATTGTGTTTAGTTTACGTGTGAATTACACTGACACAACACCGAGTTTAGGTCAATGTGAACACGGCCTTAATCACTTTAAAAACAAACAAATATGTCAACAAAGAAAAAAAAATGGCATATAGACAAAGCACATCAGCAATAATGAAAGACAAGAAAACAAAAATGACCCTAGCACAACAACACATTGGCGGGATGCATAAGTAACGATCAACGCCAAAAGGATATTACCAAAAATGGACTATACATTAAAGGTTTATAATTTTCAAAGGCAAATTAAAGAAACACTATAACACGTTATGAAGATGATAAACAACGTCAGTACCTAGAATCCATACTTTATGACCATGAAGTATTATTTGTAAAGTTGATACGGAATATTTATCAACAAGGTCGTGGTATCTTCCGATGAAATTTTTTTTTTAAAGGACGACACATTCTTTGAAATCACCCTGGTTAATCAACTTTCTGCTAAGACACTGGTGACGTTTTATTAAGTCTAAGTTGCAGCTGCAAGCTCTTGAATATCGAATGAGTTGGGAAATTTTAATACCCCCTTTATTTTCACGTCCCCCCTTTTCATGTTACAAATGACAAGTACTTTTAAAAAGACGAAAACATAACGTTTTTTTCATTTCCCAAGATATCAATATGAAGTCAATATGTAATGATTTGAATCTTCATTTAAATATGTGAGTATTCATTTCGTTTTAAATCCAAGTTGTATACTAAAAATACCACCGGCGATTTTATAATCTATTTTTAAATACATTATAACACTATAAGCTAATTGGTTACTGAAATTTGCATTTACCTTGAACAGTTGAATGATTACTTTGTACTATAATACAGATCTGACGTCAGTCGACTTTGAATAAAGAATTCTGCAGAAACATTTGATAATTAAGACAAAGACTTGAGCAAGGAAGTTTAAAATATAGTTATAGTATATCGCACAAAATGTCGATACTAAGACTGAACAAGGTAAGGAATCAGTGTCAATTAGACAGTAACCAAACGACACAAATAATAAATAAACTATCATAGGCTAACATACAGTCTTCAACAATAACCAATAAACTATTACAGGCTAACATAAGCCTTCCACAATAATCAATAAACTATTTTAGGCTAACATACAGCCTTCAACAATAACCAATTAACTATTATAGGCTAACATACAGCCTTCAACAATAACCAATTAACTATTATAGGCTAACATAAGCCTTCCACAATAATCAATAAACTATTATAGGCTAACATACAGCCTTCAACAATAACCAATTAACTATTATAGGCTAACATACAGCCTTCAACAATAACCAATAAACTATTATAGGCTAACATACAGCCTTCATCAATAACCAATTAACTATTTTAGGCTAACATACAGCCTTCAACAATAACCAATCAACTATTATAGGCTAACAAACAATAACCAATTAACTATTATAGGCTAACATAAGCCTTCCACAATAATCAATAAACTATTATAGGCTAACATACAGCCTTCAACAATAACCAATTAACTATTTTAGGCTAACATACAGCCTTCAACAATAACCAATTAACTATTATAGGCTAACATACAGCCTTCAACAATAACCAATAAACTATTATAGGCTAACATACAGCCTTCAACAATAACCAATTAACTATTATAGGCTAACATACAGTCTTCAACAATAATCAATTAAGTATTATAGGCTAACATACAGCCTTCAACAATAACCAAGTGTATATACAATATGTCAAGCTCTAACTTGTCAAGAGAATGAAATGGTGTGAAGAATTTTAACATGCAAACTATCAAACTCTGACATAAATACTAAAATGCTCCAAAAATGAAAAATAAAATATCTGACAAATACAACCACTTCGGGTGTTTACCAGACTGAAAAAGAGATATAAGATTATTTATATACTTTACAATTTGAAACTGTCTCGTAAAGTGTACCTTTCGTATACTTTTTAAAGTCGAAAAGACCCTTCCAAGAAAATCGATATAAATGTGAATACACTCAAGAAGTCTTTCAACATGCTAGAGTTCAGTACATATTCTCGTGCTAGTGTATTAAATGAAAGCCTGGGGTATTAGCTTTCTAAAAAGTAACAATTTTTCAGCATTTTTTATTATTCTAGCAATTGAAAGATATACCCTTTACCTATGCAAAATCGACAAAATGCTAACACAAATGTATTCGTTGTTCCCAAATACATAAAATATAAAAACTCATTATGAAGATTCTCCTATTTGTTACCATATTGGGATTTTTCACTTTTTTAGTTTGTACTTAATTATTTTATTACTATTTATTTTGATTGTTATCATTTCATGGAACAATGTTTAAGCTTTCTAATGAACACCAAAACACGGTAAATTTATAAGAATAAAACCTTAAAATATTGAAAATATTACTCCTACCCAGCTTATTTCAACTGAAAATCATGAATATCAAACACTAAACGCCTTTACTCATTTCACTAAAGAATTATCTGGTATAAATCAGCAGTGTTTACATCCGAAAGATGAATTCAGCCTCCGGCTCGCCTAATGCCATTACTGTTGCTTCAGTTTTGAAAACGATGGAAATTTCGGATTTATAGATTTTCCAGAACGTATGAATTTTATCATTTTTATCCTTTTGAAATGAAAAAAAAAAATAATTTGACACAATTTTTTTGACATTTTATGAACCCTAGTTATCTATCACTTTCTTGTACAAAATATTACGGCAATGGAAAATATAACAAATTTGACAAATGACTGGTAAAAAAACCACATACGTAGACAATGTGTTGGTTCAAATTACTTGCATTCAAATCAAACACATGCAATATTATTACTCTTGATTGTTCCCATATAGTGTCGTTGCCATCAATTTCGAAAATCAGACAACTTCTGATTGTCAAACTTTTCAGATTTGTTTTTTATATCTTCTCATTTTTCCGTCTGAACTAAAAATTCTTATATTAATCCCAAAACTTATACATTTCCTCAGTGAAATTTGGTATTTTGCGTCTTATAAGCTTAGTGTACCAAGTTTTATGTAAAACAAAATCTTATCGAAACGGAAAACAATACCATACCAATTCAAATTTGAACATAAATGTTTAAATGTGACTGAGAAAAGCTTGAAATCAAAAAAATAAGTACATGTATTAATTTTGTTCAAATTCATTTCATTTATATATGTAATACTTATATTCAAGGCATCCCAGATTGTTTAAAGCTATTTATGAAAGGCAGAATATATATACTGAAATTAGTTCTATCAAAACTTTTGATTTTTCAACCTTGTATACCACAATTCCCCGTGTGAAATTGAAAAACCGTCTAAAAGAAATAATCCACAATGCTTTTCATCATAAAACTGGTAGCATACGCTATAAATTTATTACTTTGGGATAGCATAAGGCATATTTTGTTAATAGTGAACAAAAGGGTAAAACATGCTACACAGAGGAACAAGTGATCAGTATGCTGGAGTTTCTTATTGACAACATATTTGTTGAATTTGGAGGTAGACTTTTTCAACAAATTGTCGGCATTCCTATGGGAACGAACTGTGCGCCTCTCCTTGCCGACCTCTTCTTATTTTCATATGAATCGGAGATCCTTCAGACACTTGTCAAAAACAAGAAGATCAAAGAAGCCAGGTTATTTAATTTCACTTACAATTATATTGATGATGTTCTTTCCATTAATAATCCGAACTTTTCTGATTGGGTTCCATTAATATATCCACCAGAACTAGAAATTAAAGAAACAACAGACACGGCTTCCTCCGCCTCATTTTTAGACTTATACCTCGAATTTGACATACACAGTCATCTCAGTACCAGAATCTTTGACAAACGAGACGATTTTAATTTTGAAATTATCAATTTCCCCCACCTTAGTAGCAATATACCAACTTCACCTGCATATGGGATATACATTTCCCGACTTATTCGGTATTCAAGAGCTTGCAGCTCCTACTCAGACTTTGTAAAACGTCACCAGTGTCTGAGCAGAAAGTTGATGAACCAGAGATATGTCAAAGAACGTCTCGTCCTTTTTCTAAAAAAGTTCATCGGAAGGTACCAAGAACTTGTTGATAAATATTCCGTATCAACTTCACAAATAATACACGATGGTCTTGAAGTATAGATTTTGCGTACTGACGTTGTTTATCATCTTAATAACGTGTAATAGTATTCTTTTATTTATCTTAATTAATATTACTTTTACTGTTAAGTCTGTTTTTTGAGATATCCATTTGACGGGACTCTTTGCGTATGTATCCCGTCATACTTTGAACAACAAAATTATTTTATCTATTAATATTACTTTTACTGTTGAGTCTGTTTTTTTGTGATATACATTTGACGTGACTCTGTACTGATGTATATCGTCATACTTTGTATTTTATAGTATTTATTAATATTACTTTTACTGTTAAATCTGTTTTTTTGTTATATCCATTTTACGTCACTCTGTATTTATGTATCCCGTAATACTTTGAACGACAAAATTATTTTATGTCTACCTGTGCGAATTTCAAACGCGCGATTTTACGCCAGTACTTAAAACCTTCCATCCTTTATGGGTGGATTTTACATAGATAAATAAAATCGTAAAATATAAGCAAAATGAGGATGTTAAATTTGATGTATGCCTTTTGTGCTTCTTCGTTACATTTGTTTGTTTTATAGTGATTAAGATGATAACACAATGTTGACTGCTGTACCCTATTTTTGACATTTTTACCTATTGTGTCTGTTTGTTTTGTTCACGCATCGTTGTCAATATAATGGAATTTGATGCGACTGTCATACAAGTGAGAGGTTTAGCTAGCTATAAAACCAGGTTCAATCCAACATTTTTTACATAAGAAAATGCCTGTACCAAGTCAGGAATATGACAGTTGTTATCCATTCGTTTGATGTGTTTTGTTTTTTTATTTTTTATTTTGCCATTTGATTGGGGACTTTCCTTTTTGAATTTTCCTCGGAGTTCAGTATCTTTGTGATTTTACTTTATACATGTGTAAAAAAACCCGGACGATTTCAGATTTTTAAAATGTTCAGATTATCACAAGTTTTGACTTTTTCACTTCTCTTATGTACATTTGTTAACATTGAATTTGATGGTCTTAATGAATCAGTAATGTATTTTGAGTTTTATATAACACAAATCTTAGATTATTCTGTAGCGTAAATCACAACAATATTGGAAATATTACATTTTGTCAAATGTTTGTTGATTTATGCACACATGTACTAGTATGTGTTTAGAAGTGGGGTATTATAGTCCATTTATCTGCGATTTTATCAGTAAATTGATCAAAGTTCTGCATGTATCCATTTGAAAGTAAATAAATTACTGTCTTCATTGAGGCCCTCAAATTTTATGTTAATATAAGTATTAACTTCCCAAAAAGATGTAGTGAAAATGGGAGTCAACCAGGTAAAATTCATAAAATACATTATGGCATTTATAAAAACCAATACCTTTGAAGCTAACAAAAGCATGTTGGTGTTAGGTTGATATATATGACATTTTATTTTCAAATTAGAAAAATCCGCAATAGCAAAGTTACCCGGTTTTTTTCTCCGTTAAGAAAAAAAAAACTGTGAACGATCTAGGTATCTTAAATATATACACTTAGTATTAAATTTATTCTTCCCTCAGACAATTCCCGTAAGTTGACCGCATATTGATTTATTGGTTATTATTTTGGGGTCTTCTTGTATCGTATAGCTCTTCAAGTGCTTCAGGCTTTATACATTCTCGGCTTTCAAATATTCGGCTATGAGCGTTCCTGATGAAGGTAAATCCAGAAAAGCGCTTATGACGCATGAAATTTATACTCCGATACATATAAGTGAACCAAAATGCAAACAAGAAAAACAGGCCAGAGGTTCCTGACTTGGGACAATTGCAAAACGGCGGTGGGTTTAAACATGTTTTGTGAGATCACAACCCTCCCCCTATACCTCTATCCAATGTAGAATAAACAAACACACAGCAATACGAACAGTAGAACTCAATTTAAAAGAAATCTGAGTCTGATGTTAGAAAAGTTAACAGAAGAAACTTAGCAAAACGACAATGATCAACATTAGTGAACGAAGGACTACCATACTTTACTGACATGCCAGCTCTAGACCTCAATAAAACGAATTGAAAGACTATGTCTTCATCATATGAAAATCAAGCACAATTCCTCCCGTTAGGGGTTTAGTATCATACCATCATAAAATATACGAAAAGAACATAACCCGTATCATGCCAAAGACTAGGTTTTTAATAAATGTGTTTATTCCATATTGATAAAACTTCAGTAGGTTTTTCTATATGAAAGGGTTTTGAATTAAAAGCATATTCACCAGCGGAAAAAAAGTATATTCACCGCGCAAAACGCCGCGTGCTTTTACGTGCATAATTTTGGTAAAAAACGTTTGATGTACAATTGGTTTTGGTGAATTATTTCCATTACTTACAATCCTCTCGGAATATGGAATAAAACAATTACTGTCTTTTGTTTCGGTAAATATGTGGTTTAATGGACTTTTGAAAATTGATATTCAATTCGGTCGTTGGCCTCAGTGATTATCAGTTTTACAAAAGTCAATAAAACCACATATTTACCTCACCAAATGACAGTAATTGTATATTATTTCCGATGCAAAGAACCTTCCAGTGAATCAATACTAATTCCAAACAATGCCATCTTTAATGACATAAAAACAGTATCGTAACTACATCCCTTCTGAATAACATTTTTGTGCTTTGTATAGAATATTGCCATAAAAGATATATTCCCGAATAAAATGTCTGCACGTTGATTTATATTTATGAATGATGTCCTTGTACTGATGATAAAATTAAGTAAATTTTTTGACAAGTTTGTGACATCGATATATATTTAGGTGTTTGTTAATAATTGACAGAACTATTTTTATGCATTTTTGCATTTTAATGGGGTAGGGGTATTTTTTCAATTGTGAGAATAATTGTGAACAAAAACCTGAAAACCTGGTAATATTAGAAAGCTCATAACCTGGGCTTCCATTTGTAGGTACTAAACTATAGAATATTGGTAGATCTCATTAAGTGTATGGTGTTGTAATCCCAATACCTTAGGTCGGCTATCGTTAAATTGGCGGTCAACTGGATATTCATTTGCATCATAACGAACACTGCGCACAGATTCATGCTTTAATCATAAAGTGATCAATTATTCTGATATCCGCTTAACTTAGCGCAATGTCGTCATAAACATGTTTACAGAAGTGTGTATACGAAAAACACACTAGATAACATATGCTGTTGTTTCTTAACCTTGAAAATCAGCATTGATAATAGAGACGGTTTAACCATATACTTGCATTACAATTATCTCATGTGAAATTTTACTTTTCAGGAGTTTTTAGACATTTCCCAAAATCCTCCACAAGGCATTTCTGCAGGTCCAATTAACGATGAGAGTAAGTTTTCAAATAAGGCCTTGTTCACAACAAACGCTGCATACTGCAAACCTATTTACAATTGAAGGGCGGGGTGATTCAACTTACAGTTAACAAAAATACTCTTGTATGTTATTGAACATTTTTTTTTAGTATTTTTATTAAAAAGTAAAAAAACAATAAATTGTCTATCGATGTTCAGGACAAAAACGAATTCACAATAAATACGACTGGTTGGTCTTGTAATAGAGGCAATCCAGATGAAAATCGGGGCAATTTTTACTGCCATTTTAAAATGAGAGTAAATTGGATAGGGACAGATATGTTTTCTCAGACATTCGGAATCACCCTGGTTTTATCCATGTAGTGACATAAAAAGTTGCCCGATAATCCCTACATTTCTAATTTATAATTTAATTCCATGATGATTTAAAAAGCCATTTGTTAAGTTTTAACTGTTCGAAAAAAAATAGAGGAATTATTTCACGTCAAATTTTCAACTCAAAAACAAGGACACGGACCTTCTTCTGCTTTTTAAGTTCCGTTATTTATATACTATCAATTCATAATATTTTTTTTTTTTTGCGACAGAGCAGAGAACATTCTTAAATGCTGAATATAGATTATGACTCAACGTGTATCTGTTCTAGTATAATCCGGGACTTCAAATGAATGGGCTTTGATTGCTTGTCATCAGGTCTAGAAAACAGAACATATACTGATGACGTGTAAAATAAAATACTTTATCAAAATGATCAATATAGAGCTCTATTGAAATTATGTGATACTAAAATCCATATTGGACTTTACAGTTGATAAAAAGTTAAAACATGACATACATTTGAGGAAAAAGTGAAATCAAATGTATGCTAACCTGCAGGACTTAAAATATATAAAAAATAATATGTTAATAATAAATGTCCGTGTTTGATGGTTGTCTCTGATTTTGAGGTACCAGCAAAATTTATTTTTTTGTGTACAATTTCTGTATCAATTGATGCATAAATAAACCCTCCTTTTCCTTAGAATCTGTTTTAAATGAGAATTTTCTACGGTTATTCAAAGTGTATTCTACTATGTTATTCAAATTAGCCAGTGGGAAAATATAGGACACAGAAAACATGTACAATTATGAGTCCGAACTGAAATGTGACGTACAGTATTGCAAGTTCTAACATTTAATTATGTGCATTTATCATTATACTAGGTAAATTATCAATTACAATTTTATCAACTGAATTTGGTAGAAAAAAATCAAATTGCCTTAAATCATTCGCATTGTGTTTTTGCTTACAATTTTAAAATCAAATGACAAATTTTACACACAGAATAAAAAAAATATCGATTTATTTTACTATTGATATATTTATAAAAATGATTACGTTAGAAATTTTAAAAGCTGAATATTAAGATCATTATTTTCTTCACTATTATTGTTACGACATTTTATTCAGATAGAATTTCATTTGAAAAAAAAAATTCTCGAGGGCTAAATATGTCGTATTATACTCTAAAACTCTTGGAAATAACTGAATTTGTACACAAGATGATTATAACAAATACTTTTTATTTAGTTGGGCATACGTTTCTGATGGATTACCTGAATAATTGTGTAAAAAGTAAAGAAATAAAAATACCAAACTCCGAGGAAAGTTCTAAACGGAATGGCAAAATCATAAGCGTGGACTTGTATCTACCTGTTTGTTACTTGTCATGCTCACCTGGTGTCATTACATCCAGAGACATAAAATAAGTCACTGTTACATTCATCCCTTCGAGTATAACAGTTGAAATACGTTAAAATATGTATGGACTGGGTTACCTTTTATATTTTTGGCTACTACTAGTATAAAAAATGTTTCAAACATGTAATCTTCAGAAAATCGCCATTTAAATAATGAAAACAGCAAATTTTATTTCAATTTAAAAAACGATAAATGACATTTTGAGAAAATCCCAATATCGTGCAAAATTTCCTGTTTTTAAATCAGCTAGGGACGTAGCTTTTATACGAATAAATCAATACTGTTAGAATAGAATGCACCACTAGACAAACGTTTCAAGTATTACATTATAGCAGCAAATTATTACTTTTGCTTCAGGAATTTGTAAAATTGATGTATAAGAAGACGTAGGTTTGTTATTTGTTCTATAAAACCAATTGACCGACGACGAGAAGGAAATGCATGTTTATAATTGACCAGGGACATAATGTTTATCTAAAATTAAACTATTAGGGTCAAAATTTTAAGAAAGATTAATGTTCTAAGACAAAGGAAAGAGCAGCAAAAGATAAAAACCGGTCCGATTAACGGTAAAGTTAATTTCAATTTCTATGAGACAAATTTACTAAAGATGGTTGATGAACACGTCATCGAATTCATGTAAGGTCTTAATTAATTGGGTATGCTTAAAGTGTGTGTGTGTGTGTGTGTGTGTGTGTGTGTGTGTTGAGGGAGGTGCCATCTTATGAAAGTGACAAGCAAAAAAAAATATATATAACAAAAAAATGATGCTATAGTCTTATAGTCTAGAAGTTAGTCAAGGTCCTCTTTCATAGTAGATCGACCGAACTGCCATTGAAAAGGGAGGATTTGTTCGATTGAGGAAATTGTGTCTTGCATCAGACCTTCTACAAATCCATCAAAAATTGTTGCAAGTTTATTATTCATCGTGTTAATTCCGACCGGACGGAGCTGGGTAGTTATACATCCTACACAGCCGAATGTTGAAACATGGAGATAGCATAACAATCAACTGTAATAAGAAACTATAAATAATATTAAAAGTATATTATATGTATTAAAACAAACTATTAAACCAGGTATTTTGTTTTTTTCAGTGTTAGATTGGCAGGGCATGATATCAGGACCAGTAAGTATACAGTAAAGGTAAATTCAGAAAATAATGAAATTGTCTTAATAAAACTTTATTCACAACATGTAAATAAGATACACAAGTTTCTTGTATTCTTGAAAATCTAATATTCATTCATTTGTTACAAGATGTCTTAGGACACTGATAATGATCCTAATTATAATTTTTATCTTTCAGGACAAAAGTCCATACGCTGGAGGGGTTTTTTTTTGTAGGAATAAAGTTTCCAAGTGATTATCCTTTCAAACCTCCAAGGGTATATATGTTTATTGTAATATTGTTTTTTTTTTGTGGATTATACATATTCCGATATTAGCATTTTTTACTATTTGAATAGAATATTTAAATTGGAATTGTACCATGTGACTAAAGTTAAATGAGAAAAATAGAAATAGTTTCTGGATATGAGTTATTAGGAAGAAGCGTGATTGTGACTTAGAAAACGTTTATTGGTGGAAATATAGATACAACTTATTGATTAGTATTCATACCATTTAACATATCCAACAAATAAGTATGATGAAAAGGAGAATTCGATAACCTACAAAATGAATATACGTAAATTTACGTGTCTGATAAAAAAAGTTGACGATGGACGTTAATCAAACACTAATTCAAAAACACGGAATATCTAATGGATTGTGCCTAGCTCCATTACAGAATTACAGTCCGCAATTTGTTATTGTGATAACGATGTAGTAGATTTTAACGATTTCCTCGAATAAGATCTTCAATCTGTACTTAGGCCATTATAAAAAAAACATAAATTTCTTCCATATTTTCATTCACTTCTAATTTGTTTTATGAATGACCATTTCCTTCCATTTTACTAGAGGTTTTCAACAAAAACGGGAAAAACATTATTCCCCTCCCCAATATTTCAAAGAGTTGAATAAAAAAACAATTGGTTTTAAGAAAGCATCAACCACAACTATTATACAAAGTAAAATTGACATTAAAAAAAATTTAAAAAGTTGTAAAACTAGCAAAAATTGATAAACATTTTTTTCACACAAAAGGGGCTTTCATGCATCATCTGCATTGTCTTACTTCAAACCAGTTATTCATAGTTAATACACATTAGTGTTGTGAAAATTGTAGGAAGAAAAAGAATTTTGTAAATATGTGAACTGATGCTAAGGAACGTTGCGTTTTAAGTTACTGTGATTTGATTGATCTTTTTTGTGACTTTCAGGTACATTTTACAACAAAAATATACCATCCAAATATTAATGAAATAGGGGGAATCTGTTATAATCATCTGCGCATGCAGACATCATGGTCGCCAGCGTATACTATATCAAAATGTAAGATTATGTTTATTGCTTAAATTTGTTTACAGTTCTAAAAGAAATCTAACAGTGACGTATAAACAATGTTAAACATAAAGTCGCAAATACCAAGGAACAAGCAGGATTTCGAAAACAAGACACATTTTAACTTTTTGCTGTCTCCATGACGGTTATGAAATATATTTGTCACAGATCACCACTGCTTTCTTCCAAAAGTCGTAGCCCCAATCGCTCTCCCTTTTACTCGATGGTTGACTCGCCGAATACATTTATCACCGAATTTTAAGTTGCCATAAGCAAAACGATAAATGCTGCTAGTAAAGCATGACTTACTGCAAACACTTCCAGAGCACTCTAGTTCGCCACTAGATTTGTTATAAAGTTTTCAGTGCTGTATTTCTTCTTCTTTTCCTTTCAAGTGTATCTGTTGTTTATACTAGTAACAGACATGTGTATTATTTTTCCTGAAACCCGTGTTTTCATTTTAAACGTACTAACTCGGTCGGGTTTAGTGTCAGGGATTGTCAATGTGTCGGCAGTTAAGGAATTTGTTGATGTGTTGTAGTTAGACAAGTGAGACAAGATAAATTACCCAATCAGAAGTTATAAGTTGCATAATCACCAGATGTGACTCATCAACGTAGTAAACAGGAGTTTCACAGCGGATGTCACACGTTAAGAAAATCCTGCTCAACATTTCTTTTTGATTTGTCTGGGTTTTTTTCGACTTTTTTATGTTCCCTTCTCTCTCTCTCTCTCTCTCTCTCTCTCTCTCTCTCTCTCTCTCTCTCATGAGGACTTGATGTAACCCTTCAGAAGCACCTCATTTCACCAGTAGAACATGTTTAATGTGACTGCTTTGGTTTAAGTGCTATATTTTGTACTTTAATTTTCAATTGTCTGTGTTGTGTCTACAGTAAACAATATTGTTTATCATTTGTCCTAGATCCCGTGTTTTCATTTAAATATTTACAATTTGGTCAAGTTTAGTGTAAGAGAATGTACTGTGCCGATTATTTAGAAATGTTGAGATGTCATATTGTTAAGTAAGACAAGAAAGTCACAAATCAGCTGGAATATGTTATATATTCACCTGATATGACTCTTCAACGTATTGAACAAGAGATTCACGACGGGTGTCACTAGTGAAGTAGAGACTACTGATAATTGTTTTGGCTTATTTGTTTTTTCGACTTATGGTTTTCTATTATTCACTTGGTTTTCTTTCACTCTTTCTCTCTCTCTTTCTTTATGAGTAAAATGAGATATAAGAATTACACAATGAGACAGCTACCCAATGTCATACAAACAAAGACGTTCAGTGTTGTTAACATTCGATATTTACCAATAAATAAGTTTTATCGTTTGTTGATGTGGTTCATAACTTTTTCTTGTTTCCAGTTTTTATAAAGATTCTTTCACTGGTTTTCCTGTCTGAATGGTTTTACACTAGTCATTTTGGGGCCCTTTATAGCTTGCTGTTTGGTATGAGCCAATGGTCCGTGTTAAAGGCCGTACTTTGACCTATAATTGTTTATTTTTAGACATTGTGACTTTGATGGATAGTTGTCTCATTGGCACTCATACCACATAATGTTTTTCTATTTTTACTTACGTCGTGCTCTAGATCAACCCGAGTCTAAAAAGTTTGTGAAAAGATTCGACAGTTTTGATATAATATAACATTAAATAGCCCTTGCAATACTAGTTCGTTGGTTGTAACAACAATGTAACTGTGTTAAACCTATGCAAGCGCGTGGTGTTTATTTGAGATATATCTAAAATACAATGTTTTTTTTACATTTGTTTATGACTTCATTTTCTATTTCAGATTTAGAATGTGTAGCAGAGTTGTTAGCTTCTCCAAATCCTGATTGTCGATTGAACAAAGAAGCTGCAGATTTATATAAATTAGATAGAAAAAAATACAATGAAAAAGCGGCAGAATGTACACGAATTGCTGCCATGTGACATGGTCGACACATATGTTATATAATCGTTTTCCTTTCAATTTTTTATTACGAAACATGGACATATCTTACTGTTCGTTTTAGGACTTTTGCACTGTATTACGAGCGGAATATATGTTTTTTGTAAAATGTTTTATAAGTATATGTACTTGTTTATTGTGATAAAAGTTTATCTTGTTCTTTATTCTTGTCTGTCGACGGACTTTAATAACTTTTATTTTATCTCGCCTTCAATCAATAGTGTGTATATTGTTTAAGAGCTATCATAGTTGGAAGTAATTGTAAATTATTACAATAAAATGTTGAAATATATTGCTAACAACTTTTTAATTCTCTTTTCTCTTTGAAAACTAATAATGATATGATTTTCATACAAGAATCAGTTGGTCAAGAATTGATACACATGTCTCTTTTACATGAAATAATAAGGTTGTGGAATATACGTCAATGAACCAACCACAAAAATAACTGAAAGGCGTCTTGAGAGCACCGTTTACTAGCAGTCTTTAACAGTTGACAACCTATTGACGCAACTTGTCTCACTCCTTTTGGGTGTCTATACAGTTTCCTCAGTTTGTGTTGCTACTTTTATTTGTATCTACTTAATCGGTTTACAATATTTGAACGTCGGTACACTATTGTTCCCTAAATCAATATATTGTATGTATATATTGAGAGAGACCTGAACAGCGAACAGTGTTTTTTTTTTTTTTTTTTCAACCATTGAGTCGATGGCCCTGCTGTTCGTCCAGGAAGGTATTGCCAACTAAGTAATCAAAATATTTTGGTAAATTTGGTTTCAAATACTCTTGAATTTCTTTCTTTTTTTTGGCTTTCAACTGTTTTGAATCAAGCATCACTGGTGGATCAAATATATACAAAACGTACGTCTGAAATACTGCTAGTAAATCATAAGCCAGGGGCCATATCAATGAAAGTATCCTAAGATATACCCTAAGATATTCTTAAAACATGATTATGAGATGATCTTAGGACATGGCTGAGACATGTCGTAGAATGTAAAACAGAACCATCTTAGATTGTTCCTTCCTATCCAAATCGTTTGCTTATCAAAGCTCAGCTATGTCCTAAGACCATACTATATATAATATTTCAAGTATTCTTGTAAAATGGTATCGTCTCATTTGATCTAATTCCGTTCTGACTGCGATGCATGTGAAAAGTATTTCTATTATTAAGTAAAATAAACATCTACAAGAATAACAAATCGAACCATTATTGAAATACTGTTCATAATAACAAAAAAATTAGCAAACAAATCGTAAATTTCAAATTATACAGATAAGAAATTATAAGATGTTATATACGATCTGTCTTTAAGGGGATAACAGATTTGACCCTAGTTCACTCGATGTCATTACCTTACTATTTAATGGTTTGGTGTCATTTTTTTTTGGGGGTGTAAAAATCCATAAAATTTAGTGAACTGAATGTTTATCTGGCATTTCAGAACCATCTAGCAATAAAGATTGTAAGCCTATACTGTCAAGTAGAAACATTGCAGTCATATTTGATGGTCGAAATTCGACTTAATACGGTCATTTGCTGCACATTTACTTTACTTAAAATAAATCGAAATATAAAGTTTCTTTCTGACTTCAGTAAGATATCTTGCAATTCATACATATTTCACCAAGATCGATAACTATTGATCAAAATAATTACACACCTTACAATGTGTACCATAACAAAAATGGTAGTTTTTCTGTCATTAGAAAATAATGCTGAAACGTATATGTTACAGGCATTCTCTAAATTTATATGGAATACTACAATTTGTTTTTAAATCAACAAATTGCCTGTTAAGTTTTAGCTAATTTTTAGATAACAAATGATCAAAAACACAATTAATATCTTGCAAAGATAATAATGAATGGTTAAGTATCATCTGGTAAAGATTGTATGGCTATGATTATTTCTTTTAAGTGAAATAACGTTAATAATGTACTCACTCTGTATCTTAAATAGCTAAATATATAGTCATTTGTTAATGATCTTCTTGGGATGATGTATAAAGCCAAATTGTTCCTAAAATAGATTTAAATTTACAAACGAAATTTTAGAAAAATCTAGATTTAAAAACCGATGGTACATATCGACCACTCTTACAATTCACCAATTTGAAATTGGCCCATAGATATTACGTGGGACCTTGTAAATAATACGACTCATCTCCACAGCTCTCCATTCAAACGATTAAGAAAAATAAGTTTTTCCGAAAAGTTAAAAGAAAATTCGTCCAGTTACGTTCTAACAAAAAGTCACACGAATTATATGAAGAATTTTTTTTCCAGATCTGATCGATGAACATTGGTGCTGACTATAATTACGTATGCTGTTTCGTTGTTTTTAAGCAACATACGTATGCTGTTTCGTTGTTTTTAAACAACATACGTATTACGGGTTTTTTTCAACAGACCACCGATATTTCTATGTAAATCAAATTTGCTACTCTTTTTGTCAACTTGTTCCTTAAAACGTATGTGGCAGATTTCATACAGGACCTTATAAACAGGAATCACATTTCTAGAAATCCTTTAATTATTTTGTGGTTTGTTTGCTGTCTCGTTGACGGTTATAGAATATCTGTGTTGCAGATGGCCACTAATAAAAATGTTCCAATTGTCGATGTCATAATCGCGCTTTCTTTTCCTCGATGGTCATATTACCTAATACAACTTATCACCGAATTTTAACTTACTAGTAGCAAACCGATATGTGCCGCTAGTAGAGGAGAACTTACTGTAATCCTTCTAGAGCACCTTAGTTCATCAGTAAGTTTTTTTATGTGAGTGCTTTTGCTTAAGTTTTCATTGCTATTGTATATATATGTTGTCCTCTGTAATTTTCAATTGTCTGTGTAGTTTCTAACGGTTACATTATTGTCTATCATTTGTCCTAATTCCTTGTTTTCATTTCAATCTCTCTAATTTGGTCAAGTTAAATTTTAGAGAATGTACTGCGTCGTTGATTTAGAAATATGGGGATGTCATAGCGACAAGTAAGACAAGGAAAAGTAATAAATCAGCTATTATTTGTTGTATATTCACCTGATATGTCTGGTCAACGTATTGAAAGAGCTTCACGGTAGTTGTCACTTGTGAACCAAGGACTGCTGGCGATTTCATCTTTATGTGTCTGTTTTTTTAGACTTCTGATTTTTATGGTACCTTTGGTGTTCGTTCACTCCCTTTATGAGTCATAGGCAGTGAGACAGCTAGTGAATGTCATACAAAAAATAGACGTCCAGTGTTGTTAAGGGGGCTCACGGGTTCAAATTTTCGCGCCAACTGCGCAGGAAGTTGCGCATCGATATCGCAAGTCATACCTATTGTCGTAATTGTCAATGATAATTAATTTTGATTATTATAAATAATCTATTTTATTTAAATATATAACACAAGAATGTTGTAATTGAAAACTGTAATTCGAGAATTTAATAAAATTTATTATTGCTATTTTCATTGTTGCAAATGCACTTCTGTTTTGTGGTAATGGCATGTTCTTGCCGGCGAGAGAAGATAAACACAAGATAAATCACAATAATCGAACACGTGGGCTGCTTTTCATGAATACTGAAACGCAGATCGAAAATATTAGAACACGATCTTCATTTTAGTAGCTTATGAAGCAGTTTCACACTTGTTTTACATTAGAAAAGGACCCGGAAATATGCGTAAAATGTATGTAATATTTTGTAAACAAACAATGAATAATGTATCCTAGTAATTCTTCTTTAAGTTTCTAGCGATCCTTCATTTATTGAAGATTCTTCGCCATATAATTTACATCGTCTGCGAATGATTCCAGCACAAGAGTGATTCACGACCATAAAATCATTTGAAAGTTAATGTTTTTTTAACGGAAATGAAAAAAAAAAACAACAACAAAAACCAGGGACAAAAATTAATGTGTATTATAATTTATATAAAACTGAGAATGGAAACGGGGAAATATGTCAGGACAACAATCCGACGACCAAATAGCAGAAAACGACCCAAAGCCACCATGGGTATGAATCTATGATGGGTATTCAACACAGCAAGAAAATCCAGCCCACGGAGGCAGGATCCAGCTAGTCCCTAAACAATAATGTATTGTCCAGGGAAAATGGACGTCAAACTTAACAGCAAAACATATAAATGAACCAAAAAATAAAATACAGACAAGACTAAAAAAACTAGAATTTCCTGACTTGGGACAGAGTGAGGCGCAAACAATATTTCAGAGAGCTGAAACATGTTTTGTCAGATGTTAACCCTCCACTATACCTCTACCCAATGTGGAAAAAGCAAACACACAGCAATACCCACACAGTGATGCTCATTGTACAATGTACTTGTGATAAATGTTATGACACATTATTTACAGACCATTAAGGGTCCAGGAGTCGTTTTCACATTAAACTTACAACTAAGAACGATAGTACAATGTAAGTCATAAACAATTCATATACGATCAATGTTAGTTGTTAGTTTTTTTTTAATTCGACTCCTGGTGTGTTGACTAAATCACCATTTATTTGCAGCTTGGCAGTTGTGTTGTATTTAAAAAAGAAGATTGTCAATGAGACAACTCTCCACAAGAGACCAAATGACACAGAAATTAACAACTATAGGTCACCGTACAACCTTCATCAATGAGCAAAGCCCATACCACATAGTCAGCTATAAAAGGCCCTGAAATGACAAATTTAAACAATTCAAATGAGAAAACTAACGGCCTAATTTATGTACCAGAAATGAACTAAAAACAAATATGTGACACATCAACAAACGACAACCACTGAATTACAGGCTCCTGACTTCATGGACTTGGGACAGCCACATACATACAGAATGTTGTCTACATCAGACACCATAAGTAAATTAATACTAATGACCATTTGATTTTTCGGAAAAAAAGGCAGGAGTTTCTTTCTTTTGCAAACAGAATTTTCATTTACTCTGTTGTTACATGTAGTTCAGATTATTAGTCCCCTACCGACGAAGTCGAAGGGGACTTCAGGTTTGCACTCTGTCCATCTGTCTGTCCATCCGTCAGTTTGGCAAATCAGTTTTCCACACTTTTTATACGCCCGTTTACGGGACGTATTATGGTATACCGTTGTCCGTCTGTCCGTCTGTCGTCAACATGTCGGACATTAACTCAAAAACACTTTAACCAATTTGCATAGAACTTTGGTGAATTGTTTATATCTATTGACGTGAGCTCCCTTTCGTTTTTTATAAATTTTAGATTTTACGCTTCCGAGTTATGGGGTTTTATTCATTAAACTAGAGGCTCTCAAGAGCCTGTGTCGCTCACCTGTATTTACTGATGCTTTGGAAATCATGTAAAATAAGGTTAAAATCATAATTAATAGTATTAAATATTAGATATTATAATGATATCTAAGATAATAACAAAAAACTGCAAAATTATTGTAAAATTACTAACTCAGGGGCAGCAACCCAACAATAGGTTGTCGGATTCGTCTGAAAATTTCAGGGCAGATAAATCTAAATCTGATGAACATTTTTGCCACCTGTCAGATTTGCTCTAAATGCTTTAGTTTTAGAGATATAAACCAAAAACTGCATTTTACCCCTATGTTCTATTTTTCAACCAAGTTGGCCATGATGGTTGGAAGGCGGGGTCATCGGAAAAATTTTTTAAACTAGATACCCTAATAATGATTATGGCCAAGTATGGTTAAATTTGTCTCAGTAGTTTCAGAGAAGAAGATTTTTGTAAAAGATCAC
Organism: Mytilus coruscus; assembly: GCA_017311375.1. Lineage (NCBI taxonomy): Eukaryota > Metazoa > Mollusca > Bivalvia > Mytilida > Mytilidae > Mytilus > Mytilus coruscus. Next base: position 78,052,052 of record CM029598.1, on the reverse strand, counting down.
AAAAATTTACGAAAAATTGTTAAAAATTGACTATTAAGGGCAATAACTCCTAAAGGGGTAGCCTGACAATTTTGGTCATGACAACTTATTTGTAGATTTTACTTTGCTTAACATTATTGCTGTTTACAGTTTATCTCTATCTATAATAATATTCAAGATAATAACCCAAAACTGCAAAATTTCCTTAAAATTACCAATTCAGGGGCAGCAACCCAACAACAGGTTGTCAGATTTGTCTGAAAATTTCAGGGCAGATAGATCTTGACCTGATAATCAGTTTTACCCTATGTCAGATTTACTCTAAATGCTTTGGTTTCAGAGATATAAGCCAAAATCTACATTTTACCCCTATGTTCTATTTTTAGCCATGGTGGCCATCTTGGTTAGTTGGCGGGGTCATCGGACACATTTTTTAAACTAGATACCCTAATGATGATTGTGGCAAAGTTTGGTTAAATTTGGCCCAGTGGTTTCAGAGGAGAAGATTTTTGTAAAAAGCTAACGACGACGACGACGGACGACGGACGACGGACGCCAAGTGATGAGAAAAGCTCACTTGGCCCTTCGGGCCAGGTGAGCTAAAAAGGGGGATTTTCCAGTTTTCGGACAATAACTCAAGAATGGTTTCACCAACTTGCAAGAAATTGTGGTGAATTGTTTATATCTATTGACATGAGCTCCCTTTAGATTTTTATATATTTTAGATTTTACGTTTCTGAGTTACAGGGTGTTATTCATAAAAAAAGGGGGATTTTCCAGTTTTCGGACAAAAAATCAAAAATTCTTTCAGCAGTTCTTATGAAACTTTGGTGAATTGATATATCTATTGATGTAAGCTCCGTTTAGAATTTTATAAATTTTACATTTTACATTTCTGAGTTATGGGGTTTTATTCATTAAAAAAGGGAGGATTTTCCAGTTTTCGGACAATAACTCAAAAATGCTGTCAGCAATTCTCATGAAACTTTGATGAATTGTTTATATCTATTGATGTAAGCTCCCTTTACATTTTCATAAATTTCTAATATGACATTGAGAATTAATTGAACTTTATTCGTTTATAGTCTGACAACAGATTTACTAAGTATTGCGCAACAGCACAGTGTATTGCACAACAGCAAGAAATCTTTAATTGAATATAAATTCAATTCATATAACCAATTTCAAGTTCTTTGACTACATTTATTCAGAAACCTATAATATTTCAAATATTTAATTACAATCCAAATTCAGACCTGTATCAAGCTTGAATATTGTGTCCATTTTTGCCCCAACTGTTCAGGGTTGACCTCTGCGGGCGTATCCAGCTGCGCTCAGCGAAGCAGTTTATTTTCTTCATGCTTGAAGATATTGATTCGATATTTGGTGTATTGTTTTATCATGACAAGTTACAGATCAAGTTTGAATTATTTTCCAGTCTGGTGTTTTTATGCAAGAGTTATGGTCTTTTGACTTCGAAAATTTCGCTCAAATAATCAGTTTTCTGCACTTTTTTTCGTCATGGTTGAAATAAATTGATTTGAAAATTGGAACATAGTTGTATCATGACAAGAAACATATAAAGTTTGAATTTTGTCCCGGTCTGATGATTTTGTGCAGAGTTATGGTCCTTTGACTTAGAAAATTTGCTTAAATAATCAGTTTTCAACACTTTTTTTCGTCATGCTTGGTTATATTGACTTGATATTTGTTATACAGTTTACTCCATGACAAGTTATAGATCAAATAAGAATTTTGTTCCAATAGGCAATACAATGAATTTTTAACCGGTAGGGGACTATGTATTGCCATGCAATACTCACAGAATGCTTGTTTGAGTACATATATATGAGTCGTTTTGCTCTGATTCCTCTTGTTACATACTTGTTTCCCCCTAAATGTGTTTCTCACTAATTCCTGATTGTACTGTGCATGCTTCTACTAGGTTATCTGGCTGGAATTTTTAAAGAAATTGATAACAAATACAAAACAAATATGAACTCTTTAAACATTTTATGTACATTTTTTGATTGTGCACTGTTTCAAGGGGAAAACTGATTTCCAATCCCCAAAAAAACTAACAGTTTTTCTCAGCTGTATATATGTTGTATATTTAAATATTGGGGAGTAACTCCATCACCCTCTTTTTCAAAAATTCTGGGTCCACCCCTGTAGATTATTCATGTAAAACTTGGCACATATCAAACTGTGTTGATTATTTAATAATAACATGGATAAGGTGAGGTGCATATTAAACTATATATTTTAAAAAATTTACTGTTGTATTAAAATTTTGTTCTCTTTGCAAAATTTTATGTCAAATGTCTTAATTAATACAGTTATATCAGTACTAGAACACACCCGCGACATCGCGGGTCCGTGCCGGAATAAAAGTGCCTATGTCTAATTTTAGCAATTTTTAGTATTCGTATTGTCATCTGATAAATTCATGCTGATTGCAATGTGCACAGTTTTCCCTGGTTTAAAAATCTTTTTGTTCGAACCCGTCTTGGTTTCTTACATTTTTTTATGATTTTTCATTTTCTATATTTAGAGGATGGCCAGACTTGGAAACTGGGTAGGCAATGCTGGTATTAAATCTGTATCGATACAGTGTGTTAAATGTCCTCCTTAACACCATAACCCATGGTGGTGCTCCTACTAAAGGAGAAAGATACATAACATACAAACATACTACAACCGGAAACTACATGTGACATATACTATGTGTATCTGTATCGGAATCGACCCGGAACTTGTTCATTACCGGTAATATTAATTATGTGGAAAACAAAAGATCCTAGAATGGTGTAATTTTTAATCTACACCATTGTCGTATATTGGTTATATATAAAGTTGAATTCTTTGATTCGTCGTGTTTAAGTCATGCCGGCTAACAAATTGGACCTCGTTATTTTAGTATTATAGATGTGTTTTGCTAGAACAGTACACTTTTCATGGACAGAATTAAAAAGTTAGATTAATTCAAATCAAGCTTATAAATTAGTTGGAATTGAAAAAGGGGGGTACATGTAATAGTTCTTATAATTATTATCACAGTGGCAAAATGTAAAGGTTATTCGTGTTATTTCATTGATTTGATATTTTATAATTTCTTTATTATATACAAATGAATGTACATTTTTTGTACATTTTAACATATGGGAAGTGAACGTCCATATTTTGAGTTAGAGCTGGTAGATATTCTATGATTTCAATATATATTTTTGCCTAAAAGTAGAACATTATATTAAAAAAAAAGATGTGGTATGATATCTAATAAAACAAAAGAACAAATGACACAGAAATTAACAACAATAGGTCACTGTACCACAACGTGCTCAACAATGATCAAAGCCCATACCACATAGTCAGCTATAAAAGGCCTGTAAAAATCTTATTGAGAAAGTGCAAGTCTAGTGTGTTTTTTTTTTATATTTTCTTTTACCGGGTATTGCCTAAAAGAAATGCAGTTAACAAAATGTTACAAATGTGTATCCAGGATTTCGAAAAAAGAGGCAAAAGGCTTCCCAAACTAGGCACCGTTTGAAGTGGGACATGTAAAAAGGCTATGAATTAACCATATATATTCCTCCCCTAAATCCACCTCTGTGAAATAATGAAATAATTTAATTTTCAAACTGAATAGACATTTTTTATAGACTTTGCATGACCTTAGACCTTAGATTAGGGAATTATAAAAGAGTTGACAAAGTAAAAATACAGTCTTTATTAAAGACAATACTGATATATCCATTTTAATCATTTAGCTTAGGTAGTTTATTTTTTACATTTAATAATTTAACAATTTTAACTACATGAACACATATCAATTTTGTGGTTTAAAAAATTTAATATTGCAAAAATGTGCTTTTTAAATGCCCTAATATATTATGTAGCATGTATTTAAAGCAATTGAAGAATCATTCAATGTATCAAGGATTCAAGATTTATTACAATTATTCAAAATTTAAATTAATATGTGCCTGTGCTTGAAAAATAAAAGATTATCAAAAGGAGGTGGTTTTACATGCATGACATAAAATGTATTTTTTCTACCAATTAAAAATTTTTTAAGGTTTTTTAATTCTTCCACATGAGTATAAAATGTTCTTGGCCATGTATAATTAAATTAAAGAAAAACGACTGTGCAAGGGCTGTATAGCCAGTCAAGGTTGTTAAAAACTCCCATCATCATCATGATTGAAAAAAGTTATTTGGTCAATTTAGGCAATAACGCATATTTACACATAAAAATTAATACAGAAGCTATAGGAAATAAATTCTTTTTGCATATGTTAAGAAGTAAAATGTATGCTGATGGAAAATATTTTTCAATTTTTACTTTTTAGTGCAAAACTTGCATGTAATTTTAGTCCCAATTGTCATACACATGTTCATTGTATTTGGTGAACTTACTATCCTATCAAAGAAAATAAAGGTAGTATATGAAATGAAAAAGGTACATTTATCAAAATAATTTACTGTTGAGAACTCTATAAATCTCAAAAACACTGTTTTAGCATAAAAACATGTGTGCACTTAAAATTCTTGTGGGGGGACAGGTATTTGCATAACCTGATTATACAGAACAGGATTTAAAAAAATTGGCACACTGTGAAAAGAAAGTCATAAGGTTATATGAATAGAATAAACCTGTAAAGTTGGCTTGCTACTAATCAAACCATGCTTTGCAACACTTTTAAATTAGTTAATTTTTTTTGGAATTTATTGAATCTGAATAAGTAATTTATGGGAACTGAAATATGATCATAAATGAGTACTTTTGTCACAATACTGCATGTTGTTATTTATATTTATTTGAAAAAGTTGCCAAAATTGGATTTTATTATGCCCTGCCACAAATGTGGATAGATTATATAGATACTAGTATACCCTTGTCAGTCCATAAGTATGTACATCCCTTTCCAGTTAAGTTTTGCATTTAGCTCCATTTCTCAGAAACTAATGGTAATATATCAATGATATTTTTTCTCCACAGACATCTTGTATACTAGTAGTACAATACATTACTTGAGTCACTATGACCTACATTTATTGCTTTTGTGTATTTAGTTAAGTCTTGTGTTTAGGTTCATTTCACAGAAACCTATTGTGATATATCACCACTACAGTATTCTTTTATGGTACCACTCAGGTCATCAACAATTTGATTACTGTGACCTACATTTAATGGCAGGACATCCTGTGTCTTATAGACACGTTTTCTATTTAATACAAATCTAATAACACACTATTTAACCTGAAATTTTTTATATTATGTAATTTCAAATGCATAAAACGGATAAATTGACAGATATAAAAAAAGGATTAAATGGCGGGTGTATCAGGTTCAACTATCTCATTTATTAATTTTTATACATAAACAAGTACTAGGAAATGAAAGAAGAATTTGTCTATGTCAAACTTAGATATAAATGGATCCTCTAATAATTCCATTATACAACAAACATAGAAGTTGTCCTGTGTGTTATATTTGTCAGCATTGTGTATAAAATTTCAAATATATATAAAAAGATGGGATATACGGGGCATGATTGCCACTGAGAAAACTTGCCACCAGAGACCAATAGAGATAGAAGTTAAGAACTATATGTCCCCATATGGCCTTCAACAATGAGCCAACTCCATACCATTTAGCAAGCTATAAAACCAAATGACAAATGTAAGGCAATTCAAACATGTCAAATTTATGTACAAAACACCAAAAAAAAAAAAAAAATACCTTCTTGCAAAGTTTCATCAAAATTGGAATACTAATGGTGGAGATCCCTGGGGTGGGATATTTATTGCAGATGAGGGATTGTCTTGTAAACTGAAAAAATCAGTGTAAGTCAGGTGTCTGAGTGAGTCTAGGTTTCATAAAAAAGGCAGAGTCTTCAAGTTTTATTACAATCAAGCAAGAGATACTTAAATTATCAACTGAAACCAATGGTATTAAGCAAGAGAACGGACAGACAAACTAAGAACTATTTGCCCCAGGGATTCCACAGTTCATATAAATATGCAGGTTTTAAAAACAAACACACCCCTATTATAATAGATACTGCCTGCTCATTTTTCAAATTGTATGGTCTTGAATTTGAACTGAAAATTTTAAAAAATCCCAAAAATGAGTGATTTTCCATTTTGACGGCTGGTTGTCATGGCAACCAATATGCAAATCAACTGCACTTGTTTGGAAATGTTATATATATTTTATATGGTCTTACATGTAAAGAAGGTATAACAAGTTTTTATAACCAAGTCTGTTTATATATGGTCCCAAAATTAGAAAAATGTGTCAAAGACAGAGTAGTCTCCCTTTTTGAAAAAATCCCATTATTTTTAATGATGTTAATTTTTTGTCTTAACTAGACGGTGACTTGTTGATTTTATTTTTGATTAATTAAAAAGAGTATTGAAGCAACAAAAAAAACACAAATATAAAAAAATCTTATATTAGGTTTCATGAGAGATTCTTCAATAAAACTAGCTTTGCATTCATTTCCCTATCATTTCTATAGTAATCTTGAACGAAAACCAATAAACTTTAACCCTTCAAAAATTCTTAACTAGACGGTGACCCATTTTTTTATTTTACTTTTCCACTAAGCACATGATAAGGTTCATTTATTAAAAAAATTAGCAAAATCCTAGTTTACATATTTATACCACCCAGCCACCTTAACATACGATCTATACCAATATACAGGTTTTTATATCTAAAGTCGAGCTGGATTAGATTGCCCCGAGTCTACAAATGTTGTGAATAGATTTGACAATAAAGAAATATGAAAATATTGAATAATGCTTACAGTACATGTTAAATTGTTGTCTACCATGCACGTAACTGTATTAGATCTACGCAAGCACGTGTTGTTCACGAAGAGTATATCTGAAGTACAATGTTTAAAAAAAATATGATTTCATTTCCTTATCCAGTATTACTGAGTATTGTTATTAACCTCTCTAACTCCTGGTGTTACATTCAACTCAGAAGTTGCACATATATATGAATCAGATAGGAAAACTGTCAACGAAACAGCGGCGTAATGGACACGAAAATATGCTGTACATTTCTATGTTGTGATGTAACACTATTGTTTCAGATAAGGGTGAAGGTTTGGTACCATTAGAACGTTTAAACCCGCTTAAATGTTTTGCACCTGTCCTAAGTGAGGAATCTGATGTTTAGTAGTTGTCGTTTGTTGATGTGGTTCATAAGTATTTCTCGTTTCTCCTTTTGTATATAGATTAGACCGTTGGTCTTCTCGTTTGAATGGTTTTACACTAGTAATTTTTGGGGCCCTTTATAGCTTGGTGTGCGTTGTGAGCCAAAGCTCCGTGTTGAAGACCGTTCTTTGACCTATAATGGTTTACTTTTATAAATTGTGACTTGGATGGAGAGTTGTCTCATTGACACTCATACCACATCTTCTTATATCTATGTAAAATGGTCAACACATATGTTATATAAATCGTTTTCCTTTCATTTTGTATTAAGAAACTTGGACACATCTTACCTTTCGTTTTAGGACTTTTGATGTTATGAAATTTCTGTATCACGTGGCAGAATATGTATGGTTTTATTAATTTTTAATAATTATATTTGCTGGTTTTTATTGCGATGAAATAACCATTTTAAAAATGTTTATAAAATTTATGTTTCAACAAATGTTTGTCTTATTCTTTATCATTGTCTGTCGACGGACTTGAATATCAGCATTAATGTTTAAAAGTTGTCATAGTTAAAATGATTTAAATTATTACAACATGGTGGTGAACTTACATCATTTTATGCTATCATTTCAAAAACTGATAAATACATGATTTTTAATAAAAGTATCAGCTGTTCAAGATGTTGTAATGAATTGATTAAACTGGCTCTTTTATATAAAAGAACAGGGACGTGGAGTATACGACAATAAGACAGTTAGCCAACCACAAAAATAATTAAAAGATATCATTACTATAGAGGGCACAAAATAGTCTTCTTATTTATATTAAAATATAGACAGATGTCTACACAATATATCAAGCTTTAAGTTGTCCCGAGTCTATAAAATTTTGAAAAAAGTATACACAATAAAGAACTGCCGTTAACGCACAATATTCAAAATTTCTTACATTTTGTGTCCTCCAATATATGATTATAACTATTAAAGATCAACCTTCCGATTTGAATTCCTTTTCTGTATTTGGTTAAATGCAGGTCAAAATGTTATTTTGTTCGAGTGTCTTTGACGAAACTATTTATTTTCTAGACCAAGAATAATAACGAAACCTAGAGATCCGCTGTATATCTTGATCTTTTCCACGAAATTGACACAGACAGAAGACTAATATCTATGATAAACGTGATGATGTCAATTTTCAAAATTGTTAACTTTCTATTTTTCAGCAGCAACATCTAGAGTGCATTTTTTCTACACAAACGATGCAAACGGCTAAGCGCGCACATGTTTTGATCATTTGTTTCTAACATACGTTTGCAAAGTTTACATAAACTTTGACAAACTATGCACTCGCTAAAAATGAGTCTAAAGTTTGTCGTTCATCGTTTGTCAATACAAACGCTACATTTGTTTCTAACTTCAACCTTGAATTTAAGGGTGCATTTTTTCTAACCAAAATTTTGTAAACGTTGTGTGCCGTTTGTTATCGTTTGCTTAACGCTACAAAAGTAGAAACAAATACAGCGTTTAATTAGTGTTTACTGACACTGTTTGAACTTTCAATAATGCATGCACATGTTGTTGGTAAACAGACTTATTAAAAAAGTTGAAACAAAAACATCGTTGAATCAGGCTGAAGTTAGAACCAAATGTAGCGTTTGTACTAACAAACGATGAACGACAAACTGTAGACGCATTTTTAGCGAGTGCATAGTTTGTCAAAGTTTAGGTAAACTTTGCAAACGTATGTTAGAAACAAATGATCAAAACATGTGCGCGCTTAGCCGTTTGTATCGTTTGTGTTAGAAAGAAATGCCCTCTTAGTAAAATTATAAGAAAACATTGGAACAATCTGCAAAAAGACAAACAATGCAGTGAAATTTTCACCCTTGTGCCTATCATAGCGTATAAAGGTAACAAAATATAAAAGAATAACTTGCTAAATCAAGGCAATAGTTGAGAGACTTTTGAAAAGGAACCCATGCTTTAACAGTATAAGCAAAAAATCCCGAAACACTGTTCGACTAATCTTTATTATAGGCAACAAACTTTCATTCATATGAAATAGAAAAAACGGTGTAAAGTCTTGATATTTATCAGGTATTATGGTTGAAGCAATGGGTTGATTGTATGTACTCTAAAGATCTTTGGAATTTTTTAGTATCCACATCTGAATCACGCCACCTCTAGAATAGGCAGTTTTACAATAACTTTGGAGCCCGGCTTTGATTGTTGATAAACCAGATGTTAATAATTTAGAAAGAGGTTTCGTGGAGCACTTGGAAGACCCAGCAATATACTGTTGTTTGTAAGGACACTTATGTAGTTTAGGTATCCAATACAGTGATGGAAGATCCAGTTCTTCATCTTTGGTTGAAATTCCAAAGGAACATAGAACAGACCTATGATTATCCAGGATTTCCTCTTTGGTACGTGTCGTGAGGGTATATATTGAGTTTCCAAATGAATTGTCAATACCTAATTCATTTATCAAGCAGTTTATGTAATGATATTTACACGCAAAAACGAGGTAGGTATAATTTTTGCATGTTTAAAATACGGAACTGATAAAATCTTGTAAACAAAATTTCAATGCCCTCCCCCATCTTAAGTACTGAAAATTTGAATACCCCTTTCCATTTCCAAATATTTTCAAGGGCCCTTAATCCCCCCTTTTTCATGTTACAAATGACTAGTCCTTGTGAAAAGATGTTTTCTGAAAACCTAACATTATTTCATTTCAAAAGATATTCTATATGAAGTCAATATATAGTCATTTGATTCTTCGTTGAAATATGTTTGTCTTCCTTTCTTTTTAAATCCAATTAATATTCAAAAAAATACCATAGCGGTGATTTTATAATCTGTATTTACATACATTATAACACTATTAGCTGATTGGGTATTGAAATTTGCATTTTTGTTGAACAGTTGAATGATTACTTTGTACTAGAATAAAGATCTGATGTCACACGACTTTGCGTTAAGAACACTACAGAAACGTTTGATAAATAATACAAAGACTTGAGCTAGGAAGTTTAAAATATAGTTATAGTATATTCTCTTAAAATGGCGTTAAACAGATTGAACAAGGTAAGGAATCAGTATCAATTAGACAAAAACCAAACGACACAAATAACCAGCCTTCAACAATATACCTTATCGCTATTTATTCCATTCCGGGTAAGTTCTGAAATTACACAATTTTTTTATCCAGTTGAAGCTATCTGGGCCCTGTTTAAACAATGTATCATGCATGATACTTTTTAAAGAGACCTGTTTAAACCATCGTAAACACTTCAAACAATTTTTTTTTTTACTTTAATTTGAGTTTCGAAAAAATGAATCATTATCTATCCAAGTTTCAAAGTGTACGCTGTCTAAATTTTTTCCTCCCTCAGCTCGTAACTGATGAACTTTGTTTTGGCGCCAGTTGAACCAAACAGGAAGTTGTCTAAATGACTGTTTTTTTTCCGGATTGGACTAAATAACGATAAGGTGTATAGCCAGGTGTATATACAATATGTCAAGCCCTAACTTGTCAAGAGAATAAAATGGTGTGAAGAATTTCAACATGCAAACTATCAAACTCTGATATAAATACCAATATGTGCCAAACAAGAAAAAAAATATATGACATATACAACCATTAAAGATGTTTACCAGACTGAAAAAGAGATATAAGATTATTTATATACTTTATAATTTAATACGGTTTCGTATAGTGTACCTTTCATATACTTTTTTGAAGTTGACAAGACCCTACCAAAAAAATCGATATAAAGGTAAATTTTATATATAGTAATGACAACGTTTAAAGTAAAACAAAATATTCAACTTGTAGGTAATGGAATTAACAGGAAAAGTGTGATGGTTTCTTTTTCCTTTAGTAATCCAGCAGCTAAGTCCTATAACTTGACCTAATTAATCACTTTATGGTAAAAGCATGAAATTTTGCACAGTGTTATTTATATCGCTAATTAACATTATTGGATATTGCTTTTGTTGCTTCAGTTTTAAATAAAAGAGGGAAATTTTGTATTGATAGATTTTCCAGAGCGTATCAAGTTTATCGTTTTTATCCTTTTGAAATAAAATAAAATATTTTGAAACAACAATGTTATTGACAACTTCTGGATGTGAAACTTTTCAGATCTTTTCATTTTATCCGTCTGAACTCAAAATTCTTATTTTAATCTCAAAACTTATACATTTCTCCAGTGAAATTAGGTATTTGGCGTCTTATAAGCCTGATAAATCAAGTTTTATGTCAAACAAAGTCTTATCAAAACGGAAAGCAATACCATACCAACCCACATTTGACCATACATGTATACATTTGACTGAGAAAAGCTTGAAATATTAAAAAAAAGTATTAATTTTGATAATTTTTTAAATTTATATCCAATACTTATATTCAAGGCATCCTAATTGTTTAAAGCCATTTCTGTAACGGCAGAATGTTTAGACAAGTATAAAAACACGGACCTTTTCAGATTTTCAAAATGTTCAGATTATTCCAATTTTTGACTTTATCACTTTTCTAAGCTACATTTGTTAACATTGTATTTGATTGGCTCAATGAATAAGTAATGTATTGGAGTTCTATCTACCACAAATCTTAAATTAATTCTGCAACGTAAATCACAACAAAATTGGAAATTATGCCTCCCTCAAAAAATTGTTGCTTTATACATGCATATATATATGTTTATAAGTAGGGTATTATAGTCCATTAACCTGCGATTTTATCAGTAGAATGGAACAAAGTTCTGCGTGTTTACATTTGAAAGCAAATACATTTCTGTCTTCATTGAGGCAATCAAATTCATGTTGATATAAGTATTCACTTCCCATAAAGATGAAGGGAAAAATGGGAGTTAACCGGGTAAAATTCGTTAAATATATTATGGCATTCATGAAAGCCAATACCTTTGGAGTTAACAAAAGCATGTTAATGTTAGATAGATATATATGACACTTTATTTTTAAATCAGGAAAGTCTGCAAATCCGAAATTACCCTGTTTTTTTTTTTGTTTGTTTTTTTTTATTATTTTCTCTGTGAACAAAAAAAGACTTTGAACGATCTAGGTATCTTAAATATAAGCACTTAGTATTAAAATTATTCTTCTCTCAGGCAATTGCCGCAAGTTGACCTTATATTGCCTCATAGGTTTTTTTTTATGGGTCATATTGTAACAGATACCTGTTCAAGTGTTTCGGGCTTTAAACATTCTTGGCTTTCAAATATTCGGCTTTGAGCGTTCCTGATGAAGATCAATCCAGAAAAGCGCTATTGACGCATGTAATTTATAAAGTGTTGTTTTCATTTTTATTACCAAATAAATGTTTCGTTGGGTGTACTATAAACCTTTGTTTGATACCTTTATTCTTTTTTGCTAAAATGGTGGATGGGCATTTTGATAAGATTTCATAAGATAAGGTAAAAGATAGCTTTGGGTTAATGAAATATATGTTCTATTCCTCCAAATAGGAAAGCCAATAGTTTTGGATATACCATAAGTATTTTAATTTAAAAAAGATAGATATTACAAAATTTAACAAAATCTGAATGGTCTGAAAATCCTAAATTTTTCTTTTTCCCCAAACTTGGTCTACACAAATGACATTAATGTATCCAAATGGTTTCCAAATATATCTGTTGAACATAGTTCCTACTAATTTTTTGCCAGATTATACTTCGGTTGAAGTATCTAATTTGTTCATTTGTGAATATTCACAGTTTCTAGTTAAAACTCTAGTGAGATATAGGTTATATTTTTCAATATATGTAGTATTTATCCTATATTTAAACTACCAATGTCTGGTGTTTTTATGAAGGCTAAAATCTTCTTTTTTCCAATTGAGATCAACCGAACTGGTTTAGCAAAACAGATTGGTCATAAGTGGCAAAAGAAGATGAAAGTTGACAATTCTGGAAATTTGAAAATATGTTTACAATTTCCTCATATTCTGACTACAAATTGTGCTCTAAACTTTAGAAGTACCACGTAATATGTCCACTACTTCAATATTTTGAGAACACATCAACTAATAAATTGTTTATCTTATTTTGTTGTTTGTTAACAATTGAAAGAACTTTCTTTTAGCATTTTTTTCATTTTTTAATTGGCAAGGTGGTATATCTTTCAATTGTGAGAATAATCGTGAATAAAAAGCATGAAAACCAGATAGTATTTAGAAAGCTCATAACATGTGCTTTCATTTGATAAAATCTATATATGCACTGAACTCAATTAGTGTATGGTATTGTATTCCCAGTACCTTATGTCGGCCATCGTTAATTTGGCGGCCATATCAATAATTCTGATATTCCTCTGACTAAGCGCGCAATGTCATCATAAACATGTTTACAGAAGTGATTTCTTCGATTGAATATGCTAACATTTATTTGTAAATGGCGAAATACCCCAAAAAATCGATGTCATGGTTTATTAAAGTCGGTGAATATGTGTAAACGAAAATGTTGAGTGTAGTATTACATTAATCAGACAGGAAACCAATACAAATATTTAACCTGAAGAAAACATGTTTATGCTTGAGAGAACATATATATCTTTAACAGTTTTAACATATAGTTCTTAACTTCTTTGTCTTTTGACTTTTGGTGGAGAGTTGTCTCATTGACAATCATACGAAATCTTCTTTGTTTCATATAGATGATAAGTTTGTATACGAAAAAACATTAGATAACATATGCCGTTGTTTGTTAACCTTGAAAATCATCATTGCAAATAGAGACGGTTTAACGATATTTTTTATATACTTGCATTATAATTAACTTATGTCAAATTTTTCTTTTCAGGAACTTTCAGACATTTCTAAAAATCCTCCACTAGGTATTTCTGCAGTTTCTCCAATTAACGATGACAGTAAGTTTACACCAAACGCTGCGTACTGCAAGCCTGTGTACAATTAGTTTCATGTAATGAACACTGGTTTGACATTAAATTTGTTCTCATTTGTACATCGGTTTAATTACATGTACTTGAAAATTGTTCACACCAGTAAACAAAATGTACACGTAATTTACATGTTCAAAACCATTAAAAATGAAGGGTGGGGTGATTCAACTTTGAGTTAAAAATACTTCTGTATGCTATTGAACATTTTTTATTAAAGTAATAAAACAATGGTTTGTCCCACGAAGATGAATGGTCGATCCCTTAAAAAAATCTTTGAAAATTCTAGAGATATCACGATTACGCAGACTAAAACACCATAACAATAATAGGCGAAATAGAGATTTTGAAAATGATTGATTGATGGATAATTGGTTGCTAAACGTCCAGTGGTAAATATTTCAGGCATATTCAGGACGAGAACAAATTAACAATAAATACAAAAACAGGTAAGTCTTGTAATAGAGGCAATCTGAGGTGAAGATCGGGGCAATTTTGACTGCCATTTGAAAATGAGAGTATTATGAATAGAGACAGATAGCAGCATAAAATCTCCCTCCCACTGAAAATCAAAGGGTCCATTAAGGCTAATGAATTTAATTAAGTTTCCAACTGAGTAATTTTTGAGTTTTTGTCATATAAATAGTTAAATAACTTAATTCATAATGTTATCATTATCATTTGTATTCAATATATGTAACTTCCTTAAATATTCACAATAAAATCCCCGTTCTTAAATATCTGTTTTTTTAAACATCCTTAAATTATAGATATAGATTATGACTCAACGTGTCTCTTGTTCATTATAATCCGATACTTTAAATGAATGGGTTTTACTTGCATGTCATTAGGTCTAAAAAAAACATATACTGACGACGTGAAAATAAAATACTTTATCAAAATGATCAACAGAACTCTCTTACATGATGAAATGATGTAATACTAAAACCCTTTACAGTTGATAAAAGATTCAAGCATGACATACATTTGAGTAAAAAGTAAAATTAAAAGTATATAAAACTTGGAGGACTATAGATGATAAAATAAATCTAAAACAATATGTAAATATTAAATGACCGTGTTAAATATGTAGATTTATAGTTGTCTATAATTTTGAGTACAATTTCTGTAATAATGGATACATAAATAAATCCTCCTTTTCCACATAATCTGTTTTGAATGAGACTTTTCTACGGTTATTTATAGTGCAATGTAATATCTTATTGAAATTAGCCAGTGGAGAAATAGGGGAAACAGTAAACATGTACAATTATCGGCTTTAGCGCATGAGTCCAGACTTAAATGTGACGTACAGAATTGCAAGAACTCTGAAATAGAGCTAACGTAGCTGCCTGGTTAAATTTAATTTTGAAATGATAATTTTGTAGGGCTTAGTTCTTTAAAATCATTTGATTCAAGTGAACCTGGTCGAGTACTTTTTTTCGCTTTTCATGATACATTAGATAGATAGTTCTACAGAGACTAAGGTAGACATATGCAGACAAACACGTCAAAATAAAGGTCGACAACTCTGCCGCTACATATCGGCTGGTAAAGGGATGATAACTTCTAGCATTCAATTATGTGCACTTTATCATTACACTAGGTCAAATATTGATAACAATGTTATCAATTACAATTAGTAAAAAAAATCAAATTGTATAAATCATTCGCATAGAGTTTTTGATTACAATTTTAAAATCAGATGACAAATTTTACACACAGAATATAAAAAAAAGATATCGATTTATTTTACTATTGGTATATTTATAAAAAATGATTACGTTACAACATTTAAGAAGCTGAATATTGATATTATTTTTTTTCTTCACTATCATTGTTATGATTTTTCATTCAGTGCTTCGATAGAATTTGATTTGAAAAAAAATCTCGGCGGCAAAATATGTCGTAAACATATAACTTTAAAACTCTGGATATAACTTTGTACATGGGGTGATTATAACAAGTATTGTTGATTTAGTTTGGCTTATGTTTCTTGTGAATTACCTGACTAGTTGTGTAATGTGGACATGTATCTACCTGTCTGTTACTTGTCATGCTTACCTGGTGTGATTACATTCCTAGACATATAACCAGTCTCTGATACATCTATGCCTTCGAGTATTACGGATAAAATATGGTAAAATATGTATGGACTTTACAATTTTTATATTTTGGCTACTATAAAAATGTTTTAAACATGCAATCTTTAGAAATTCGCCATTTAAATAATGAAAACAGCAAATTTTATTTGAATTTCAAACACGATAAATGACACAATCGCCATTTTTAAAAATCCCCAATATCGTTGAAAAATTCGTAGTTTTAAATCAACTAGGGACGTAATTTGTATATAAATAAATTAAAACTGTTAAAATAGCATACACCACTAGACATATGTTTCAAGTATTACAACATAGCAGCAAAATATTATTTTCGCTTAAGGAATTTGTAAAATTGATGTAAAAGAAGACGTAGGTTTGTTATTTGTGCTACAGAACCAATTGACCGACGACGAGAAAAAGAGCCATGTTTACAATTGACCGGAGACGTAATTAAGTCTAAAATTAGACTGTAAAGGTCAACATTTTAAGACAGATTTATGTTTCAAAGACAAACGAAAGAGCAGCAAAATATAGAAAACGGGTCCGATTAACGAAAAAAAAATAATTTCATTTTCTGAGACAAATTTACTAAAGATGGCTGATTAACACGTCATCGTAGTCACGTAAGGTCTTAATTAGTTGGGTACACCTAATGTGTGTGTGTGTGTGTGTGTGTGTGTGTGTGTGTGTGTGTGTGTGTGTGTGTGTGTGTGTGTGTGTGTGTGTGTGTGTGTGTGTGTGTGTGTGTGTGTGTGTGTGTGTGTGTGTGTGTGTGTGTGTGTGTGTGTGTGTGGTGAATCTTCTGAAAGTGACAAGCAAAACAATGTTAAATGAAGCAAAATATCTTTTCTATAGTCTTATAGTCTAGAAGTTATTCAGTGTCCTCTTTCATAGTAGATCGACCGAACTGCTTTTGATAGAAGAGTATTTGTTCGATTGATGAAATTGTGTCTTGCTTCAGACTTTCTAAAAATCCATCAAAAAATTGTTGCAAGTGTTATTCAGCATGCTAAGAGCGTGTCAATTCCGTCAGACGGAGCTACGTAGTTATACATTCTACACAGTCGAAAGTTGAAACATAGATATAGCATAACGAT
This sequence comes from Mytilus coruscus, assembly GCA_017311375.1. Classification (NCBI taxonomy): domain Eukaryota; kingdom Metazoa; phylum Mollusca; class Bivalvia; order Mytilida; family Mytilidae; genus Mytilus; species Mytilus coruscus. The sequence continues at coordinate 78,034,769 of CM029598.1, read as the reverse complement.
TAACTAAGTAATAAGAAAGTATGAACGAAATTTATAAAAAGTATATAATATGTCTTAAAACAAAATAATAAACCTGTATTTTGTATTTTTCAGTGTTTAATTGGCAGGGCGTGATATCAGGACCAGTAAGTATACAGTATAGGTAAAATCAGAACATAATGAAATTGTCCTAATAAAACTATATTCACAGCATGTAAATAAGATAGGATACTTACCACAAAACGAACCGACATTGTTAATGTGTCTCTTCCTAACGAAATTTGAACATAGGGAAACTATTGCCGCCTTATTTCATAACCAAATCAAAAGAAAAATCTCAGAGGTTTTTGAACCTTGTGTCTGTCGGCTTTTAAATTAATATTTCAAGATAAGTATTACTGTACGTATCATTATATTGAAGTACTAACACGAATGAATGAAGCGGGAATGGGTGCATATTTTCCTATTATTATTATTATTATTATTAAACACTGTCGTCTAATCACAAAATCAAAATAAAGAGATGAATTATAATTGCCAATGAGTATCAACCAATGAAGTGGATGTAAACTAGTATTGGTCACCGTACGACTTTCAACAAATTGAATGAGAAAAACCCATAGCGTATAGTCGGCTTTAACAGGCCCCGAAATACGAAATATGAATTAAAAAAAAAAACAAACATGAAACAAGTACAACTACGGAATTACAGGCTGTTGACTTGGGACAGGCAAACAAACAGGGTTTTTGTTAAGACTTTGGATTGTTTAACATCCGTCTAATATCGGGGAAATGTAGTTTTTGTTGTTAGGTTGTTATCTCATTGACGTATAAACAAGTTTCTTGTATTCTTGTAAATCAAATATTCATCCGTTTATTACAAGATGTCTTAAGACACTGATAATGATCTTAATAATAATTCTTATCTTTCAGGAAGGAAGTCCATACGCTAGAGGGCTATTTTGTATAAGAATACAGTTTCCAGAAGATTATCCTTTCAAACGTCCTGAGGTATATATGTTTATTGTAATATTGTTATTTTATAGTTTATACATATCTTGATATAAGAAGGTAGTTTTTTTCAAATCGATATTTAGAATATTTAAATTGAAATTGTACCACATTACTAAATTCAAATTAGAAAAGTAGATCTTGTTTAGGATATGAGTTATTTAGAATCGTGTTTGTGAGATAGAAAAGGATAACCTACTAACTGAATATACGTACATTTAAGCGTCTGATTATGGATAAAAAAAATTGACGTTGGACGTTAATCAAACACTAATTCAAAAGCACGACAGAATTACAGTCCGCAATTTGTGATTGTGATAACGATGTAGTATATTTATGACGATTTCCTCAAAAAGATCGGACACTTTTCAATCCAAACTTCGGCCATTATAAAAAATGAAAAAAACTAAAATTTCGTCCGTTTTTTCAGTCCCATTCTAATTTTTTTTATAAATGACCATTTCCTTCCACTTTACTAGAAGTTTTCAACAAAAACGGAAAAAAAATAAATCGACTCCCCCTTCCCAATATTTCAAAGAGTTAGATGAAAACCGAGTATTTTTTTAAATATGGGTTGTTCGGTGTGAGCCTAGGCTCCGTGTTGAAGACCGTATCCTATAATGGTTTACAAAATTTTGACTATGGAGAGTTGTCATTGGCATTCATACCATCTTCATATCTATTAAAACATCAAACACAACGATAATACAAAGTAACATCGACATTAAAAAAAATTATAAAAAAAATAGTAAAACTAGCATAATTTGATAAACATTGTTGCCACAAAAAAAGGAACAATCATGCACCAACTGCATTGTCTTACTCAAAACCAGTTATTCAGTGTTAAAAACATATTAGTATTGTGAAATTGTTTGGAGAAAAAGAACTTTGTAAATAAATGAACTTATGATAAGAAACGTTGCTTTTTTAATTAAGATACTTTGATTTGATTGACCTTATTTGTATGACTTTCAGGTTTATTTTACAACAAAAATATACCATCCAAATATTAATTCAAATGGAAGTACCTGTGCATGTCATATGCGGTTACAATGGTCGCACACGTCAAATATATCAAACAGTAAGATTGCGTTTATTGTTTATTTTTATTTTTATAGTTCTGAAGGATGAAAGATGTATACAAAATGTCAAACTTCAAGTCGTTAATACCAAGGGGACAAGCAGGATTCGACTCCAATCTTAATTGACTAGAATTGTCAGTTTTCCTGCCAAAAGTCGGTGATTTTGTCCGGGATTTCCGGCTTCCTCCACCAATAAAAACTTACCGCCTTGATATAGACAATAGTACTAAAAGTGGCGTTAAATACCACGTTGTCACTGTATACCAAAAGATAATAAAGAATCTGGATAGAAATACAAAAAAAAAATAAAGTAGACGATGAAGTTTCGATACACCGTGATTAACTGTACATTGCGAAATCATTATCTTTTTTACTGATTTGCTTCCTGCTTCATTTTTCGTCCATGACTCCATGGTTATGATGGAACAGGTATAGAACCACTAATTCAGGCCCGGTCGCAAAGAACATACAAGAAAGTTGTAGATATTTTAAACAAAATAGTTCCTACGCATAGCTGTATCTTTGTCAATAGGTGAAATATTTGGGTAGTTTTGGTATCAAATGAAAGCTTGGGGACTTAGAATCACTTTAGAACCCTTTTTGAAAGTTTCTTTTGAATAATAAAGAAGTATATAAAATTATAATAGGAGGGGACATTTGCCCTGTTGTTCAGATCAGAAGTACCTGTTTTTGTACTATCAAAATTCCGGGAACCAGTACGCTCTAATATGCAATTAAAGGTATGTTGAATTTTTCAGCACAAGTCAGGATAAGGTATAGTTTTGACATGAAAAGACTGTCACTGTATTTGAACTTAAGACACAGTGGCCATTTATGCTTGAAATTGCAGAATTTAACATAAAAAGCAATGGGGCTTTGAATTAGTGGTTTTATACCAACAAGGCAGTATTGTTCGTAATTGATTGACAGTGTTGAGTTAACACGATTTCGTGTTGCTGTATAGAATATCAGGCAGAAAAATTATCACTTTTATTTCTTTAATTGAAAAGAAAAATATTGGTTATTTATAAACAACAAATTACAGGAAAACAATTCGTTAAATTTGATTTTCCCAAGTTCAGAGGAAGTAAATACCGATAACTTTTGACCAAACAACTAACCAACATCATAATATCTTAACTAGTCGATATTTGGAAAAAAGATTCATTTGATTAGTCGTAGGAATGAAAATCTGTCGAGGAGATGTGTTGTACTATTTACAAGGTCACACTATTAGCTATGTAATAGAGTGTGTCAGTTTCTCCCGCGACAATTCTGTACTATATGCAGTCACAATTTTTGGGTGTTTTTTTTCGGCCAGTTACTTCCCAACAAATAGTCACACGAATTATACAAAAAAAAACCTTTCCAGATCTGATCGATGAACATTGATTCTCACTATAATTACTAACGTTGCTTCGTTGTTATTTAAACAAAATAAGTATTACGTTTTTTTTTCAACAGACGGACTGATATTCCTATATAAACGAACTGTGCTACTCTACTTGCCGACTTGTTCCTTAATACGTATGTGTCAGACTTCATACAGGACTTTCTTTTAAAGAATGACGTCTCTAGAAGTCCTTTAATTATTTTGTGGTTGGTTTGCTGTCTCTTTGACCATGATGGAATATCGCAGATGGACACTAAAATATTCCAGATGTCGCAGTCATCTTTTCCTTGATGGTCATTACCGAATACAACTTATCACTGAATATTAACTTGGTATTTACACATCAATAAGTGCCGCTAGTAGAGGTGGACATACTGTAACCTTTTGAAGCATTTTAGTTCACCAGTAGGTCTTTTTTAATGTGATTGCTTTGGCTTATGTTTTCAGTGCTGTTTTTTTGTACTCTTTAATTTTCAATTGTCTGTGCTGTTTCTACTGGAAACAATGTTGTCTATCAAATGTCCTGAAGTCCGTGTTTTCATTTTAATATTTCCAATTTGGTCAACTTTAGTTTTAGAGAATGTAGTGTACCGATGATTTAGAAATATGGGGATGTCATAGTGTTAAGTAAGACAAGGAAAGTCACAAATCAGCTGTTATATGTTGGGTATTCAGCTGATATGACTCGTCAACATATTGAGCAGGAGATTCGCGACGGGTGTCACTAGTGAAGCAAAAACTACGGACTATTCATTTTGGTTTATCTGTTTTATCGACTAATGGTTTTCTATGATCCCCTTGGTTTCGTTCACTTTTTCTCTCTCTCTTTCTTTATGAGTCAAAGGAGATATAACAAATGCGCAATGAGATGGCCAACCATTGCCATACAATCAAAGACGTTCAGTGTTGCCAACATTCGATATTATAAACAGGTTTTATACCTAATTCGTGCTCTAGATCGCCCCGAGTCTAAAAAAGTTGTGAATAGATTTGACAGTTTGGACATCATATATCATTGGATAGTCCTTGCAGTACTAGTTCGTTGGTTGTAACAAGCATGTAACTGTGTTAAACCTATGCAAGGTGTCTATTTTGGAATATATCTGAAATACAATGTTTTTTAACATTTGTTTATGATTTCATTATTCATTGCAGTGTTACTGAATATATCAGCGTTGTTAACTTCTCCAAATCTTGATTGTCGATTGAGCGTAGACGTTGCAAATTTATATGAATCAAATAGAACAAAATACAATGAAACAGCGAAGGAATGGACACGCAAATATGCCATGTAACACGGTTATCAGACATGTTATATAGATCGTTTTCCTTCAATCTGTATTACAGATCTTACTTTTTGTTTAAAGACTTTTACACCTTATGGATTTTCTGTATCATGAGCGGAATATATTATTTTTTGTTTAATTTGTAATAAGTATATTTGCTTGTATATTGTCATGAAATATTATTTGCATATAACATTTAATTTTCAACAAAAGTTTATCTTGTTCTTTATTCTTGTCTGTCGACTTATTAAATAATTGGTAGTTTCTTTTTCAATTTCTATTTGAACACAACGAAATCGACATAATGTTTGCACATAGGTTACGATACATGTGGATTTACGTGGGAGGTAACTAGTAACAGCCACCAATATGCACATCTCTGAGTCTGCGCTAAGTATAGATATATCGAGAATTTTATCACGTTGCTGTTTACAAAGCAAAAGAAGCACGTCATATTAGAATTATTTATTTTCTCTCGCCTTCAATCAATAGTGTAGGTATTGCTTAAGAATTGTCATAGTTGAAAGGATTTGATAAGTAGTTGTAAATCACTACAATATAATGGTGAAATATGTTCCTAACAGTTTACACTATTTTTTGTGATCTCTTTGAAAACTAACATTAATATGATTTTCATAAAAGTATCAATTTGTCAAGAATTGATGAACATGGCTCTTTTATATGAAAGAATAGGTATGTGGAGTATACGTCAATGAGCCAAACACAAAAATAACTGACAGGCATCTGGGGGGCACCGTTTTGGTAGTAGTCTTAAACACTAGACAGGTGCATATATAATATGTAAAGATCTAATTGGTTCTGAGTCAAAAACGTTTTGCATAAATTTAGTATACACAATTAAATAGCTGCCATTAAAAAGGTACACTTTTTTTTGTCCCCTAATATATGCTTATAACAATAAAATATTATCCTTCCGATGTGAAGGTTGTTTCTAACCTTGTTTTAACTCCTTTTCTGTGTAAATTTTGGTTCAATGCTGGTCAAAATTTAATTCTTTCGAATATTAGTAACCAATATTTTGTTCGAATAACATAGACGAAAAATAATTTTAAGCCTAATTAAACTACCGAAACTGTTTTATATCTTGATCTTTTCTTCCATATTGACACAGATGGACGACTTTCAACTAGAAACTATGATAATAGTGATTATTTCAACATTCCAATTGTGAACTGCCCATTTTTCAACAGTAACATACCCTCTGGCGTTTACATATCTCGATTAATGCGTTGTGCTCTTGCATGTTTTACTATACGGATATCATAAGCAGGAATGTGATGCTTACACAAAAACTCTCCTGACAAGGTTATTAGGAAGAACGATTGAAATAGAAAAAATGGACGTCACACTAAACTCCAAAACATATAAATGAACTAAAATTAAAAAAACATACAAGACTAACAAAGGCCAGAGGCTCCTGACTTGGGACAGGCGCAAAAATGCGGCGGGGTTAAACATGTTTTGTGAGATCTCAACCCTCCACTATATCCCTAGCCAATGTAGAATAAACAAACACAAAGCAATACGCACAGTAAAACTCAGTTTAAAAGAAGTCCGAGTCCGATGTCAGAATAAGAAACAAAATGAACTACGCAAAATGACAATGATACATAAATTAACAAAGGACTACTAGCAGTCACTGACATGCCAGCTCCAGACCTCAATTACACTGATTTGAAAGATTGTGTTTCATCATATGAAAATCAAGCACAATCCCTCCCGTTAGGGGTTTAGTATTATACCATCATAAAATATATGAGAATAACATGTATATAATAAATAAATGCACACGTACAATATTACTCACTGTATCAACCCTCAACCGATATAATCCCTCGAGCAGAGCTCTAAGAATTATATTGATTTTCTCGGGTTGATACAGATGTGATATTGAAAAATCCATATGATATTCTCTACATATTACAGTTCATAATGAAAGAATAAAAATAGCAAACTGCTCTCAATTAAGTATCAGAAGAAAAATATATGAAATAAGAACCAAACTAAAATGAAGAGAATTTATTACAGGACATAACTGTGTATGCATGAGAAATTTCTATTCTTAGTAAAATAAACACGTACAAGAATAACAAATCGATGCATTTTGAAATAACTGTTCATAATAACAAAATGACCAAAACACATGTAAATTTAAATTATACAGATAAGAAATTATTAGATGTTATAAGCGTGCTGTCATAAAGGGGATAAAAAATTTGACCCTAGTTCACTCGATGTCTTTACCTTACTATTTTATGGTTTGGTGTTATTTTGTATTTGGTGTAAAAATCAATAAAATTGAGTAAACTGAATGTTTATCTGCAATTTCAGAACCATCTAGCAATAAAGATTGTAAGCCTCTACTGTCTAGTAGAAATATTGCGGTCATTATTTATGGTTAAACTTCGATTTAATACGGTCATTTGCTGTAAATTTACAGACCATGAAATTTAAAAATCAATCAAAATATCAAGTTTCTTTCTAACTTCAATAAACTATCTTGTAATTCATAAAATTTTCACCAACTATTGGTCAAAATAATTGCACACCCTTCCATGTGTTCCATAACAAAACCTGTTTAGTTTCAGCTAATTTGTGGGAAAAGGGTATCATTGAGAAACTTATGACCAAAAACACAATATCTTGTAAATAAAATAACAAATGGTTCAGTAAAATTAAGTTTAATTTTAAAATACCATCCGGGAAAGTTTGTATATCTATAATTATTTCTTTTTAGTGAAAATTGTTTTTAATAACGTAAGAATGTACCCACTCTGTATCTCAGTTAGCTATATATACAAATATATTGTTTTCTGTTTGGTATTAAATCAAAAGTTAAGATCCCTTTTGTTACATCTGGTGATCTGTTTATTTGGCAATCGCCAATGGCAGTCAGGAGGGTTTAAGAATATCCGTTGTTCGACCTGCTAGTCAAATGCGTTTTGTTAAATATACTTTTTCACTTTTTTGGTCTTTTGGAAAATGTTGTTTGTGCTGTATTTAATTTAGACCCCTCTACCAAGAAATTTGTTTTGCTTGCACACGTATAAAACTTGCGGTTTTTATCCAACGTAATCATAGGTTTGAACGTTGTTTTCAATTTAGATTTGTATATATATATATAAAAAGAGAGTTAATTGGTGCACGCACCAAATTTTTGGGCCGGAAATATGGAGGTTTTTGGTGTAAAAAAAGTGCAAAATATTGTATAAACAATCTTTATATTAAGTTGACTTTAATCCTCAACTGACAGAACTGGTCCAATCCAATTAGTTATGATAATGCTATAAGATATAGCTTAATTGTGCAGTTGATGAAATCGAATATCTTTTAAGTGCAGTTGATGAATTGAATAGCATCTAATTCATTTTCAAGACTTGATTTTGAAACTCGTGACTATCAAAGTTGCATCTACTGACAAAATATTTGTATTCCTCATCTCAGATATGGACTTAAACGCAGCCTTTCACCTCATTTCCTCATCAATGAATTTTATTTCAAGATGACATATCTTTTAGGACCCTCAATTCTGACTATTACAGACGCATCTACTGACAAACTATTATTTTTCCACGAGTTGTATCTCTGATATGGACTCTAACGCAAACTTTAATCAGTCACTCATATGTGAAATGTAGGTCAAGATAACCTTATTTTTATCAGGACCCTTGGTTATTCAAGACGCATCTATGAACAAAATTTCATTAACAAAATCTCATGAACTATAACTTATACTTCCACAGATAGATGGGGAGTCGTGGTGTAGTGATTAGTGTTTCGGACTACTGACACAAAGGTTCCTGGTTCGATTCCCGTTCCAGCTCTCCTTGACACCATTTGCGAGTGTGGTCTTGAGAAACGATGATAGTCCGTCGGGAGGGACGATTAATGGCTGACCGTGTTAAGAGAGAGCCATATCTCTTGCATGTAAAAGACACCCTTGTAGATTTCGAAAGAGAGAAGGCTAATTCTGCTAAAGGCAGCACTCGCACCCGCAAAGTGGAAAGGATTAATATAAGTTGCAATTACTTGTTTCCCAATCCACTATAAATAAATATGTTTAAACTTGATAGATGGACTTTATCTTTATGATGGACAGATGAAACACTAAATCCCTTCCCCAACTTCGTTTGACAAACTATATAAAAATCTTGAAGCAAACAAATATCAAATTATTCCTCTCAGCAATGGTTGAGAAATCCTAGACATAATGTTTTCATTTCTGTTCGCTTTTGGTGAAATTTAAAAGTATCAACACACAGTCATAAAAATAGGAATGTAGCTTTGTATGATATTTAACCATGAATTCTGCTCAAACCAATGCGAAGGGTCAACTTGAACTTACTACCAGTTATGAGAAATATTGATCATTGTTGAATGCCTCATGGTGACTTGAAGATGAAGGATAACAATAAAAACGTTCCATATTTTGGTTTTACCATCATCATGTATTGATATTAATATTGTCTCATGTACATTTACTCCATATTCCCTTCATATTTTCATTGGGTATACGACAGACTAAAAATCTGCTTCATACTACAACTAAAAATCAGAAAGCTTCAGACAGTATAGCAAATTATACTCTTTGTAACAACTGAAAAATCCTTGACAAAATGTTTTCATTTCAATCTGTATCTGTATTAACAAACACCAAGTGGATATTTGAGAGGTTTGAAAATCACTTTCAGTTACTAAAACATGTTACCTATAAAAACTCCCGAGATCGTTTACGTTGAAAGTAAAGATATCTGTATTATGATTATTTTTCTAAATGATGAAAACTGTATATATTATAATCATAATAGAATATAAAATGAGAAAATAACGCAAACTAAATCATTTCCCATATTCCGACGACGAGTTGTTGTAAGAACATGGTACCTTGTTTACATTTCTAAAAATAATCTGGTTTGGGGAATCCCCAAATACGGGTCACGCATTCTGTGCATAATAAAACAATGAACATTCATTGTTTTAAATATTTGGCATCTTCTTCTTATATAAAAATAAATAAAAAAATGTATTTATTTCAATTACCTAAAATCTTTAATTTTTATATATCGCAGAAAATAATAATGTAGATCCGCAGAAACTCATGTAACAATCTCAAACCCATATCATATAATGGACCGGCTTAGTGCCGGCCCATAATTATATACAAGTCTAAATTGAAAACAACGTTCAAACCTATGATTGCGTTGGATAAAAACCGCAATTTTTATACGTGTGCATGCAAAACAAATTTCTTGTTAGAGGGGTCTAAATACAGCACAAACAACATTTTCCAAAAGACCAAAAAAGTGAAAAAGTATATTTTAACAAAACGCATTTGACTAACAGGTCGAACAACAATTGTTCTTAAACCCTGCTGACTGTCATTGGCGATTGCCAAATAAACGGATCACCGATGTAATAAATGGATCTTAATTATAAATTTAATACTAAACAGAAAACAATAAACTTGCGGAAAAGATGGTATACCGCAAACAAAAGGTGCAAAGGTTTTTGTGCACCATATCCGGATTTCGACAATTAATGTCTCTTCAGTGATGTTAGGGATCGAAACGGTATTTGGAAAGCCATACAATTTACCTCAATTTAGGATAGACTCTTGAATTTTGAGGAGTCAAAATAGGATGCACGGATCATATAAACCCGAAGGCAAATATAATACAAGCCCAAACGAAAAATATAAACAAGTCTAAATTGAAAACAACGTTCAAACCTATGATTACGTTGGATAAAACCGCAATTTTATACGTGTGCATGCAAAACAAATTTCTTGTTAGAGGGGTCTAAATACAGCACAAACAACATTTTCCAAAAGACCAAAAAAGTGAAAAAGAATATTTTAACAAAACGCATTTGACTAACAGGTCGAACAACAATATATATATATATATATAGTCATTTTATAAATGATCTTCTTGACATGATGTCTTAAGACAAATTGTTCCTATGATAGATCTAAATTTACAAACAAAATTTTAGAAAATCTAGATTCAAAACCGAAGTGTGTTACATGAAGCAGCGAAAAAAGGACGTTTTTAAATGACTGATTGTTGTTTGTGTGAATCCAGTAGCAAATATTTTTTACCTATTCAACAGTTTGGGACAAAACCCATTTTTTTCTTTGTTCGATGTGTAGTATGGACCAATTTACTCAAAAACAAATAATGTGATATTCATTCGTGAATGGTTCAGTAAGCACATCTCGTCTTATTTTATGTCGCAAGTCATGAACCTCGCTGGTAGTTGTCGTTTTTTTTTTTTTTTGTCATATTTTGGCTTTGTATTGTTAATGGCAGATGTTTTGTTCTTTCTGTAAAATTGATTTACGACTTCATAAACTGGGGACAACTTAGAGCTTGATATATTGAATAAACACCTGCCTATTGTTTTGCTCTCAAGATGTTTTTTGTTTATTTTTGTCATTGGGTTTTTACCTCATTGACGTTAACACAAATACACTCCATACATGTATATTCGTTTAATCATAACATATATCTTTTGATTTGGCTTATTTTTTTAACAAACATCCGTTTTTGGTGGGGTTCATGTTGCTTTTTCTTTAATTTTCTGCGTTGTGTTTTGTGGAGTTGTTCGTCTTTTCGTCGTTTTTAGTTGTTTTTTTTTTTTTTTGTTATGGTATAAAACCGCCTCGATTGTCTCGTGATAGCATGTTCGCCTCGAGTTCGGGACGTCGTGGTTTCAAACACCGGCCGGGTAAAACCAAAGACTTTAAAATTGGTATTTGCCGCTTCTTTGCTAAGCACACGGCATTAAGGAGTACGAGCAAAGACTGGTCGGCTCAGAGTCAGAATAATGTGATCGGGTGAGGTGATGTGTCTTCCTGGGGACTGTTACCTTGTGAACTAGTACGTTACAAATCCGGCTCAGCGTGTCGGTCTAGTACAAAGCAGGTTTAATGTACATATTCCATTACATGTTCTCGTCCTGAATATGCATCTTAATTTGCCGCTGGACGATAAGCAGCCATTCATCATCTAACATATATCTTTTAATTAGTCCCCTGCCGACGAAATCGAAGGGGATTTTAGGTTTCCACTTCGTTCGTCTGTCTGTACATTTAAGATATAAATCGTATCAAAATATTTAGAAAACTGAGGCCGTAGAATCTGAAAGAGAGATAGAACATTTTCAGAAAGATGTTAATAAATATGTTAGTAGTCTCAGATTATGAGTATGTAGTGAATTTCTATTTCTTACTTAAATTCTTCAATTACAACAAAATTTGTTACCTACTTTCATGATGGAAACTGAATTGAATTAAAACTACACACATTTTTGAAAAGTATAGTACTGTGTATTAAATGAATATCCATAAACAAGTAACAGTTTAGCTGAGTGTAAAAAATGATGTCTTTCCAGCATTTTTTTATTTTTTTATTATTATTATTGTAAGTAGAAGCATTGGGTGTGGGTCGCCCACGTCATAACGGAATATTAAAGACGTATCAAAAATTCCACAATTGACTCCAACATATTATCTTGAACCATTGAAATATATTCTTTTACAATTAATCATGTAAGGAAACTTAATTAATATTATCAGTCGTTTTATAATACGGAAAGGGGTATAATATTAAGTGAACTTTCTAGAAAACCTGCAAAAACAAAGACATCAAACCATTATTCCCAATTATTATAATTCTTCATGTCCAACACACAATAAATATTGACAACACATGAATAAAAAATTGAAATGAAGTTTGAAGCAAAATATTATGACAAATGACATATAAATATGGCATCTGAATCAAATGTTAGACACTTTTGCTAAATAACCAGATACGGATTCATCAAATGATCTATAATTTTTGCATGTTTGAAATACGGAATTGATCAAATCTTGTAAAAACATTTCAAAGCCCACCCCCTCTGAAGTATTGAAAATTTGAATACCCCCTTAATTCCTCCCCTTTTTCATGTTACAAATTACCAGTCCTTATGAAAAGATCTTTTCTGAAAACATAACATTATTCATTTTACAAGATTTTCTATATGAAGTCAATATATAATCATTTGATTCTTCATTGAAATATGTTTGTCTTCCTTTCTTTTAAAATCCAAGTTATATTCTAAAAATACCATCGGTGATTTTATAATCTATTTTTACACACAGGATAACACTATTAGCTGATTGGTTATTAGTTTAAACAATATTTATTCAGATAAATTATCACAACGATACCAAATAATTGAAACAAATAAATAATAAGGATTCAGAAACAAGCACAAATTTGCTTTTACAAATCTGTCTCCTTATTGGTTATTGAAATGTTTATTTACCTTGAACATGTTGAACATTCTTTGTATTAGAATTAAGATCTGATGTCACACGACTTTGAGTAAAGTTTTAGAACACTGCAAAATCGCTTGATAATTATTGTTTGACAAAGACTTGAACAAGAAAGTTTAAAATATAGTTATAGTATATTATCACAGAATGGCGACATACAGATTGAACAAAGTAAGGGTTGGAATAAGTGATGAACTAGTAAAGATGTCAATTTGACAGAAACCAAACGAAACAAATAACCAATAAAAGAGGGGCTAAAGATACCAGAGGGAAAGTCAAACTCATAGATCGAAAATAAACTGACAACGCCATGGCTAAAAAATAAAAAGACAAACAGACAAATAATAGTACACAAGACACAACATAGAAAACTAAAGACTAAGCAACACGAACCCCACCAAAAACTGGGGGTGATCTCAGGTGCTCTGGAAGGGTAAGCAGATCCTGCTCCACATGTGGCACCCGTCGTGTTGCTCATGTTATTACAAATCCGGTAAATAGTCTAATTCGGTAGGTCACATTCGTGGTGAAAAAGGAAGTGGATTGTAATTAAGACATAAGGAACATATCCGATATTATCTGTGAAACAGATATTCCATAACGGTCAACCAACTCGTGATGGCGTCCGTAAAATTTACGAAGAAATGATTTCAACTTCACCATTTGGAACTCTTGGTTTAATAGCTTCCTTGTGAGCAGCAACCCTCTATCATGGAAATCATGATAGGAAATACAAGCCCGGAAATATCGTATCAGTTGGGAGATAAACTATTATAGGCTAACATACAGCTTCAACAATAACTAATAAACTATTATAGGCTAACATATAGCCTTCAACAATAACCAATAAACTATTATAGGCTAATATACAGCCTTCAACAGTAACCAATAAACTATTATACGCTAACATAAGCCTTCAACAGTAAACAATAAACTATTATAGGCTAACACACAGCCTTCAACAATAACCAATAAACTATTATAGGCTAACACACAGCCTTCAACAATAACCAATAAACTATTATAGGCTAACATACAGCCTTCAACAATAACCATTATAATCAGTAAAATATTATAGGCTAACACACAGCCAATAAACTATAGGCTAACATACAGCCTTCAACAATAACCAATAAACTATTATGGGCTAACATACAGTCTTCAACAGTAACTGAACTATTATACAACAACAGTAACCAATAAACTATTATAGGCTAACACAGCCTTCAACAATAAGCAATAAACTATTATAGGCTAACAATTTAACAATAACCAATAAACTATTATAGGCTAACATACAGTCAACAATAACTTCAACTATTATAACCAATAAACTATTATAGGCTAACATACAGCCTTCAACAATAACCAATAAACTATTATAGGCTAAAAAACAGCCTTCAACAATAATCAATAAACTATTATAGGCTAACACACAGCCAATAAACTATTATAAGGTAACATACAGCCTTCAACAATAACCAATGAACTATTACAGGCTAACATGCAGCCTTCAACAATAACCAATAAACTATTATAGGCTAACATACAGCCTTCAACAATAACCAATAAACTATTATAGGCTAACATACAGTCCAACAATAACCAATAAACTATTATAGGCTAACATACAGCCTTCAACAATAACCAATAAACTATTATAGGCTAACATACAGCCTTCAACAATAACCAATAAACTATTATAGGCTAACATACAGTCTTCAACAGTAACCAATAAACTATTATAGGCTAACACACAGCCAATAAACTATTATAGGGTAACATACAGCCTTCAACAATAACCAATGAACTATTATAGGCTAACATGCAGCTTTCAACAATAACCAATAAACTATTATAGGTAACATACAGCCTTCAACAATAACCAATAAACTCTTATAGGCTAACATACAGTCTTCAACAGTAACCAATAAACTATTATAGGCTAACATACAGCCTTCAACAATAACCAATAAACTATTATAGGCTAACATAAAGCCTTCAACAATAACCAATAAACTATTATAGGCTAACATACATCCTTCAACAATAACCAATAAACTATTATAGGCTAACATACAGCCTTCAACAGTAACAAATAAACTATTAATAGCTAACATACAGCCTTGAACAGTAACCAATAAACTATTATAGGCTAACATACAGCCTTCAACAATAACCAATAAACTATTATAGGCTAACATACAGCCTTCAACAGTAACCAATAAACTATTATAGGCTTACATACAGCCTTCAACAATAACCAATAAACTATTATAGGCTAACATACAGCCTTCAACAATAACCAATTAACTATTATAGGCTAAAAAACAGCCTTCAACAATAATCAATAAACTATTATAGGCTAACACACAGCCAATAAACTATTATAGGCTAACATACAGCCTTCAACAATAACCAATAAACTATTATAGGCTAACATGCAGCCTTCAACAATAACCAATAAACTATTATAGGCTAACATACAGCCTTCAACAATAACCAATAAACTATTATAGGCTAACAAACAGTCTTCAACAGTAACCAATAAACTATTATAAGCTAACATACAGCCTTCAACAATAACCAATGAACTATTATAGGTTAACATACAGCCTTCAACAATAACCAATAAACTATTATAGGCTAACATACAGCCTTCAACAATAACCAATAAACTATTATAGGCTAACATACAGCCTTCAACAGTAACCAATAAACTATTATAGGCTAACATACAGCCTTCAACAATAACCAATAAACTATTATAGGCTAACATACAGCCTTCAACAGTAACCAATAAACTATTATAGGCTAACATACAGCCTTCAACAATAACCAATAAACTATTATAGGCTAACATACAGCCTTCAACAGTAACCAATAAACTATTATAGGCTAACATACAGCCTTCAACAATAACCAATAAACTATTATAGGCTAACATACAGCCTTTAACAATAACCAGGTGTTTATACAATATGTCAAGCTTTAACTTGTCAAGAGAATAAAATTGTGTGATGAATTTTAATATGCAAACTATCAAACTCTGAAATAAATACCAAAATGAGCAAAAATTGAAAAACAATATATGACATATACAACCATGAAAGATATTTACCAAAAAGACTGAAAAAATATATAAGATTCCATGGAAAAGTCTATAGTACAGAAGGTATAGTTTATAAATTTCATTAGTTTGTTTAATCATACCGGTATTAGAACGATTCAGACCTGTCGCCAAGAAATTTTGTGAATATTTTGTCTGCATAAATAATTGTTTGGTATAGTGTACCTTTCATATACTTTTTTGAAGTTGAAAAGACCATACTAAAAAAATCGATAAAGAGGTTAATTTTGTATATTGTAATGACAACGTTTAAGGTAAAACAAAATATTCAGCTTGTAGGTAATTGAATTTATCCTGATTAACAGGAAAGGTGTGATGGTTTTGCTATTTCCTTTAGTAGTCCAGAAGCTAAGTCCTATAAATTGGCTTTATTCATCACTTTACGGTAAAAGCATGAAACTTTGCACAGTGTTAGTTATGATGCTAATGAACATTGTTGGATATGTAGCCACGAAAAAGAAATCCAATATGGCCACCAAATTAAAGATGCCAACATAAGGGACTGGGAATACAATACCATACACTTAATGAGATCTACCAATATGCCACAGTTTAGTACATATTGGCGTAGGGTATCAAATGAAATCCCAGGGTATTAGTTTTTTTTATTAAATATCAGGTTTTCAGCATGTTGCTCACGATTATTCTTACAATTGAAATGTATACCCCTAACCCATGACAAATCGACAAAATGCTAAAACAAATGTATTCATTGTTTCAAATACACAAAATAGAAACACTAATTGAAAATTTTATGTATTTTGATAGTTATTGTTATAACTGAATATATTTGGTTGCATTTGACCTGCTTGAAGTATTTTTTGTAGTAAGAATACCAGGAAGATGGGAAATTTTAACATTTGGAGAATTTTCCAAATTATTACCATATTTTGCCTTCTTTTACCCAATTAAAATTTTACTCATTATTTTGATTGTTATCATTTTATGGAACAATGTTTAAGCTTTCTAATGACCACAAAAATGGGGAAATTTAAAAGAATAAAACCTTAAAACATTGAAAATATTACCCCTACCTAACTTATTTCAACTGAAAATTATTATGAATTGCAAACACTGAACACCTTTAATCATTCTATTAAAGAATTGTCTGGTATAAATCAGAATTGTTCCCATACAAAAGACGAATATCAGCCTCTGGCTCGCCTAATGCTATTTTTGTTGATTCAGTTTTGAAAATGAGAGAAATTTCGAATTTATAGATTTTCCAAAACATCTCAAGTTTATCATTTTATCCTTTTGAAATAAACAAAAATATGTTGACATTAAAAAGATTTGGCCTTCTTGTATGCAACAAATGTTTTGACATTTTACGAACCCCAGACATCTATCACTTCCTTGTTCAAAATATTACAGCACTGAAAAATATAACTCCTACCCCTGCCAAATTTGATCAAAAACACACCAATTTGATAAATGAAGGGTAAAACATCACATAGGTAGACAATGTTTTGAGTCATAGAACTTGCATCCAAATCAAACATATGCATTTTTGTTACTCTTGTTTGTTCCCATTTATTGTCGTTGCCACAAATTTTAAAAAACAGACCATTTCTGATTTAAAACTTTTCAGATTTTTTTTTTTTTTTTTTTTTTTTTTTTTTTTCTTATCCGTCTGAACCCAAAATTCTTATGTAAATCCCAAAATTTATACATTTCTTCGGTGAAATTAGGTATTTGGCGTCTTATAAGCGTAGTAGATCAAGTTTTATGTCAAACAAAATTTTATCAAAACGGAAAACAATACCATACCAATTCAAATTTGAGCAGAAATGTATAAATTTGACTGAGAAAAGCTTGAAATCATAATCATAGTTTCGTTCAATTTTTAAAAAATTTGTATCCAATACTTATATTCAAGGCATCCCAGATTGTTTAAAGCCATTTCTGTAACGGCAGAATATATAAACATGTATAAAAAAAAACCAGCCCATTTCAGATTTTCAAAGTGTTCAGATTATTCCAAATTTTGACTTTTTCACTTTTCTTAAATCAATTTGTCAACATTGAATTTGATTGGGTCAATGAATCAGTAATGTATTGGAGTTTATAGAACAAAAAGTCCATTAATCTGCGATTTTATCAGCAGAGTTATTCAAAGTTCTGCATGTAAACATTTAAAAGCAAATACATTACTGTCTTCATTGAGGCCATCAAATTTTAGTCAATATAACTATTCACTTTCCATAAAGATGTAGGGGAAAATGGGAGTTAACAGGGTAAAATTGGTAAAATATATTATGGCATTTATAAAAGCCAATACCTTTCGAGTAAACAAAAGCATGTTAATGTTAGATGGATATATATGACAGTCTTTTTTTAAATCAGGAAAATCTGCAAATCCGAAATTACCGTTTTTTTTTAATTTACTCTGTTAACAAAAAAAAAACTCTGAAAGATCTAGGCGTCTTAAATTTATGCACTTAGTATTACATTTATTCTTCCGTCAGGCAATCGGCGCAAGTTTTTATTTATTGGCTATCATTTAGGGTCCTTTGTTTTGCTTTCAAATGTTCGGCTATGAGCGTTCTTCATAAAGGTAAAGCTAGAAAAGCGCTTATGACGCATGGAATTTATAAAGTGATGCTTTCATTTTTTTTAAACCAAATAATTGTTTCGTTTGTGTACTAAATAAAATTGAGAATGGAAACGGGGAATGTGTCAAAGAGACAACAACCCGACCAAAGAGCAGAAAACAGCCCAAGGACACCAATTGATATTCAACACAGCGAGAAAATCCCGCACCCGGAGGCGGGCTTCAACTGGCCCCTAAACATAAATGTATAATAGTTCAGCGAAAATGGACGCCACACTAAACTTCGAAACATATAAATGAACCAAAATTAGAACAAATACATACAAGACTAACAAAGGCCAGAGGTTCCTGACTTGGGACAGGCGCAAAAATGGGGCCAGGGTAAACATGTTTATTGAGATCTCAACCCTCCCCTATACCTCTAGCCAATGTAGAATAAACAATCACACAGCAATAAGCGGGGTAAAACTCAGTTTCAAAGAAGTCCGAGTCCGATGTTAGGTAACAGGAGAAACTAAGCAAAATGACAATGATCAATATAAATTAACAAATAACTACTAGCAGTTACGGACATGCCAGCTCCAGACTACAATTAAGCTGATTGAAAGATTATGTCTTCATCATATGAAAATTAAGCACAATCCCTACCGTTATTTAGTATTATACCATCATAAAATATACGAGAAGAATATAACCCGTACCATGCCAACAACTGATTTTAGAATAAATGTGTTTATTTCCGATTCAAGTACCCTACGAATGAATCAATATTTATTCCAAAAATGCCATCTTTAATGATCTGACAACAGGATCGCAACTATGTCCCTTCTGAATAAGTCTGTTTAAAGGATTGGTTAGCTTTTGACTTTTTTGTGCTTTGTATAGAATATGTCATAAAAGATGGGATGTGAAATACCTGAACGTTGATTTATATTTACGAATGATGTCATTGTACCGATGATAAGATTAAGTAAACGTTTTGACAAGTTTGTGATATCGATATATATTTTGGTGTTTCTTAACAATTGAAAGAACTTTTTTTTCTTTTTCAATTTTTTCATGGGGTAGGGGGTATATCTTTCAATTCTGAGAATAATCTTGAACAAAAACCTAAAAACCTGGTAATATTTAGAAAGCTCATAACATGGGCTTTCATTTGATACCATACATATGTACTGAACTGTAGTATATTGGTAGATCTCATTAAGTGTATGGTATTGTATTCCCAGTACCTTATGTCGGCCATCTTTAATTTGGTGAAGCGCTTCGAACGCATGGAATTATTTAACGTGTTGTTTTCATTTTTCATATCTCATCTTATTATTTTATTTATATATGATAAGTTTGTATACGAAAAAACACTAGATAACTAATGCCGTTGTTTGTTAACCTTGCAAATCAGCATTGCTAATAGAGACGATTTAACCATATTTTATATACTTGCAATACAATTATCTAATGTGTAATTTTACTTTTCAGTCTTCGAACGTCACCTCGATAGTTAATTAGATAGCGTCTAGACTAAAATACACACGAAATAATGACACATATTATCGAAACCCATGCATTGTAAATTGTTTATTTTAGACTTTTTATAATTTGGATATACGTTTTAGTATGTTATAATTCAAATATGAGAATTTGAGTAAAATCGAGGAAAATGAATTTGACAGCTAATGCCCCTTTAATTACATGACGATTTAAAAGGCCATTTGTTAATTGTTAACTGTATGAAAAAAATAGAGGAAATCATTTGCCGTCAAATTTTCAACTCCAAAATAAGGACACGGACATTCGTCTGCTTTTTTAGGTTCACTATTTATATAATATCAACTTATAACAGTTTTTTTTTTTAATTTTGAAACAGAGCAGCGAACATCCTTAAATAATAAATATAGATTATGGCTTGACGTGTGTCGTGTTCTAGTATCATCCAGGACTTCAAATGAATTGGCTTTACCTGCATGTCATCAGGTCTAAAACAATATAATGACGACGTGTAAAATAAAATTCTTTAGTAACATTATCAATGTGGTCCGATAACATAGCTCTCTCTTACATGATGGTATGATGTTATACTAAAACCCATATCGGACTTTTCAGTTGATTAAAAGTTAAAGCCTGACATTCATTTGAGGAAAAGTGAAATCAAATATATGTAAAACTTGAAGGACTATGGCAGATTATATACATCCAAGAGCAATATAACCAGGGGCGGATTCCGAAATTATAAAAGGGGGCGTAATATTCGAAAATGGAATATATATGGTATATAAAAATTGGACGATTTTATTCAAAAAGAATACTTTTGTCCGATCAAAGGGAGAGGGGCGAACTCCCTCTACAGCCCCCTTGAATACGCCACTGATTATACTAATCAATTTCCGAATGTTATATACGAATACGAAAACGAATATATATGTAGTATTATAAGCTGCTTAAAATTCTGAGGTACCAGCATATTTCTATTTTTTGTATAATTTCTGTAACACAACGGATACATAAATCCACCTTTTCCATAGAATCTGCATGTTTGATGATAATTGTATACCGTTACTTAAAGTACAGTGTACTATGTAATTGAAATTAGCCATGTAGTGGGAAAATATAGGAAACAATAAACATGTACAATTATCGTCTAGCGCATGCGCCTGTAATCAAAATTTGAGAAACAGCATCGAATGAACCCTAAGATAAAGCTTCAAGTCAATTTTGAATCTAGAATTTAACACGGCCGGTTCCTTAAATCATTTGATACAATTGATACTTGAGGAGTACTAAGAGTATTTGTTTTCGCTGTTCACGGTCCATTAGATATATAGCTCTATCTCTAAAGCTCAAACTGTGGAACAGTTTACTAGTATCAAATTGATTGATGTTTCTCTGTGCTTTTGTAAATTTAACATGGAACTTTAGGATAAGAACAAATTATCAATATAAATTCCAATGGGAAGGTCCAACATAGTAGGTCGACCGGGATGAAGAGTTGGTAATTTCTACTGCCATTGAAAAAGAAGGTTTGTTTGATTGAGGGATTTGTTAATTGCAGCATTGAGAAGGCAACCAACAAATCACCCAAAGAGTTGATGCAAGGGATTAAGGGGGTGGGGTTTCAAATGACGCTGATGTAAACAATTACAGGTCACTATACGACCTTCAACAATGACAAAAATGCATACCGTATAGTCAGCTATAAAAATGAAAAATGTGAATCAATTCAAACGAGTAATCTAACGGTCTAATTTATAACATTTCAAGTTACGAAAAAACAAATATGATAGACACGAGCCAACGACAACAACTGAATTACAGGCTCCTGACTTTGGACATGTTTTTTTGTTTAGACTCATGACCATTTGGAGATAGACATGCTATTACCGACAAAAGTGTTTTGTATCGTTGTTATCTTATTGACATTTACGCACGTTCACGCCTCTTGTATTTTTGTAAATCAAACATTTATCTTGAAATTCAATACATGTATAGATGAGGACTTCATTGAAGACGTAAAATAGAGGTTCAATTAACGATATTAACAGAAACAAGGATCGCTATGCCTCGCCATTGCGACATTAATTTGTTACAAAATGTCTTAGAGCAATGCTAATGATCTTTATAATAATTTTTTTCCAGCACAAAAGTCCATACGCTGGAGGGGCATTTTTCGTTCGAATAATGTTTCCAAGTGATTATCCTTTCAAACCCCCAAAGGTATGTATATTTATTGTAACATTGTTTTTCTGTAGGTTATACATATCCGATCTGAGACGGTAAATTTTCATATAAAAAAAAATGATAGCGACAACGATGAAGTAAATTCATGATAATTTCCTCCAATTAGATCGTACATTTAACAATCCGAACTGAGGCTGTGAAAGAAATTCTAGATTTATATCTTGTAATCATAATATTTGAATAAGATTCGAACCATTTGACTGAGTTCAAATGTGTAAAATGTCTCAACTTTTTAAGAAGAGTTGTGTTTTGTCAATATAATAGAATTCTATATGACTGTTATACAAGTGAAAGGTTTAGTTAGCTATACAACCAGGTAGGAATATGACGATTGTTTTCCATTCATTTGATTTGTTTGAGTCTTCCCTCTCTTCAAATTTTCAAAAATTTGGATGAGAACCTAGGATTTTGTATAATGGCTTCACGTAAACAAGTGAAAAATGAGTTACCACAATGATACAAATTAACACCTAAATGAGAAAAAAAATATAAAGTAGTAAAACTAGCAAAATTGATAATTATTTTAGCCACAAAACATTAGGACAATTATGCATAAACATTACCTTACATTAAACCAGTCATCTGAGTTTACTATTTATTAGTATTGTGAAAATTCTATGGAAAAGAGATGGTGTAAATTTATAAACTTATGATAAGCAAGATTGTGTTTTAATAATTTTTCTGTGATTTGATTGATGAATTGTTTTAATAATTTCAGGTTAAATTTACAACAAAAATATACCATCCAAATATTAATGGAAATTCAGAAGAAATATGTTTAGATGTGTTACGCTCACAATGGTCGCATTGTTTAACTATATCAAAATGTAAGCTTATGTTTATTGTTTTACTTTCTTTTTAGTTAAAAAAAAAATTAGCTAAGAGTAAATTAAAATTTCAAAACGAAACTCGAAAGTCAAAAATACCAACGGGACCAGCAAGATTTTATTTAATGATTTTTTGTCGATTTTCATCTTTAAATCGGTGATTTCTTTATTACAATACAACAAAGCTTGAGATGACTATGAAATCCCGATATACTGCGTTTAAAAATACAACTGACAGTTCATTATCTTTTTTTTACTTCATAGCTTTTAGTTGCATCTTTTACCATTGATTTCTGGTGAATACTAGAACCAGTCGTAATTATCCGTAAAAAGAAAAAAATAAATCATAGGTCAAACAAAAACAAACAACACCATGACCAAAACGCAAAAGACTTCAATCAATCAACCACAAAACGATACAAAGAAAACTTAAGATTGTGTAATACAAGCCCTCCAAAAACCAGGCGTGAACTCAGGTGTTCCAGAAGGTTTAGAAGTTCCTGTTTCATTAGAGACATTTACCTTTAGTGTCAAATTAGTTCACAGGTGTTCTATTTGCTCGATTGTTTTTGGTAGAATAGAATATTGGTGAATTAATTGAAATTAAAAACCTACCAAGTACATCAAATTTTAAAAGGGATCATTATTTCGTTGCCGGTTGCAATGGAGAAAGAAATATGTGTTGAAGGGGAAAAGCCTCGATGTGGTATTTAAAAAGCTAAACACGGGTGCACTAAACAACCGATTCTGAACATTGATTTTTTAAAAAATAAACTGAATGACAGAAAACTATCTTTCCTAACCTGTTGCGTTTAAATTAATGAATATTAGCTTACAAGTGCTTCCTTTAAATATTTGTTATTATACTTATATTACATTGGCTTGGAAATATTCAAACCCTATACTTATTGGTTACTGTATATACAACAAGTATGTGAATCAAAATAATACTTAACAAATTTGGAGTAGGCCCGGTAAGAGCACTTTTTGCCCCAAAATATAGCATTTTTACAAATTTGTTGAAAAGTACACTTATAGCTATTTATTGGAAAGTAGAATAATTCTGTTCCATAAATATGAGCTGTTTTTGACAATACAATGCACATGCATCTGGTACTAGCATCATAAATTCATGCAAAATTACTGAAATATTCTCAATTTTAGGATTTGTGCTTATTTTAAGACGGTTTTTGTCTAAAATGGAAATGGCCGCATTTGTCTTCAGTCTTGATATTTAAATATATGTTGTGATTGATGATAGAACATAACATATATAAAGGTTGAGACTGAATACGAATGTGGCCACTTACATTTTAGACAAAAAACATCTGAAAAGTGACGTTTTATGGCATATTTGATAGAATTTTCATATCTAAGCTTGAACTTGAGCCTCTTTAATGACCAAATAATTTCAAATCTTTTACATAAACTAATTGAATCGACTGAAGTAGACACTTTAGTGTTTAAAAAATGCCAAAAATCTTTCATCAGATGTACTAATTGTAGGCCAAAACTAGCCCTTACCGGCTTCTCCTTTCGTTGGTACAAAGCGCTGTAATTGAATAACCTTTATTAGTAACGCTCAATCCTAAGAATTGGAAAGCCAGAGATGTAAAAATACGTAGAAATGTAGATGCTATATAACCGGCCGGAAGGGACCTCAAATGAATAGCCAAATACATCTATCATGCCTATGGTTAACTTTGCCTATACGAGATTGAACCATGTAATTTCTAAACAATTTCTTAATTTTAGAAATGTATACTTCAACAATATGTACAAGTATGACCATTACTTGCAATATATATCTCAAATACTAGTATGCAATTGCTTTCATAATAAATAAGTTTTGGATTTTTTTTCTATTTTAGTATTACTTTGTATAAAATCGTTATTAACAAGTCCAAATCCTGATGATCCACTTGTTCCAGATGCTGCAAAACTTTATAAATTAGATACGAAAAAAAAAAACAATAAAACAGCGACAGAATGGACACGAAAATATGCCATGTGACATGTGTTCAACTGAAATTGTAAATAAATGGTTTTCGATTAATTTTTTATCTTGAAACTTTATTATTCTACTGTTGTTTATTGTAACGTTTTATATTATGTTTTTTTTTTTTTTATTTCTTCATTTTGTTACTGAATTCATATATGTTTACAGACATTTTATTGACGTAAATTTTGTTTTATATATTTGAAAAGAATTGTAATAAGATCACTATTTAAGGCATATTACTTTTCATTTTTTACACAAGTTGTCGTCGTTTTTTTTTTTTTTTTTTTTGACCTTTTGATTGAATTTGGTGAAGTTTATTTTCTCCACCCTTCTATTAATCCATGTTGTTCAGTGAAGGCATTGTTTAAATGCAATTATGATTAAAATGTCTTGATAAGTAGTTTCAAATTCTTACAAGATTGTTCCAAATATATTGTACAATTATTTTGATTATTTTTTTTTTCTGAAAATATTCACATAAGTAACATTCTGTAGTGACACAAAATGGATCAATAATACTGAAGGACCTGGTATACTAACAAGTGTAAACTTATGTACCGGCTGTCTCGATATAATTTAGAAAAAAATCTACCTAGTTTTTATTAGACCCATTCCCATATCACGGAAGTCTGGGATAATTGTGGGTTATGTTATTCAAATAAATAAGAACATTTACAATTCGAAGTCGCAAGAATTGTAGTAGGTCTACCAATTTTCTCTAAAACTGAAACTCTTAACACTGAGGTTGGCTGGGAATATTTATATGAAAGAAGACAAAGAGGAAGAAAATTACAGATTTTTTTATAATATGAATCAAAAACCGAGTACCTGTGTTATCTTGTCCTTCCATATGTACAGAGTACAACAAACTATTCTTTGCGATACGGTCAAAATATCATTGTTCCATTTTGTAGACTTTTTTCCTTTCTAATGAATCTTTTATTCTATCCACAATACAAGAATGGAATACGCTTCATTTAAAAATTTGTAACATCGACTTTACATCTAATTTAAGAAATAATTAAACCAAAGTAAAGTTACAACGTATTATCTGTACGGTCCGAGGTAAATGAATATTATTTAAACTCAGTTGCGATATTCCTCCTCATTTTTAAATTTGACGTTTTCAAGGTTAACTTTTTAAGGGATCCTTCATGTCAGTGTGGGTCTGATATTGAGGATGTTTATTATTTCTTTTTTGTTTGTCCAAAATACACTTTAACTTTACTCAACATTATTGTCTCTGCGTTGTTAGTTTTGCCATAGGCGTTGTCGGTTTCTATCCGCCTTATGAGTTTTGAATGTTCCCCTGTTTTCTTCCGCCTCTTTTTCTTAAATACTTGTAACATGTGTTATGTGCGTAACGTAAGGGACGTGTGATACCTAAAAACAATACCAAAAGCGATTATAATCATGTAATCACATTGCAGGGTTCATTTTTTATAAATCACTAGAAAGTAACCTGCGCATATAGAATGCCTTCGATTTTTAAGGAACGACTATTTGATATTCGGCCGAGGAGTGGGGGTTAGAGATTTTAAGGAAAGGAACTACCCATTTTCACCTGTTGCTAGTCCGGCTTATGTTTTCGTCAAGCGAAAATTACTTTACTTTTGTACACAAATGTTTCATGCATTTTCTATGGCAGAATCTTTATCTTGCTATTTATTTTTTTCAGTCTTTATTAGCCCAGAATATTCATTTCAAACATCCTCCTGTCTCCCCCTCTAGAAGATCGAATGGGTTTTCCCTTTATTTTTCTTATTTTCCCTTTGAATGCATTTACCAGTAAAAAAAATAGTCTTTTAATTGAAAAAATCACTGTTGATAAACAAAGGCAAATCAAAACATGGAAATTAAATGTTTTCGACAGTCTTATTTGTTTAATTGGATTGTTGCAAAATGAGACCACACCAATGACATCAAAGTGTATCATAAATACCCGAATTGTCAGTAATTATTGATTACAAGGGATAACAAAAGGGTCGGAAAGGCAGTACAACAGTAAAAAATGACTGGATACGTCCTTACATCTAAGTACGTAGTATATATATTTGTGACGTCACAGACTTTCTAGAAATTTCTATATTTAGTAAAATTTAATTTCCAAAAATACATACAAAATGCAGTTTGTAAATAAACGCTGAAAGGTTTATGCTTGTATGGTATATATACTAATGCGAGTTCAACCCGATCAATCTAAGGGAGCAACCATTTAACTTCAAGGGGGGAGAGGGGGGTTATGGTTTTTTGTCTGAGTCAGAAATTTTTTTCGCGCAAAGTGCGATGAAATTTATTTAGTTTTTCAACGCTATCAATCAAATTATTTTTTTCAATATTTAACACTATAAGGTATGGGGAAAATCTGGATTCAGAATATTTTTTGTCATCTGCTTGACCAGAATAATTTTTTTCATCAAATTGGGGATCAGAATATTTTTTTAGAAAAAAACTTTTTAAATATTACTCTCAATTTGATTTACTAATGAAAAAATTATAGACCTATTCTAAAAATAATACCGGGGGTTTCCTGATCCTTGATTTAATACGTTTTGGATCATGATTAATTTTGTTTCCTAGAAAATGTATACAAATGGCGGAAATTCGATTGAAAAAGGTTAGTTATCACATAGTAAACATCACCTTTTTTCATACAACCAAACAAAACGAAAACGAAAACAACACCAACTTACAATTTATTTCATCATGTTATATTTATTAATAGTTTATGAAATAAGGTCAACTTTTTAAAGGTATTAGATATAGATTTAAACTAGAGGCAAAAGAGAGGCGAAAGATACCAAGTCGATAATAAACTGACAACGCCATTGAAAATGCAGAAAGACAAAAAAATACAACATTTTATAGGGGTTATTGCTTTAAAATGACAATTTTTGATTACCTTTTGTGTATTTTGCTTTTTATCCCAAACACCGTTTTTTTTATAAAGTGGCAGAAAATTTAAACAACATTTGTAAATTAAATCAGACAAAAGCGTTTGATAAAATGTAAAAGCATGATGTTTGAGAGATATATAATAATTAATTTGTATAATTTTAGCCTGTACAGTTTAAAAGATATTTTGGTCATTTTTTTTTTTTTTTTTGTCAATGAATTTGTAAGTGTGTAGAATTTGTAAATGTGTAAGTGTTTAACAAAGACACATAAAGGAAAGAAATTAAATTTTAATCATATTAGTTTAAGTGGGTCGATGAACAAGAAAACACCACTTATAAAACCTGATCGTTAAAACCCGAATTTATTAACTGTTAGTAGTAACTAATAATTACACAGAAACTTAAGGATCTGAAATGATGTTATTATCAAACTTAAGAACACTAAAACACAACTGAACTGGATAAGTCCTTACATCTAGCATGTCTAGTATGACTATTTGTAATGTCAAAAACATTCCAGACTTATTTTCTATTTTTTGGAAACTTTATTTTAAAAAGTAAATACAATATACACTTGTAATTACACGCATAAATATTTATATACTCTAATGCGAGTACAATCTCAACTATCTGAATTACGGGTGTTGTACATCTCTTTAAGTAAATGCCACGCAATTTCCAGAAAATTGGGAAAATCTGTTAGTATAATAGATAGAAAAGAATTATTAGGGATATCGTACAATATAGTTCATGCGAATGCGATTTTTTATTTTCTTTTTCAATATTACTCTCAATTAGATTTACAACTTAGAATGTTGTGTATCAATTCTAAAAATAATAGAATTTTTCTGACCTTTAAATTCTTTTGTATGCTATTTGTATGGCATATTTTAGTTTTAATATTGATTCATTCATAGGGTCTTTGCATCGGAAATAAACACATTAATTCTAAAACCAGTTGTTGGCATGATACGGGTTATGTTCTTCTCATATATTTTATGACGGTATGATTCTAAACCCCTAACGGGAGGGGTTGTGCTTGATTTTCATATGATGAAGACCTAATCTTTCAATCAGTTTAATTGATGTCTGGAGCTGGTGTAACTGCTAGTAGTCCTTTGTTACTTTATGAATCATTGTCATTTTGCTTAGTTTCTTTTGTTAGCTATTCTGACGTCGGACTCGGACTTCTTTTAAACTGAGTTTCACTGTGCGTATTGCTGTGTGTTTGTTTTTTCTACATTGGCTAGAGGTATAGGGGGAGGGTTGAGATCTCACAAACATGTTTAACCCCGCCGCATTTTTGCGCCTGTCCCAAGTCAGGAGCCTCTAGCCTTTATTAGTCTTGTATGATTTTAAATATTAGTTCATTTATATGTTTTGGAGTTTAGTATGACGTCCATTATCACTGAACTATTACACATTTATGTTTAGGGGCCAGCTGAAGCACGCCTCCGGGTGCGGGATTTTCTCGCCGTGTTGAAGACCCATTGGTGGCCTTCGGCAGTTTTCTACTCTTTGGTCGGGTTGTTGTCTCTTTGACACATTCCCCATTTCCATTCTCAATTGTATTTCAATATCATTTACGAGAATACTAAATTTTTCATAAATGTATACAAATGGCGGAAATTCGATTGGAAAAAGTAAGTAATTATATAATGTACAAAACCCCTTTATATAGATTTGCAGCAATACAAGATCTACAAACTTGTTCAGTAAAAAAAATTAAACGACTCCTCATAGGAGATTTTGCCCTTAAAGAAAAGAAGATATCATGACGAGTTTAGACTTTCGCAATCATGTCAACTATATTGAAAACAATAAAAGATTTAACAAAAACAATGATTGCAATACAAAAGTCTACACAAATTTTAATATGACTGAGATCATTAGAATACTCCTTCGAAGAGGTAATAGTACTTCAAAAACAATCTGTGACTTATTTTCGAGTTTTTGCATATTATTTCAAATAAAGGTAACAGTTTTAATCGATTAAGCGAAAACAAATCCCGATCACAAATCAAAACCGAGGGAAACACATCAACTAAAATAGGAAAACAACGTAACAACAGAAACACTGAACTGCAACAAAAACAAACGCTAACATACATAGAAACGGACTATTTGATAACAACCAGTTATATATACTTTTTTGACTGGTGAGCGATTTAGAATCGTATGATCCTCGTTTTCTTGTCCAACCTTGCCAGTTCTTCTTGCGGTGTCTCTAATTCAACAATTGATATTTTATTAATATGATGTGCAATCTTTCTTAAAGGAACATATAGAAATTTCTAAAGATCCTCCTCCAGGTTGTTCAGCCGGCCCATTAGATGATAACAGTAAGTTCGAAACTGTATTTTTATTAATTATAGAAAAGTACTTTTAAGAGGGTTTCTTTATGGACTAGGTCTGATTCTGGTATCAGATTAAATGCACGACCTGTTTTTCACAGATGATAACGGATATGTTCCAAAAGTAGTAACTACAATACCGTCCCCTTTTTCGAATGTGACCTACAGAATTAGACTTATTAACGGGTTTGTACTAACATGATTAACACGTAGGATGCCACCTGTGGAGCAGAATCTGCTTACCCATCCGGAGCATCTGATCTCACCCACAGTTTTTGGTGCTTTGCATGTTGCTCAGACTTTAGTTTTTATGTTGTGTTTTGTGTACTATTGTTAGTTTTTTTGTCTTATTCTTTTTTAGCCATGGCGTTATCAGTTTGTTTTCGACTTATGAGTTTGAATGTCCCTCTGGTATCTTTCGCCTCTCTTCTATGAATTGTTCATTTGAAATTATTCCCGTGTGTTCCGATATGAGAAATGTTTCACATTATTTGAAAGGATACGCAGGGATAGGGTCAATGAAACATCAACTCATCGACACACATATCAAAAAGACACTTAAAGGGCAATTTAACGGCTCAAACAACAAGGTCTCTATATAACACATTCATTTCTAAAGTGTCTCGAGTCTATAGAAGTTCTAATATGACTGAGACCATTAGAATACTCCTTCAAAGAGGTAATTATACTTCAAAAACAATCTGTGACTTATTTTGGAGTTTTTGCTTATTATTTCAAATAAAGGCAACAGTAGTATACCGCTGTTCAACTGTCATAAATCGATTAAGCGAAAACAAATCCCGATCACAAACAAAAACTGAGGGAAACACATCAACTAAGAGAGGAAAACGTAACAACAAAAACACCGAACTGCAACAAAAACAAACGCCAAAATACATAGAAACGGACTATTTGATGAGAGCTACCATATTCCTGACTTGGTACAGGACATTTTAAGACAAAACGGTGGGTTGAACCTGGTTTTATGGCTAGCCAAACCTCCCGCTTATATAGTAATGTTTAAAATACCGCTAAAATGACAACAATACGTGACAGGAATACAGTAGAAATAAACGCAAAAACACTCAGGACATAGAAATACATAGACAAATAATATGAACGTACATTACAACATGTAAAACACAGATAAACAACTGACACCTCCCATAAATTTACGACAGTACACCATGACACCACAATAGAATTAATAACCCTTGCGTGCATAAGACGACCACTGACGACGTTCGTTCATTGATTGGGATAGACATGGTCGCGATAATGATAAAAAGATTTACTGAATCTGAGTCTGATAGGATTAGTTATGATAAATTTAATCAGACAAATGGTTGATAAAATGTACAAGCATGATATTTGATATATATATATATATATAACTAATATGTATGATTTTAGTCTGTACAATTTAAAAGAGATCTAGAAATTTTTGTGGTATCTGTTTGTGAATTTGTTAGTTGCCTATGATTCCGAGTATCCAATGAATCTTTATTTCTTACACAAATTCTTCAATTATAAGGGATACAGGATTACCTTTCTTTTAGTTTTAAACCGTATAAGTACTTTACATTAATTTAATGAATATTCATATAAATATTACAAATAAGAGACCCCAACCCAACGACAAAAGTATTAATTCTACATTTGTTCTTTTCAGTATTTATATGGGAAGCCATGGTAGCGGGACCAGTAAGTACGGACTTTGTCAAAATAAGTTTAAATGGAATAAATCGTTATAGGAATTGTTTATAAATGTCATAATGGATAACTCGTATGCATCTGTTGTCTTATGGAAATAAAATACAGAAGAGAAATACCAAGGAGATTACTTCACTTTTAAAAAACATGCATAAAGAGCTAAGTCTAGATGCAACATCAGTATTGCCTAATTATCGATGTTGACGTCTTTACGATATTAGTCGAGAATGCAAACCTTTTTAATCCAAGTTTAAAAAATTTAGATAGCAAACACTTAATGGTGCATTCAATTGTTCAAATTGAATTATATTGGTAATACAGTTCACTTATCTAATTTGTAGTATGATGATAGAAAGAGTCCTTACGCTGGTGGAGTTTTCTTCTTAGAAATGACGATTCCCAATGATTACCCTTATCGACCCCCAACGGTAAGTTTTTTTTACACGACCGCAAATTTTTTGCGGTCATATAAAACAATGATTTACTTTTAAAAAAAATCTTGAACATGACATATGCATATGAATACAGTAATATATCAATACAAAGCGATTCGGAAACAAGGTTTCCTTATATTTATCCGTCTACCTGGCAAAAGAAAAAGGGAAATAACTGTTTAATAAATACATTTTCATTCGTCAAATCTTTCCTATAAGTTTGTACCGGCGTCGGTGTGTGTTTCCAGGACTTTGTCAAGACTGTCTCACCCAAATCGCGATCCTAACAATAAAAAAAAAGACGCTATATGCCAAATCGGTTAAAAATCGATGAACTTGTTTAAACCCGAGTAAATTTTCATCATTGTTTTTCTTTACAGAGAATAATGTTGTCAAACAGGAGTGTTTTTATAATGTATTAGATCGGAATTGTTTCTATTGTAGTTTTCAAACAAGGGAGTAATTATTAAACTAAAGCAAAATATGCTTACGGCTCTCTATTCTGCCGCAAGTACAGTTTTTACTTTCTAGATTTCTCTTAAATAAATGCTCAGTTAGACTACTGTAATCCATCCGAAGTCTGGCATGAAGCATTTGTCCCTTTCTTTCTCCACAAAAATAATAACTTGGTATTTTACATAAGTTGTGATCTAGGTAATGTTTATGTTAATAGGTAATAGCATATAATGGTTTGGCGATGGCATACCACAAAAGGAAGGTTTGGATTGATTTTAGTGGTTATTGTCCAAATTAGGAATTAGGTGCCAAAACGTAGCCAAAACAAGCATTTTTCTTGTTTCAGGACAATAACTTGTGTATAAGTGTATTGATCTTTATAAAAATGTACCACAAGGTTTCATACCAAAATAGGAAGGTTGGGATTGGTTTTGGGGGTTATGATCCTACCTGTTAAAAAAGTAGTGACCAAAAAGGAGCAAAAAATGATACTTTTCTAATACTTTATATAAATTGTTTATTTCTTGACCAATTTAATGGGGATAAATTCAATTTGTGGAGTTCTTTAATATGTGAATCTAAAAATGTATTTAGATATTAGGTCTCGTTTTTAAATTGATCCACATTGAGGTTCAAAGGGTCTAAAACTTTGTTTGATTTTCATCAGAAATTGAATTATTGGAGTTCTTTGATATGCCGAATCTAACCATATATTAAAATTTTTTATATTTAGTCCCGTTTTCAGTTTGGTCTACATTAAGGTCCAAAGGTCCAAAATTAACTTTATTTAATTTCAACAAAAATTGAATTATTGGGGATATTTGATATGCTGACTCAAAACATGTATTTAGATTTTTTATTTAGGACCCATTTTGTAAGTTGGTCCAAATAGGGGTCTAAATTAAACTTTGTTTGATTTAAAAAGAAAATGAATATATGGGGTTCTTTGATAGGCTGAATCTAACCATGTATTTAGATCTTGGATATTAGACCATAATAGGTTTGAGTTCTTAGTCCCCATTTATTCTGTGTCAGAAACTTTAGCTGTGTCAAATATTTCATAACAATCCAAATTCAGAGCTGTATCAAGCTTGAATGTTGTGTCCATACTTGCCTCAACTGTTCAAAGTTCAACCACTGTGGTCGTATCAGGCTACGACCTACGGAGCATTTTATTTTAAATTATTATTTTATAGAGTATAATGCATTTTTTCGGGTAAACTCTAATAGCTTATTCAAAAATTTGAAAAATATAATATATATAAAAGACATCATTTCCGTGTTTTGGATTTCATTGATATGGAAACGTTATATCGAAAATGCAAAATGTGAAAACATAATGTCAATTAATACATGATTTTTTATTAAATAAGAGGTGAATTATTTTACAAATCGATTAAATGAAGAAGAAAAAAAATGATTTTAATACAACTAGAGTAATAGTTATTCCATACGGTCGGAAATGGCCTTCGCATTTTGATGAAAGATACCCCGACTGTACAGTAATAATGATCATCAAAGATAACTGACTGATAGCGGTCTCACTTCTTTAGGAATTTATCCGATTCCCTCAGTATTTGTTTATCTAATTAATTTGTATCTTTTTTAAAAACAATCATAAAAGAAACCAAGTTAATAACTAGAAGGCTAGACTACGTAATAAATCAGTGATGCTCGAATCAAGACAGTCGAAAGGTTAAATGTTATACGAAATGAAGCCGGAAATTCCAAAAACATTCGTCACATTAGGCTTAGGCAATCTATACCTGGGCGTAGCCAAACCATAGATTTTCGAATAATTCAACATTTCATAATATCAAATGCTAATTCAAAAGTGCTGACCACTAGGCTTTGTCGATTTTTTAGATTCGACCATCGACAAATTAATGACTCTAAATTCAGGATTTATCTCAGTCTATTACGTGTTTCAATTGATTTAAATTTTGCTATGTCATACTTGTAATATGTCACAAGTTAAAATGTATAAATATCAAGACATGAAACATCAATATTAAACATGTACAATAGTTGATGATAAAAAGTATACAATTTCCGATACAAATCACAAGCTTTTGTAACTTTGATTTTTCGAATGTAAATAAATTATTTTTTGAAAAATATTTCGCGAGGAAAACATGAGAAGATATCTAAAGGTCAAAACGTTCACTTTCCCGATTAAAATACAAGACCTCTTTTTATTGTAAAGATTTAATTTTGCGTTTTAATTCAGCAAAGAATATCGAGATCTAAAGAAATAACGTTACTTATCAAAGTGATCACTATTGAATGGTGCATAAAACGGGAATTTCGAGAAAAAAAACGAATGCAGTCGTCGTTGATAACTTAATTCATTGAACATTAACTGTCATAATTTAGGGGTTAAACATGAACGTTGCATTCTGGAAAATATGATTATAATATGACGATCTTATTTTGCTATGTAAACAAAGCCCTGTTCTAATTTGCACAACATATTTTGACACATGCGCAAAACCTTGCTGTTAACATTTTCGTTATTTCATTTGTATCCTTATAAAGTATCTATAATACCTACCCATGTTAAAATGAGCATAGAGTATGACATAAAGCAATTATATCATCATTTTTGCCTTTTGTTCTCGAATATAAAGTTTTGATTAATGTTGTCTGATATATATTTTATGATTTTAGGTTAAGTTTCTCACAGAAATTTACCATCCATATGTTGAACATAGCTCAGGGAAATTGTCTTTAAACATACTCAGTTCACGGTGGTCACCAGATTTAACTATATCAAAATGTAAGATGATAGATTTAGTTTTACATGCTGAGTAGAATACTTAGTCAATCAAGTTTCAAATATAAGAAAAAGTTCTAACAAAAGAAGGGTGACTTTACCATGTGGTCAAATTGGAAAAAAACAAAATACTGTTATTTTTTCCGATAGATATTCAAAAATATCTGTGATTTCGTTTTTTTTTTAATGGACAAACTTCTTTGAAACAACAAGCTGGAAAAACATATATCAACAAAGGTGTACGGAATAACATATCATAAAACAGAAAGTCAAATTGCAGATATAACTATAGAACATTTTACTGTATAACATCAGCCCGTTATCTTATTACATTTTAATCTTCTCTAAAATCACATCAAAAAATGAAACAAAACGTGTCACCAATGTTTATGCGGAGGTCTTTCATGGAATTTGTATTTAAGGGACCGATACGAAATCCTAGTATGACATAGTTAACACAGGACCTGAACGGAAATATTTTCCAACAACTCCTTCTTCGAAACCGTTTGCCAGTGGGTGTCTAGATTATTGTATTATGGTCCTATAAAAAGTTTGCAATGTTGATATTGATTGGAAATCAAAGATCGCTACCACTGCAGCATATATGTAATACATGGTCCAATAGGACAATACAAACATCTACTCCCTAAACATGGTTAAGTAGGTTGAAAGGATTGATTGACTGAATAATCGTATGATAGCCCTCCTTTTAGTTTTTAATTTTTGTTTTGATCGGAAATCTAAGCGTTACCACCACGGGATGCAGTTTACATATGACCTTTTGGAAAGTAGTTGCAAACAACTTTAATTGTTTTCACTGTATGAAAGATTGAATTGATCTTGTGCCTGAGTGATCAGATAATGGTAATAACAAAAGTGTGCGTTTAAGTGCCGATCCACAAAACCATTATAGCCGCCACCGTATGACATAGTGTAACTTTGGGCCTTGAAGGAAATGCAAACAAAGAGCTTCTCCACATGAGCTGGTTGTTAAAATGAAATGCTGTTATGCCTGAATCATCAGATAGTAGTAGACATTAACGAATTTTATTTTTTTAATTATTTTGGTACTGGTAAAAAAAGGATTGAAGACGACTGCCACTATATTACAATGGCTTAAAAAACAGTTGTAAAAAAAATTTTAGTATTTGTACATACTTATTATAATATTAAATAATTCAGTATCAGTTCAGTTGTTGTTTTAAAAACAGTAATATTGTAATTGTTATTGTATGAGAACTACGAGCGTCCATGTTTTATTCTGGCCATATATCTAATATATACAGATTTTGTATGATTTTCTTATGATTTTCTTTTATTTTCCAGTATTAATAAGTATAAAAGCATTATTGGATTCTCCAGATCCTAATGGTGGAAAATTGAGTTTATCGGATTCATTCACATACAACAGAACGGCGGCTGATTGGACACGAAAATATGCCGATGTTAGATGAATATTAGAATATGTTATATCAATCGTGTTCCTTTGAAATTGTAGTACGCGCCTCAAATTTATTTTTTACATCCAATGTCTATGTGTTGTGTTTATTGTGCTGAGATATCTGTTATATGATTATAAATTTTATGTTTTAACAAATGTTGGTCTTATTCTTATTGTTGTCTGTTGATGGACTTGAACGGTGACTTATAGTTGCTTACATCGCCGTAGACAGGTTCCCTGTCCTTTATCTGTTTAGCTCTGTGTGACTCACATACCCGTATGTTGCAAGGGAGAGAACCAGCCTAATAAATACGTTATTTGGTATCATGTTGTAGTTGTCTCATTGGAAATCAAACCACATCTTTTATTTTCTCTCATCTTCTATTCATAGAGTAGGTATTGTTCTAAAAGAGTTATATAGATGATGATCTCTCAATAAATAATTCAAAATTTGTTGACATTGTTAAACTCATCGATCCCATCAAACCTTGAATAAGTGTGTTTCATATCGTGATTTACATCTAGAAATTGACAATGACGGTCTGTTGAGAACAAAATTTTACGACAAAAGAGATTATAGTAGAAACATCTCTACAGTGCCTGCATATAGAGTATGTTCTCCAAGTTAATACCATATTCCATACTTTGTTCACAAGGAAGCTTTTAAATCAAGTGGTGAAATTGAAATCGTCCCTGTGAAAAGTTTACGGACGACAACACATGTTGGTTGACCGTAATGAAATATTAGTGTCAAAGATCACGACAAAAATGTTCCAATTGTCGTAAGTGCAATCCCGTCCTCTTTTCCTCGAATGTGACATTCCGAATGAAAATTATCAAGGGTTTGTACTTCCATGAGTAATTCGACGGATGTGGAGCAGTATATGCTTACATCCCGAGCACCTGTATTATCCCCCAGTTTACAGTGAGGTTAGTGTTGCCCTGTATGTTTTCTGTGTTGTGTTTTATATACTGTTATTTGTTTTTAACCATTTTTCGTGATTTGCCACTGTGTTTTCAGTTTATTTTTTAAATAGAAGTTTGAGTATTCCTTTGCTATCTTTCGCTTATTTTCCTTTTTTAATCAAATTGAAATATTTTGATAAGCAGTTGTAAATTATAAAAAAAAATGACGTAGTATATTCTGAACAAAATACATTGTTAATCTGTTGATCTACGTAATGATATGTTTTCATAATAGTATCCACTGGTCAAGAATTGAGGATAAAGCCTTTTTCATGAGAGCACAGATATCTGGAGTAAATACCAATCAGACAACAATGCAAATATCGCAAATGCTTGTAGGGGGCACCCTATAATCTTAAATAATCGACAAGTCTCTTTACAATATGCCATGCACGTACCCTTTCTGAGTATAATTTTTTTTTTGGCATGTTTTAATTAAATAAAGAACAAACAGTCAAAGAGTCGCCATAAACACACGATTTTCACAATTTCACATTGGTTGAGTGTTTTTATTTGTGCTTATAACTTTAAAATATCATGTGGAGGTCTCGTCTTGAACTTCTTTTCTGTGTCATGTTTGGTGCAATTCTGTTTAGAATTTGATTTTTTTCAGACATTAATATGTTATTATTGTGATATCTTTCACGATATTGACACAGACAGAAGACTTTCAACTAGAATCTATTGTAAACGTGATTTTACAAGAAATATAGGAAAGAACAGTTAATGCTGTCTTCATTTTAATCAGAAAAAAATATTTCGGACTCACAGTACCAAATAAAACAGTTGAAAAATTCAACAGTTAAGGACAAACATCATTTTTTCTGCGTTCGATTTTTATATTGATGTGAAAATGCCTGTATCAAGTCAGGAATATGACAGTTGTTATCCATTCGTTTGATGTGTTTGAGCTTTTGATTTTTCCATTTTATTAGGGAATTTCCGTTTTGAATTTTCCTCGGCGTTCGATGTTCGGGTATTCTTGTGATTTTCCTTTTCACTCCAAACAAACAAAACAAATATTGTCAGTACGGTTCAATAAATTCTCCTTGTCACATTTTCATGTGCGTGTCGCCTTTTGATGTTCGCCGTAGTTGTCGTTTGTAAAATCTAAATAATTCAGATGTAATTTTTTTTTTCTAATTTTTGTTATGTTTATAATCATTTAAGAATTTTATTGTGTTTATCGCAAATATTTTGTTTCTGTTCCATTTTTTCACAACTTGTATTGGAGACCGTGTTTGTAGAGAAACCTGTCAATTATTGGAGACTGTTAATGTACCGTTCGAGGTTCTATATACTTCGAAGTCATTAACTCATAAAGTTATTTATCATATGTTCAGTGATTGTTACAGTGATTTTGAATATTTAACATAAAGATGGAAACTCCAAATCTGTATTGCATACCTTGTATCACACCTGAAGTATCACAACTGTCGTATCGCATACCATGTATAACAACCTTTTCGAAATATCTCGAGATTGATTTAGAAACTAATCAGTTGTTATCCGCTGATATTTCTGCAAACTACAATGTTGTCCATGTAAAGCCGCAGTTTTTGTTTAAGAAATAATTCATGCAAGCAATATATATGTTGGAAATGTTCATACGGACCAGGCTATTTGAAAATGATAACACATATATCGCTTACATGAATTTATTTCGATTCTAATAGGAAAAATAAGGTATCTTAAAAACTAAAGCGATGATAAGTGTGTAGAATGTGCGGCTTTTCTATTTTACCTACTGTTAGTTAAAGCTTAAACAAATAAAAAAAAATTACGGTGTATACGAAATATTTCTCAAATAACCTCTAGGAAAAAAGTATCTAATCCTTAAAATTCTTTACACAAACATTAGTTATCGGTAGCTTCTATTTACCGTCAAATTAAACTGGTTCCCTGTCCTCTATCTGTTTGGCTCTGATATATATATAAGGATCAGGTAATGACTAGTCATTTCAGAAACCCGTATGTTGCAAGGAATAGTACCAACCTAACTTTCAAATCTACAATTGAAAGAACGTTACTAAAGAGTGAGCCTCTTGACTTGCTATAATCAATAAATGTGCGAATAACGCAATAAAATAGAAAATAAACAGAACCTACCTAAAAACTTTATTTTAATGCTAAAGTATCTAAATTTGCAGCAAACTTGTAACGGAACAACCTTCAGCCTGAAAGTTTTCATTGGTATGACGTCATGTTTAAACATGATGTTTAGGCGACAAGATCTTTCATAGAATTTTGCTGAATATCATTTTATTTTAATTTCAAGCTTTTTCCATACTCTTATGCATTAATTCTGATGTTCCTGCATTGGAAAAGGAATAAAGGTTTTGTAGTTTTCATTTGAATTCTACTGTTTACACAGCGAGATCGTCATAACATGGGCACATAGGTTACGATAAATGTGGATTTATGTGGGAGGTAAATTGAAATAGTCGTTAGTATGCATGTCTCTGAGTCTGTGCTAGGTAAAGATGAATCGAGAAATTTATCATGCTGTTGTATACAAAGATAAAGATGCATGTCATATTAGAATGTTTATTTAAACATTAAGATGAGCACTCCATGGCAAATCTGTATTGAATGATATACCAACCTTAAATCTTTTTGCCTCGGTGTTCGGTATTTATGTTACACGTTTTTTTTTTTTTTTTTTCCAATATAATTCTCGGAAGAAGACTTTAAATCAGAAAAGAATATGATACGGATTTTACCTTGTATTTTCTCTAGATATCAATTCTAAAATATTACCGACGATTTACTGATCTTTAATATTCTTTTGAGGGAATACTCTTTTGATTCATAATTTAATTCTCGGGAAATGCCATGCAAATTGTGATAAGTCGATTGCACCATTTCCTTAAAATGGCATTAGCTGTCAAAATCAAGTTCACCGATTTGAACCAAATTCTCATAATTGATTTATAACATACTAAAACGCATATCCAAATTACAAAAAGTCCAAGTTAAGCAAATTACAATGCATTGGCTGGATAATATGTATCAGCATTTCGTGTGTATTTAAGTCTAGACGCCATCTAATTAATCATCGATGTGACCTCCAAAGATTGCCGACGATCATATAACCCGATATCAACATAAATGTATATATAGATAGCGTACTCGTTCAACTGGATTTTTCTAGGTCTGTTTGATTTCATATTATAGGTTAAACATCTATGTTAATCCGTTTTTAACTGCTTAAGAGTGACTTTTTGTGGATTGAATCTGTCAACCAAATTGTTAACCGTTGTTTCACTTTCAATGTTGACATTCCTTTACTTTTAATAACTGAACACGCCTAATGCATGCGTAACCCATCTCTAGATGAGGATATAAATCGAAGGTCACATAAATACGGATTAAATGAGGTCGAATTTTCACAAAATTAATATTTTAATTAAAACTGAATTCTAAAAGCGAACTATTATTTCACTATTTCACTTTCATTAATGATTGGACAAACAAAATATTTTATTTTTTCATTATTCTCATAATTTATGCCCCTTTGATAATGAAAACTAATTTATTCTCTTTGGAAATAAAATCAAAGTTATGTTATCTTAACTTCCTTATTTTCTATGTTAATCTGTTATGATAAACTAGTTTGAAGACATAATTCATTTGTATTGTGTAGTAGGTACAAAACTAATTGTCAGTATCAAATGACATAATTAGTTAATGTATATATAAAATATGTAAAATATATTTGATATTCAATGAACAACTATTCGATATTCGGCGGATTGGGGAAGTATTTGGGGGATGGAGTTTTCATTTTCACATGTTGCTAGTCCGGCTTATTTAATTGTTTTGCTGGCAACAATTTATATTCACTTTTGATCACAACTGTTTCCTGCATGTTACTGGGTATAAGAATCGCTTGCATCTTGCAGGTTTTTTTCAGTCTTTACCAGATCAGAATATTCCATCTTAAAATCCCCCAACCTCCCCTCTGAAATATCAAATTATCGTCCTGTACTCAAAATAATCGACTCATTCGTTAATAATATTTTTTTTTAATTAAAATGGATTTACCAGTCTTATATATATTCTCGCGAGTCAAACAATAGTCTTTAGAGTCTAATTAAGACAGCAAAAACCAACGAAATCTTCCCCGCTAGTTTTGTATGTTTGTTTAACTTGGTCGATACAAAAGGAGACGACAACAAAAGTAAAGATCAAAAGCGTATCATAAAATGCAGAATATGTTAATTGTAAGAAATAATGGCTTTCACGGAATACAACATGAAACAGAAAGGTGTAATTAGCAGACTAAGCCATAGCAAAAGCAACTCGATACGTCGTTATATCCAAGGACCTAAAAGGATTATTTGCGACCGTCAAAGACATTCCAGAGTTTACTTTGGTTGGGAAATTTTACTTTTAAAAGAGTATACAAAATGCATTTGTATATAAACACAAAAAATGTTTATGCTTGTAAGACCTTATATGATAATGCAAGTTCACCTGCACAGTATATTCTAAACTATATCTCTCTCAATTTTACCGACGCATTTCCCTATAAATCAGAAACTCCGTTTCTTAAGTATTATAGATATATCAGAAATATAAGGTACACAATAAAAAAAAATAATGGGCCTTATTCTAGACATCGTTTGCGGTTCGCTCATCTCCAGAAATACACATTTAAATATTTCTCTCAATTTGAATGCACAACTGAAATGGTTATATATATCACGCCATAACCATTTAATTTAAATGATTTTGTGATGAATAATAACAAATAAAGTTTGTCAATATGTATTCTAAAAATAATACTGGTGTTTTCCTGAATCTTTACTTGGGTCATGCCTAATTCTTATTAGTTCCTACAAAATTGTTTACAAATGGCGGAAAGACGATTGAGAAGAGTAAGTAATCACAGAATAAACGAAACCCTTTTTCATCTCACTCATTCTGATCTACATACAAGCAAACAACAGAACAAAATAGGCAAAATAGACAAAAACTTATAAATTCTTTCCAGTAATAATAACATTACATGTTTGTTTCGTTTCATGCTTAAACTGC
This sequence comes from Mytilus coruscus, assembly GCA_017311375.1. Lineage (NCBI taxonomy): Eukaryota > Metazoa > Mollusca > Bivalvia > Mytilida > Mytilidae > Mytilus > Mytilus coruscus. Next base: position 77,991,343 of record CM029598.1, on the reverse strand, counting down.
GCGTTATATGCAGTTGAATTGCATTGGCTGTATATATGGATTTGTCGTATACAGTTACCGACCAAATTTTGTCTTTATATGACGTCAATAGGAAATACATCTTTGCTTAATTTTCAAATTTAAAATTAATCGTCTTTAATCTAAGCTTTGTACATATAAAATTAATGTTTTGACACAATGTATGATTATTCTATATATACTCGGTAATTTTGATTGGCGTAAAACAATTATATGGAATTTCAAAATACTATTTTATTTACAAAATGACACATCAATGACATGCACACCAAAAGCTGCCAAGGCTATGAAAAGGTAAAATGCATACATTTTGGAGTATCTCACAATCTGTGATATATAGAGAATTTTTCACATCGACAGATGCAGAAAAATTAGCTAATAGATAATATAAAGAAAAGGGACAAAAAGTATGGACATATGAAAACTCACATATCATGAAAGCTATTTTAATAATTACACCACTTTCATATAGACTAAAGTATCAATCAATACTCTTCCACCGGATTAAGTGTAAATGCGTCTACAATTACGACAGTCTGCGAAAGACGAGACCATGCGCAATTACAAAATATAAGTACATAATATCTACAAGAATTTAGGACCATAAGTTTGCATAACTGTATAGCAACATCATAGTTAGGTTCTTCTTGTTTTGGTTATTTGTAATAATCAAAATCAATATTAATACCGATAAAAACAATATTCCATTATTGTATTAAGGAATAAGTTCAAAAGACTGAGTTAACATGGATGGTAATTAAATTATCGGACTTTGTAAACATCATCACGATAAAAATTCGGATCTGATTTCCATTTTCAATTCAAGTTCTACAGTAACAGCAAAACTTGACAACAAAATCTGTGTATCTAGGAAACTATTTACTAAAAGTTTTAATAATTTATTGGTAACGTAATACCCCCTGACTTTATAATTTACCAGTTATACATAGATTACAACAATTGAAATCTAAAACGTCACTGCAGACAAGAGCATAGAGAACAACTTATGACGTATATAAAACATGACAAGTGGCCAAAGAAATGTCACCTTTTTGGATTTTGATCTGAGCATCACTGATGAGTCTTATGTAGACGAAACGCGCATCTGGTGTATTAAATTATAATCCTGGTACCTTTGATAACTATAACTGTACCCTCCTCCAAACAAAACCCAATGTGTAATGAAAAAATCATCCCTTTTGTCACAAAATTGTTTTGATTTATCCGCACGAAGCTGATTTTTTTGCTAGTTGTTATTGGCCTTGAATTAGCTGTCAGTAACTTCAAGTACTCTCAGATATGTACTCAATATAAAAAAGATTTGGTATAATTGCCAATGAAACAACTCTCCACCAGAGACATAATGACACAGAAATTAACAACTATAGGTCACAGTACGGTCAATGTCTGTTTTGTTTTAGAGATGTATAGATACCCTGCAACGTCCTTGTGATGATTAAGGTCTTATCAACTGATGTCTGTCGTTTGTGCATATTTTGTACTGTTACATAGCTGTCCAAGGTTAGGAAAGGGTTAGGTGCCCGCTACAGGTATAATCCCGCCACATTCTGTATGTGCCTGTCCCAAGTCAGGAGCCTGCAATTCAGTGGTTGTTGTTTGTTACTGTCTATTATATTTCTATTTCGTTCATTATTTTTACATAAATTAGGCCGTTCGTTTTCTCGTTAAAATAGTTTTACATTTGTCATTTCGGGACCTTTTATAACTGACTATGCGGTTTGGGTTTTACCTGATGAAGGCCATGCGGTGTCCTATATTTTTTATCTTCAATGTCATTTGGTCTCTGGTGGAGATTTATCTCATTGCCAATTATACCACATCTTCTTGTTTTAAATCTAATACAATTATTGCTGTTTATATTATAGGTGTTATTGCCCTGAAATGACAATTTTGACAAGCGAACAGAAAAGCGATTTAGGGTCGTACCAGCCACAAGTTCTCTCCTGATTATGCCAATATCCGTTGTTTCATTTTCAATACAGTGTCATTGACTGTTTCCATTATTGCTAGATTTGATTTGTATAACTATGATTTGCATTTTTTCAGGAACTTTTAGAAATTTCTAGAGATCCTCCTCCAGGTTGTTCAGCGGCCCCAATAGATGATCATGACTGTAAGTTTGAAACTGCATTTCTAATAGTTATAGGGTATCGTTCTGAGTTTTAACATATAAAACAGGCATTAATCAAGGATTGTAATTAAACTAAATAGAATACCTATTATATATGTTTTTTCATATCATAACAGTGTGTTCAGATATGGGAACTGTTTGTTTCACATTAAATGAAAAGTGATTTGGTGAATTATGTCAATGAACTAGCAACTCATATGGCGTATATAGAGCTACTAAGTTTATCTCCAACAACAGGCTGGTGTCTATACAACATAGCAAGCCCTAAATTGTTTCGAGTCTATAAAAGCTGCAAATCATGAATAAGGGGATAAAATGAATTACAAAACAAAACGGAGAGCACAACATATTACATCAACCACAACCACAACATCCAACTACTCCAGAATCATAGATGAATAAACAAAAATAAACCAGTAAAATTATTTGTGCCGAAACCGTGATGAGTTGATAAATTAACCGATAACAAAGATTTGCCATCATACCAAAATCTCAAAATAACCACAAAAAAATCAGATTTGCAAAAGAAAAAACGACGTTCATTGATTGGTATATATATGTTCGCGAGTTATAGTAAACCTATACTTAACTTAGAGCTGAGATAACTTATATCAGACAAGACGGTTGATTAATTTTAACAGCATTATATTAAAGATATAACTCATATCAAAACATGTTAGAATTGTCGCCTCTAGAACATTTTTCAATATATGTCAATGCATTTAATTTGTTAGTTGTCTATAATTCTAAGTATGAAACTAATTTCTATTTTTTTTTTTAGTTTTTTTTTTTTTTTTTTTTTTTTTTTTTTTTTTAATCACAATGGATACACTTTCTTAATAAAATTTGTATTGAATATGAATTACATACAATTTTTAATAGTCTTGTCATAAGAAAATGCCTGTACCAAGTCAGGAATATGACAGTATTATTCATTCGTTTGATGTGTTTTAACTTTTAATTTTGTGATTTGAATAGGGACCTTCCGTTTTGAATTTTCCTCGACGTTCGAATTTTTGTGATTTTACCGTATAATAAAATAATTTCTAAAAACGGCAAAATAATGAAAACATGGTTTCTTCAATAAAATGTCGAATATGAGATTTTTGTGTATTCACCAATTAGACATCAACCCAACTACAAAAATATCAAACCTGCATTTTGTATTTTCCAGTGTTGAAATGGCAAGGAACGATAGCGGGACCAGTGAGTATAGACTTTATCAAAAATTATTCAATCGTTTTAGTATTAGATAATAAAGCCAAATGTATAAAGATATAAGAAGTTGTGGTATGAGTGCCAATAAGACAACTCTCTATCCAAGTCAAAATTTGTAAAGTAAACAATTATAGTTCAAAGTACGGTCTTCAACACGAAGCCTTGGCTCACGCCGAGCAGCAAGCTATAAAGGGCCCCCAAAATAACTAGTGTAAAACCATTAAAACGGGAAAACCAACTGTCTAATCTATGCACGTTTTGTCTTATAAAAATAACATGAATCAGAATTGGGGAAAAATGTGAGAAGTCTCTATATTAAATGTTTAAGTCGGAATGCAGTATCAATATATTGATAAGGAGATATGACATGATTGCATATGAGGCAACTATCCGCAAGAGTTCAAATGACGAAGATAAAATCAATTATTTTATTGTGCAAATAATGTTGTTGACAAAAATTAGGATTGCTCCGTTTAGTCGAGCATGGACGCCTATTTGATCCATGTTTATAATACCAAAACCCCAAGCGCTTAAATTTAGATACGATCAACGAAAAATCGTCAATCCTCTGTAACGTTTGCACAGACTGAACAATACTGATAATGCTTTCAATATTCATTTATTGTATCGTTTCAGGTTGACAGTCCTTACGATGGAGGAGTATTCTTCTTGCAAATAACGTTTCCCGAAAATTACCCCCATAACGCCCCAAAGGTAAGTCTGTTTATTCTACTATTGTCTTCCTGTAGAGTATACTCTGTATTTATAATCATTTTTAGGGCAGCAAACGTTTAAAGCTTATGAAAGAATTCGAAACTATAATTGTAAAAGGCATAAAAGATATATGAAAAAGGTGACAGATGATACATGATTTATGTGTTATGGCTTTCACTCAAATGTAATAGTTTTGTCGTCAATGTGAAATGGGGAAAACAATTCTAAAAAATTATACATATACTTTATGTAGGTGAATTATATTACATATGCGTCTTGATGCAAAGTAGATTTAATTTTGAATAGCTAGAGTTATACAGTCAGAAATGGCCTTGGAATTTGAATGAATGATACATTCATGCAGTCCGCAGAAATAATAATGATGGCGATTTAAAAAAAAAAAAAATCATCAAAGATACCAGGTTTATGACCCAAATATGCCAGATTTCGGTTCCTATCATGTTTCTCCTCAATAAATTTATGAGATTCGAATATCGGTTACCCAAGGTTGACCAAACCAAAATTAACGAAGATATGCCAAGTTGTGTTTGTGGTAACATGTCTTAAAGGGGCACTAGCTACGAAATATGAAAAAAATTAGAATATGATTTTCTTTGGTTCAATCATTAATATAAGTGAAATGATGAAATAATAATTCGTTTTTAGCGACCAATTTGGTTCAATTTTGTCAAAATAAGCAAAGAAACTTTGCTGATGAATTATTCACTTACAAGTGAATAATTCGACCTCATTGAATCCGTATTCATATGACCTTCAATTTAACCACATAGATAAAGATTGGTTACGCATGTATAAATCGTGGTCAGCCATTAAAAGGAAAAGAATGTCAACACTGGAAGTGAAACAAAGGTGAACAATTTCGTTGACCGATCCGATCCACAAAAATATCATTATTATGTACAGGTAAAAATGGTAATCAACTTTTTTTTACCCTATAATATGAAATCAAACAGACCTAGAAAAATCCAAATCCACGAAGTCGCAATTTGTTTATATTTTGATGTTTATAGATATAGGAAGATGTTGTATGAGTGCCTGTGAGACAACTCTCCATCCAAGTTACAATTTATAAAAGTAAACCATTATAGGTCAAGGTATGGCCTTCAACACGGAGCATTGGCTCTCACCGAACAGCAAGCTATAAAGGGCCCCAAAAAATTACTAGTGTAACACCGTTCAAACAGAAAAACCAACGGTCTAATCTATATAAAAACGAGAAACGAGAAACACGTATGAACTACATAAACAGACGACAACTACTGTTATCAGATTCCTGACTTAGGACAGGTGCAAACATTTGCAGCGGGATTAAACGTTTTAATGGTACCAAACCTTCTCCCTTTTCTGAAACAATAGTATAACATCACAACATAGAAAAACACACTATAAAATATCAATTGGAAGGCTTAACTCAATCAAAAAACGTTAATTAACACACAATGAACGAATAAATTTGACCTGTGACACCTGAATGCAAATACACAGTTAATAAAAAATTACAAGGGATAAATAATCAAAGTCAAAAGTAAATAAACAGGTTTAAACAAAGTTAAAGTATGTATGATATCACTGTGAAATTTCAAACAATTTTTAGAAAATCATCACTTTTGAAGAAACCTGCGTCATATTATACACAGGTAAATGAAAATAATTTATGTCTATTTCGGGTTATATGGCAATCGGCAGTCTCTCGTTGTCATCACGAAAGTTAATTAGATGGCGTCCAGACTAAAATTCACACAAAATTCTGTTATATATTATCGAGTACATTCAGCGTTAACTATTCATTTCAGACTAATTGTAATTTTAATATACGTTTTAGTATGGTATAAATCAAATACTAGTATGAGAATTTGAGTCAAATCGGTGGACTTGCATTTGGCAGCTAGTGCCCCTTTAATATGTCTTTTATTTACCATTTAAGGTAGAATTTACAACAAATATTTACCATCCAAATGTTGAGCAGTACACGGGAACAATATTTTCAACCATATTTAGTACAGATTGGTATGCAGGTTACACTGTATCTAAATGTAAGATGGTGGTTTAGTTTCAGCATATGCCATTAGTCCAACAGGCTGCAAATTTTAACAACACGTTACATAAATGGTTGACAATACAAACTGGTCAAACCGGTTTCGAAAACAAAGGCATTTAACTTTTGCTGATAGAATTTTATATCATATCAACTGCAATATTTTTTTTTATAAAGAATACATTTTACAAGCTGACAAAACAGGTAAAAAGGGTGTACAGCAGGGGCTGATCAGGAATTGAAGGAGAACGTAACTCGATAAAACGTCAAATATGCATAGAAAAAACGGAATAAAAAAGGGCGATCACGCCCTCTTGTACCCCCTTCACGTAATCCTCTATAAACATAAATATAAATAGATAGGGATCGCGAACACGTGGAAATCGGATTTTTCTACGTCTGTTGGATTTCCTGTTATAGGTTAAAATTATATGTAAATCGTCGTTTTAAATGTATAAGAATGATTAATGAGGGCCGTGTCAGTCAACGTTATGGTTATTCCTGATGGCACTTTGTATTACTTTTCAATGTTGACATTTTGTTAATGAGGGAGTGACTGTGAGTCACATGATGAACCATGCGCACATATCTTCTCTTAATGTCAAATTGAAAAGTTGCATAAATACAGATTCAAATGAGTTGAACTTTTGACTCGCAAGTCGATAATACACCAGTTATAGTTTTCTGCTTAGTTTGACGAAGTTGTTTCATTTTTTAACAATATATGTATTACTTTTTTTCAACAGACAATCGGCATTAATATGTCAACCAACTGTGTTACTCTTTTTGTCTATTTGTTCCTAAATACATATGTGACAGACTTCATAAGCACCTTCTTGGAAGAATGACGTCTTTCGATGTCCTTTAATCATTTTGTGGTTGGCTTGATGTCTAATTGACGGTTGTCGAATATCTGTAACACAGATAACCACTTCTATATTCCTATTGGCGAAGTCATAATCGCGCTTTCTTTTCCTCGGTGGTTATATTACCAGATACAACTGATCATCAAATTTTAACTTGCTTTTAGCAAACTTTTTAGTGCTGTATTTTGTCCTCAATTATCTGCGTTGTTTCTTCTGGTAACAGTATTGTCTACCATTTGTGTTGGTTCCCGTGTTAGCATTTTTTAATCTTTCAAATTCAGTTAAGTTTAGTGATAACATGTTATAGTTACTTAAGAAAAGAAAAAGTAACACAAATCAGCTGTTATAAGTTGTATAATCAACTAAAATCATGATTCATAGATATAAAAAGTTGTGGTATGAGTGCCAATGAGACAACTCTCCATCCAAGTCAAAATTTATAAAAGTAAACCATTATAGGTCAAAGTATGGTCTTCAACACGGAGCCTTGGCTCACACCGAACAGCAAGCTATAAAGGGCCCAAAAATTACTAGTGTAAAACCATTCAAACGGGAAAACCAACGGTCTAATCTATGTAAAAAACGAGAAAAGAGAAACACTTATGAACCACATCAACAAACGACAACTACTGAACATCCGATTCCTGACTTAGGACAGGTGCAAACATTGCAGCGGGTTTAAACGTTTTCATGGTACCAAACCATCACCCTTATCTGAAACAATAGTGTAACATTACAACATAGAAAGACACACTATAAAATATCAATTGAAATGGCTTAACTCAATCAAAAGACATATTAACACCAGTGAACATACACTGAACAAATAAATTAGATCTATGATACAATGTAAATACAAAATAAATAAACTAAGGGAAGAATAATTAAAGTAACATGTTTTACCGCTGTGAAATGTAAAACAATTTAAGAAAAACAATATGCTTGAACAAAAATATCAGCCATTTGCAATTACTTTAAACATAGGTAAATGAAAATAATTTTGTTGTTAGGCCACGTATTGAAAAGGAATTTCGCGGTTGGTGTCACTATGCCTCTAGTGAAGCAGAGACGAGAGACTTGCATTTTCGACTTATGTTTTTACGACGCCCTTCTCTCTCTCTCTCTCGCAAATGTATGCGAGTGGTGTTTTGCTTGTAATTTATCTGAAATATAACAGTTTTTTAACAGTTTTTTTATGATCGATTTCATTTTCCATTTCAGTATTACTGAGCATAACAGCGCTATTAACTTCTCCACAACTCGATGGTATATTAAACCGAGAAGCTGCAGATTTATATGAATTAGATAGAAAAAAATACAACGAAACAGCGGCTGAATGGACACGAACATATGCCATGTAACATGGACATATCTTACCTTTAATTTCGTTTTATGATATTTTACTTTATGAAATGTCTGTATCCCGTGGTGGAATATCTTTAATTCTTTTATAAATTCTAATAAGTATATTTGCTGAGTTTATTGTGATAAAATAACTATTTAATGCATATGAAATTAATGTTTCAAAATAAGTTTGTCTCATTCTTTATTCTTGTTTTTTGTTTCCTCTAGCCTTCTACTAATTATTAACATTGTATGCATTGTTTCAGAGTTATCATAGATGAAATGATTTGATACGTTGTTTTAATTTATTACAACATAATGGAGAAGTGTGTTTCCAATAACTTGCATCATTTTTGTTATTATTTTGAAAGCTGATAATGACACAATATCCATAAAAGTATCAGCTGGTTAAGATGTTGTAATTAATTGCTTAAAATGGCTCTTTTATATGAAACAACAGGGATGTGGACATGGTTGAGTATACGACAATGAGACAGTAAGACAACCATAAAAATAGTTAAAAGACATCTATAGAGGGCACCATATAGTCTAAATATATAGACAGGTGTCTACACAATATATCAAGCTTTAAATCGTCCCGAGTCTAAAAAATTTGAAAACACAACAAAGTGTTGCCATAAACGCACAATTCTCAAAACTTTATACTGTTGGTGTTCTCTAGTATGTGCTGATTACTATAAAATGGTATCCTTTCGATGTGAAGCTGTTCCTTATTCTGTTTTGAACTCCTTTAATGTGTTTGGTTCAATGCTGGTCAAAATTAGATTCTTTTTTTAAATATTAGTAATAAATATTTTGTTCGAGTGTCATTTTGACGAAAAATTTTAAACCAAGAATACAAACTTATCTTGAATGTCTGCTTGATATATTGATCTTTTCTACGGTATTAACAGATAGACGACTTCCAACTAGAATCTATGATAAACGTGATGATTTCACAATGCCATCGTATTGCGTTTAAATATTTCTTATCTGATACTATTTTACACTTGTGCATTTTTACAATAAATACGGACTTCAATAACAAGGGTGTGCTCAATACACAAAAACTGCTCTGACAGAGTTAGAAAGACGAACGACTGAAATCGACAAAAGTGTCACGGTTAACATTACGAAGTAGTTGACCGATACGATGTGTATGTTGCTTAACTAATTAGCGACATGTTTTCAAATTTTAAGATCTTGAGATACCAAAATAGTCGTCTGACGTGTTATTAAACCGATTGTGTCCTTTTCCCGATTTTGAAAAATTTGACTGAGTGTGGATTCACATGTGGAATGGTGCATGCATAGCGGATGAAGCTTATCCCGTCGACGCACAATGTCTCGCTCATTTTGCAGTTTGTGTTTGTTACTTTAATTTGTATATATTTGAGAAAACAGGACAGCGTGTCTTAATTTTAAATCCACTGGTACGATGCCCTAAATGGTAAATGTTTCGTCCAGGAGGGTATTACAAGCTAAGTAGTAAAACCTTTTTTGAAAACTTCGTTTTCAGCACTTTTCAACTCTGTTATTTTTTTTCCTTTTCAAACTGTTCTGATTTAAACGTCACTGGTACGTCGAATGAAGACAAAACGCAAGTCTGATATCCTGATTATTCGCCAGGGACCATGTTAATAGAAGTATTCTAAGATATGTCCTAAGATAATCTTATGACTTGATTTTAGATCATGGCTGAGACATGTCTTGAATGTAAAATAAAGACATCTTAGGATGGTTCTTCATACGGTCATCTTTTGCTTATCGATGAATATATGTAGAGAGATGTATACATAAAAAATCTATAATATTTAAAGAGTTCATGGATTTGATTTTGATTTTTTGTGTTTTAACACCACTTTTAAGCACCGCTTTGGGGCTATTTCGTGGCGGCCAGTTTTTATTGGTGGAGGAAGACGGAGTGCCAGGAGAAAACCACCGACCTTCGATAGGAAAAAAAGTGTCCATGGAAAAGGGGGGTAAATCTCATGTTTTTTTATTCTTACGCAAAATAAACTGTTACCGGAATGATATAATAAATTATATTACTACTGTTAATATTAAAACAAAAAATACGAAAATAATATCAAATAAGAACAACAACAAAATAGCAAATAAGAATCAAATTAAAATGTAGAGAAATTATTAGAGGCCGTAATTGTGTTTACATGTAAAAACAAAATCTATTATAACGCAACATAAACTCTTACAAGAATAACTATTCGATACATTATTTCACTACTGTTCATAATAAAGAATGACAAAAAAAATTGTAAATTTCAAATCAAGCAGCACATGTATTATTAGACGTTATAACCGTGCTGTCATAAATTTTTATATAAAATTTGACCCTTCTTCACTTGATTACATTACCTTATTATTTCATGGTTTGGTGTTATTTTTTATTTTTAGTAAAAGAAAATAAAAATGAGTTATCTGCCATTTAAGAACCATCCAGACATGATGTTTGTCAGCCTCAACCGTCAAGGAGAACTATTATATTCATATTTGTTGTTTTTACTTCGACTTTGGACATCCTAAGTTTTAGGTCTATCCTAAAACCATCTTATGATATGTATATATCAATATCCTAACTTTAGAACATATCCTATCTTAGAAGGTTTTCGTTAACCTGACTTAAGACTGAATCATTTCGCAAGACCATCTTAGGACATTTCCTAGTCCTAAGATAGCTTTATGGACATGGTCCCTGGTTTCGTTGATAATATTTTACAACCACTGGATCGATGCCATTATTGGTAATTTCGTCCCCAAGGGTATAACCATGGTAGTAGTTATCATGTCTGTGTTGACACGAATAATCATTGATACGGGCACTTGCTGTCAATTTATTATCGATAAAAAATTTAAATCATTCTAAATACTAAGTTTTTTTTTCCAATTTCGTTGAAATATCTTGAATGTGTAGCACAGTGATTTTTTATGATATATAAACTATGTAAATATGCATTTTGAAAATCATTAATTTATAATAAAAAATCTATTTACGAAATTTTTTTTTGAAACTTAGTTAACTTATTTCACTCTTGCAAAATATTTTAACTAAAAGAATCCTTTATGATTTTATTTCATATGGTATAATACACGCTTTTAGTTATTTTACTCATACATATTTAATCCCCAAGGGTAATTGGGGAATAGAAATGTGGTCACTTTGGTCTTCTTCCGACCGGTAGTAAAATCCTTGCCAAAGTAGGGCGTACGTTTGGCTGTACGGGATGTATAAGAACGCAGCCACGTCCGGTCAGAATGGAGTCAGAATGGGGATGCTAAATCCAATGCCTCGTGTAGAAAGAGTTCACGCTCTCTGCTATTTAGAGGTCCGTAAATGGCCTGTTGAAAAGCAAAATTTCTGTCCCTATCCAATATACCCCCATGTTCCAGTGGTAATCCAAATTTCACCGACATTCATCTCTGAAGGCCTCTATTACACGACCAACCAATTGTATTTATTGTTTATATGTTATCATCCTTAACATGCATGAAATAAAGCCATTGGACGTTAAACAAACATCAATCAATCAATCATATATATTCATGAGTGTTGAAATTGTACTTCTGTTTTGAATGGTTACTGGTTATTGGCGGTTAAGTAAGTTTTTCCTTTGTTCAATTAACCTTGACACTGAGCTATAACAACGTCCCTGAAGTATGTCCAATTTAAAGAGTTCCAATTGACAGATAATATATTTTTTGTATAGTTGTCTGGACACGGCATCTATACTGACGACGTTTCTGATGTAGCTTTGTTGTATTTTTAATTGTTCAAAGTTTCTGTATACCACAGAACTGGCTCCACATGTGAGTTTATTTATATGCCCTGGCAAAAAATTACAAAGAACCCTACAAAGTCCCAGTTGTATATTATGCAATCAAGGAGACCCCTTTCTCACATGTCATGAATATTTCCCCTTAAATTAAAAAAAAATACACACCTCACAATGTTTTACAAAACAGTGCAATTAGTGATTGCGTGTCGTTTGAAAATAATGCTGAAACGTATACTAGTAAATGATTCAAATATATCTATTTTGAATTCAAAATACCAATTACAACTTTACTGTTTCGTTTGGAACAAGTCAACAGTATAAGACAAAACTAATTTGTCCTGAGTTAATCGATGTGTAATTTGGACAAATTCACTCAAAAAACGAATGTAATGTTTATCAGTGAATAGTTCAGTAAACACTTTATCGTGTGGCTTTCCCAAATCAACAACCTCGTCAATGGTTCTTTATTACCATATGGCGTCGTCAGTTTTTCTTCGGCTTATGAGTTTAGAATGACCGGTGACCCCCTGGTATCTTCCTTAAGTCTTGTTTTTTTTTTTTTTTTTTTTTGTTTTTTTTTTTTTTTTATTGTTATTTATTAATTTTATCATGCCATGCTTATGCTCATTTTAACATGGGTAGGCATTATATTTGTTAATATCTTAATACCGAGCGTTAGCGAGGTATTAAATGTTTACAAATATAATGCCTACCCATGTTAAATGAGCATAAGCATGGCATGATAAATATTCGATTCTAATAGGAATATTTTGAACTTTTGTACTTCGAAGCGGACATATAGTAGACGCTCGAAATGTCGCCATTTGATTTGATGAACCAAAACGTTATAGAAAATCAACAGTTTATCAATTTAAAAGAACAGAAACATTTAAACTTACTTTTAGAATGTTTTATTTAATTTCCTAGCGAGCAACACCAACAAAAATGTCCATTTGATCTCTGGCGTTGTTCAAAATTCATCTGACGTTGCAATTTCAATTGTGACGTCAATCACGCGCAGCCCATGTTCTATTGAATTAGAACATGGCTTTGTATAAAGCTAAAGAAGAACGTCATATTAGAATGGAGAATTAAGTTTTAGTGGCAGATATTTCTATATTTCTGTTAACTGTGTACACAACTTGAAAAGACTAGGAAGATTTGGAGCTTGACATATTGTATAGACACCTGTCTTTTGTCAACGACTACATGTGTTGCCCTTAGGGACTTATCATTTTTTACCTGGGAAAGGGGGGGGGGGGGCTGGTCAAAATGTAGGGGGGATCAAGTTTTTTTCTGTGAGTGGAAAAGGGGGGTTCAATTTTTTTTATAAATTCAAAGTGAGGGATCAATTTTATCTCTAATGAAACATTTGTGAACTTTTGAATCTTCAAGTATATTCTTCATATCATGTGTGTCAAAGGTAAGTGTTTTGCAGAGGAATCACATTTTTTTTAATGTTTTTAAGGGGTGATAAAATAAAAATAGTGAAATATTATGGGGGATCAAGAAAATTTTATATGTTTGATTTCAACAACTGTCGGTTGCAAATGATGTTAACATGTTGTATGTGCGTAAACAATACCGGAAGCTATTGTAACTGGTAGCCATGCGATCTTTATTTTTTAAATTATATATAAAGAATTATTTAGGTATTATGATTATGTAACAAATATTTCGTGGCCATTTGACCGTTAATGCACCGTTGAGGTTTAGTCTTTTACAAAAATATACAAGATCAATATTACTTTCAATTTGATTTACCCTGAAGTCATTTACTGACAAAATTATATATCAATTCTAAAAATAACATCGGTGTTTCTTTTATGGAATACTATTTTGGGTCATGACTTAGTTCTCCGGAATTTTCATACAAATGGCGTCAAAACGATTGAACAAGGTAACTATTAAATAACACAGTAAACGAAACCAAAATTTTATATCAGTATTTTGTATCTGTATACAAGCAACAGAAAAAAAACCCAGAAAGCTACAAAATAAACACGAACTATCAATTATTTTAATCATGCATGTTACATATTTAACAATATCTTATGCAATACATGATATGTACATATGTATAGTATGTCTTGTACTTTCATTATTCTTGTGATTCATGTTTGCCATCAACGCCATTGGGGCATAACTGTGCATTTAATTTGAATCAGTAAAAAAAAATATATCAGTTGAAGTAAGTGAAAACGCTACCTAAATACCGTATTTATATAACCCAAAAAATGGCACAGCTAGGTTAATGAAATGTCTTTTTTTCATTTGTTTTGCGGTTTAGTTCATGCAAATCCGATTTTAGCTAGGACATGCAGGAAGAAAAATATATATATACATAAAAACACTTCCGTTATTGTTTAACCGTTGACCTTCCTTGTTTCCTATTTTAAACTAGTTTACGGCAATAACTAACTTGTTTAGTCGGTACAAAAACTAAATAATTAACATCTATCTAAGGAGAAAATGTTTTATAAGTGATCATAAGTATTTTGTTATTTAAGCTTCTAAGTAACAAATTATTTTTAGTTCTGTTTCATACGTTTGCTTTAAAGGTCTAAATAAAACGGGCCATGACAAACACATTTACTGATTTTAAGAAAAAAAGAAACATAACAAAAATACCGAACTCCAAGGGAAATTCAAAACGGAAAGTCCTTTATACAATGGCAAAATCAAAATCTCAAACACATCTAACGAATGGAAAACAACCGTCATATTCCTGACTTGGTACAGGCATTTCCTTATGTAGAAAATGGTGATTAAACCTGGTTTTATAGCTAGCTAAACCTCTCACTTGTATGACAATCGCATAGAATTCAAGAGAGATATCGTCCGTGACCCATATCGCCCATCTTTGATAATTCAATATAACAATGAACATATATTGTCTGCTATGATGTGTTTTTGCATGGACGAAGAATGTGTGTGAACGAGAGAACAAAAATTATCCACTATACCGGCAAAAAAAATCATACTATAAATTAGTTGTTTTTTACCTTGCAAAGCGTTCCTAATACATCAGGACTGTGCCTCTAATTTAATAATTGATAAACTTTCTTTGCATTAACAGAATGTTCAATTTTACTTTTCAGGAACTTTTAGACATTTCTAAAAACCCTCCTAGTCCACGTTGTTCAGCGGGCCCATTAAACGATGACAGTAAGCAATATGATTATTTATAGACTTTTATATACATTGGCTAGTCCTGAGTCGAAGACTATCAGTAGTAACAAAAAAAAAAAACGACCGGTTCTCTATTTCACATTTTAAATTTCCATGTGGTCCGCGATGTATGAGAACTGTTACATTATAAATGGACGCAGATGTGCGGTATGCGTCAATGAGACAGCACCCCAACGACACAAACAACCAATAGACATCTAGAGGGCAACACAGTCACACATCTTCCACATCAATCAGGTACCTATACAACATAACAGATCTAAATGGTCTCGAGTCTATAAAAGTTTTGAATAATGAATAAAATGATAACAGGAATAACAACTTGAATATTGGAGAGTACAACAGATTACACCAACCAACCACCAACACCCGATATACGAACAAACAAAGATAAACAACAACAAATAACTTGTGGTTCAGATACCATGGCTTTGTATAAACACAACACATGGTAGGGTGAATAAATCATACAGAGACCATCAAAGATCTGCTATTAACACAAACATTTTAAAATATCAAAACTATTAAGATATCATGACATTGACGACAACCACTGACAAGGTTCCTGGCTTGGTCGTGATTTATAATAATTCCATAACAAATCTGGAGTGGATATGAATTGGTTACGGTAACGCTGTCCCACATCCGACAAGAAGGGTGATAAAATTTAAAAGCGAGATATTGAGTTATATATCATGTCTAAATATGTAGAAATTGTAGTCTTTAGAAACTGAAATAAATCTTGAATATTTTACGATACATGTTCTTAACTTTGTTTGTTGGCTATATTTCTGAATACTCAGCGATATTACGAAGGAAACGGTGGTACACTTTCTTCATAGAATCTACCAAAAATGAAAATTATGTACATATTTTTGATAATGCAGAGTACTGTGTTGTAAAAATGAATATGTGTAAATAAAAGAAAAGTATAGGAGACAGTATATGTATGTAAATATATCAATATTAATTCTAAAGGAAGCCCATGCATGAAAGAATAACTTACTAAAACGTTGTTAAAAGAAAATAAACGGTTCGCGTGAACCTTAAATGTAAAATTAGAATCCATTTTTTATATTGGGTTTAGTAGGGTTAAGTTGCTTAATTCAAGTAAACATGTCAGATTTCTTCTTCTTCTATGTATATGCACCTAGTATCATTCATACACAAAATTATTTCTAAATATAAAGGAACATTTAGATTTTAAAAACTTGCAATATTAAATATACTGGACGCATGTTGAAACGCAAGAATAGAACTGTAATATGCAGCTGATAAAACAAAATATTAAACCTGTATTTTTTTTTTTTTTAATTATTTTTTTTTTCAGTGTTAACTTGGGAGGGCAGGATAATGGGAGATGTAAGTATATGCTTTGTTTTAATGGGACAAGTAAGTATATGCTTAGTTTAAATGGAAGAAGTAAGTATATGCTTTGTTTTAATGGGACAAGTAAGTATATGCTTTGTTTTAATGGAAGAAGTAAGTATATGCTTTGTTTTAATGGAAGAAGTAAGTATATGGCTTTGTTTAAATGGAAGAAGTAAGTATATGCTTTGTATAATGGGACAGGTAAGTATATGCTTTGTTTTAATGGAAGAAGTAAGTATATGCTTTGTTTTAATGGAAGAAGTAAGTATATGCTTTGTTTTAATGGAAGAAGTAAGTATATGGCTTTGTTTAAATGAAGGAAGTCAGTATATGCTTTGTTTTAATGGAAGAAGTGAGTATATGCTTTGTTTTAATGGGACAAGTAAGTATATGCTTTGTTTTAATGGGACAAGTAAGTATATGCTTTGTTTTAATGGGACAAGTAAGTATATGGCTTTGTTTAAATGGAAGAAGTAAGTATATGCTTTGTTTTAATGGAAGAAGTGAGTATATGCTTTGTTTTAATGGGACAAGTAAGTATATGCTTTGTTTTAATGGAAGAAGTAAGTATATGCTTTGTTTTAATGGAAGAAGTAAGTATATGGCTTTGTTTAAATGGAAGAAGTAAGTATATGCTTTGTTTTAATGGGACAGGTAAGTATATGCTTTGTTTTAATGGAAGAAGTAAGTATATGCTTTGTTTTAATGGAAGAAGTAAGTATATTCTTTGTTTTAATGGAAGAAGTAAGTATAAGGCTTTGTTTAAATGAAAGAAGTAAGTATATGCTTTGTTTTAATGGAAGAAGTGAGTATATGCTTTGTTTTAATGGGACAAGTAAGTATATGCTTTGTTTTAATGGGACAAGTAAGTATATGCTTTTTTTTAATGGGACAAGTAAGTATATGGCTTTGTTTAAATGGAAGAAGTAAGTATATGCTTTGTTTTAATGGAAGAAGTGAGTATATGCTTTGTTTTAATGGGACAAGTGAGTATATGCTTTGTTTTAATGGGACAAGTAAGTATATGCTTTGTTTTAACGGGACAAGTGAGTATATGGCTTTGTTTAAATGGAAGAAGTGAGTATATGCTTTGTTTTAATGGGACAAGTAAGTATATGCTTTGTTTTAATGGGACAAGTAGGTATATGCTTTGTTTTAATGGGACAAGTAAGTATATGCTTTCTTTTAATGGGAGAAGTAAGTATATGCTTTGTTTTAATGGGACAGGTAAGTATATGCTTTGTTTTAATGGAACAAGTAAGTATATGCTTTGTTTTAATGGAAGAAGTAAGTATATTTGTTTTAATGGAAGAAGTAAGTATAAGGCTTTGTTTAAATGAAAGAAGTAAGTATATGCTTTGTTTTAATGGAAGAAGTGAGTATATGCTTTGTTTTAATGGAAGAAGTGAGTATATGCTTTGTTTTAATGGGACAAGTAAGTATATGCTTTGTTTTAATGGGACAAGTAAGTATATGCTTTTTTTTAATGGGACAAGTAAGTATATGGCTTTGTTTAAATGGAAGAAGTAAGTATATGCTTTGTTTTAATGGAAGAAGTGAGTATATGCTTTGTTTTAATGGGACAAGTGAGTATATGCTTTGTTTTAATGGGACAAGTAAGTATATGCTTTGTTTTAATGGGACAAGTAAGTATATGCTTTGTTTTAACGGGACAAGTGAGTATATGGCTTTGTTTAAATGGAAGAAGTGAGTATATGCTTTGTTTTAATGGGACAAGTAAGTATATGCTTTGTTTTAATGGGACAAGTAGGTATATGCTTTGTTTTAATGGGACAAGTAAGTATATGCTTTCTTTTAATGAGAGAAGTAAGTATATGCTTTGTTTTAATGGGAGATATGCTTTCTTTTAATGAGAGAAGTATATGCTTTGTTTTAATGGAAGAAGTAAGTATATGGCTTTGTTTAAATGGGAGAAGTAAGTATATGCTTTGTTTTAATGGGACAAGTAAGTATATGCTTTGTTTTAATGGGACAAGTAAGTATATGGCTTTGTTTTAACGGGACAAGTGAGTATATGGCTTTGTTTAAATGGAAGAAGTGAGTATATGCTTTGTTTTAATGGGACAAGTAGGTATATGCTTTGTTTTAATGGGACAAGTAAGTATATGCTTTCTTTTAATGAGAGAAGTAAGTATATGCTTTGTTTTAATGGGAGAAGTAAGTATATGCTTTGTTTTAATGGAAGAAGTAAGTATATGGCTTTGTTTAAATGGGAGAAGTAAGTATATGCTTTGTTTTAATGGGACAAGTAAGTATATGCTTTGTTTTAATGGGACAAGTAAGTATATGGCTTTGTTTTAATGGGACAAGTAAGTATATGCTTTGTTTTAATGGGACAAGTAAGTATATGCTTTGTTTAAGATGAGAGTCGGAAGAAATCAAAGGGATAACCAAAACTCATAAGTCGAAGAAAAATTGACAAAATCATGACAAAAAAAAAAAACAAACAAACAAAAAACGTCAAAGAATAATGTGTCAATATTACATGCATGAAATGAAGTTTAGTTTCATTATCAAGATGTTAATTACGAAACTAATAATTCAGACAAAGAATTTTCTATTATTTTTTTTTTGGAAGGAGTAGGGCCAATTTCCCCTGTATCTGTTTTTCTCACAGTGTCAGAATCTAAAAGTCACCAAATCCTACTGGAAATTGAATATTAAAGCGTCTATATCATGTACTTAAAAAAACCTCTTCAAAAGTGACAGGCTTATAATTTGGTACGCCAGACGTGCGTTTCGTCTAGATACGACTCACTAGTGTAGCTCAAATCAAAATCAAATACAAAGTTGAAGACTATCAAAATCCGAAAATTCCGAAAGTATTACATAATACAACTAAGCCAATCTATTCCTGGATATGGAAAAAAGTGTTCCGAATAATTCAACATTTTATAAATAATAAATTTACAGAAAATGAACATATATCAATCCATATTGTTTCAAAATATAACATATTTCCATAAAATTAAAAAGCTATTCCCTACATGTTGCTGGATGCACTGTGATACAAAATTACAAATTTTACATGTTTTTTTTAACGTTTTTTGTATCGACGGATATCCCTTATAAAAAATCAATTTGTATCCGAAAGACAATACATAGCTTTCCTTCCAACGATATTTTTGTTTTAGTTAAGGATGTTGTGATACATTTTTGGGATAAATACTCAAAATTCACACCTGATTTGAAATAAATTCAGGGGAAACTGGCCTTAATTCTTTAACTTACAAATTTGCATGAGGACTTCAGTCAAGATTTGATATCTAGGTTAATCAATTTACGATGTTTATGGTAGTAATGATTACTATGTCTCGCCTTTGCGACAACTTTCGAGAATGAAATCCTTTTTAGTCCATGTTTCAATATCAAAACGGCCAATATTTAAAATGAATCAAATTTACAGATTGAAATCTGCAGTACTGGTGATACAGAATATATTTTATATCCTTTGGTCTCTGGTGGACTGTTGTCGTCTCATTGGCAATTATACCCACATCTCTTTTTTTTAATATTATAAATTTGTCATTTCAGGACCAAACTCCTTACGCTGGCGGAGTATTTTTCTTAAGAATAACGATTCCCAGTGATTATCCTTTAAAACCTCCAAAGGTAAGTCTGTTTATTCTATCAATTTTATCTTGTAATGTTTACTTTGTATGAAGAATCTTGTTAATACTCTCATAGTCAATAGGATAGAAATAAAGACCCCGTGTCCACGCTTCGCTTACATATAGGAGGGTCTGGATGGGGTTTACAGAATAGAGAATAATGAATGTACATTTAAACATGTTCTGTGAAATTTTTTAATGATACTAAGCTTAGTTGCGTTTTAAGTAATATTTCCATTCTTTTAAGTTATATTTCTATAATTTGCAGGTAAAATTTACAACAAAGATTTACCATCTTAACATAAATGGAAAATCTGGAGAAATATGTATGGCCATACTAAAGTCCCATTGGTCACCAGCTTTAACCATACATAAATGTAAGTTGTAGCTTTTAGG
Organism: Mytilus coruscus; assembly: GCA_017311375.1. Taxonomy (NCBI): domain Eukaryota; kingdom Metazoa; phylum Mollusca; class Bivalvia; order Mytilida; family Mytilidae; genus Mytilus; species Mytilus coruscus. The sequence goes on along the minus strand of CM029598.1, from coordinate 77,970,590 downwards.
TAGAATGATACAAAATCAAAAGAAGGATATGTGGTATGAATGCCGACCAAGGAAAAGATGTGAACTATTACAGATCTCCGTTACAGTCCACCAGTCCAAGACATATATTATATTATAACACAAAAAGATTTGAAGACAAAGTGGACAAACAGGTTTAAAAATATATATATACAAGAGTGGCACGGTGGTAGTCGCTAGTGGAGCAGGAAATACTGGACATTCAGGAGCACATGAGTTCACATACGACCCCCCTTTCCCCCCTTTCCCATGGTATGGTCAATGTTGCTTAAACTTTTAGTTTTCTCGTGTTTAGTAATTTGTATATAAACCATGGTCTTCTTTCCGTTGTTTTTTTTCAACTTATGGTTTGTTTTTGATTGCCTCTTGGTTTCTTTTCTGTCTTTTTATGAAGAAAAAGAGGTATCATCAATAGGCGTGATAAACGTCAATGAAACGACAACCAAACGACACAAACAAAAACAACGATGTTTAGTTGTCAACATCCGGTCTTCAACAATCAACAGGTGTCTATTCAATAAGTCGATCTAAATCACCCTGTGTCTATTTGTACATATTTGAATTTTGAATTCTTTTTTGCAGTATGTGTGCATTGACTGTCTAATCAACCAAGTAACTGTAGAACAACTACGTATGCACGTTGCTATTATTGTCTAAACAACCAAGTAACTGTAACACAACTACGCATGAACGTGGCTTTTATTGTATAAACAACAAGTTACTGTAGAACAACTACGCATGCACGTGGCGTTTGTTGTCTAAACAACCAAGTTACTTTAACACATTTACTACGCATGCACGTGGCTTTTATTGTCTAAACAACCAAGTTACTGTAACACAACTACGCATGCACGTGGCTTTTATTGTCTAAATAACCAAGTTACTGTAGAACAACTACGCATGCACGTGGCTTTTATTGTATAAACAACCAAGTTACTGTAACACAACTACGCATGCACGTGGCTATTATCATGTACAAGAATTACGGACATTTCAAGGCGAGATAACTCGTGTTACTTTTCTATTCTGATTCCCATCTTGTTCTCATCGTCTGGTGACCAGTAGATAAGAATAGATAACTCCCCTTAACGAACACCCCGCCAATAGATGTCACTTTGACGTTATGCCTATAGGGTAATTTATGATTGCGTAAACCCGCAGTATATATTGGACGATGTCCGTAGTCTTTCGGAACACCGGATGTTATTCGGAATACATCTGTTCTTTCTATGGCCACCTTTCATATACATGTGCAATAGCTTATTATTTGACCTGTTGAATAAGCATTAGCATCTTAAAGTTGCTATAGAGATATGTTACATATGATGCGAAATTTATTATGACGCAAGCTACTTTAATAAGCATTTGAATACTTCCTTGCACGCAATTACAAGCTGCCGCTAATATTTACCTTACATATATGTGCGTAGTTTTTTTAATTAGAGTCAAACGTTGAAACCAGCTGTGTTTAGATATGAGATAAGATTTCATGTAAACAATGCGATTTATATTCGAAACGAGATATGTTAAAACTAAAATCTATGAAAGAAGTATTACTAGCATTTCATTTAAGATTCCGAGTCTAGGAAGATGTACATGATGTACAAAGCAGGCTATTTCATTTTTTCATACTGAAATTAAAGGAAGTCTTTCTTGCACTTTATTAAAATTTTACGTCTAGGATATCTACCAGGGACGTATATAATCTAATATACGTCCTTGAATAGATGTAAAAAACGAGGATTTTTCAAAAAAAATATCGTTTTAATATTGAAAATAACGTTAAAATTAATTATGAAAGTACATTTCCGTTTTATTTTCATTAAAATTGCAAATTGAAATACAGTTATTTTCTTTGTTTAAATATTGCAACATTATTTCCTTTTATTAAAACAAGGAAGTCATATAACCTCCTTGATTAAAATAATCTGATTGTTATAGGTACATCTGGATCCTTTTCATTATTAAAATGTGAATAAGTAGATATTTAATATGAAGAAGAAAAAAAAAAAAAAAAAAACAAACTAAAACTGAAATCTAAATTTAAAATATATTTAAAAAAAAACATTTGACCATGCAGATGTAAGAAATAATACTTCAAGCAATGAAATAACGAATTAAATGTGCCGCTTTAATGACGGTTGATAACCTTAAAATTAATCATGCATGCAATTTTAGCAGACTTAACAGGGTCAGCGAAAAATGTCAAATGTCTTTTAATAGACACCGAGTGATGACAGATGCAGGCAGAGATAAGAAAAATTAATTTCTATTTATAAGTTATGTTCCTATAGTAATTAAGGCTCTTCAAAATGTTCGTCAAAATAAAAATAAATAATTATTATTTCTTGAAGACAATCAGATGATGAATTTTCGGTTTTAATATATTAAGTACGAAAATATAAAATAGTGTAAGGAGATTTTGAGATTTTGAGCCATCTCACTGATCAGTAGGCTACACAGTGCCTCCAAATGACCAGTATAAAACTATCCAGCAAGAGAGAAAAAGGATGGGTCAATATAAGAAACTTACAAGGCAACTTCAGTTCAATTTCAATATTTAGATTATTCTAATGGAATTGTCAAATGTCAGAGGGAATATCTTTTTAAGTGTGATAGGAATACCAATGAGACAACTCTCCATCAAGACACAGTGTAGTCAAAGTTAGTAATTATAGGTTATAATACAGCCTTCAACACAAAGGCTTGGCTCACATTGGACAGCATCCTACTAAGGGCCCCAAAATACTGTTATAACACAATTTAAACAGGAAAAAACAAATCTAATTTTACTTCAAACCAGAAACAAAAAGCAAATATGAACTGCATGCACAAAAAAAAAATTAAAAAAAACACAACCACTAAACAACATGCTTCTGACTTGGGGCGTGTGCTTATGAATACACCTGGTTTAAAAGAATTTACATACATACCATAAGACGGAAGAGTAACTTTACCATGTAAAAAACACCCTTTAAAAGTTAATGAAAAAATCGTGTTCAGATAAAAAAAAAAAGGAACACCTTACAACAGTTCATAAATGTGGCCTTTAAACAAACAAATATTTAGGTGATGGGTATTCAGTGGTAATTTCAGGTTTGACCATGTTAGTTTTTTTGTTGTTTTCAATTTTGTTTGTTTATTTATAAGTACAAGGTGTAAGCTGTTTTGTCTAGGCTATAAATAGCTTTCTTAATGAATTGGTTTCAGTCATCAAGGTGCAGAGGATACAGTGCAATTCAAATTGTATAATTTTACAATTAAACTTGCAGGCCTTTTTTCGTGACCCACAATTTAAAATATAAGAAAACATCAAAATAAAAGGGACATTCGAGTTAAAGGTTTTAAAAAGTGTTTGTTTTTAACAAAAGAGGTTTGTCATCTAAAACTTTTAAGAGCACAAATTTTAAGCACACAACTTAAAACTGCTAATGCTTATTACCCTAAGCATCACAAAAACCTTGCAGAGCAGGTGTAAGGATCTTAATAATGATCAATATCAAGCCATTGTTCAAATAACCATGAATAAATCTCAAATTCCAATAAAAACAGCTATTTTACAGGTTCACGTATTGAATTTCTTAAACACAAATAATCATTAATTGATTAAATTTCTTCACATTTGCATTTGAACTTTAGCCAAAAAACTAACTCTTATCTAAAAAAACCCAAAAAACAGCACCTTAGAATGAAACATCCAGTGGGTGACTTAACATGTTGTCTTTCGGGAGAGAGAGAGAAAAAATATTCCTTTAAAAGAATATTTCACCCACATTGAACAGTAGTTACTTTAAGTAAACGATCATTGTCAGTTTCTAATTCTTATACTGTAACAACAACAATAATATAAAACAATACATCTTTATTAAACAATTATCTAATATTTAATGCCAAACAAGCATTTGGGTTTACCATTGCATTTCTTATTTTAAAGAAAGCAACTTGTATTAGCAGTTATACGATAATTCCGATTTTGATGCTATGATATCTTACTGTATACATTCAAAATACTTGCATTTACTTCTTTGGTCATTTCTTATAACGATAATAATAATATTCCTATACCTTTTCGTTATACAAAACTTGTATAAAATTTTGTATGTTTTGAATAACATTAAAATTGCACGTTGTCATCTTTTCTATTTCAATTTAGTTTTCAGATTTTGTAGACATTTTTTTCAATAATACAATCATGCAATTGTGTATTCAAATATTTGATAATAATAATATAATTACTCAAATCAAATAAGATTAATTAGACAGAGCCTTTAAAAAAAAAAAAAAACTTTTTGCATATTTTTCTTCAAGATGTCAACAAAACCACACTACTTTTAAACTTTTGATGTTTAAAGAACTCTTTGGTATAATAGAAATTAATATATTGTTTAAAACCTAACTAGATATTTAAAATGATGGATGTAATTAGAAAAAGAAGTTCACATCTTAAAAATGAGAATTCAACTAAATAACAAGACCAATTTGTCTTTGAATACGGTCAATCTTAGTTGAATGAATATACGTCGTATTCATAAATAATGAAGTTTCACTTTCAAATGCTTAGGGACAACAGTAAACATTATTTTAAAATGACGATTCTTATACCATTTCATAGGAAAATTATTTGCCAATACTGTATAATTTGTTAATTTGATTTACAATAAAAAATGAATTTAATATGATTTTTTTTATAAAATATGGTTACCTCGTAATTTAAAATATCTCAAACAAAAGAGAACCCGACGTTCAACATGATAGGGACAACAGTAAATATCAAGATAAAGTGGATTTTATTACACCATTTCAAAGCTAAAAAAATGGTGAGATCTCTATAATTTATTAATTTTATATGAGATTTATAAAATAGACATAGTATTCGTTTATTTAGCTAGTGGTCATAATCCCCATAGACAATAACGTTAAAAAATTTTCAATGATTACGGTTCTCTGTGTGATAGCTGATAAAGACATCCAGCTGAGCTGTCCGCAATTCTTGTGAATGTGTCTAAACAACCAGGTAACTGTAACACAACTACGCATGCACGTGGCTTTATTGTCTAAACAACCAAGTAACTGTAGAACTACACATGCACGTGACTTTTATTATCTAAACAACCAAGTTACTGTAACACAACTACACATGCAGGAAACCTCTGGTATCTTTCGTCCCTCTTTTCTACTTGGAATACATCTAAACAACCAATCAAATGTCATACTACAAAAACGCGTTACTTATCTAAAATACAATGCTTAAGCAATAATCTATTTTTATAATTAAATTTTTCTATTCCAGTATTACTTAGTATATTATCGTTAATGGGTTGTCCAAATCCTGATGACCCACTTGATACAGATGCTGCAAAACTATATGAAATGGATAGGAAACAATACTATAAAACAGCGACGGAATGGACACGAAAATACGCCATGTAACGTTGTTAATTAACTGAAATGTTATGAATGTGTTTAATTTAGATTAAATACATATACATGTATAACATTTCAATTTGTATTACAAAAATTTACATATATGACTTTTCGTTTCAGGATGATTTACATTTAGTTATAAAATGTATTTATCGCGTGTGTTTACGACAGACTTTAATGTAAATTTTATATTCTCTCGCCTTCTATTAATTTACTGGTTGTTCAGTTCAGGTAATTTTGGTATCAAATGACTTAATGACTGCAGATCACACTAGAACACATGTTAAATGTTTATTTTGAACAATAAATGAATGTATGAAATTGAAACAGGAGGGCATATTTTGCATGTGTACCTGTTTTTGTACTTTTGAACTTCCGTAAAACCAATGTGCTCTTAAGTGCATTTAAAGGTAGGCTGGGTTTTTTTTTTCAGGACAAGCCAAGATATGGCGTTGTACTGACATGAAAAAGCTACTAGTTACTTTTTATTTCAACAGAAAATATCTTTGTTCCGATTTTACAGGGCGTTGAGAACTTTAAGACTGCAATACATTTTATTTAAAATACTGCTTTGTAGGTCTCGTGGTAGCGTGTGCTTCTACGCTAAGCATGTGGAATTTAGGAGTAAGAGCAAAGACTGGTTGTTTCGGAGTCAGTGTTTTGTGTTTTGTATAGAGTGACATATCCTCTTGCGATACTTAACGTATAAAGATCAGACGTGTTGTGAACACTGGAGTAACATAGGGATTCTGATCACGATGATTGATTGAGTGATGGCTGTTAATGTACAGCGAAAATATTACATGAGGGTATGGATGGGGTCCTACATTTCTGTATTCTTTGATTTTTTCGCTCATTATCTTTATCTTTAAAAATAGTGGCTATTCTGTAATTACTTGAAAACTGTATTCTGGACATTGTTCTTTTCTGTAATCAGTATATTTTTACCCAATTCTTATATTTTTGCAGTTTAATCTTTATATTTAAACACCCCATCATTCTCTATTCTTTATTTTTTTGCCCATTTTTCTCTATTCTTAAATTTGTTTGTCTCATTATTCTCTATTCTGTAAACCCCATCCACACCCTCTTACATGCATATTGACAACGAAAACTCAAATTGTTAAAATGACATGAATAAAACGCAAATGAACCCTGCTTAGTACTAGACTGACACACCACTGGGCGGGATATTTATCGTGTTAGTTCGTAAGGTATCAGTCCACAGGAAGACATGACATCCTACCTATACACAATATTCTGACTCCAAGTCTACCCGTCTTCGATCTTACTCCAGAATGCTGCTTGCTTAATGAGAAGCAGAAAATACCAGTTATCAAGTCTTTGGTTAGACTGGTTCCCTGTCCTTTATTTGTTTGGCTCTGACATGGGTGTTTGGTATACATCAATGAGACAGCAAAGACATCTAGATGTCAAAATACAGACTTCAACTATAGACAAATATTCCTTAAGTATGTCATGGTCTAAATCGCCGTGAGTCTAAAAAAGTTTAAAATAAATTTAACAGAAACTGTAAATATCGGCCATCAATTCCAAATCCCCTAAATTACAAAAAAACAATAAACAAATAAAAAAAAAGAGAACCACTCATTGACAAGATATTCTGCACGTGAACATATATCTTGGTTTAAGTAGTTCTTTTATAGATCAAACCCGCCTTTTAAATTCGACTAGTGAAATAATAAAAGGTTCAAAAAAGAACCAACATAAAAATCGATATCGAAAAAGCACTAGACACATTCGAACAAACATGGCTGCCAATTTACTATGCGATCCTTGTTCCAGACTTGATAACACAGTTCCTACTCAAAAAAGGTGTGTGGGTTGTAAGGAATCGTTGTGTAAGGACTGTGTCACCGCACATAGAATAAACATAACATCTATGGGCCATCGTGTCATTGACTTCCAGGCATTATCAGTACTACCTGCTGAAACATTAGTATTACTGAAGCAATGTTTGAGCCATCCAGACTTTTCAATAATATTATGTTGAACACAACAAAATACTTTACTGATGTTGTCGACACTGTATGTCGGACAAGCATCGATTGTGCGATACTGTTCTTCCCTTGACGTAGCCTTTAAATACGGCATCGATTATTCGATACTGTTCTTCCGCTTGACGTAGCATCTTACAATATACAAAAAAACACATAGCTGAGCGGGTGATAGAGCAGATTGTTACCCCGAGAAAACATTGTCAACCGCGGCGAAGCCAAGGTTGACAATGCTTTTTCGAGGGGTACCAATCTGCTCTATAACCTCTCAGCTATGTGTTATTTAATTATATACTGAATGACCTATCATTATTGTGTTTTACAGATTAATTTTATTTTAAAAGTATTTTCTATGACTTCGCGTACATAACAACGTTACGGGTATTAGAAAAAAAAAACAAAAGTGAGGCAAGATGTTTTATTTTTTTAATTTTGACAGTCAAATAATAAAATCTGAGCCAAAACGTAGAACTTAAGCATTGTATTTAATTACTTGATGTAAATTCAATTCATTGTCCTTTAAATTATCGATTTTTGATTGGTCTGGACGAGAGGGTGACATTCAAAAATTGTCACCCGCTCAGCCATGTGATAGAGTAAATTAACACCCTCGTATTAGCCAATCAAAATATGGCATTTTAACGTGAAGTATAATAACAGCATTGATCATGCGTTTTGTTATTCCGCTTGACGTGGCCTCTAAAGTCATCATCTATCATGCGATAGTGTTATTCCGCTTGAGGTAGTCTCTAGAGATATCACCTATCGTGCGATACTGTTATACCGCTACAGGTAGCATCAAAAGACATCATCGATCGTGCGATACTGTTCTTCTGCTTGATGTAGCATCTAAAGACAGCATCAATCGTGCGATACTGTTCTACCGCTAAAGGTTGCATCTAAAGACAGCGTTGACCGTGCGATACTGTTCTACCGCTATAGGTAGCAACTTTAGATAGCGTCGATCGTGTGGTACTGTTCTCCCGCTTTAGGAAGCTTCTGAAGATGTGAAATCATCTACTCGTTGCATCAGTACATCCGAGGGTATAACACAAATTTATACTTATTAAGGTATGGTTGATAACAGAACTGAAAATGAATAGAGACTCGTTATCGAAGAAAATATCATTGTTGAAAAGGTACATCACTTATCAAAAATCTTGATGATATGGCAGAAGGACCATCTCTGAAATGAAAGCTGTTCACAGAAATTTAGACTGTCAGATAAATAAAGGAAAAAATTGAAGCAGAACAAACGGTCGAAATATTTGAAAATTGTTTGAAACAATTAAACCATCTTTTAAAAACTGGTTTAGATGAGCACTTGTTTCTCCTTTTGTGTGAACTTCAATCAGTTATCTGTAAGGAACACGATACTCTACAGAAATAGTCTCCCAACTATTAGAATCATGTATGGTTTATTAAGAACAGAAAAATGATTTCTTGAAATTGCAGGATTTTGGATGTGTTATGATATATGATGTCTTCGTGGTCTAAGCTCTTGATATTCCAGAATAGTCGACTGATCTGTGATTTAACCGATTGTGTCCTTTACCTTTTACCGATTGTGATAATTTGACTAAGTGTGAATTGTCATATGGAATGATGCATACATATCGGGAGATGCTTATCCCGTCGATGAACCCGGTCTCGCTCATTATGCAGTTTTTGTTTGTTTCTTTGATCTGTATCTTCTTAGCCGATTGACGAGATTAGAACCACGGTACGCTACTGTTGCCTTAATTGTTATATCGTGTGTGTTTATATATATATATATATATAGAGAGAGAGAGAAACCGAGACAGCGCGTCGTAATTTCACAACCACTGGTAAGATGCCCAAAATGGTAAATGTTTTGTCAAAGAGGTTATCGCTAACTAAGCAGTAAAACCTTTTTGAAAAATTTGGCTTTCAATACATACTTTTCAACTTCATTTTACTTCCATGGTAGTAGTGAGTTGATTTTTGTTTAAAGCTCATTATAAAGCATTTTTTGCATTAAATTTCAATCCCCAATTTAATGCCCATACTTCCAGAGCTTTCAGATCTTCTTGGAGAATTTGATGGTCTTTCGTGGTGTTGATTTCTCGATAGATTAGGCAGTCGTCTGCAAATAATCGAACTTGGGATTTTACACTTTCTTTTTACCGGGAGGTCGTTGGTGTGACATAGGAAAAGCAGCGGTCCTAGCACTGTGCCTTGTGGTACGCCAGAGTCTACGTGGGCATATCCTGAGTGCTCACCTTCAACAACAACCCACATTGATCGTTTTTACAGGAATGACGTTAACCATGTATTCAGATTTCCATTATTCCATAACTGTTTAGCTTTGCCAGGAGTTAGTCGTGTGGCACGGTATCGAATGCCTTTGAAAAGTCTAGTATGGCCATATCCAGTTGAATGCTATTGTCAAAACTCTTTAGTAGATCTTCTGTTGTGACTAAGAGCTGTGTTGTACATGAGTAACCTGATCTGACATATAGCCGGATCCAGTGGTGGGGGCGGGGCCCCCGGGCCTCCCCTTTTTGTGGGAAAAAATTGGTTGATTATATAGAGAATCACTGAAGCATGACTGGAGCAGGCCCCCTCTTAGAGCAGTCAGTGCCCTCCCCAACCTCCCTTTATGAACATTTCTGGATACGCCACTGTCTGAATCCGTGATTTAAATTTGTCAGTATGTTGTGCTTTTCCAGGTATGGTTGTTAACAGAACTGAAAATGACTAGAGATCGTTATCGAAGAAAATATCATTGTTGAAAAGGTACATCACTTATGAAAAAGATTAATGATATGATAGAAGGACCATTTCTGAAATGAAAGCTGTTCACAGAAATTCACACTGTAAAATAAATAAGGTAAAACTGATTGAAGCAGAACAATCGGTCGAAATATTTGAAAATTGTTCGGAACAATCTAACCAGCTTTTAAAAACTGATTGAGATAAGCGCTTCGTTTTTCCTTTAGTGTAAACTTCAATCAGTTTTCTATAAGGAACACGATAATCTACGGAAATCAGTCTCCCAACTATTAGAATCATGTTTGGTTTACCCAAAACAGAAACATGATTTCTTGAAATTGCAGGAGATTTGGGGTGTGTTATGATACATGATGTTTTCGTGGTCTAAGCTCTCGAGATTCCAGAATAGTCGGCTGATCTGTGATTTAACCAATTGTGTCCTTTTCCTTTTACCGATTGTGATAATTTGACTGAGTGTGAATTGTCATATGGAATGATGCATACATATCGGGAGATGCATATCCCGTCGATGAACCCGGTCTCGCTCATCTTGCAGTTTTTGTTTGTTTCTTTGATCTGTATCTTCTTAGCCGATTGACGAGATTAGAACCACGGTACGCTACTGTTACCTTAATTGTTATATCGTATGTGTTTATATATATATATAGAGAGAGAGAGAGAGAGAGAGAGAGAGAGAGAGAGAGAGAGAGAGAGAGAAACCGGGACAGCGCGTCGTAATTTCACAACCACTGGTAAGATGCCCCAAATGGTAAATGTTTTGTCAAAGAGGTTATCGCTAACTAAGCAGTAAAACCTTTTTGAAAAATTTGGCTTTCAATACATACTTTTCAACTTCATTTTACTTCCATGGTAGTAGTGAGTTGATTTTTGTTTAAAGCTCATTATAAAGCATTTTCTGCAATAAATTTCAATCCCCAATTTAATGCCCATACTTCCAGAGCTTTCAGATCTTCTTGGAGAATTTGATGGTCTTTCGTGGTGTTGATTTCTCGATAGAGTAGACAGTCGTCTGCAAATAATCGAACTTGGGATTTTACACTTTCTTTTTAGCGGGAGGTCGTTGATTTGACATAGGAAAAGCAGCGGTCCTAGCACTGTGCTTTGTGGTACGCCAGAGTCTACGTGGGCATATCCTGAGTGCTCACCTTCAACAACAACCCGCATTGATCGTTTTTACAGGAATGACGCTAACCATGTATTCAGATTTCCATTTATTCCATAACTTTTTAGCTTTGCCAGGAGTTAGTCGTGTGGCACGGTATCGAATGCCTTTGAAAAGTCTAGTATGACCATATCCAGTTGAATGCTATTGTCAAAACTCTTTAGTAGATCTTCTGTTGTGACTAAGAGCTGTGTTGTACATGAGTAACCTGATCTGACATAGACGGATCCAGGGGTTGGGCGGGGGGCCCGGGCCTCCCCCTTTTGTCAGAAAAATTTGGTTGATTATATAGGGAATCACTGAAGTGTGACTGGAGCGTGCCCCCTCTTAGAGCAGTCAGTGCCCCCCCACCTCCCTTTATGAACATTTCTGGATACGCCACTGTCTGAATCCGTGATTTAAATTTGTCAGTATGTTGTGCTTTTCCAGGTGTTTGAGGATGTGTTTACAGATGATGTGTTCCAATAGCTTACAGGATACACAGGTCAGTGAAACTGGTCTATAATTTTCTGCTGCGTGGGCGTCTCCCTTCTTAAATACTGGAGCTATGTTTGCACTCAGCCAATCTCAGGGGCGGATCCAGGATTTTTGAAAGGGGGCGTAGAATAGAATCTTTCACCTCGCTCCGCTCGGCGAAAGAAAATTTTGACCTTTATTTGGCTAAAAAACATAAAATAAGTGTAAAATGCACTAATATAACGGTTCCTGACGTGGGACATGTATATTTTATAGTTAAAGTGTAAGGGTTGGACATTTTTGATGCCGTATTCTCCCCATTAATTGTCTATTATAAAATGTTTGGATGGATCCAAAACTATGTATCAGTACATTTGATGTGGGATTGGTCAGTAAAAAAAGGACATGGAAAAATTCTCCCTAGCCAAGTCAGTCACTGAAATAGAGGTCACAACTAGCATCTGAAGAATGCATTGCGAATTTTTGATTCGCACCCCAGGTGCATCTGATCATACATACTAATATAATTGATGTTTTACTTTATTCACTTGTCAATAAAAAATAAATCCACAAAAACATTTATTGAGACGGAGTTTCTAGTGATGACTTCTGTACAAATCTGTCGTCTAAGCCATAGGGTTCACCAGAAGCATCTTCCTCGGATTTCGTCGAAAAAAATCGTCAATGATGATTTTTTCATAGTCAAGTTCAATGTTTTTGTGGACATACAAAGTAAAAGAGCATTTAAGCGTTCTTCTCCCATTGTACTGCGCGAGAAGCTTTTAATATACTTTAACGACGAGTTTGCCCTTTCTGTGGAACTGGATGTTACGCTGGTCAATGAAAGTAAGCTCAGAACTTTAACGATGTTTGGAAAATCGTGCTACACACTCTTGGGTCTGTTACGATAGACGTTATTGTAGACGGTTTGGCGGTCTGGTCTCGCCATAACTTGTTCCAGAGTCGAAACTCCTGTCTAAAAGAGTCAAGATATGGCATGTCAACTTCGTAGTATTACCGACAATGTATTCGATAGTATCATCTGATGTTTGATGAATGCTGCTTGGAATCATAGCCAATGCCCTTATAACGGAAACAGCATGTTCACCAAACCGAATATTGAACTGCTGAATCATGGAGTCTAAGAATGGTAGAAAAACTGCACGTCGAAAATACACTTCTTCATTGTCGGCAGGGACATTACTTCGCTGGGTCTGGCGCCCACATCGTCTATCTATCTAGAGATTACTGACTGGGGATCATTATTAAGCAATGTTATTAATGGACTGGGGCGTGTGGGGTTAAACATGTTTTCGTAGGTAAATATTATTGCTGTGGAACTTTTTTTTAATCATGTGAGTGTAATAGAGTATTACCTTCTGTTGGGTGGAATTGTGAAATAGGAGTCAAAAGTACGCCCTCTACGTCCCCTCTGGATCCGCCACTGCAATCTTCAGGTAGGACGCCGGTATCAATTGATTTTTGAAAGATGACAGTGATAGGTGCGAGTTCTTCTGCACAGTTTTTAAGGACGGTGTTTAGAATTCCGTCTGGTCCCATGGCTTTAGATGGATTTACATTTTTCAATAATGTGTGTACTCCTTCCGATGTTATGTTCAATTTTGAAATATTTGAAGTTGTTCTCTTTTTTAGCAGCTGTATTTGTGAATTTGGATCTAATTTTGTGAATACTGATTTGAACTGGTTGTTTAAAATTTCTGTATTATTTTATATAAACAACGACAACCAGGGGCGGGTCCAGGTGAGGGCGTAATGGGCGTACCCTTTAAAAAAAAAACTATCGTAATCTGCTAATATTACTTTCAATTTGATGTATCTATATTATCAATTCTAAAAATAACACCGGTGATTTCCTGGTCTTTATTTTTATTCAATATTATTTTTGGTCATGACCAAGATCTCCGGAAATTAATACAAATGGCGACAAAACGATTGAACAAGGTAAGTCCTAAACTACACAGTAAAACGAAACCCCTTTTTCATATAGTATAATTTTTATCTACATATAAGGAAACAGAACAAACATATATAATTACAAAATAAACCCGAACTTACAATTTATCAATATCTTATAAAATAAAGTCAAGAGTTTTGAAGGCATTTTTAATTTGGATATAGATTCTTATTGGATACAAATTATGTAGACCATAATCATATAACAAAAAATGGTCACAGTTTAAGGATTGAATCATATCCCAACTAAGCAAGGAAGAAGAAACAAATATGATCAAATATATACCATGTAAACATACAGAACAAGGCATGCGTTATTGTTTAAACTTCCTGATCTACATCTACATCGTACATGTATGTTGAACTGTCAATCTTGACCAATACTCAACGTTTCCGGTGGTCGCAAGAAAAAGAGTAATTTTATAAGAGACCAAAAATACATAAAGCTATGGCAAGCCAATTTTATATTTATTCAATTTCAAGATATCTTATAAAGTAAATAAGATATCTTATAAAGTAAATAAGATATCTTATAAAGTATATAAGATATCTTCTAATGTTTTAAGATATCTTATTTAATTTGAATTTAATAAGATATCTTAATTATTTTATAAGATATCTTATTAACTTTTAAAGATATCTTGTATAGTTTATAAGATATCTTGTATAGTTTATAAGATATATCTTATATCTTTCTAAAGATATCTTTAAACAAATACTTTATGAGATATCTTGTATAGTTTATAAGATATCTTTAAAAGTATATAAGATATCTTATTTACTTTATAAGATATCTTATAAACTATATAAGATATCTTATAAGTTATACAAGATATCTTATATGATTGATTTATCAGATATCTTATTTAGTTTATCAGATATCTTATTAACTATATAAGATATCTAATTTAAAATAGCATAAGTAAATAAATTCAACAATGAATGCTCCCTCTGGAACTATGCGGCAGTAAATATATCATGTGATCGCACTTTCAAAATGGCAGTTGAGAAGAGTCGGTTATTAATAAATATTCGTGATGTTAATATGCAGAAAGCATATGGGTGTATTAGAAATGACAAACTGCGACCTGAATTAATTCTTGGCCTTCAGGCCTTGAGATTAATTGCGCTACAAACACGTTAGCTGTATCAAAAAGTGTATATTAACTTTTACAATTAGAATAAAAATGATTTTTTGACGTCCTAAAGTATGGTTCTTGAGCTATCTTGTATAGTTTATGTTTGATGTGTTTGAGCTTTTGATTTTGCCATTTGCAGTTTTGAATTTTCCTCGGAGTTCAGTATTTTTGTGATTTGTTTTTTTTTCAAGCTATTTGAAATACGACATATTATCTAAAAAAAAACCAGTTATTGTATAAAAAATCTATTGACTTTGAAGCAAGTGATTATCAAGGAAAGATCGTGATGAAAAACACCGTCAAAATACAATAAAAGTAAGCTAACAAAACCATTTTTGTCATATTTGGATAGAATAAAAGAGAGGTATGTTAACCATTAAAAGTGGAATTTCATAAAATATTTTAATTCTTTATAATAATTTCATAAATTCTTATTTCTAGATAAACAGAAAACAGATTGAAATGAGATTGGCAATACATTTTAAGTGAGACTTATATAGATATATTTCATTTTAGATAAAATATCTTTTATAGTAATTAAGATATCTTATATATTAAATAAGATATCTTATATATTAAATAAGATATCTTATTTATTAAATAAGATATCTTATTTATTAAATAAGATATCTCAATTATTGAATAAGATATCTCAATTATTAAATAAGAAATCTTAATTATTAAATAAGATATCTCATTTATTAAATAAGATATCTTAATTATTAAATAAGATATCTTATATATTAAATAAGATATCCTATATATTCTTATTTAATAAGATATCTTATTTAATATATAAGATATCTTAATTATTATATAAGATATCTTATATATTAAATAAGATATCTTATATATTAAATAAGATATCTTATTTAACAAATAAGATATCTCATATATTAAATAAGATATCTTATATATTAAATAAGATATCTTCTACATTAAATAAGATATCTGATAAACTAAATAAGAATCTTTAAAACAATAAACAATTACAATTAAGATTTCTAACAAACTTAATGTGATAAGTTTTTTCGTTTTAATCTTTTGATATTAAAAGCAGGATTACCTAGAAAAAGACAAAAGAAATATCCCTGTTTTCTTATTGGGATTTTCTTTGCTGGTAGTAAACTTATTTTCATATCATTGCAATTTTTCCTGCTTGAAGCACATTAAACAAATTTCATTCATATTGATAGGGAGCAAGGAATTGCTTTGTTTTCTTTCATTTATCGTGAAATGATCATTAACAACCTCCGTGGAAATGCACCAAAAATGGAGAAAACAAGTATTGAAATAAAGCTTAAGTGCACAGTAATTATTTTGACATTATGTGGATGATCAGGGTTGGAATCTCCACAGGTATCATCATTTGTAATCAAACCAAATAGACCGTTGTTAACCAATTATAAATTTTGGTTATTATATGGGTGCATTCGAATTAAAATCAAAGATAATTTTCTTTTTTTATTGTGAAATTATATATTAATTGTACATAACAGTGGCGAAACAGAAGTCATTTTTACTGATATATTATTGTCTAGTGGGTGGTGAAGGACAATTAATTTTTTATTCTACTTCATTGGAGGTGTGCCTACACTGGCAGAATCTATAATACAGATACAGATACAAATTAGCAATCTCGATCTGAATTGCTATTGATTTTATGATGGTCAATCTTTTACCAACATAAAGGGATACTTTATTTCAATTTGTAAAAGAAAGGAAGATATATTATTTAGTTAATAATATATCTTATTTAGTTTAAAAGATATCTTATTAAATTTATAAGAAATCTTTATAAGAAACTATAAAAAGATATCTTATATAGTTTATAAGTTATCTTATATAGTTTATAAGATATCTTATATAGTTTATAAGATATCTTATAAACTTGATAAGATATCTTTTAACTAAATAAGATATCTTATTAACTAAATAAGATATCTTATATGTTAAATAAGATATCTTATTTAATTATCATGATATCTCAATTAATTTATAAGATATCTTATTTAATTATAAAGATATCTGATTTAACTTTATAAGATATCTTGAAAGTGAATAAATATAAAACGGCTTGCCGTATAAAGCAGGTATATACATAAATATAAGGAATGTAAGAAATTAAAAAAAAAGAAAGAAAGGGGGTAACCATTTGCTTTTTGCTCATCTGCTCTGAATCAATCCAGCTTCCGTTGCAATACCAGGGAAATAATCCCCGCCTGCACAGCTGGAGTCCATCATTTGACTTACTTGGTAAATGGGGGACTGAACAAACTAGAAGGAGAGTGTTGAAAGAGTGATACACTTGTTCTGGGAAAAAAAAACGTGTTTAGTAGGTACAAACACTATATAAGCTTTATTAGAGGAAGAAATTTAGTTAAATGCCAATACTTTATAATCATTGGTGTTTTTATGTCAGTCATTTTCAAAAATATATTTCATGTGAGCTTCTACCGAGTATGAGGGTAGGAATGCCCTTTACCGTCAGGCGTCAAACGGTCATTTTCGCTATTGTTAGCGTCAAATTGGTTAAAATGTTTTGGTCATTCGTCAAAATATCCTTATCATGATTCGTCAGAGGTCTCAAATAATTATCGTTACCGTTGTTTTTGGAAAAAAATATAACGTGATTCACCAAAATCAGTCGATTTTTTTATTGTTTTATAAAGTGTATATTTTATCATCATGCACCAAAAATAACCGTTAATGTCATTTGGCAAGATCTTTTACCGTTATTTGTCGGAGTTTGCTTCCTTTGATAATTAAATACAAATTAGCAACTTGAACAGAAACCAGGGACGGATTCAGGCAGGGGCGTAGAGGGCATGCACCCCACCTAAAATTTGCAAAGCATGGGTTGTCATCAGCTTAATAAAGAATATTTTGATAATTTCACCTCAAAAAAATTTCGCCTTGCTCTGCTGGGCAAAAATTTAAGTTTGCACCCCCTAACCTAAAATCCTGGATCTGCCCCTGGAAACAGTTTGCTATGATGTATTTTTGCGATGACTACAGAGGAGGAAAACTGGGTACATATGTCACTGGTGCTTAATTTAAAGCTCTTAAAATTGATGAAGAATGTATTTGAAGGAAAAAAAAACATGAAGGAGAAAAAAGAAATGATAAACTATACAAAAAAAAAAAAATCGCAATATTAATTAGTTTTTTTATAACTTGGTTAACTTGCATTGCTGCTATTCCAGGACTGTGCCTCTAATTTAATCATTGATAAACCTGCTTTGCATTAACAGGATGTGTAATTATACTTTTCAGGAACTTAAAGATCTTTCTAGAAATCCTAGTCCAGGTTGTTCAGCGGGCCCTATAAACGATGACAGTAAGCAGTTTAAATAATTATAAGACTTATATTTATTTACATATATTGGGCAAAATTAATTTAGACTAGGTATATATATATATTTATATATTATAATATATAACTACTATAAATATCAGCACAACAATGTTAAGTCTGCAAATTTGCTTCCACAAATTTTTGTTCTTTCCTCGCCGGATTTGAACTCATGTTATTGGGATATCGAGACAACACTGCCTGCACTGTGTCCATTGTTCTAGACTACTCTGCCACCTAGACTGAACATATATATACATTGGAAAGGCCTGAGTAGAAGATTGTTAACAGTATTAACAAAAAGATGATAGACCTAGACCTATGGGAGAAAACTCCTGATAAATTTTTTGAATGTGCGGTATACATCAAGGAAAATTTGCGGTATACGTCAATGAAAATGTGCAGTATACTGCAATGAGAATGTACTGTATACATCGAAGAGAATGTGCAGTATGTGTCAATGAGAATATGCGGTAAGCATCAATGAGAAAGTATGGTATGCGTCAGTGAGAATGTGCTGAATACGTCAAGGAGAATGTGCGGTATGCATCAAGGAGAATGTGCAGTATGCATCAAGGAGAATGCGGTTTGCATCAAGGAGAATGTGCGGTATGCATCAAGGAGAATGTGGTATCCATCAAGGAGAATGCGGTATGCATCAAGGAGAATGCGGTATGCATCAAGGAGAATGCGGTATGCATCAAGGAGAATGCTGTATGCATCAAGGAGAATGTGGTATGCATCAAGGAGAATGTGCGGTATGCATCAAGGAGAATGCGGTATGCATCAAGGAGAATGTGCGGTATGCATCAAGGAGAATGTGGTATGCATCAAGGAGAATGCGGTATGCATCAAGGAGAATGCAGTATGCATCAAGGAGAATGCGGTATGCATCAAGGAGAATGCGGTATGCATCATGGAGAATGCGGTATGCATCAAGGAGAATGCGGTATGCATCAATGAAAATGTGCGGTTTGCATCAAGGAGAATGCCGTATGCATCAATGAAAATGTGTGGTATGCATCAAGGAGAATGCGGTATGCATCAAGGAGAATGCGGTATGCATCAATGAAAATGTGCGGTTTGCATCAAGGAGAATGCCGTATGCATCAATGAAAATGTGTGGTATGCATCAAGGAGAATGCAGTATGCATCAAGGAGAATTCGGTATGCATCAATGAAAATGTGTGGTTTGCATCAAAATTTGCGGTATACGTCAATGAAAATGTGCAGTATACTGCAATGAGAATGTACTGTATACATCGAAGAGAATGTGCAGTATGTGTCAATGAGAATATGCGGTAAGCATCAATGAGAAAGTATGTTATGCGTCAGTGAGAATGTGCTGAATACGCCAAGGAGAATGTGCGGTATGCATCAAGGAGAATGTGCAGTATGCATCAAGGAGAATGCCTTATGCATCAAGGAGAATGTGCGGTATGCATCAAGGAGAATGCGGTATGCATCAAGGAGAATGCGGTATGCATCAAGGAGAATGTGCGGTATGCATCAAGGAGAATGCGGTATGCATCAAAGAGAATGCTGTATGCATCAAGGAGAATGTGGTATGCATCAAGGAGAATGCGGTATGCATCAAGGAGAATGCGGTATGCATCAAGGAGAATGTGCGGTATGCATCAAGGAGAATGTGGTATGCATCAAGGAGAATGCGGTATGCATCAAGGAGAGTGCAGTATGCATCAAGGAGAATGCAGTATGCATCAAGGAGAATGCGGTATGCATCATGGAGAATGCGGTATGCATCAAGGAGAATGCGGTATGCATCAATGAAAATGTGCGGTTTGCATCAAGGAGAATGCCGTATGCATCAATGAAAATGTGTGGTATGCATCAAGGAGAATGCGGTATGCATCAATGAAAATGTGCGGTTTGCATCAAGGAGAATGCCGTATGCATCAATGAAAATGTGTGGTATGCATCAAGGAGAATGCGGTATGCATCAAGGAGAATTCGGTATGCATCAATGAAAATGTGCGGTTTGCATCAAGGAGAATGTGGTATGCATCAAGGAGAATGTGGTATCCATCAAGGAGAATGCGGTATGCATCAATGAAAATGTGCGGTATGCATCAAGGAGAATGTGCGGTATGCATCAAGGAGAATGCGGTATGCATCAAGGAGAATGCGGTATGCATCAATGAAAATGTGCGGTATGCATAAAGGAGAATGCGGTATGCATCAAGAGAATGCGGTATGCATCAAGGAGAATGCGGTATGCATCATGGAGAATGCGGTATGCATCAATGAAAATGTGCGGTTTGCATCAAGGAGAATGTGGTATGCATCAAGGAGAATGCGGTATGCATCAAGGAGAATGCGGTATGCATCAATGAAAATGTGCGGTATGCATCAAGGAGAATGCAGTATGCATCAATGAAAATGTGCGATATGCATAAAGGAGAATGCGGTATGCATCAAGAGAATGTGGTATGCATCAAGGAGAATGCGGTATGCATCAAGGAGAATGCGGTATGCATCAAGGAGAATGCGGTATGCATTAATGAAAGTGTGCGGTATGCATCAAGGAGAATGCGGTATGCATCAAGGAGAATGCAGTATACATCAAGGAGAATGCAGTATGCATCAAGGAGAATGTGGTATGCATCAAGGAGAATGCAGTATGCATCAATGAAAATGTGTTATATATACATCAATGAGACAGCAATCTAAAGAAGTAAATCACCAATAGAAATTTAGTGGGCAACACGCCATCTTCAATGGCAGATCTAAATTGTCTCTAATCTATAAAAGTTGTGAATAATAAATAAAAAGATAACAGGAATAATCAAAACGATCGGCCAGTACACACCCCAAAGACAAGGCTTACAAACAAAAACAAAACAACAACAAATAACTTGTGGTTCAGATACCATGGCTTTGTATAAACACAACATATGGTAGGGTGAATAAATCCTACAGAGACCATCTGACAAAAATCTGCTATTAACACAAACATCTTAAAATATCAAAATTATTAAGATAAGATTAAGACATTCAATAACGACTGACAAGGTTACTGGCTTGGTTGTGATTGATAATAAATCCATAAAAAAATCTGGAGTGGATATGAGTTGGTTACGATAACCCTGTCCCACAACTGACATGAAGGGTGATAAAATTTAAAATCGAGATATTGAGGTATATATATCATGTCTAGATATTGTAGTCTATAGAAACTGCAAAAAACTCTAGAATATTTTACAATACATGCCATTGATAGAAAACAAAAGATATGGTGTATCCATCCATGACACAAAATCAGTACAATCATGCAAAAACACACAAAAGCAAAGGAACAGCAATTTTATAGCTGTACTTTATCTCAAAGTCACATTGAGGCAATCAACATGGAGCAACAAAATAAAAATGTCACCTCTCTGCAATTTTTAGACGGCCCAAAGCAATGGTTTGAGCGAAATTCTTGCAAAATAATTTGACGGCTCATAGCAACAGTTTGAGCGAATTCTTTGCAAAATAATTTGAATAGACTTTGTAAGATGTCCGTCAAAAGAAATTACTGGAAAGTAGTACATATTTAAAACAGAATTGAATTTATTTGTTGGGTCTAATTCTGATTAATCTGTGATATCTATTTCTTGTATTAATTCTACAATTATATCAGATACATTGACCAGTACACTTACTTTATAGAATCTATTTAAAATGAGAATTATGTATAGCATTTTATAATGCAGAGTATATTGTAGTAAAATTAATATCTATAAACAAAAGAAAACATATATTAAAAAGTAAATAAATCAATATTGATTCTGAAGCACATGCATCAAGGAATGAATTACTTATCTTTATTAGATATGTTTGTATAAAAATTTGTGTTTGCTTGACCCATATGGGTGTATTTTGCAAATGAAATTATTATATTCACCTAGAATATCATTCATACACAAAGCATTTCAAAATATATGGCAACATTTAGAGGTTAAAAAATAATGGTCGTATTTTTGAAACACAAAAGATAAGAATAAAAACTGTAGCTGACAAAAAAAAACTGTTTCCTTTATTTTTCAGTGTTCAATTGGGAGGGCAGGATACAGGGACCAGTAAGTATAGGCTTTGTTTAAAGGGGGTCCTGATGGGGTTTACAGAATTGAGAATTACTGACATATACTACAGAATAATGGACCAAAAATCAAGAATATAGAGAATAATACAGTGTTAAAATATTCATATAAAGAATAGAGAACAACTGACAAATACTACAGAATAATGGACCAAAAAAATCAAGAATATAGAGAATTATACAGTGTTAAAATTTTCATATAAAGAATAGAAAATAATTGACAAAAAATATAATTAGAGAAAAATGGCTTAAAATATTAAATTAAAGAATACAGAATTGAAGGACCACCATCCAGATCCTCTTTAAACTAAGATACCAAAAGGAGAATCAAAGCTCATAAGTAAAAAAGACTGACAAAATCATGCAAAATAACCCCAAAGGTTGGACCCCCCTTTTAAGTCCCCTACCGACGAAGTTGAAGGGGACTTTAGGTTTGCACTCCGTCCTTCTGTCTGTCTGTCTGTCTGTCTGTCCATCCGTTAGTCCGGAAAATCAGTTTTCTACACATTTTTTTTCTTTATGCTTGAAGATATTGATTTAATATTTAGTGTATTGTTTTATCATGACAAGTTACAGATCAAGTTCGAATTTTGTTCCGGTCTGATGATTTTGTGCAGAGTTATGGTCCTTTGACTTATAAAATTCACTTAAATAATCAGTTTCTGCATTTTTTTTGGTCATTCTTGAAGATATTGATTTGATAATTGGGTTATAGTTTTATCATGACAAGTTACAGTTCAAGTTTGAATTTTGTTTTGGTCTGATGATTTTGTGCAGAGTTATGGTCCTTGGACTTAGAAAATTCACTTAAATAATCAGTTTTCAACTTTTTTTGTCATGCTTGAAGATATTGACTTGATATTTGTTATATAGTTTACACCATGACAAGTTATAGATCAAGTTAGAATTTTGCTCCAATACAATGAATTTTTAACCGGTGTCATATGGTATTTTGAACCCCCTATAAAGTGAACCTGGGGTCAAAATACCATGCGGTATAATGACCCCGGGGTCATTTTACCGCATGGTATTTTGACCGGGGTCATTTTCACATATGGTATTTTGAACCCCTGCGTATATTGAACCCCCTGTTTTAGATAAATAGTATTGCAGATTATCTAGTTTACAATTTGTTGGCTATCACTTTTTAATTGGAGGTTTTTAGTAGGGGTTCAATAT
Source organism: Mytilus coruscus (assembly GCA_017311375.1). Taxonomy (NCBI): domain Eukaryota; kingdom Metazoa; phylum Mollusca; class Bivalvia; order Mytilida; family Mytilidae; genus Mytilus; species Mytilus coruscus. The sequence continues at coordinate 77,947,006 of CM029598.1, read as the reverse complement.
ACCACAGGGGTCAAAATACCATGGCTAAGTGTAATTTTCAAAACATCTTTTCAAGCATGTTAAATACATACAAACTACTTATTGGAGTATTATTACTATATAAAGGAGTTAGAATAGTTAGAATTTTTAAATAAAAGGTCTATAGTAGGGGTTCAATATACATGGGGGGTCAAAATACCATGGCTAAGTAAAACTTTCAAAATATCTTTTAAGCATGTTAAATACATACAAACAACTTATTGGAGTATTATCACAATTTAAATGAGTTACAATAGATAGAATTTTTAAATAAAAGGTCTATAGTAGGGGTTCAATATACAAGAGGGGTCAAAATACCATGGCTAAGTAAAATTTCAAAATATCTTTCCAGCATGTTAAATACATACATAATACTTATTGAGTATTACTACTATATAAAGGAGTTAAAATAGCTAGAATTTTTAAATAAAGGTCTATAGTAGGGTTTCAATATACAGAGGGGGTCAAATACCATATCTAAGTAAAATTTTCAAAACATCTTTTCCAGCATGTTAAATACATACAAACTACTTATTGAGAATCACCAATAGAAATTTAGTGGGCAACACGCCATCTTCAATGGCAGATCTAAATTGTCTCTAATCTATAAAAGTTGTGAATAATAAATAAAAAGATAACAGGAATAATCAAAACTATCGGCCAGTACACACCCCAAAGACAAGGCTAACAAACAAAAACAACAACAACAACAAACAACTCGTGGTTCAGATACCATGGCTTTGTATAAACACAACATATGGTAGGGTGAATAAATCATACAGAGACCATCAAAGATCTGCTATTAACACAAACATCTTAAATATCAAAATTATTAAGATAAGATTAAGACATTCAACAACGACTGACAAGGTTACTGGCTTGGTTGTGATTTATAATAAATCCATAAAAAAATCTGGAGTGGATATGAGTTGGTTACGATAACCCTGTCCCACAACTGACATGAAGGGTGATAAAATTTAAAATCGAGATATTGAGTTATATATATCATGTCTAGATATTGTAGTCTATAGAAACTGCAAAAAACTCTAGAATATTTTACAATACATGCCATTGATAGAAAAACAAAAGATATGGTGTATCCATCCATGACACAAAATCAGTACAATCATGCACAGCAAAAATGACACAAAAAGCAAAGGAACAGCACTTTTATTGCTGTTCTTCATCTCAAAGTCACAGTGAGGCGATCAACACGGAGCAACAAAAAAAAAACTGTCACCTCTCTGCAATTTTTAGACGGCCCAAAGCAATGGTTTGAGCGAAATTCTTTGCAAAATAATTTGACGGCTCATAGCAACAGTTTGAGCGAATTCTTTGCAAAATAATTTGAATAGACTTTGTAAGATGTCCGGTCAAAAGAAATTACTGGAAAGTAGTACATATTTAAAACAGAATTGAATTTATTTGTTGGGTCTAATTCTGATTAATCTGTGATATCTATTTCTTGTATTAATTCTACAATTATATCAGATACATTGACCAGTACACTTACTTTATAGAATCTATTTAAAATGAGAATTATGTATAGCATTTTATAATGCAGAGTATATTGTAGTAAAATTAATATCTATAAACAAAAGAAAACATATATTAAAAAGTAAATAAATCAATATTGATTCTGAAGCACATGCATCAAGGAATGAATTACTTATCTTTATTAGATATGTTTGTATAAAAATTTGTGTTTGCTTGACCCATATGGGTGTATTTTGCAAATGAAATTATTATATTCACCTAGAATATCATTCATACACAAAGCATTTCAAAATATATGGCAACATTTAGAGGTTAAAAATAATGGTCGTATTTTTGAAACACAAAAGATAAGAATAAAACTGTAGCTGACAAAAAAAACTGTTTCCTTTATTTTCAGTGTTCAATTGGGAGGGCAGGATACAGGGACCAGTAAGTATAGGCTTTGTTTAAAGGGGGTCCTGATGGGGTTTACAGAATTGAGAATTACTGACATATACTACAGAATAATGGACCAAAAATCAAGAATATAGAGAATAATACAGTGTTAAAATATTCATATAAAGAATAGAGAACAACTGACAAATACTACAGAATAATGGACCAAAAAATCAAGAATATAGAGAATTATACAGTGTTAAAATTTTCATATAAAGAATAGAAAATAATTGACAAAAATATAATTAGAGAAAAATGGCTTAAAATATTAAATTAAAGAATACAGAATTGAAGGACCACCATCCAGATCCTCTTTAAACTAAGATACCAAAAGGAGAATCAAAGCTCATAAGTAAAAAGACTGACAAAATCATGCAAAATAACCCCAAAGGTTGGACCCCTTTTAAGTCCCCTACCGCGAAGTTGAAGGGACTTTAGGTTTACTCCGTCCTTCTGTCTGTCTGTCTGTCTGTCTGTCCATCCGTTAGTCCGGAAAATCAGTTTTCTACATTTTTTTCTTTATGCTTGAAGATATTGATTTGATATTTAGTGTATTGTTTTATCATGACAAGTTACAGATCAAGTTCAAATTTTGTTCCGGTCTGATGATTTTGTGCAGAGTTATGGTCCTTTGACTTATAAAATTCACTTAAATAATCAGTTTCTGCATTTTTTGGTCATTCTTGAAGATATTGATTTGATAATTGGGTTATAGTTTTATCATGACAAGTTACAGTTCAAGTTTGAATTTTGTTCTGGTCTGATGATTTTGTGCAGAGTTATGGTCCTTGGACTTAGAAAATTCACTTAAATAATCAGTTTTCAACTTTTTGTCATGCTTGAAGATATTGACTTGATATTTGTTATATAGTTTACACCATGACAAGTTATAGATCAAGTTAGAATTTTGCTCCAATACAATGAATTTTAACGGTGTCATATGGTATTTTGAACCCCTATAAAGTGAACCTGGGGTCAAAATACCATAGATAATGACCCCGGGTCATTTTACCGCATGGTATTTTGACCCGGGTCATTTCACATATGTATTTTGAACCCCTCGGTATATTGAACCCCCTGTTTTAGATAAATAGTATTGCAGATTATCTAGTTTATGCATCAAGGAGAATGCGGTATGCATTAATGAAAGTGTGCGGTATGCATCAAGGAGAATGCGGTATGCATCAAGGAGAATGCAGTATACATCAAGGAGAATGCAGTATGCATCAAGGAGAATGTGGTATGCATCAAGGAGAATGCAGTATGCATCAATGAAAATGTGTTATATACATCAATGAGACAGCAATCTAAAGTAAATCACCAATAGAAATTTAGTGGGCAACACGCCATCTTCAATGGCAGATCTAAATTGTCTCTAATCTATAAAAGTTGTGAATAATAAATAAAAAGATAACAGGAATAATCAAAACGATCGGCAGTACACACCCCAAAGACAAGGCTTACAAACAAAACAAAACAACAACAAATAACTTGTGGTTCAGATACCATGGCTTTGTATAAACACAACATATGGTAGGGTGAATAAATCCTACAGAGACCATCTGACAAAAATCTGCTATTAACACAAACATCTTAAAATATCAAAATTATTAAGATAAGATTAAGACATTCAATAACGACTGACAAGGTTACTGGCTTGGTTGTGATTGATAATAAATCCATAAAAATCTGGAGTGGATATGAGTTGGTTACGATAACCCTGTCCCACAACTGACATGAAGGGTGATAAAATTTAAAATCGAGATATTGAGGTATATATATCATGTCTAGATATTGTAGTCTATAGAAACTGCAAAAAACTCTAGAATATTTTACAATACATGCCATTGATAGAAAAACAAAAGATATGGTGTATCCATCCATGACACAAAATCAGTACAATCATGCAAAAAAACACACAAAAAGCAAAGGAACAGCAATTTTATAGCTGTACTTTATCTCAAAGTCACATTGAGGCAATCAACATGGAGCAACAAAAATAAAAAATGTCACCTCTCTGCAATTTTTAGACGGCCCAAAGCAATGGTTTGAGCGAAATTCTTTGCAAAATAATTTGACGGCTCATAGCAACAGTTTGAGCGGAATTCTTTGCAAAATAATTTGAATAGACTTTGTAAGATGTCCGGTCAAAAAGAAATTACTGGAAAGTAGTACATATTTAAAACAGAATTGAATTTATTTGTTGGGTCTAATTCTGATTAATCTGTGATATCTATTTCTTGTATTAATTCTACAATTATATCAGATACATTGACCAGTACACTTACTTTATAGAATCTATTTAAAATGAGAATTATGTATAGCATTTTATAATGCAGAGTATATTGTAGTAAAATTAATATCTATAAACAAAAGAAAACATATATTAAAAAGTAAATAAATCAATATTGATTCTGAAGCACATGCATCAAGGAATGAATTACTTATCTTTATTAGATATGTTTGTATAAAATTTGTGTTTGTTGACCCATATGGGTGTATTTTGCAAATGAAATTATTATATTCACCTAGAATATCATTCATACACAAAAGCATTTCAAAATATATGGCAACATTTAGAGGTTAAAAAATAATGGTCGTATTTTGAAACACAAAAGATAAGAATAAAAATTGTAGCTGACAAAATAAAAAACTGTTTCCTTTATTTTTCAGTGTTCAATTGGGAGGGCAGGATACAGGGACCAGTAAGTATAGGCTTTGTTTAAAGGGGGTCCTGATGGGGTTTACAGAATTGAGAATTACTGACATATACTACAGAATAATGGACCAAAAATCAAGAATATAGAGAATAATACAGTGTTAAAATATTCATATAAAGAATAGAGAACAACTGACAAATACTACAGAATAATGGACCAAAAAATCAAGAATATAGAGAATTATACAGTGTTAAAATTTTCATATAAAGAATAGAAAATAATTGACAAAAATATAATTAGAGAAAAATGGCTTAAAATATTAAATTAAAGAATACAGAATTGAAGGACCACCATCCAGATCCTCTTTAAACTAAGATACCAAAAGGAGAATCAAAGCTCATAAGTAAAAAAGACTGACAAAATCATGCAAAATAACCCCAAAGGTTGGACCCCTTTAAGTCCCCTACCGACGGTTGAAGGGACTTTAGGTTTGCACTCGTCCTTCTGTCTGTCTGTCTGTCTGTCTGTCCATCCGTTAGTCCGGAAAATCAGTTTTCTACACATTTTTTTTCTTTATGCTTGAAGATATTGATTTGATATTTAGTGTATTGTTTTATCATGACAAGTTACAGATCAAGTTCAAATTTTGTTCCGGTCTGATGATTTTGTGCAGAGTTATGGTCCTTTGACTTATAAAATTCACTTAAATAATCAGTTTCTGCATTTTTTTTGGTCATTCTTGAAGATATTGATTTGATAATTGGGTTATAGTTTTATCATGACAAGTTACAGTTCAAGTTTGAATTTTGTTTTGGTCTGATGATTTTGTGCAGAGTTATGGTCCTTGGACTTAGAAAATTCACTTAAATAATCAGTTTTCAACTTTTTGTCATGCTTGAAGATATTGACTTGATATTTGTTATATAGTTTACACCATGACAAGTTATAGATCAAGTTAGAATTTTGCTCCAATACAATGAATTTTAACGGTGTCATATGGTATTTTGAACCCCTATAAAGTGAACCTGGGGTCAAAATACCATAAGATATAATGACCCCGGGTCATTTTACCGATGGTATTTTGACCCGGTCATTACATATGGTATTTGAACCCCTGCGGTATATTGAACCCCCTGTTTTAGATAAATAGTATTGCAGATTATCTAGTTTACAATTTGTTGGCTATCACTTTTTAATTGGAGGTTTTAGTAGGGGTTCAATATACCACAGGGGGGTCAAAATACCATGGCTAAGTGTAATTTTCAAAACATCTTTTCAAGCATGTTAAATACATACAAACTACTTATTGGAGTATTATTACTATATAAAGGAGTTAGAATAGTTAGAATTTTTTAAATAAAAGGTCTATAGTAGGGGGTTCAATATACCGCAGGGGGGTCAAAATACCATGGCTAAGTAAAACTTTCAAAATATCTTTTAAGCATGTTAAATACATACAAACAACTTATTGGAGTATTATCACAATTTAAATGAGTTACAATAGATAGAATTTTTAAATAAAAGGTCTATAGTAGGGGTTCAATATACCATGAGGGGTCAAAAACCATGGCTAAGTAAATTTCAAAATATCTTTTCCAGCATGTTAAATACATACATAATACTTATTGAGTATTACTACTATATAAAGGAGTTAAAATAGCTAGAATTTTTAAATAAAGGTCTATAGTAGGGGTTCAATATACCGCAGGGGTCAAAATACCATATCTAAGTAAAATTTTCAAAACATCTTTTCAGCACATTAAATACATACAAACTACTTATTGAGTATTACTACTACAAAAAAGTTAAAATAGCTAGATTTTTAAAATAAAGGTCTATAGTAGGGTTCAATATACATAGGGGGTCAAATACCATGGCTTAGTAAAATTTTCAAAATATCTTTCCAGCATGTTAAATACATACATACTACTTATTGGAGTATTACTACTATATAATGGAGCTAAAATAGCTTGAATTTTTAAATAAAGGTCTATAGTAGGGGTTCAATATACCGCAGGGGGTCAAAATACAAAGTAATAATACTCCAATAAGTAGTTTGTATGTATTTAACATGCTGGAAAAGATGTTTTGAAAATTTTACTTAGCCATGCATGGTATTTTGACCCCTGTATTTTGAACCCCTACTATAGAACCTCTAATTGAAAAAAATCTAGCTATTCTAACTCCTTTACATAGTTATAATACTTCAAAATGTAGTTTGTATGTTTTGAACAGGCTCGAAAAGATGTTTTGAAAATTTTACTAGCCATAGTATTTTGACCCCACTGTATATATTGAACCCCTACTATAGACCTATTATTTCAAAATTTCTAGCTAATCTAACTCCTTTACATAGTAATCATGCTCAAATAAGTGGTTTGTATGTATTTAACATGCTGGAAAAGATGTTTTGAAAATTTTACTAGCCATAGTATTGACCCCTGTGTATATTGAACCCCTACTATAGACCTGAAATTAAAAATTCCAGCTATTCTTACTCCTTTACATAGTTATAATACTCCAATAAGTAGTTTGTAATTAATATGCTGGAAGAGATGTTTTGAAAATTTTACTTAGCCATGGTATTTTGACCCTCCCTTTTACCATAGGAAATTTCAACTCCTTTATATGTTAAGTTTTCAAATAAGCAAAGCATTCAAGGTACATGGTCTAGTCATACTGTTTCAATAAGGATTTTAATGAAATTTTGTTGTTAAGGCCTTCAGCATGTTCAGAGCACTTATACGTGCCATGGCATTATTTTTTTCCTACCATGGAAAATTTACCTCACCTTTTGGTATGTATGATTTTCAATCTATTATAAGCTTAAAAGTAATGTATAATGTTCTTATTATTAACTAGAATAAAAAACAGGGGTTCAATTTACCATGGGGTTCAATTTTCCATAACAAATCAATTTACCATGGGGGGGTTCATTTTACCATAGCGGTATTTTGACCCCGGGGTCAATTTACCATGGGGTTCAAAATACCATATGACACCGGTAGGGGACTATGTATTGCCATGCAATACTCACAGAATGCTTGTTTGACGATCAATGCATTTGAAGGGGACATATAGTTGGAACCCCCCTTTTATCCTGGGTTAGGAATCCCCCTTTTAAAAATGGCTGGATCCACCCCTGAAACCTGATGTCTATTCTGCTTGTACTGTTTTCAGTTTTATTATAATGACTACATTATCAAAAATAGTGAATAAACACATAAAGTTCTTATCAATTTTTCTGGAAGGAGTAGGGTGAAGGAGTAGGATCAATTTTCTCTGTATTTGTTTCACTCTCAGTGTCAAAATCTAAAAATTGTCGAATTGTACATGATAATTTGTCGTTTTAGGATGGAACTCCTTATGCTGGAGGGTTATTTTTCTTGCGGCTGATGATTCCCAGTGATTATCCTTTAAAACCACCAAAGGTAAGTCTGTGTATTCCATAATTGACCCAGATCTTTCTTCCTATCATATTGTTATCTTGTAGAGTATACTTTGTATGAAGTCAATATGATAGAAAGAAAGATCCGGTGTCCATGCTTCGCTTACATATAGTAGACTCAGATCAAATTGAACGAAACAAAAAAGTGAAAAAAATAAAACAATATATATATAAAAAATTAAAATAAGCTTATGCATGTATCAAGGTGTAATACCACCATTGATTTTCCCATATTAGTCTTTGTTAAATTTGCACTTTTCAAAAAATTGTGCAGAATTTATCTTTGTTTCAAATAAAGAAATACTTGGCATGAGTTAGAGTAAAGTTTTATCCTGTCCAGTACTATAGAAAAAATTTCACATAATGCTTCATTGCATATAAGAAAATAACCATCACTGGAAGTTAACCAATCAAATGTTCACCCTTTTTCTTCCTGTGTACAAGCTTTAGTAACCATGTAACCTCATGTTTCCAAAATATTTTATAGAAACACCAAATAAAAAAATAATGGTGCTTTGAAACACCCATGATATATATGTCTATGACACAGATATTTTTTACTACAATGAAATGTAGGATAAATTTCCTACAACTGTCAAATTCAAAGGAATATTTTTTTTCAACCCTTTTTCATATGCAACCGGATGTGACATGCAACCAGATGTGATGTACTATGATTTGGTGGTATTACACCTGTCAATAAATGATGTGCTTACAAATAAAAACAATACATATAAAAAGATAAAAAGGGCAACCTTTGTAACAACAGCCCACTCCTTTAGTGAGGGCTCTTTAGTGTTACAATAAACATGTACTGTGAAATTTATAAATTATAAACTAAGTTGCATTTTTAAGTAATATTTCTATAGTCTAAAGAAATATTTCAATACTTTTAAGTTACATTTCTATAATTTGCAGGTAAAATTTACAACAAAGATTTATCATCCAAACATAAATGGAAGTTCAGGAGAAATATGTTTAGGTGTACTTAAGTCAAATTGGGCACCATCTTTAGACATACGTAAACGTAAGATATAGATTTAAGTTTCAACATGTCAGGTAGAATGAGGTTAAATAAAAATAACAAAAAAGTAAAATAACAAAAATACTGAACTCCGAGGAAAATTTAAAACGGAAGGTCCCTAATCAAATGGCAAAATCAAAAACTCAAACACATCAAATGAATGGATAACAACTGTCATATTCCTGACAAGGGTACAGGCATTTTCTTATGTAGAAAATGGTGGATTAAACCTGGTTTTAAAGCTAGCTAAACCTTTCAAGAATATGCTGTATGATTGCCATTGAGACAAACTAATAAGACCAAGGACAAAGATGTGTACTATTACATATCACCTTTAACAGTCCATAAGGTTTCAAATATCTCCAAGGTATATATATGTGTCTAAATGGGGTTCACAGAATTGAGAATTACAGAGAAAATACAGAATAATTGGCAAAAAATATTAAAAAATTGGGGAAAATGGTATAAAAAGTTCAAGAATAAAGAAATGAGGGACCCCAATCCAGACCCTCATATATATTTTATAACACAAAAAGGGTGATGACCAAGTGGACTAACCGGTTTCCAAAACAATATACACCAGACTTACATGTTAGTAGTCACTAGGGGAGCAGGAAATACTGACAGTGACAGTTTAGGGTACCTGAGTGCACATAACTTGTTTGTATGTGTGGCTTAACAACCAAGTAACTATAATACAACTACACAAGTGTCTGGTTTTTACTGGGAATACATATGTAAATCAACTGCACAAGCGTCTGGCTTTTACTGGGAATACATATGTAATTCAACTACACAAGCATCTGGCTTTTACTGGGAATACATATGTAATTCAACTACACAAGTGTCTGGCTTTTACTGGGAATACATATGTAATTCAACTACACAAGTGTCCGGCTTTTACTGGAAATACATATGTAATACAACTACACAAGTGTGTGGCTTTAACTGGGAACATATATGTAAAACAACTACAAAAGCGTGGTTTTAACTAGAACTTCATGTGTAATACCTGTGGCTTTTACTGGGAATACATATGAAATTCAGCCTCACAAGCGTGTGGCTTTTACTGGGAATACATAAATAATACAACTACACAAGTGTGTGGCTTTTATTAACTGGATTTCCAAAGGAAAAATTGGTTATTGATTTAAGGATTTACAACGGGGCGGGCAGGCGGTTGCCAAACAGTGTCCGTTCATTAACTTGAAAACGCTTTGACAAAAATCTTTTCAAATTTAGATATGTTGTTTCCTGAGACTAAATGAAGGTCTAGATTGATTTTCACGATTTTAGCTTTTATCGCTGTTGAGTTGTACACCTTTATGTAGGGAAAAGTGATACTTAGATTGAATTTGGCCTTTAAATTTTCTGAACCCTAAAAAATTCATTTATTTTTTATACTTGATCCTCTTTGGGAGTCCAGATTTGCAAATATAATTTTCATGCAGGAAAATCCGGTTTGCTGTCACTCTGACAGCCTCTTGTTGGTTATATATATGTAATACAACTACACAAGCGCGTGGCTTTTACTGTGAACATATGTGTAAAACAACTACAAAAGTGTGGTTTTAACTGGAAATTCATATGTAGTACCTGTGGCTTTTACTGGGAATACCTATGTAATGCAAATACACAAGCACATTGCTTTAACTGGGAATACAGCTACACAAGCGTGTGGCTTTTACTGGGAATACATAAATAATACAACTACACACGTGCATGACTTTTATTGGTTATATATATGTAATACAATTACCTAAGCCTGTGGCTTTTGCTGGGAATATATATGGAATACAACTACAGAAGCTTGTGTCTTTAACAGCCATGCATTTACTCTGTTAATTTATGATATCATTTTTCTATTCCAGTGTTACTAAATATAATGTTGTTATTGAGTAGTCCAGATCCTGATGATCCACTTGAACCAGATGCTGCAAAACTATATGAATCAGATAGGAAATTATACGATAAAACAGCGACTGAATGGACACGAAAATATGCCATGTAACGTGGTTAACTGGGATGTTACATGTAACGTTTTCATTTAATTATGTACTAAGATACTTTGACATACTTTTCATTTTAGCATGTTTTACATTAAAAAATGTCTTTATCGTGTGACTGAAATTTATATAAACTTGAACTAAGTTGATTTATATGTTGAATTATTTATAAAATTGTTGTGTAGATAAATTTTTGTAATGAAATATCTCTTGTTAGCACATTATACTTATATATCAACAACATTTATATTTGTTCTTGTTTGTGGTCCGTCAACGGACTTGAATAAATTTTATATTTTCTTGCCTTCTTTTAATTTATAGTTTATTTAGTGTTGGTAATTTTTGGTATCAAATGAAATATTAATGAATGCGGATCACAGTAGAACAAAGAAGGGTTCATATTAAGATCCCATTAGTATGTTCTTAATTTGTCCTGATATGCATGTAATGTTTCCCACTGGACGTTAAACACCAATCCACCATCATTATCTATTTGTATGAACGCACTTCCTTAAATGTCACTGGAATGATACTTCTCACGTAATTTCGAGACATTTGTCAAATGCCAAATTCGGTATACTAAATTAAATAACACATATCTGAGAGGTTGATAGAGCAGATTGTTACCCCTCGAACAGACATTGTCAATCTTGGCTTTGCCTCAGTTGACAATGTTTTCTCTGGGTAACAATCTGCTCTATCACCCTCTTCTATGTGTTATAAGCCCCTACCGAAGAAGTCGAAGGGGACTTTAGGTTTGCACTCTGTCCGTCTGTCTGTCTGTCTGTCTGTCCATCTGTCAGTCCGGCAAATCAGTTTTCCAGACTTTTTTTCTTCATGCTTGAAGATATTGATTTGATATTTGGTTTATTGTTTTATCAAGTTACAGGTCAAGTTCAATTTTCATGATTTTAGCTTTTCTCTTTGTTCAGTTAAAGCCCTTTCCTTAGGATTAAATTTTTGATGAAATACTTATTAATTAGTAGTTTTCTGTTCAGAGGGAAATAACTCATTTTTAAAAGATTTTTAAAAGGCAAAATGACATTTTGGATTTTTTTCCTTTTCTTTGGTAAATTGTTGGAAGAATTTAGTGGTAGGTTTGTTTGTCATTCTTGAAGATATTGATTTGATAATTAGTATATAGTTTTATCATGACAAGTTACAGATCAAGTTGGAATTTTTGTTCCAGTCTGATGATTTTGTGCAGAGTTATGGTCTTTGGACATAGAAAATTCACTTAAATAATCAGTTTTCAACAGTTTTTTTCGTCATGCTTGAAGATTTTGACTTGATATTTTTATGTAGTTTACACCATGACAAGTTATAGATCAAGTTAGAATTTCGCTCCATTACAATGAATTTTTAACCGTGGGGACTGTATTGCCATGCAATACTCACAGACTGCTTGTTTATTTAATGTTTGTATTACCATATCATAGGAGTTTTTATTTACGCAGACTTCATCTTATTATGGGCTTATAATAATGACCACTGGACCATACGATTGGCGTCAGGCCCATGATAGGCGATACCTATTATAATCTATAGAGCAATTGATAAACAATCTTGATAAGATTGTACTGCAAAAATGTTTTAGTTAACTATTTGTATTACAATATATCACTGAACCTTATTACAGAATCAAGTCGATTATTGGCAAACATATACTATTAGGAGCTACCATTTGATTTTTATGGGGGCTAGGATGAAAAATTTTGTCCTGCCTTTTTTTTCACTCTATTCTGTCCTGCCTGTCTTTTTATTAGTTTAACCTGATTTTTAGCTCACCTGGCCCAAAGGGCCAAGTGAGCTTTCTCATCACTTGGCGTCCGTGTCCGTCGTCAGTCCGTCATCGTCCGTCAGTCCGTTAACTTTACAAAAATCTTCTCCTCTGAAACTACTTGGCCAAATTTAACCAAACTTGGCCACAATCATCATTGGGGTATCTAGTTTAAAAATTGTGTCCGTGACCCGCCAACCAACCAAGATGGCCGCCATGGCTAAAAATAGAACATAGGGTAAAATGTAGATTTTGGCTTATATCTCTGAAACCAAAGCATTTAGAGCAAATCTGACATGGGGTAAAATTGTTGATCAAGTCAAGATCTATCTGCCCTGAAATTTTCAGATGAATCGGACAATGGGTTGTTGGGTTGCTGCCCTGAATTAGTAATTTTAAGGATTTTTCCGTTTTCGGTTATTATCTTGAAAATTATTATAGATAGAGATAAACTGTAAACAGCAATAATGTTCAGCAAAGTAAGATCTACAAATAAGTCAACGTGATCAAAATGGTCAGTTGACCCCTAAGGAGTTATTGCCCTTTAAAGTAATTTTTTACCAATTTTTTGTAAATTTTTGTAATCTTTTACAAAAATCTTCTCCTCTGAAACTACTGGACCAAATTCAACCAAACTTAGAAACAATCATTATTAGGGTATTTAGTTTAAAAAATGTGTGCATTGACCCAGCCAACCAACCAAGATGGCTGCCATGGCTAAAAATAGAACATAGGGGTAAAATGTAGATTTTGGCTTGTAACTCTGAAACCAAAGCATTTAAAGCAAATCTTACAGGGATTAACTTGTTTATCAAGTAAATATCTATCTGCCCTCAAATTATCAGATGAATTGGACAACTGGTTGTTGGGTTGCTGCCCTGAATTGGTAATTTTAAGGAAATTTTGCTGCTTTTGGTTATTATCTTGAAAATTATTACAGATAGAGATAAACTGTAAACAGCAATAATGTTCAGCAAAGTAAGATCTTCAAATAAGTCAACATGACCAAAATGGTCAGTTGACCCCTTAAGGAGTTATTGCCCTTTATAGTCAATTTTAACATTTTCATTAATTTGGTAAATTTTGGTAAGTTTTACAAAATGTTTTCCTTTGTAATCTTCTTTTCTGAAACTGCAGTAGAAAATCAATATAGAAAACAATCTACTAATGTACTGGCAATAAAATAATTGATAATTCTATAACATGAAAAAAAAACACATTAATACCTGATGATGGTGTTTCTTTCTTTACATTGAAAATGATGTCACAACTATAATCCCGAACAATAGGTCGAATGTCAGATATGTTTCAGTACTTTGGCTTCATTTTCCAAAGATTCAAGTGCAAATGATGCTTGAATTCCTACACTAATTTATACAGACTTCATCCCTTTCACAGGTAATGCCTGCCTCATATTATATTTAAAACTTTAATAGAATATCAGAAATTTTGAGAGAAATTAATCAACCATGCAAGATCTAAAACTTAATTAATATTGTTCAAATTATCAATTAACTCTTAAAAAAAATTCTCATTAAAAAATATAGTTCTTCATTTTATATTTTATCAGAAATTTAGGAAAAAATTGAATTTAATTGTGTCCCTTGTTCTCATTTCCTGGGATAAATCAATACAAATTAAAGTATTGGTATTGAATTAATATTTAAGAAATATTTCAAACCTTACCATTTTCTTCACAAGAATGAAGACCATATTTTCAGTGTCATGAGTATCAGTCATCATATTTGTTGTACTTTGTTGTTTAAAAGTTGAATACAAAAGATCAACAAAGCAATTCAAAACCACTTGAATTTTGCAACAACAAATGAGAGTTTTAACGACCTCAGCTGGCTATACAACCCTTGCACAATCAACTGAATTTTGCAGAAATCATTAATAGGAAAGATTGCCCTTAAATGATAATTTTTATTACCTTTTTGTTTTTGGGGGGGGGTGGGGTGTTTCAGCAACAAAAAACTTCACAACAAACTTTGTCATCACTGCATTTCTTGTTAGATAAATTTTACAAAATTCTCCCTGAAACTACTGTCAAATTAAACCAAACTTGGTTTAAATCACCACTAGGATATCCAGGGACCACTGTGTATGATGACCCTGCCTGCCAACATGGCACACATGGCTGAAATAAAACCCACTTTTTAGTCTTATATCTCTGAAACTAAACGACAGTACAACAGTTGCATTTATCATGCATCAATTGTAAATAAAAATATCAGGTGAGCGACACAGGGTCCTTGGAGCCTCTAGTTTTTTTGCAGAGTTACTCATTCTGCCTTTTTTTTTAACTCAAAACTCCTGTCCTGCCTTTTTTTTTAAATTTCATCCTAGCCCCCACCCCATAAAAATCAAATGGTAGCTCCCTTACACTTTCCTCTTTAAAACAAAAAAACAAAACAAACAACAACACAAGAACAAAACAAAAACGTCATTTGCGGTCTTAATCAGAATGAAACTTGTCCAATCTTCATATGATTGATTTGATTGATTAATTTATTAGCATTTAAGAGTGCACGACAAATATTACAGGTATATTGAGGAGAACGAAAACATGGTAATGTCAAGTGAATCTAGCCAAACATACTGAGTAGGTTTATTTTGTTAAAGTGCTGGCTCACAAGTTAATAGAAAGAAACATTACCTTTAGAATATTTATTTGTGATAGAACTTGAAATAATTGTTTTCCAAATCCATTTCTATATATTCTGCTATCATTAAAAGAAATTAGAGACATCCAGAAAACGTTAGAATTTAATCTTCGAATAAACAACACTTGACTTGTTGAATCTGATGGTATTTTAACACAATAGCGGAAAATTTGACTACAAACTTTCTAAGAGCATGCATTAGGAGTGAATCATCCCATAGGAACAATAATTTTCAAAATCTATGAGGGGCCTGATGGATTATTTTAGTTCTTCGTGATCGGCGCATTTTTCGCTATCGTGATCCGTTTTTCTACAGATATTTTTTTTTTTATATTTTCGTGATCCATGATCATGGAAATTTATTTTCTGTGAATTGTGATTGACAAAAAAATCAACTCGTGAATCGTGATGAGACCCCCATCAGGCCCTCATCTATCGTAAATTTCAATAATGATATCTGTTTTACATTATGTAGTACCTGCTAAAACATAAGGTTCAGTGTCATTTGACATTTCATGTAAAGTGGTAATACATCTATCAGGTTATGTCAATGGCCAGGGTGGCTTTTTATTTTTAATTTATTTGACGTCTTAATAAGAGAGGTTGGACAGGGGGTCCATGATCCTCACTTCCCTCCCCTTACACCTAGACGAAAATTGCACAAAGAAACTTTCCACTATATCCCTATATTGACTCCCCTCTTCTCCAGGTTTCTGACCTCTGACTCCTATTTCCCACCCTCTCATTCCCCGGTTCCCTTATCCGTGTTTAATACATATGCTAAAAAGAGAAACAAATTTACTTACTCGATGGTTTACATGTATATTTATTTATTTTTTTTTTTACTATTAGCAAATGCTAATTGTTGATGGCATTAATCTCACACTTATTTAGAGATTGTTTGAAAAATTTCACCAATAAATAAACTGTATAGAAGGACATTTCTTTTGCTGACTGATATGAACAAATTTGTTTATCATTCAATATTCGCTAGTATATAGTTTTATCATGACAAGTTACAGATCAAGTTGGAATTTTTGTTCCAGTCTGATGATTTTGTGCAGAGTTATGGTCTTTGGACATAGAAAATTCACTTAAATAATCAGTTTTCAACAGTTTTTTTCGTCATGCTTGAAGATTTTGACTTGATATTTTTATGTAGTTTACACCATGACAAGTTATAGATCAAGTTAGAATTTCGTTCCATTACAATGAATTTTTAACCGGTAGGGGACTGTATTGCCATGCAATACTCACAGACTGCTTGTTTATTTAATGTTTGTATTACCATATCATAGGAGTTTTTATTTACGCAGACTTCATCTTATTATGGGCTTATAATAATGACCACTGGACCATACGATTGGCGTCAGGCCCATGATAGGCGATACCTATTATAATCTATAGAGCAATTGATAAACAATCTTGATAAGATTGTACTGCAAAAATGTTTTAGTTAACTATTTGTATTACAATATATCACTGAACCTTATTACAGAATCAAGTCGATTATTGGCAAACATATACTATTAGGGAGCTACCATTTGATTTTTATGGGGGGCTAGGATGAAAAATTTTGTCCTGCCTTTTTTTTTTTCACTCTATTCTGTCCTGCCTGTCTTTTTATTAGTTTAACCTGACTTTTTAGCTCACCTGGCCCAAAGGGCCAAGTGAGCTTTTCTCATCACTTGGCGTCCGTCGTCCGTCGTCGTCCGTCATCGTCCGTCGTCCGTTAACTTTTACAAAAATCTTCTCCTCTGAAACTACTTGGCCAAATTTAACCAAACTTGGCCACAATCATCATTGGGGTATCTAGTTTAAAAATTGTGTCCGTGACCCGCCAACCAACCAAGATGGCCGCCATGGCTAAAAATAGAACATAGGGTAAAATGTAGATTTTGGCTTATATCTCTGAAACCAAAGCATTTAGAGCAAATCTGACATGGGGTAAAATTGTTGATCAAGTCAAGATCTATCTGCCCTGAAATTTTCAGATGAATCGGACAATGGGTTGTTGGGTTGCTGCCCTGAATTAGTAATTTTAAGGATTTTTCCGTTTCGGTTATTATCTTGAAAATTATTATAGATAGAGATAAACTGTAAACAGCAATAATGTTCAGCAAAGTAAGATCTACAAATAAGTCAACGTGATCAAAATGGTCAGTTGACCCCTTAAGGAGTTATTGCCCTTTAAAGTAATTTTTACCAATTTTTGTAAATTTTGTAATCTTTACAAAATCTTCTCCTCTGAAACTACTGGACCAAATTCAACCAAACTTAGAAACAATCATTATTAGGGTATTTAGTTTAAAAAGTGTGCATTGACCCAGCCAACCAACCAAGATGGCTGCCATGGCTAAAAATAGAACATAGGGTAAAATGTAGATTTTGGCTTGTAACTCTGAAACCAAAGCATTTAAAGCAAATCTTACAGGGATTAACTTGTTTATCAAGTACATATCTATCTGCCCTCAAATTATCAGATGAATTGGACAACTGGTTGTTGGGTTGCTGCCCTGAATTGGTAATTTTAAGGAAATTTTGCCGTTTTGGTTATTATCTTGAAAATTATTACAGATAGAGATAAACTGTAAACAGCAATAATGTTCAGCAAAGTAAGATCTTCAAATAAGTCAACATGACCAAAATGGTCAGTTGACCCTTAAGGAGTTATTGCCCTTTATAGTCAATTTTAACATTTTCATTAATTTGGTAAATTTTGGTAAGTTTTACAAAATGTTTTCCTTTGTAATCTTCTTTTCTGAAACTGCAGTAGAAAATCAATATAGAAAACAATCTACTAATGTACTGGCAATAAAATAATTGATAATTCTATAACATGAAAAAAAAACACATTAATACCTGATGATGGTGTTTTTCTTTACATTGAAAATGATGTCACAACTATAATCCCGAACAATAGGTCGAATGTCAGATATGTTTCAGTACTTTGGCTTCATTTTCCAAAGATTCAAGTGCAAATGATGCTTGAATTCCTACACTAATTTATACAGACTTCATCCCCTTTCACAGGTAATGCCTGCCTCATATTATATTTAAAACTTTAATAGAATATCAGAAATTTTGAGAGAAAATTAATCAACCATGCAAGATCTAAAACTTAATTAATATTGTTCAAATTATCAATTAACTCTTAAAAAAAATTCTCATTAAAAAATATAGTTCTTCATTTTATATTTTATCAGAAATTTAGGGAAAAAATTGAATTTAATTGTGTCCCTTGTTCTCATTTCCTGGGATAAATCCAATACAAATTAAAGTATTGGTATTGAATTAATATTTAAGAAATATTTCAAACCTTACCATTTTCTTCACAAGAATGAAGACCATATTTTCAGTGTCATGAGTATCAGTCATCATATTTGTTGTACTTTGTTGTTTAAAAGTTGAATACAAAAAGATCAACAAAGCAATTCAAAACCACTTGAATTTTGCAACAACAAATGAGAGTTTTAACGACCTCAGCTGGCTATACAACCTTGCACAATCAACTGAATTTTGCAGAAATCATTAATAGGAAAGATTGCCCTTAAATGATAATTTTTATTACCTTTTTGTTTTTGGGGGGGGTGGGGTGTTTCGCAACAAAAAACTTCACAACAAACTTTGTCATCACTTGCATTTCTTGTTAGATAAATTTTACAAAATTCTCCCTGAAACTACTGTCAAATTAAACCAAACTTGGTTTAAATCACCACTAGGATATCCAGGGACCACTGTGTATGATGACCCTGCCTGCCAACATGGCACACATGGCTGAAATAAAACCCACTTTTAGTCTTATATCTCTGAAACTAAACGACAGTACAACAGTTGCATTTATCATGCATCAATTGTAAATAAAATATCAGGTGAGCGACACAGGGTCCTTGGAGCCTCTAGTTTTTGCAGAGTTACTCATTCTGCCTTTTTTTAACTCAAAACTCCTGTCCTGCCTTTTTTTAAATTTCATCCTAGCCCCCACCCCCATAAAAATCAAATGGTAGCTCCTTACACTTTCCTCTTTAAAACAAAAACAAAACAAACAACAACACAAGAACAAAACAAAACGCTATTTGCGGTCTTAATCAGAATGAAACTTGTCCAATCTTCATATGATTGATTTGATTGATTAATTTATTAGCATTTAAGAGTGCACGACAAATATTACAGGTATATTGAGGAGAACGAAAACATGGTAATGTCAAGTGAATCTAGCCAAACATACTGAGTAGGTTTATTTTGTTAAAGTGCTGGCTCACAAGTTAATAGAAAGAAACATTACCTTTAGAATATTTATTTGTGATAGAACTTGAAATAATTGTTTTCCAAATCCATTTCTATATATTCTGCTATCATTAAAAGAAATTAGAGACATCCAGAAAACGTTAGAATTTAATCTTCGAATAAACAACACTTGACTTGTTGAATCTGATGGTATTTTAACACAATAGCGGAAAATTTGACTACAAACTACCTAAGGGCATGCATTAGGAGTGAATCATCCCATAGGAACAATAATTTTCAAAATCTATGAGGGGCCTGATGGATTATTTTCGTTCTTAGTGATCGGCGCATTTTCACTATCGTGATCCGTTTTTCTAGATATTTTTTTTTTATATTTTCGTGATCCATGATCATGGAAATTTATTTTCTGTGAATCGTGATTGACAAAAAAATCAACTCGTGAATCGTGATGAGACCCCCCCATCAGGCCCCTCATCTATCGTAAATTTCAATAATGATATCTGTTTTACATTATGTAGTACCTGCTAAAACATAAGGTTCAGTGTCATTTGAAATTTCATGTAAAGTGGTAATACATCTATCAAGTTATGTCAATGGCCAGGGTGGCTTTTTATTTTTAATTTATTTGATGTCTTAATAAGAGAGGTTGGACAGGGGGTCCATGATCCTCACTTCCCTCCCCTTACACCTAGACGAAAATTGCACAAAGAAACTTTCCACTATATCCCTATATTGACTCCCCTCTTCTCCAGGTTTCTGACCTCTGACTCCTATTTCCCACCCTCTCATTCCCCGGTTCCCTTATCCGTGTTTAATACATATGCTAAAAAGAGAAACAAATTTACTTACTCAATGGTTTACATGTATATTTATTTATTTTTTTTTTTACTATTAGCAAATGCTAATTGTTGATGGCATTAATCTCACACTTATTTGGAGATTGTTTGAAAAATTTCACCAATAAATAAACTGTATAGAAGGACATTTCTTTTTGCTGACTGATATGAACAAATTTGTTTATCATTCAATATTCGTCTACTTAGCATTTCTTGACACCAAACTAAAATATTTTGTAAGTGACTATATCAATAAGTAATGAGCATGCTTGGTGAATGATTCATTCAAAAGATACTGTAATTTTACATAATCTACTGTAAAGTTGATAATGAGATCTGTTTTACATAATTTATTGGTTGTTAAAACATATGATTAAGTCATAAATTGACATTTTGATATAGCTGGTGTTATTACTATAAAGTTTTATGCAAATAGCCAGAAGGATTGCTGAACATTAAAAATAAGAACTCCGCCAAGGATAAACCGCTTCCACATAACCAAGAAGATAAGACGAAAACTGAGTTTTCACGACTTCCAAATATGTTGTACTTCAAAATTTCACGTTTAACCTTTAATTTATAGATAATTTATGTGTGTTCCAAACAAGGATGTATGGTAAGAGCAATTATTTGGCCCCAGAATTTGCAAAAATTGTAAAATTGTTTAAGTCTTTCAAAAGTACCGGTATTAGAGAATGTGGACAAAATATCTATATATATCCAGTCTTCATGTGCATTCGAAACAACTTGTCTTTTATTTCATTTTGTAGTGTATGTTTTGCATATATATGTTATCAAAATTAAAAATACAGTTGTCACAGTTGTTTGCAGTCTTACTGGTACATATTAAAAACAAGAATGTGTGTTCATAGTACACAGATGCCCCACTCGCACTATCATTTTCTATGTTCAGTGGACCGTGAAAATGGGGAAATCTCTAATTTGGCATTAAAATTAGAAAGATCATATCATAGGAACATGTATTCTAAGTTTCAAGTTGATTGGTCTTCAACTTCATCAAAAACTACCTTGACCATAAACTTTAACCTGAAGCGGGACGAACGGACGGACAGACGAACGAACGAACGAACGGAATGACGGACAAACAGACGCACAGACCAGAAACATAATGCCCTCTACAATCGTAGGTGGGGCAAAAACTATTGTTCATTGGTATCTTCTTTTGCTCTATCCTGTTCAAAAGTGTTATTGAATGGGTTTTACCTCTATTGAGAGTAATAACCAATTTGCCTGTTTTCACTATTTTACATTATGTAATCTATTTGACCAGCAATGCAGATCTGAACTATATTTTGCATAGTTGACCTACAACGCGATATGAACTATCATTTCTTAAAACCCTCATCAGAAAAATACTTGCAATAAGTGATTCAAATATATTTCTCCCAAATATGCATGAAATATTTGCCACTGGAATTTAAGCAAACAACAACCAATCTATCCAAGTGATGACATTAACTAAACCATTTGTGTTGATTTAATAATTGATGTATTTGAAATATGCAGGATATCACCTGATATGATTTAAAGAGATTAAATCATATTTTTTTTTTCTGGCTGCCATATTAGATTGGATTTTTTTGAGAATTAAGTTTAGCAATTACCCAATAAGGTAGGTTAAAATTAGATGATTGGAGAGAATATTGAAAAATTGTGCTTACCAATAGTTAAAGAGCACGAGAGTATTAATAGGGGCAGACATTTTGCCTTCATACAGGTCCCATAGAAAAGGTATTACATTTGTTCTATAATAAATGCACCGTGTGATGTTCCCATTTAACACAGATATTGTTGCTTATCTATAGATACAGATTAACCTTCTACATGGGCATAACATGCAAACACAAGTATTTCAGGTGACCTTGTCTATACCCTGATTTACTTTAAATGAAAAGTATCAGTTATATTCAATTGTAAGTGGTATACAGGAACTTGAGCAAGAAAAATGTATCTATGGGTAGATTGATTAATTGATTGGTTTGTTCTTTGATTTATGTTCTATTGGCAATGTTTCTTGCATATTTAGGACAGGGTTATTGATTGATAGTTTCATATGGTCTGAATAGCAGTTCAACACATTTTCTTCTTTTCAAAGTGGTATTAAACTGCAAATCGAAAAATTGTAGGTATTTCTAAGTATCAGCTTTTAATTGGCTACCTAAAATCTATAAATAAAAAATAAAAGCACACGATTCCCAAATAGACAATTTAACAGTGGAAATGCAACCAAAAATACAAATCTTTAACACAAGGAGACAAACTCATATCTGGTGAAACAAGGGATTAACTAAGGAGCAGTAACTTGTAGGTCGAGCCTAAGTGCGTAGTATAATTCTAAAGAGAGAAAATGCTCTACTTCATAATTGTTAGTTGTTTGTTGCTGTTAAGCATATATATTTTTGGTTTATTGTTTCGGATTAATCAGGCCGTTTTCTTGTTTGAAATTTGTCATTTTGGAGCCTTTTATCGTTCACTATGCTGTACCAGTTTTGCTAATTGTTGAATGCCATAAACCTTTAGTTGTAAACTTCTACATCATTTGGTCTCTGGTGGAGAGGATAGTTGTTTCATTGGCATTCATACCACATCTTTTTATTTTCATATACCATAAACCTATAGTTGTAAACTTCTACATCATTTGGTCTATGGTGGAGGGATAGTTGTTTCATTGGCATTGATACCACATCTTTTTATTTTCATATACCATAAAAAATAAGTTGACATGAAATGTTATTATCAATTTTTATTTATTGACAATGAAATGACAAAGATGAATGCAAGATGATGAAACTGACCCTATAATCTACAACCCATTAAATCTGTCAACATCTCTTGATGTCTTATTTCATTATTGTTACATTAAATACATATCAATGATTGAAAAATGTTACCATGGAAACCTGTCACCTCTCCTATTTATATTACTTGAAAGATTTCATGATAACTTATTGATATATTACTGTGGAATCAGCATTATTTGTGGAGTATCAATTATGGAGGATTATGTGGATATGGACTAACACGAAATCAAAGTGTTCAACAAAATATTTATATCCTTAAGGCCTGTCTGCAGATAATGAAATCAAGTATCCATGGAAACTAAATTCCTCGCTCAACAAAAATTCCTACATTTTGTACATGTACTTACAAAAATAAAGGAATTTACAGACTTCAAATTCACCTTCAGTATATTATAAATAGTCTTAAAAACACATTTTTACAAAAAATAGTGATTTAATATGTCTATGCAGTCCAAGTAAAAAGTTTATTTGTGTTTGTATGGCTTCATTGAGCAATCTGTATACTAGGTGGACTTTAAAGCAATATATTCGTACTAAGCAATAATTCTGATTTCTTAACCTGCATGTTCCAGAATAAGCAAAAACCCCCTACTTTTGTACAATATCCAAATGATAGATGAAGTGTAAGTCTTACAACATCTTAGCCAATGTTATATTTTCCCTCAAGATTATGCCTTGCATTGACACTTTAGGAAGTAAGACGTTCAGAATATATTTGAACCAAAAAGACTTTATTACATAATGCTATGTAATACTTCGTACAAAAAGATCATGTTTATATTGAAATTACTCAGAATTAACAGTTTAGAAGAAAACTGATAAAGGTCACAAAATAATGCTGTACTGTATTCAGAACTGGCCTTGTGGTCATAAACATTTTGAGCTAGTTTATTATACTCAAAACTAAGAAATCAACATATCAAAATACTGGATTGGATGGTTTAAGCACAAATATTGTTTTTCCAGTACAGAGTAAAGTTTTATGACTGAAGGACCTGGCTTCTGCAAAACATAAAAAAAATAATCCAGCATTACAAAGAGAATTGTAAAGCTGGTCAAATCATGTCAGACGAACGAACGAACGAACGGAATGACGGACAAACAGACGCACAGACCAGAAAACATAATGCCCTCTACAATCGTAGGTGGGCAAAAACTATTGTTCATCTGTTGAAGTATGATATTGACCATTCTTCATCCAAACTGCAGAAACATATTGTTTAAACTCACAACGTTCAATGGTGCATTTTTCATAAGATTAATCGACCTTGTTTATTTCAGTTGTTTATATACAAGGCAAAAATAATTTATTCTTGCCTTATGCTTGTATATTATCATGGCCTTGTCAGTTTTTCTTTAAACTTTTGAATTTGTGTTTTGATGTCCCCTTGCATTGGTATCTTCTTTTTTGCTCTATCCTGTTCAAAAGTGTTATTGAATGGGTTTTTACTTCTATTGAGAGTAATAACCAATTTGCCTGTTTTCACTATTTTACATTATGTAATCTATTTGACCAGCAATGCAGATCTGAACTATATTTTGCATAGTTGACCTACAACGCGATATGAACTATCATTTCTTAAAACCCTCATCAGAAAAATACTTGCAATAAGTGATTTAAATATATTTCTCCCAAATATGCATGAAATATTTGCCACTGGACATTAAGCAAACAACAACCAATCTATCCAAGTGATGATATTAACTAAACCATTTGTGTTGATTTAATAATTGATGTATTTGAAATATGCAGGATATCACCTGATATGATTTACAGAGATTAAATCAAATTTTTTTTTCTGGCTGCCATATTAGATTGGGTTTTTTTGAGAATTAGTTTTAGCATTTACCCAATAAGGTAGGTTAAAATTATATGATTGGAGAGAATATTGAAAAATTGGGTATTAATAGGGGCAGACATTTTGCCTTCATACAGGTCCCATAGAGAAGGTATTACATTTGTTCTATAATAAATGCACTGTGTGACGTTCCCATTTAACGAGATGTTGTTTATCTATAGATACAGATTCACCTTCTCCATGGGTATAACATGCAAGCACAAGTATTTCAGGTGACCTTGTCTATACCCTGATTTACTTTAAATGAAAAGTATCAGTTATATTCAATTGTAAGTGGTATACAGGAACTTGAGCAAGAAAAATGTATCTAAGGGTAGATTGATTAATTGATTGATTTGTTGTTTGCTTGATGTTCAATTGGCAATGTTTCTTGCATATTTAGGACAGGCTTATTGATTGATAGTTTCATATGGTTTGAATAGCAGTTGAACACATTTTCTTCTTTTCAAAGTGGTATTAAACTGCAAATCTAGGTGTAGGTATTTCTACGTATCAGCTTTTAATTGGCTATCTAAAATCTATAAATAAAAAAATAAAAACACACGATTCCCAAATAGACAATTTAACAGTGGAAATGCAACCAAAAAATACAAATCTTTAACGCAAGGGAGACAAACTCATATCTGGTGAAACAAGGGATTAACTAAGGAGCAGTAACTTGTAGGTCATGCCTAAGTGCGTTGTATAATTCTAAACAGAGAAAATGCTCTACTTCATAATTGTTAGTTGTTTGTTGCTGTTTAGCATATATATTTTTGGTTTATTGTTTCGGATTAATCAGGCCATTTTCTTGTTTGAAATTTGTCATTTTGGAGCCTTTATCATTCACTATGCTGTACCAGTTTTGCTAATTGTTGAATACCATAAACCTTTAGTTGTAAACTTCTACATCATTTGGTCTATTTTTTTTTTTTTTTTTTTTTTTTTTTTTTTTTTTTTTTTTTTTTTTTTTTTTTTTTTTTTTTTTTTTTTTTTTTTTTTTTTTTTTTTTTTTTTTTTTTTTTTAGTTGTTTCATTGGCATTCATACCACATCTTTTATTTTCATATACCATAAACCTTTAGTTGTAAACTTCTACATCATTTGGTCTCTGGTGGAGAGGGATAGTTGTTTCATTGGCATTGATACCACCTCTTTTATTTTCATATACCATAAAAATAAGTTGACATGAAATGTTATTATCAATTTTATTTATTGACAATGAAATGACAAAGATGAATGCAAGATGATGAAACTGACCCTATAATCTACAACCCATTAAATCTTGTCAACATCTCTTGATGTCTTATTTCATTATTGTTACATTAAATACATATCAATGATTGAAAATGTTACCATGGAAACCTGTCACCTCTCCTATTTATATTACTTGAAAGATTTCATGATAACTTATTGATATATTACTGTGGAATCAGCATTATTTGTGGAGTATCAATTATGGAGGATTATGTGGATATGGACTAACACGAAATCAAAGTGTTCAACAAAATATTTATATCCTTAAGGCCTGTCTGCAGATAATGAAATCAAGTATCCATGGAAACTAAATTCTGCTCAACAAAAATTCCTACATTTTGTACATGTACTTACAAAATAAAGGAATTTACAGACTTCAAATTCACCTTCAGTATATTATAAATAGTCTTAAAACACATTTTACAAAAATAGTGATTTAATATGTCTATGCAGTCCAAGTAAAAGTTTATTTGTGTTTGTATGGCTTCATTGAGCAATCTGTATACTAGGTGGACTTTAAAGCAATATATTTACTAAGCAATAATTCTGATTTCTTAACCTGCATGTTCCAGAATAAGCAAAACCCCTACTTTTGTACAATATCCAAATGATAGATGAAGTGTAAGTCTTACAACATCTTAGCCAATGTTATATTTTCCTCAAGATTATGCCTTGCATTGACACATTAGGAAGTAAGCGTTCAGAATATATTTGAACCAAAAGACTTTATTACATAATGCTATGTAATACTTAAAAAGATCATGTTTATATTGAAATTACTCAGAATTAACAGTTTAGAAGAAAACTGATAAAGGTCACAAAATAATGCTGTACTGTATTCAGAACTGGCCTTGTGGTCATAAACATTTTGAGCTAGTTTATTATACTCAAAACTAAGAAATCAACATATCAAAATACTGGATTGGATGGTTTAAGCACAAATATTGTTTTTCCAGTACAGAGTAAAGTTTTATGACTGAAGGACCTGGCTTCTGCAAACATAAAAAAAATAATCCAGGTATTAATAGGGACAGACATTTTGCCTTCATACAGGTCCCATAGAGAAGGTATTACATTTGTTCTATAATAAATGCACCGTGTGACGTTCCCATTTAAAGCAGACATTGTTGTTTATCTATAGATACAGATTAACCTTCTCCATGGGTATAACATGCAAACACAAGTATTTCAGGTGACCTTGTCTATACCCTGATTTACTTTAAATGAAAAGTATCAGTTATATTCAATTGTAAGTGGTATACAGGAACTTGAGCAAGAAAAATGTATCTAAGGGTAGATTGATTAATTGATTGATTTGTTGTTTGCTTGATCAATTGGCAATGTTTCTTGCATATTTAGGACAGGCTTATTGATAGATAGTTTCATACGGTTTGAATAGCAGTTCAACACATTTTCTTCTTTTCAAAGTGGTATTAAACTGCAAATCTAAAAATTGTAGGTATTTCTACGTATCAGCTTTTAATTGGCTATCTAAAATCTATAAATAAAAAAAAAACCACACGATTCCCAAATAGACAATTTAACAGTGGAAATGCAACCAAAAAATACAAATCTTTAACGCAAGGGAGACAAACTCATATCTGGTGAAACAAGGGATTAACTAAGGAGCAGTAACTTGTAGGTCGAGCCTAAGTGCGTAGTATAATTCTAAAGAGAGAAAATGCTCTACTTCATAATTGTTAGTTGTTGTTTGTTGATGTTTAGCATATATATTTTTGGTTTATTGTTTCGGATTAATCAGGCCATTTTCTTGTTTGAAATTTGTCATTTTGGAGCCTTTTATCATTCACTATGCTGTACCAGTTTTGCTAATTGTTGAATACCATAAACCTTTAGTTGTAAACTTCTACATCATTTGGTCTATGGTGGAGAGGATAGTTGTTTCATTGGCATTCATACCACATCTTTTATTTTCATATACCATAAACCTTTAGTTGTAAACTTCTACATCATTTGGTCTATGGTGGAGAGATAGTTGTTTCATTGGCATTCATACCACCTCTTTTATTTTCATATACCATAAACCTATAGTTGTAAACTTCTACATCATTTGGTCTCTGGTGGAGAGGATAGTTGTTTCATTGGCATTCATACCACATCTTTTTATTTTCATATACCATAAACCTTTAGTTGTAAACTTCTACATCATTTGGTCTATGGTGGAGAGGGATAGTTGTTTCATTGGCATTCATACCACATCTTTTTATTTTCATATACCATAAACCTTTAGTTGTAAACTTCTACATCATTTGGTCTCTGGTGGAGAGGATAGTTGTTTCATTGGCATTCATACCACCTCTTTTATTTTCATATACCATAAACCTTTAGTTGTAAACTTCTACATCATTTGGTCTATGGTGGAGAGATAGTTGTTTCATTGGCATTCATACCACTTCTTTTATTTTCATATACCACAAAAATAAGTTGACATGAGATGTTATTATCAATTTTATTTATTGACAATGAAATGACAAAGATGAATGCAAGATGATGAAACTGACCCTATAATCTACAACCCATTAAATCTGTCAACATCTCTTGATGTCTTATTTCATTATTGTTACAATAAATACATATCAATGTTTGAAAAATGTTACCATGGAAACCTGTCACCTCTCCTATTTATATTACTTGATGAAAGATTTCATGACAACTAATAGATAAATTACTGTGGATTCAGCATTATTTGTGGAGTATAAATTATGGAGGATTATGTGGATATGGATTAACACCAAATCAAAGTGTTCAACAAAATATTTATATCCTTAAGGCCTGTCTGCAGATAATGAAATCAAGTATCCATGGAAACTAAATTCCTCGCTCAACAAAAATTCCTACATTTTGTACATGTACTAACAAAATAAAGGAATTTACAGACTTCAAATTCACCTTCAGTATATTATAGTCTTAAAACACATTTTTACAAAAATAGTGATTTAATATGTCTATGCAGTCCAAGTAAAAGTTTATTTGTGTTAGTATGGCTTCATTGAGCAATCTGTATACTAGGTGGACTTTAAAGCAATATATTCGTACTAAGCAATAATTCTGATTTCTTAACCTGCATGTTCCAGAATAAGCAAAAACCCCCTACTTTTGTACAATATCCAAATGATAGATGAAGTGTAAGTCTTACAACATCTTAGCCAATGTTATATTTTCCCTCAAGATTATGCCTTGCATTGACACTTTAGGAAGTAAGACGTTCAGAATATATTTGAACCAAAAAGACTTTATTACATAATGCTATGTAATACTTCGTACAAAAAGATCATGTTTATATTGAAATTACTCAGAATTAACAGTTTAGAAGAAAACTGATAAAGGTCACAAAATAATGCTGTACTGTATTCAGAACTGGCCTTGTGGTCATAAACATTTTGAGCTAGTTTATTATACTCAAAACTAAGAAATCAACATATCAAAATACTGGATTGGATGGTTTAAGCACAAATATTGTTTTTCCAGTACAGAGTAAAGTTTTATGACTGAAGGACCTGGCTTCTGCGCAAAGCACATAAAAACAAAATAATCCAGCATTACAAAGAGAATTGTAAAAGCTGGTCAAATCATGTCAAGAATTCTTGAAGTACTAAAGATCAGATAAAAGAATTTTGGTACATAAAAGATAATAATGTTTGGTCATTGCTAAAACATATAGCAATCATGGAAGTAAAAGATATCAATATATACATAGGTGGGAGCTAAATTGTACCTCAAAAATTTAATAAAAACATAATAAAAATGTCAGCTCTACCCAATTAACCTTGAAATTAATATATTAAAAGCAGTACTTCTTATATATACAATCATTCAATTAGTTGTTGATAGATAACAATGTATAAACCTATAATAGGAAGACATCTTTTTTTCATTTGACATTTAAGAGATGATACCTGTAAGCATTTCTCAGTTCATGGTCCAAAAACAAGCCACAATAAAATCTCACATAGGTCTTTCAAGCCAGGTTAGCAAAATAGTCAAAAATTAGATCGCTCATTTATTGAATGTCAAAAATGATAGTTCATTCACTTTTCAGCTTAGTAACTTGTCAACATTTTATCCAAATAGTATGGTATTTAAATGAATTAATCCAGATTATTTCCCCTCCAAGCAATACTAAATCAAATACTAATTGTATGATATGTAGCGAAAAATTTACAATAAATATGAGAAATAAGCAAATGTGTGCTCATTTAAGCCTGACACAATTATAGGGTCCCCACTAAAACAATATACTGTGAAGTTTAGAATTTTTTTCCAGGGGTTTATTCATTTCTTTGTTTTATATATTGTGTGAATATCCTGTCACATACATTTGATAAGGTTCAGCCCTAAAACTGTGAAATTACATTCCAAAAGAATAATCCACTTTCATGACTTTAACAATAAAATGTCTTCTTTTATTTCATTTATACATGAAGTAAAATGTCTATTAACTCGGAAAAAAACTTAAATTTATCTTGCTTGAAAACACCTTATGCCAAAATAAGTTTTGTCTTTCTGGAACTGGCATTCACAATTATATGTATGGCAAGTAATTGAAAATTTCATAAGCACTTATACTTCAAAATGGTATCGGTACGTTTTTTACAGAAAACAGCAAACCCTTTTACAAATTTATATCTGCAAACAGAGTTCTCTTTCTTTTTTTCCACGGTGGTCCTTCGAGGTAATCTCCTGGTTATCACTATTATTTCTATTGTAAAAAACTAAAATTGTGTTGGTCCTTTGCAAAATGTTGGTGGTCAGACCTTTGGTCCACCATTTATCCAGAACTCATTTGTTCCCACCAAATAGCAGTTCTTGCTAACATTAGTTAAATAAATTATTAATCATCAACTTTATTTAAAATACAAATCAGCTGAAATAACCAGTCTAACCAAAATAATTCTTTCTAATTCAGATACTATTTATAAAACACTCTTAAATGTTCTCCCCTAAATTCTCTAATGATTTGTACAAAAATTAAAGATATTCTATTGGCAATAGCAAAATATAAATAAAGTTGATACTGTATAAATTTTCACCGAATTAATAAAAGTTTATCAAATAACCTACCCATTAAATATGACCTTAGGGTTAAAATACTTAGAAACTCTCACTCACCAAAACACTGCGTGTAAGATTTACAGATGACTGCATGTAAGATTTATAGACCACTGCATGTAAGATTTATAGATGATTGCATGTAAGATATATAGATGACTGCATGTAAGATTTATAGATGATTGCATGTAAGATTTATAGATGACTGCATGTAAGATTTATAGATGACTGCATGTAAGATTTATAGATGACTGCATGTAAGATTTATAGATGACTGCATGTAAGATTTATAGACCACTGCATGTAAGATTTATAGACCACTGCATGTAAGATTTAGAAAATAATACATGTAAGATTTACAGATGACTGCATGTTACATTTATATACCACTGCATGTAACATTTATTATCAAGTTTCCCAAAAAATATTACTTACAGACAAACTGAGAAAAAAAAATGAGAAACTCGCATAAGTAATAATGATAATTTTTACATCAATGTAAAATGTTCTACAGCTAAAAAATATTAACACAACATGTTCACTCTACATGAATATTCATGATAATAATGAATTTACAATATGCAAATGACAAACTTAATATGTATATGACTCTTGCCTTCATTCCCTTTTCTTTATAATTCAAACCAGGACTACCTTGTTGAAAGAGTTAACTCCAATAATTTAAATTTCTAATCCTCAAATGGAAACATTGGGTTTTAAAAAAACATCATTAACAGTACCAATTTTGATGCAACCTGATGTTGGACAAATAATTTTTTTTTCAGTGAAAAATGTAGTTTTTCATTTTCCTGATATTAGGTTGTTCATTTTGTGTACTAATTCTAAAAGCCAGCCTAAAATAATACAAGAATTCAGACTGTATATCAAGAAATTTTATGCCTCAAATTTTTGCTATGTTCGATGTATACATTTTACTGCTAAATTTACTTTATGGAAACAGTTCACTGTACATTGTTCAAGGCTGTGAACAAAGATGATGTAACTATCTCTTCAAAGGCACACACAGTGAATGAAACCTGATGCAAAAAAAAAAAAAAAACAGATATACAAAATTTCTGCAATTCTTGCTGATTTAAGGATCATTTGAAAAATCCTACATCTGTTACAAGATGTCATCAGAATAACTCTTCAAAAATGATGGATTGATTGTAAGTTGCTTAACGACCAGTGGCAAATATTTCATGCATGTTCCTGAAGAACTAGAGGCAAATCCTATGTATTATCATGAACACAGGGAATGATTGACACAATGTAAGTGATATGGGGGGGACGGTGATAAACTCCTGTATGGCCTAATTAGGACAAACATATATTTACACATTTTCTCTGGTTCCTATTCTGGTGGTAGGATCCTAAGCAAAAATCTCTAACTCAATTTCTTATTCTACTGTCAAGCAACATTTTGACAAATTCTTTCTCAATTTTCCTTCCATTTTTTTACAGAAAGTTTATGTTCAGATGAATTCAGATAAAAAGAGAAATGGCATTTTTAATAAAACAAATCCAGAATAATTTGATTAAAAAATGACAAATAATTGTAATATGCCTTTGGGAGTATACTTTACAAGAGATTAAAAAAATACATTTCCTCATTAAAATGTTCATGTTGACTAATCAGTCGCATTATTGAGCGAAATAATGTAGGTTAACATTTACACAATGCCTTTGTATGAAATCTATAGAGACTCGATTGTTTTAAACTGTCTCCCTGTTTAAACTTTGATTTGTTCAAGTTTAACCAAGTTCATTAAGCAAATGTATATTTCTATGCTTTTGATAATATCGAGCTTAAAAATTATCCCCCTTTTTCATCAAAATGGAACTTGGACACATTGCACTTAATAATTTGTCTGACTCCCACATTATAAAGCAAGTTGTTGAATTTTTCATTCATATATTTTATTAATAAAATGGACTTATTTCACACAGGTGCTGAATAACATTACATTTTATAATATTATATTTGTGTCCCAATAAGATTAGCCTTTATTCAAATTTGGAAGTGTATTTCAAACTATCAGTCTGGAAAGGATTTTTTCCTGTGAAAACATAATTTTACTCAGATAAACAATTCAATTTAAAGAAGAAAACAAATGGTTCAAATTCACTGGTAAAATGTCTCTCTTCAAATAAAACAACAATTCTCTGAAGAACCTTCATATTGGTTAAGATATTTCATGACCAGTCATTTCAAACTCTTCAGTTTCATTGGTCACATGTTTTAGAGTCACTATTTCTGATTGGATAATTCCCTATGATACTAGTTGTTATCAAGGTTGTGATTGGACAGCTTGTTTGACACATGCTGCTAAAAGTTCATCTACTTGGTCACCATCGGCATCAGGATCAATATCAAAATCCTGAAAGTAAAAGAAATCATTGACATGAAATTTCTAGCCTGAAAATATGACGTGTTCATTTTTAAATCTGTCTCTAAAATTACAAAAATTTATTACTAAACAATTAAACATTGTCTGGTTTATAAGATCTTAAAAACTGGTTCCCACATCATAAATCTATGTAGCCACAAGCTCCAGTTATAATCATAAAGGATAAGCAAATAAGTCATATAACCTAGCACACTCTGCCATTGGAGGTCCATAGAAGGCATGCAGCAATGAACATTTTCTGTCAACATACTCTCATTTTTCAGTGTTTGTTGAAATCCACCACCACCTTTTCATCCCAGTCTACAAACTTTGCAGGACTAACCTATTGGATTAATTGTTAATTTGTTTTGGTTCATAACATGCATAAAATATTTGCTATTGAATTTTCAACAAACAATAATCAATCTAACATGATAACTATTACTATCTATTTTTTTTGCAAAAATGAAATATTAACCACTGGACATAAAGAAAACATACATTCAAACAACCCAAAACTTCCTCATGTATTTCACCTTTAATTATATTTTATAAAATTCTAGACATTTCCTTACAAGAATTCATAAAAAATTTCTACAGTATTTAAAGTTTTTAAATTTTAAACTTGCACTTAAGTCAATCAATCAAGACTCAAGGCAAGGCAAAAGAATTATTATTGTCAGATAATAAGTTCATGAAGGTATATTTTATATTTTGTCTCAAGTCAAAGGGCAGTAATGCAGTATAAATTTGAATTGAAAAGTAACAAAATTTGTTACTATTCATTATAAAACTCCGACCCAAAAGTCTCTGGCTCTCAATAACGGACATCAATAGAGCTAAATCAGTAACTGACCACTATCATGACTATTGGACCTCAAACCTAAATTCTGTTATATTTCTGACATAGGTATAAATAGAACTAAATCTTTGACTGACTATTATACAAAATCAGTAATATTTCTGACTTACAGACTTAAATAGAACTAAATGTCCAAGCTACTTTAGGGTGGCTTCTGACCCATACCTGTTTATTCAATATTCAAATCATTTCTCTAAGAAAACATATTTTAAGACATGAAAATTAAGTCTCTTTAATGCAGATGTTTTGAAGAACTGGACAAAGGACTGACCCAACAAACAGAACAGAGCCATATCGTACATATTGGGTGGTCACTAGATCTAACCACCCTTGTAATGTTTTAACATCAATATCAAATTTGTAGACAAGTCGTAAACACCTGTTTGATGAAGCCATAATTGTCTCATTTCCTGTGAGGTACTTGCGACTTGTATAAGCCCCGTTTAAGTTTTCAATATTTTATTGCATACCAAGACTGTCAAATATTTCAACTTTTCCGTTTTATTTCTGTGAAAGTATCGCTGTATTATACACATCTCGGCGTAATTTCAGTAACCCTATAAGGCGACAAATTAACACGTCAATTTTATAGTTTCTTTTTAAAATGCATTAAAAGTCACAGGTGAGATAAATAATATACAAATAATGCTTAAATGTAGTTTTCATTTCACTCAGATGAGAAACGTGTGGTTTTTATCATGACAAAAACTTCTGGTAACAAGGTCTCTGAAATTGAGATATTTCACAAGTAATTGATGTAGGTGATGTAAAGTATAGCTCACAGATTTATTCCTTTAAAAAACATCTTGAATCGCATTCTAGAAAAATGACACCAAATTTATGCATTTTGATTCATAATGAATTTGACAATAATGAGCATAAATCTATTTCTTTCTTTTTACTGTCCTCTAAATATGTCCTATTTTGAACGATACAGAAAAAAGAAATAAAACTTCTAATTTTAATTTATTATGAAATTTAGCTCAGACCAGTAATTCCAACTCATAGATCAAAATAAACTGAATTAAATAAGCTGTTAAATAACTGTATATTTCCATTAAAATGAATCATTCATACAGAAAATCTATACATTATTCAAGACTCCTTAAATGTGTGTCTTTATGACTAAGGCACAAGACAATCATATAATTTCCTCACAAAACTGCGATAATTTCAAAAGACAACTCCAAAAGAACAAGTCATCAACAGAAGTTGCAATCTTTATCCCTCACTCAAACCTAAAATTTAGTAACTATTAAAATGCATTTGTTTAAGCGTAATCTACAATTTTAATTCAAAAACACCTTTTTCAAAAGTTGACACTTCAAGATGATAATAAAATTAGTAATGAAATTAGGTGTGAACAGTTTACCCATACAGGTAAGGTTACCTGTTATGCCAGGTGGAATGTAATTTGATATTTTTTATGTTTCATCCTCTGATGATCTGATAATCATCATAAATGGTTTTTTATTTATGACTTCACACACCATGAAATTTGACAATTATCAATGCTTGTCCCATATTCACTAGCTAGTTTTGGTTCCGACAAAATGTTTTGACGATTACAACTTGTTGCTAAACACTTGGAATATTTTGACACGTTAGCGCTTCTTTTTCTGTGACTGTATTGACAAATATGTTACAATTCTTGTGGGAAAATCTCTGAATTAGTGTTCAGAAATACAGCAATTAAATCATGCTGACAAAAACACAAACACACTATAAAATAATTATTAAATATTTATGCAACTGATCTTAACATGAATTTATAAATATTGAAATTAGACCAAAATAATGATATATTTAATCACCTTTTTTAAGTTAATTTCTGATGACACAGTTTTATTGCTGTTGGTAAAATGAATTAAAAATATAAAATTTTCAAATAAAAATGATCAATGACACTTTTCAATTAATTTTTTTATAAAAGCAATGTTCCATTACAAATGGGGAAAACAGAGAAATTGAGTGGCTTTTGTAAGAGATAACCAAGCTATGCATTGTACTAGAAATGGGAAATAATTAATCATCAATAGAATAATGCTTTTATTGCTTTTATGCTTTCAATTTTTTATTTCTTTTCTAGAACTTGAAAAGTGTCATTTTCTACCAATTATTGGCATTTTCAACAACTGTTTAATCCAAGATTTTATTATTTCTTTCTTAAATTTTTAAAAGTGAAAATAAGTGAATTCAGTTGAAAAGCTTATCAATATTATCCTTGGTTCTTCATCTTGAGCTGGGCCTCGGTGGCCAAGTGGTCTAAGTAGTTCTACTACTAGCCAGTCAACACTGAGGTTGTCAGTTCCAACCCCGCTCGTACTCGACTCCAATCTTAATTGAATAGGATTGTCAGTTTTCCTATCGAAGGTCGGTGGTTTTCTCCGGCTTCCTCCACCAATTAAAACTGGCCACCACGAAATAGACCAAAAGCAGTGCTTAAAAGTGGCGTTAAAACACAAAAAATCAAATCAAATCTTCATCTTGAGAGTTACAGGGATATCATTAAAGGCATTACAACTACTTTAGTCCAGTACATATTTTATTCCTCCCAAACTATTAATGTTATATTTGCTCATCAACCTTTTGACCTTTTGATAAGAAATAATTAATTAACATAATAAACAAATTTATGTCATATTTGATCACATTTTACACAGTTGTGGAAATAACTGAAAACCAGCTTGTACTTCATAGAAATTTTGTATCTTTTACGATTTTATAATCTTAGAGTCTATCTTAATGTTACAGAAAATTTATATTCATTTAAATTATCAATGAAATACCTGCATTTATAGTTTGTTTTGACTATTTATATATAGAAAGAACACAATATAAACTACATTCAAAATTTCAACAATCGCTTTCAAACTTTTTAATTCCATTTAATCAATTTGAAATCGATATGAAAATCCATATTAATCAATGTTTCCTCAATCAAATTGTCAATCATTTAAATAGGTTCCACCTCCATATATCATATTGCCAAAGGGAAAAAAATGACTAACAACAATAAAATAAGAGATACAACCCTCAGATTTCACTTAAAAGCCTGCAAAAACACAGATCAAATAGTAGTTTTCTTTATTCTTCAGTGACATCCCTAGCTGGATATCTATCATTCCCAAAACATCACAGCACATTACCCGCCTTGTAAATGGTGTGAAAATTCGTTGGCATACAGCCATATGTACGGCAATTAATTCGATGACCGTAGATTAGGTATTGATAACATTTTGCTGGTAATGACAGTTGGTGTATTAATATTGATGATTTCGCATAGAATTTTTCTCATCGGAAGAACTTATCATGAATCTAGTAAATGTCTTTTTCTGATGGAATTCTTGATGTAGTAAAACATAGCTCTCGTTTCAGAAATTCTATACTCTCTTTGATGTTATTTCTTCATGTTGTAAGTTTTTTTTTTGAACAAAAACATTGATTTTCTAAAAATTTTATATACATTAACCTCTTTGGTATGCGATAATGTAAAATGTATTTATGAATCAATTTCAATCTCAGCTAATCTTTAAAAATCTTGTTAAAAAATCATATTGTTGAACTTTAGTATCTATTGTTTATTTAAAACATGTGTCTGACAAATGAAGATTACATATATAGAAACTATTTCATTTCAATAAAATTTCACTGAACTGTGAAAACTATGAAATTGAAACACAATTAAATACTTTCGAATGAAAATGTAAGGTTTAAAAATTAGAACCTGACACAAATATAAAATCACAGAAAACTATATTGAAAGAAAATATATAATTAATTCTGTTGTGCATACAAGATATTTTTTTTAAACATTTAAAAATCAACTGACTAAAGTTAACAAAATTTAATGAACCAGTTTCTGGTCGATAATTGTCTTATTGGCAATCATACCACATCTTCTTACTTTTATAAAGAAGGGAAAACTTCTTTTTGGATATGGGTTGTATGTCCATTTGATGTATACAAAATTACTTAGGTCTCTTCCTACCCTACAACATCCATTCTAATGAGATAGCCAAATAAAGTTGTGTATTTTTTTCTCCACAGATCACCTACCTCGTTTATTGACTTGAGAAGTTTGGCAATAAGTTTCCGCACTGAAGATAATTTTGTGACGGCCTGGTCACTTTCTTGTTTTCTTTGAGATGCTTCTGTTTGGAAGTTACCAACCAACTGTAAAACAAAGGGAACAAAATGCTGTAAACATTAACATAATATCAGTTTCCGCTTGCCCATTGAGTTTGACAAAAAATAACCAACCTAAAAAATGTGATACCTTCTCACAACATTGATGATGACACTTTTTGCTTACCCAGATTTATTAGCTTTTATGAATGATCATAACTCACTTGAGTTAGACAAAAAATTAACCAACCTAAAAAATGTGATACCTTACACAACATTGATGATGACACTTTTAGCTTGCCTAGATTTATTATTCTTATAAAAGATCATCACTCACACTAACATAAAGGGCCTATAAAAAATGTTCAGACTAAGAAGATAAGCATAATTGGAAGAACAAATATGGTACAAACCTTCCTCAATCCTTTTTCATAATGGTCAAAGAAATCGTCTAATGGGAAGGCAGCTAATTCTGGTAAAGCCATTGTAGATATGGCATCTTTATCCATGATCCAGTTTGGTGGCAGGAAATATCGTAAACATGTTCTATAATGAAAACATTATATACCATTCTCATGATTCTACTCGAAGGGAAATATTTGTATTGCATTAATTTCATGATATTTCATTTGCTTTCTGGACTAATATCTTAAATTTCATGCAGTTTAGTTACTTTGATTAAATCATTTTTATAAAAGAAGTAGAGGACTACCAAATCATTGGCAAATTAGAAATGTTCAGTATTTTGACAGAATGGCAGCATTATGATCGATATCATAAAGGATTCAACTAAATGGCAGCACAGACTTGTATCCATTAGCATTCTAATTTGAGATTTGACTACATGGCATCACCATTCTGAATCAATATACATTATAATTTGGTAATTTGATTAGATGGCTACTACTTGTATCCTTTGGCTGTATCAACTACCATTTCATTCAATAACAGTGCCTACCTGTATCAACTGGCAATATCAATGGTAATTTAACTAGATGGCAGAACTTACCTGTATCCATTAGCAATCTCATCTGTGATTTGACTAGATGGTAACTGAGATGTAGTTGATGATGATGGAGCTTCAGTGGCCGAGGACACAGAGACGGGTGAGGGGGGACCTTGCACTGGAGATTCTGGTATAGGCTGACCACTCTAAAAATAAACAGATCATTTCAAAGGCAATGAAAACACAAACAAAATAATGAATGTGACGATATACAGTTTTTGTTTGTATATATTGAAGCAATACATTTTTTTCACCAAGGCCTAGATTCTTATCATCTAATGTACTTGACTTTTCATTAGAAATAGGGTAAAACAATTTTGAGCATTTCACACACTCACTTTTAAAATATTCTGTCTCTTTCCAAAATTTCAATTCAATTCAGTTGGAGAACAGTTATATAAAGAATGAACCAATGATACCTCAGATACATGTGTATCATATTAAAATAAAATAACAAACCTTTAATCTCAAATCTTTACTGGACTTCTCATACCTGAAATTTATAAATTTGTATTCAACAACACACTAAAAGAATATGATTTTTTTTTCTTCAGCAGTCTTTCACTCGGCCACAAGCCCACCAGCCCAGGCTTGTAATATAAAGGGCCTGTAAGAATTTCTTCTACAGACCAATAGAATATATACAAAAAATTTCAGGAAAAAAGAGAGAATTGTTAAAACTACATTGTACTACCAAATTTCTATTGGAGGAATTTAAATTCAATTATTTCCAACGTGAATACTAAGACAGTTTATTTTTATCAATGTAATGCATAAAAGGGGGTTAAGGGTATACATCAATAAAACAGCAACCATCAACAAATATATCCACATGACATCTAGCGGATTGCATAGTGTCTTCATCAATGAAAATTTTCTATACAATAAGTAAGGCTCAAAATTGCTCAAAATATGGAACAAATCTGGGTCGACAATTTTCATGTTTTATATGGACTGCGCTCTAATGTCCGCAGACCCAACTAGTCCTAAATATAGACAGTCAGACGTCACAGAAATCTTAGACTAGCAAACTTCATATACAATTTGAGCTTTCATGTGAACCAAAAAGGTCAATTATGAGCAGTATATATCATAATGACAGAAAAATAAATAAATGGAAGTGCTAGAAATGATTTCATTTTGATCACATATTCTACAGAGAGATGAGAGTTATTTTTTTCTTTTGACCATTTCTAGCAACTTGTAACAAAACAATTACTATGATTGAGATTTTTCTTGCCAAATAAAGAACCTGAATACTGGTACATGTATTTTAATTATGCAACAAATCAGTAACTAAATGACCAAACTCATCATGTCAAACATGTGTAATTTCAAAATTACATCTGACAGTTGGCTTCCTGTCGGACATCATTTTCCGTGTATCTCACACTTGGACACTGGTTATCACCGGATGATCTAAAGTCCCTTATTTGCAAAACATTTGTAACACCTATTATTAGCTGATTAAATTTACAAAACCCTATTAAATCAACAATTTAAACAAGATTTTGTAACATCCTTGACTATTAAACTTTCGGTCGTGTGCCAGTCTGGTCTCAAGCTGTGTAGGGATAAAAGACACACTACACCTCTGATCTAAAAGTTGGTAACAGATTTTAACCCAAGGCTAATTAGGAATTATAGGCTTGTGACATTTCTTTTGATATTTTAATTAGACCAGTTTTGTCAGATTTTTATCAAATTTTAAAAATAATCATTACAATGAAAATTATTTCTTACTCATATTCCTCAAATAAATTGAAACTTAGTTGCAGTGTATTAAAAAGAAAATCCATTTAAGAAATCTTTTTTTAACAATTTGATCATGTTGATAAAAATAATTTCTAAATATTAATTGGTTTCAAATTATCAATATTTTTCTAATATATTCTAATTAAAAATCACAGAATATTTAAGATATAGATGTGTAATATCAAATTGTAAATACATATATCAAACCAGTGTTTAAATTTTTTTTTCCTTTACTTGAAACTGTTCTATAATGGTAACAACAGCTGCAAATAAAATATGTTTAGTTTTGGGAACTTTCATGTAAAGTGATCTCAATTTGAGTTGATAATGGTTCTGAAATACACAATTCCAGGGTTTCAACCAAAAATAAATCATCAAAAATTCATATTTATTTCAGAATTTTTGTTTTTTTATTTTATTACAAATGTACCTATGCTTTTTAATTCAAATTTTTTTTCTCTAATAAGTATGATTCCATAGCATGTCAAAATCGTAATTTATCAATTTGGCTATATAATAATAGCTGACATGATATAAGCCGAGCCTGATGTAATCAGTATCGCTAATTGATCTGATGGGTTAAGTACAACTTGTCACTTTTGTCAACTCTTCAGACCACACATAACCACAAAAGTGTGTCCGGCACACTCCGGACATACGTCTGACTGGGATATTATCCACAAATTAAACAAGATTAAGCCACTGAACTTAACGCAGCGGAAACTGATTATACAAATAATTGTCTACTTTTTATAATATTGAGGACAATGTTTTTGTCACATGACTACTGTCAATGAAAATGATTACACAAATAGATTCCTGATTTTTTTTTTATCAAATTAATTACACGTAGGTTTTAATCAGTGTCATCACCTGTAAAATTATATTCATACAGGTAAAATAAATTATTATTAGAAAATAATATACAAGAACTTACAGAAAAAGCAAAATGTGTGAATTTTTACAACCACATATATTAATTAATTAAGTATGTAGCATTACCAGAAGGGGAAACATCATGATTTATAAGTAAAATTATAAATTAAAAGCCATTTTTGGCTTAAATATTACCTCAGCTAATATCTATGCACTAAATGTGTTAAAAGGCAACTACCAAAGTGTTAATTTGTTTTGTTCGTAAAATTACATCTCTGTCAGTTTAAAAATAATTTTATATTTGACAAAAATTACATCAATTTTATAATGACAACTATTTTGGCATCAGACGCATTGAAAAATGATGCAATACTTTTTTTCAATACTTCATGCTTGTAAATTTATTGTAAAAAAAAATCACAAATACAAAAAATAAAACCTATATGTTGCTTCACATTTTAATTTTTATTTGAACAAAGGTCTGATAAATTACAAAATAATTAAACATTAATTCATATCCTAATAATTTAATTTTATTATAATTACAACTAACAGTCAGTCACTTTCAAGAAACAACATTAAATATCCTTTACTTTCTTATTATTAAATCACCCATCTTAATACAACACACCATACTTCATGGATATTTAGGCGTAAAAAAAGACGAATCGTTTCGCTATAATAGCAACGGTAATTATAATTTCATCACTGTCAACAATGCCCATAATTTTATTTGACAAATCGCCGTGGGGCCCTCTCGAGAAGTCAAGTGATATTCCCAAAGAAAGAGAATTTAATTTAGATCTTAAATACTCCTTGGCAATTTAGCCATTATCTCCGTTACATTTAAATGAAATCGTTGTGTAAATAAAGCGATATTTTCCATTAGCCTACAAATCTTCTGAGACCCTCAACATGCCAGATATTTGTTCCGTTAAAACGGACGAACAGCCTGCTTTCTTAGAAGCGACCATAAACCTGTCCCACTTGTAATTACATGATTTTGTAATTTACAAGGGTTTAGTTAATTATTTTGTAATAAAATCTGTTCAAGCAAGACATCTCAATAAAAAGCATATTAACAGTTAAGAGATTCTTTGAGTTTTAATGTTTCAGAAAAGAAATGTAGTGGTAGGAAATGGCCCAAAACCATAAAGAAACATGCACTGCACAATACAGTTTTGTGTAATATAAATCTTAAAACATTGTGATCTTTAT
The DNA here is from genome assembly GCA_017311375.1 of Mytilus coruscus. Classification (NCBI taxonomy): domain Eukaryota; kingdom Metazoa; phylum Mollusca; class Bivalvia; order Mytilida; family Mytilidae; genus Mytilus; species Mytilus coruscus. The sequence goes on along the minus strand of CM029598.1, from coordinate 77,903,167 downwards.
GGTAGAAAATTAAAATTTTGATCTATATGAGCATGAATGAGCAGTATGGCTACTTAACTCCTTGCTAGGAACATTCAAATGTATATCATCTTCAGCATTGCAATTTCCCCCCATATGCTGTTGTTATAAAAGTCTCATGTACAAATACATTACACATTCCTCTTTATTTGCTTAATAGACTAAATTAAATATTTTAAATAATTCAAAATTTTAAGAATAAAATCAGGAAACTTTTTGTCCAAAGACTTTCAAGCATGAAGACATGATAGATGTGAATACAGCTTTACACATTTTCAAAGCTATTTCTACATTAACCTGAAAACTATATTTGTGATCATTAGATGTAAATTCACACATTAAACTGCAATTGTAAACTATTATTATTATTTAGTACTGACCAAAAAGTTGAATAATTTGATCATATATTGAAATTAACTGGAAATATGCTTTACTAAAATCATAATTATTACTTGATAAAATGGTACAATAACACAGTTCTTAGTAAAATGTCTCCAAACAATGTTAACTTTAAATCTTACATGTAATTCAATGATTTGAATCTTTTCTTCTAAGACAATCAATTTCGAAAACAGAGTGTTACATTTTAAAAGACAACATGATTGAAAAATGCATTTTGCCTGCTTCTTTCAAATTCTGATAACATACAATTTCTATTTAAAACAATTAAGGAAGAAGCACTTTATTTTAATGCACAAAAAATTGTACCAGTGGTAAAACAAGACAAAACAACTGCAACGATCAACACGATTTTATGTCATGGCTCCCATCAAAGAACAGCAAACCGTAATTGTTTTGTATTTATCTCGTGTGTAGATCCTTATCGACTGCAAAAACAATTTATTTTTACAACTCTTCACTACTTTCAAACTGTGATACATCTTGGTAAAAGCGGACACCTTTTCTGAGAAATTTCACTAGTCGCTGATAACGTCAACTGGTTTACATATTATTAGTTTGGCTATATCTGACGAGTTTCCAGCGAGTTGTTGTGTATTTTTACAGCGATTGGGTACCTTGGGGATTTTGGAATTTATTTCTTGTTAAGTAATTAAATATTTATGGGTAGGCTACGTCTTCCAGGGTCATAAATTTAAGCGTTGAGAACAAACTCTGGTTTATGGTTCTGCTATTACAGCCGATCCCATACCCAGTGGAGCATTTAAGGTAACTTAATTAGAATAAGATTGCCAAGAACGTAAATTTCTGTTAGGGTGACATTATCTTCATCAGTAACTCCAATTATCTCCTATTTTATTTATCTTATTCTTTGATAGATGAAAGTATTCCAATATTTCTAGTAGTTATAGGAAATTTATGATTTCTTTTATCTTTGAAACGAAATATCTTCCACGGATTGTAAATGATTGGCAAACTGTTTTCTCTCAAATTGTCAATCTGTTGCCAATATGTGTGCTTCCTTTTATCCAGAGCTGAGAAGTTCTAAACTGATCAGAAGATAGTTGAACACACAAAGCTACAAGAAATTTTCCTGTAACTTTTTGCAGGTTTTCCTGTACGACTGATATCTTTGTGTCAAGTTTCAGACATTTCCAAGAAATATTTTACATCCTTTTTCTACAACTCTTTCCAGAATATACATGTATATGAAATATATATTTGAATTATGGATTACTTGAACAGAATTATATATATCGGTAAATCACAATATTCATATATTATATAAAAGTATAAAAGGTGATTAGGGGTAAAGGCTAATTAATAAACTGATAAAGCAGAAATAGCTATTTTCTTCTACTTTTTTAAAATAAAATGCTCCACAGGGCGCAGCTTGATACGACCGCAGAGTTCGAAACCCTGAACAGTTTGGGCAAGTATGGACACTATGGACACAACATTCAAGCTTGATACAGCTCTGAATTTCAATTGTGATGAAATATTAGACACAGCATAGGTTTCTGACACAGAATGAATGTGATCTAAGACTTAAAAATTTTAAATTGGACATTTACCTATTATGGTCAAATATCCAAAATCTAAATACAAGTTTAAGATTCCGCATTTCAAAGAACCCCAAGAATTCAATTTTGGATGAAATTAAACAAAGTTTGATTTTGAGACTTTGTTTATTCATCAAAATTGAATTTGTTCTTTGAAATGGACCCTTTGACCTCAATGTGGACCAATTTGATAACGGCCCAAAAATCAAAAATCTAAATAAATGGTTAGATTCAGCATATCAAAGAACCCCATACATTCAATTTTTGTTGAAATCAAACAAAGTTTAATTTTGGACCCTGATTTGGACCAACTTGAAAACTGGGCACATAATCAAAAATCTAAATACATGTTTAGATTCAGCATATCAAAGAACCCCAAAAATTCAATTTTTTTTTTAAATCAAACTAAGTTTAATTTTAGACCCTTTGGACTGTAATGTAGACCAATTTGAAAACGGGACCAAAAATTAAAAATCTAAATACATGGTTAGATTCGGCATATCTAAGAACTCCAAGAATTCAATTTTTGATGAAATCAAACAAAGTTTAATTTTGCACCCTTTGGACCTCAATGTGGACCAATTTAAAACGGGCCCAAAATACAAAACTTAATACACTGTTAGATTCAGCATATAAAAGAAACTAACAGTCAGTCACTTTCAAGAAACAACATTAAATATCATTTACTTTCTTATTATTAAATCACCCATCTTAATACAACACACCATACTTCATGGATATTTAGGCGTAAAAGGCAATCGTTTCGCTATAATAGCAACGTAATTATAATTTCATCACTGTCAACAATGCCCATAATTTTATTTGACAAATCGCTGTGGGGCCCTCTCAGAAGTCAAGTGATATTCCCAAAGAAAGAGAATTTAATTTAGATCTTAAATACTCCTTGGCAATTTAGCCATTATCTCCGTTACATTTAAATGAAATCGTTGTGTAAATAAAGCGATATTTTCCATTAGCCTACAAATCTTCTGAGACCCTCAACATGCCAGATATTTAGTTCATTAAACGAGACGAACAGCCTGCTTTCTTAAGGCGACCATAACCTGTCCCACTTGTAATTACATGATTTTGTAATTTACAAGGGTTTAGTTAATTATTTTGTAATAAAATCTGTTCAAGCAAGACATCTCAATAAAAAGCATATTAACAGTTAAGAGATTCTTTGAGTTTTAATGTTTCAGAAAAGAAATGTAGTGGTAGAAATAGCAAAACCATAAAGAAACATGCATGCACAATACAGTTTTGTGTAATATAAATCTTAAAACATTGTGATCTTTATGGTAGAAAATTAAAATTTTGATCTATATGAGCATGAATGAGCAGTATGGCTATTTAACTCCTTGCTAGAACATTCAAATGTATATCATCTTCAGCATTGCAATTTCCCACCCTATGCTGTTGTTATAAAAGTCTCATGTACAAATACATTACACATTCCTCTTTATTTGCTTAATAGACTAAATTAAATATTTTAAATAATTCAAAATTTTAAGAATAAAATCAGGAAACTTTTGTCCAAAGACTTTCAAGCATGAAGACATGATAGATGTGAATACAGCTTTACACATTTTCTAAGCTATTTCTAGATCAACCTGAAAACTATATTTGTGATCATTAGATGTAAATTCACACTTTAAACTGCAATTGTAAACTATTATTATTATTTAGTACTGACCAAAAAGTTGAATAATTTGATCATATATTGAAATTAACTGGAAATATGCTTTACTAAAAATCATAATTATTACTTGATAAAAATGGTACAATAACACAGTTCTTAGTAAAAATGTCTCCAAACAATGTTAACTTTAAATCTTACATGTAATTCAATGATTTGAATCTTTTTCTTCTAAGACAATCAATTTCGAAAACAGAGTGTTACATTTTAAAAGACAACATGATTGAAAAATGCATTTTGCCTGCTTCTTTCAAATTCTGATAACATACAATTTCTATTTAAAACAATTAAGGAAGAAGCACTTTATTTTAATGCACAAAAAATTGTACCAGTGGTAAAACAAGACAAAACAACTGCAGCGATCAACACGATTTTATGTCATGGCTCCCATCAAAGAACAGCAAACCGTAATTGTTTTGTATTTATCTCGTGTAGATCCTTATCGACTGCAAAACAATTTATTTTACAACTCTTCACTACTTTCAAACTGTGATACATCTTGGTAAAAGCGGACACCTTTTCCGAGAAATTTCACTAGTCGCTGATAACGCCAACTGGTTTACATATTATTAGTTTGGCTATATCTGACGAGTTTCCAGCGAGATGTTGTGTATTTTACAGCGATTGGGTACCTTGGGGATTTTGGAATTTATTTCTTGTTAAGTAATTAAATATTTATGGGTAGGCTACGTCTTCTAGGGTCATAAATTTAAGCGTTGAGAACAAACTCTGGTTTATGGTTCTGCTATTACAGCCGATCCCATACCCAGTGGAGCATTTAAGGTAACTTAATTAGAATAAGATTGCCAAGAACGTAAATTTCTGTTAGGGTGACATTATCTCCATCAGTAACTCCAATTATCTCCTATTTTATTTATCTTATTCTTTGATAGATGAAAGTGTTCCAATATTTCTAGTAGTTATAGGAAATTTATGATTTCTTTTATCTTTGAAACGAAATATCTTCCACGGATTGTATTTGATTGGCAAACTGTTTTCTCTCAAATTGTCAATCTGTTGCCAATATGTGTGCTTCCTTTATCCAGAACTGAGAAGTTCTAAACTGATCAGAAGATTGTTGAACACACTAAGCTAAAAGAAATTTTCCTGTAACTATTTGCAGGTTTTCCTGTACGACTGAAATCTTTGTGTTAAGTTTCAGACATTTCCAGAAATATTTTACATACTTTTCTACAACTCTTTCCAGAATATACATGTATATGAAATATATATTTGAATTATGGATTACTTGAACAGAATTATACATATCGGTAAATCACAATATTCATATATTATATAAAAGTATAAAAGGTGATTGGGGTAAAGGCTAATTAATTTTCCAAAGTTGCTGATTAATAAACTGATAAAGCAGAAATAGCTATTTTCTTCTACTTTTTAAAATAAAATGCTCCAAGGGCACAGCTTGATACGACTGCAGAGGTCGAAACCCTGAACATTTTGGCAAGTATGGACACTATGGACACAACATTCAAGCTTGATACAGCTCTGAATTTCGATTGTGATGAAATATTAGACACAGCATAGGTTTCTGACACAGAATGAATTTGATCTAAGACTTAAAATTTTAAATTGGACATTTACCTATTATGGTCAAATATCCAAAATCTAAATACAAGTTTAAGATTCCGCATTTCAAAGAACCCCAAGAATTCAATTTTGGATGAAATTAAACAAAAGTTTGATTTTGGACCCTTTGACCTCAATGTGGACCAATTTGATAACGGGCCCAAAATCAAAAATCTAAATACATGGTTAGATTGAGCATATCAAAGAACCCCATACATTCAATTTTTGTTGAAATCAAACAAAGTTTAATTTTGGAACCTGATTTGGACCAACTTGAAAACTGGGCACATAATCAAAAATCTAAATACATGTTTAGATTCAGCATATCAAAGAACCCCAAAATTCAATTTTTTTAAAATCCTGAGAATTCAAGAATAAAACCCCATTGAAATTGGTCAAGAAATAAGCAATATAGAAAAGTATTGTTTAAGGCCCCTTTGGCCCCTAATTCCTTAACAGTGAAGGCCATGACCCCAAAATCTATCCAAACCGTCCTTTTTGGTATGGAACCTTATGGTACAATTTCAGAAAGATCCATACACTTACACACAAGTTATTGTCTGGAAACTAGAAATATGCTTATTTGGGCCTCTTTCTTGACCCCTTATTCCTAAACAGTTGGGACCATAACCCCAAAATCAATCCCAAACTTCCTTGAGTGGTTATAAACCTTGTGTTAAAATCCGTTGAAACGGACGAACAGCCTGCTTTCTTAGAAGCGACCATAAACCTGTCCCACTTGTAATTACAGGATTTTGTAATTTACAAGGGTTTAGTTAATTATTTTGTAATAAAATCTGTTCAAGCAAGACATCTCAATAAAAAGCATATTAACAGTAAAGAGATTCTTTGAGTTTTAATGTTTCAGAAAAGAAATGTAGTGGTAGGAAATAGCCCAAAACCATAAAGAAACATGCACTGCACAATACAGTTTTGTGTAATATAAATCTTAAAACATTGTAATCTTTATGGTAGAAAATTAAAATTTTGATCTATATGAGCATGAATGAGCAGTATGGCTATTTAACTCCTTGCTAGGAACATTCAAATGTATATCATCTTCAGCATTGCAATTTCCACCCTATGCTGTTGTTATAAAAGTCTCATGTACAAATACATTACACATTCCTCTTTATTTGCTTAATAGACTAAATTAAATATTTTAAATAATTCAAAATTTTAAGAATAAAATCAGGAAACTTTTGTCCAAAGACTTTCAAGCATGAAGACATGATAGATGTGAATACAGCTTTACACATTTTCTAAGCTATTTCTAGATCAACCTGAAAACTATATTTGTGATCATTAGATGTAAATTCACACTTTAAACTGCAATTGTAAACTATTATTATTATTTAGTACTGACCAAAAAGTTGAATAATTTGATCATATATTGAAATTAACTGGAAATATGCTTTACTAAAATCATAATTATTACTTGATAAAATGGTACAATAACACAGTTCTTAGTAAAATGTCTCCAAACAATGTTAACTTTAAATCTTACATGTAATTCAATGATTTGAATCTTTTCTTCTAAGACAATCAATTTCGAAAACAGAGTGTTACATTTTAAAAGACAACATGATTGAAAATGCATTTTGCCTGCTTCTTTCAAATTCTGATAACATACAATTTCTATTTAAAACAATTAAGGAAGAAGCACTTTATTTTAATGCACAAAAAATTGTACCAGTGGTAAAACAAGACAAAACAACTGCAGCGATCAACACGATTTTATGTCATGGCTCCCATCAAAGAACAGCAAACCGTAATTGTTTTGTATTTATCTCGTGTGTAGATCCTTATCGACTGCAAAAACAATTTATTTTTACAACTCTTCACTACTTTCAAACTGTGATACATCTTGGTAAAAGCGGACACCTTTTCCGAGAAATTTCACTAGTCGCTGATAACGTCAACTGGTTTACATATTATTAGTTTGGCTATATCTGACGAGTTTCCAGCGAGATGTTGTGTATTTTTACAGCGATTGGGTACCTTGGGGATTTTGGAATTTATTTCTTGTTAAGTAATTAAATATTTATGGGTAGGCTACGTCTTCTAGGGTCATAAATTTAAGCGTTGAGAACAAACTCTGGTTTATGGTTCTGCTATTACAGCCGATCCCATACCCAGTGGAGCATTTAAGGTAACTTAATTAGAATAAGATTGCCAAGAACGTAAATTTCTGTTAGGTGACATTATCTCCATCAGTAACTCCAATTATCTCCTATTTTATTTATCTTATTCTTTGATAGATGAAAGTGTTCCAATATTTCTAGTAGTTATAGGAAATTTATGATTTCTTTTATCTTTGAAACGAAATATCTTCCACGGATTGTATTTGATTGGCAAACTGTTTTCTCTCAAATTGTCAATCTGTTGCCAATATGTGTGCTTCCTTTATCCAGAACTGAGAAGTTCTAAACTGATCAGAAGATTGTTGAACACACAAAGCTAAAAGAAATTTTCCTGTAACTATTTGCAGGTTTTTCTGTACGACTGAAATCTTTGTGTCAAGTTTCAGACATTTCCCAGAAATATTTTACATACTTTTTCTACAACTCTTTCCAGAATATACATGTATATGAAATATATATTTGAATTATGGATTACTTGAACAGAATTATACATATCGGTAAACCACAATATTCATATATTATATAAAAGTATAAAAGGTGATGTAGGGGTAAAGGCTAATTAATTTTCCAAAGTTGCTGATTAATAAACTGATAAAGCAGAAATAGCTATTTTCTTCTACTTTTTTAAAATAAAATGCTCCGCAGGGCGCAGCTTGATACGACCGCAGAGGTCAAAACCCTGAACATTTTTGGCAAGTATGGACACTATGGACACAACATTCAAGCTTGATACAGCTCTGAATTTGGATTGTGATGAAATATTAGACACAGAATAGGTTTCTGACACAGAATGAATGTGATCTAAGACTTAAAAATTTTAAATTGGACATTTACCTATTATGGTCAAATATCCAAAATCTAAATACAAGTTTAAGATTCCGCATTTCAAAGAACCCCAAGAATTCAATTTTGGATGAAATTAAACACAAGTTTAATTTTGGACCCTTTTGACCTCAATGTGGACCAATTTGATAACGGGCCCAAAAATCAAAAATCTAAATACATGGTTAGATTCAGCATATCAAAGAACCCCATACATTCAATTTTTGTTGAAATCAAACAAAGTTTAATTTTGGAACCTGATTTGGACCAACTTGAAAACTGGGCACATAATCAAAAATCTAAATACATGTTTAGATTCAGCATATCAAAGAACCCCAAAATTCAATTTTTTAAATCAAACTAAGTTTAATTTTAGACCCTTTGGACTGTAATGTAGACCAATTTGAAAACGGGACCAAAAATTAAAAATCTAAATACATGGTTAGATTCGGCATATCAAAGAACTCCAAGAATTCAATTTTTGATGAAATCAAACAAAGTTTAATTTTGCACCCTTTGGACCTCAATGTGGACCAATTTAAAAACAGGGCCCAAAATACAAAAACTTAATACACTGTTAGATTCAGCATATAAAAGAATCCTGAGAATTCAAGAATAAAACCCCATTGAAATTGGTCAAGAAATAAGCAATATAGAAAAGTATTGTTTAAGGCCCCTTTTTGGCCCCTAATTCCTTAACAGTGAAGGCCATGACCCCCAAAATCTATCCAAACCTTCCTTTTTTGGTATGGAACCTTATGGTACAATTTCAGAAAGATCCATACACTTACACACAAGTTATTGTCTGGAAACTAGAAATATGCTTATTTGGGCCCCTTTCTTGACCCCTTATTCCTAAACAGTTGGGACCATAACCCCAAAATCAATCCCAAACTTCCTTTAGTGGTTATAAACCTTGTGTTAAAATTTTATTGATTATTATTTACTTATACTAAAGTTATTATCCGAAACCAAGACGACAACAACGTGATACCAATATACAACCAAAAATTTTAAATTTTTTGGTCGATAAAAAGGGGAAGAAATCAAAATTAACTAACAAAACATTTAAAATAGCATGTGGAAAACTTCTATGTCCTGTGGTAAATCTGTGCAAATTTGGTAGAATTCTACCCAGCCGTTTTCAAGTAGTTGTGGATTAACAAAGTGAGACACTGATGACAATGTTGTCACCCATGACAAGTAGACAGGATAAATCCCTGTGTGTCACCACAGTAGGACGCTGAATGGCAACACAATCAGCTGATTTTAACTGCACTATAGAGTAGATAGTTATACCTGTATTACAAAATTTTAAGCTCTAAGCAAATTCAAAGTGCTCATAAGCACTGAAAATGTGAAGATTGCATCCATTTACTATTAAAGCTCAAGTTAATAAAACCCTGTAACTCGGAAACGTAAAATCTAAAATTTATAAAAATCAAAAGGGAGCTCATGTCAATAGATATAAACAATTCACCACAATTTCTTGCAAGTTGGTGAAAGCATTCTTGAGTTATTGTCCGAAAACTTGAAAATCCCCCTTTTTTCAATGAATACAACCCCATAACTCGGAAACGTAAAAGCTAAAATTTTTATTTATAAAAAACGAAAGGGAGCTCACGTCAATAGATATAAACAATTCACCAAAGTTTTATGCAAATTGGTTAAAGCGTTTTTGAGTTAATGTCCGACATGTTGACGACGGGCAGACGGACAACGGTATACCATAATACGTCCCGTAAAAGGGCGTATAAAAAAATGAATCATTGTTAAATCTGGTTCTAGAATTATTTTTATATAAACTGGATGTTTATATTTTTGTACATTTAAATTGTTGCACAGCTGCCTACTTAATGTTCACCCAACATTTTTCTAGATAAAACTTGGATTCTGAAGGCACTTTTATCAAAATGTTATTTTAGACAGATAGCCTTAACAATTATATGAACTAATCAATTAAAATATTTATGCACGGCGGGTTAAATAAAAAGTGCCTTCTGACCCCCCCACCTCCTTTTTAACATTTATTTCTGGAATAGCCCAAAGTCAAAATTCTTTTTGAAAATAACATTTTTTTTGGTCAAAATCAGGAAAATTTCTTTATTCAAAGATGTTACTGATGTCACATTACCAACTTCGGCCTAAGCTGATATTGACATAATCCTTAAAAATCTATATAACAAAACAATGATATATACAAATTTCCTCATTTCATGAATTTTCAGGCCAAAATGTAATTGGTGTTATATGAGAGGATTGCTAAAGCAGTTAAGTACAACCTTTATTGACATATATGCAAAACTTAGGTGACATGAGTGTGAAATGTAAATATTAACTTACTGTCAGAAAATTTTCATATTTCAACTTTTTTGGTCAAAAATTTTACAATCAAAGGGAGATAACCCCAAATTAATTGTGCTTCAAATCCAAGAAAAGTTTCTAGTAGCAGGCTGATATTCAATTGAAATTAAAGAAAAGATATGGAACTCTTTATTAGAGAAGTATAAAATGGCCAAGTTGGTATATTTGAATTGTTTATATTTGTTTATATAGCCTTAAAAAGTTTACTGTAGGTGCATAATTTATTAACTTTTACATCTAGTTTACATGTTTATGCTCAAATTATAGTATGGATCTTAGAGATATTTGAAAACTTTAAAATGAAAGACAAATTTTCACAAAAACAGTAGATTATGATAGGGATCTTTATTATACATAAGCATAAATTCCACCAAAAAATTCAACAGAAAGATAAAAGATTGATCTATTTATAGTATTAATTTGAATCACTGCCACCCCATCCACCTGGGACAGTATTTTGGGAAAAAACTCTAAAAATGGTCAATAATCTTATTGAAAAGAGGAAGTCTGGAACAACTTTTACGTTCTTGCTTGTTTGTGTTGACTGTATATCTTGAAAACGTATAAAGGTAAAAATATTTGATACATCATTTCGCTTCAAATTCTATTATTATTATATATTTAGGCTATATATTGATATAATATAACATTAAAAGTTTACAGTATCAAAAAATGAAAATATGTGTCAAGTGAAATACCTTTCTAATGAGTCATAACAACAGAGTAGGTGTGTTTGATTAACAAATTTTTACTAAAAGCACTTGACAACAGACTTAACTTGTGGATCTTTTTGTGCATAACTTAAAAAAAAAAAAAATCTGTTTTTGTCTGTTATCGAGGTAATAGTCTTCAACCTGCCCTTCCACAAAATATTTAAATAGAATTGTTTTAGTTTTTTCTTTAACTTTTGAAAATTCAACTTACAACCAATCAGACAATAGTTTTTAGTTGACATATGGCCTAAAAGTACATTAAATGATGCTCAATAGATACAACTGGCATATAAGGATCGTAATGATGCCATGTTGATAAATTTATAGATTTTCAGGAGCTAAATTGACAGCACATCATCCCTTTAATCGCTTCCATTTTTTCATGATTGAAAAATTAGTGGCGTCATGGGGATAATTTTGACAAAGTAGAATCCTGACTGGTAGTTTTCGAAATCTAAAAATCTTTGGCAGATGGATAATTGTTCCAATATTGCATATCTGCATCAAATTCATGCTGAAAAAATTTAATGTATAACAAATAAATTATTAAAACAATTACCAAGAAAAATATGAACTCACCATTTATCATATTTGTCTTTTGAATTGTGGTCAAACTTAATCTTCCATTTACCATCCTTGTTATTTATTTTGGTTACAATTCCAGAATACCTGCACAAGACAAAAACCTGCATGTAAATTCTACATTAACATTGTATGTATCATATTTTCACCCTCATTATCCTTTTTTCTAATTTGCTTTTCCTAGGGTGTTGTAAATTGAGAAAATTACTGCAGAAAATTGATAAGGATCAACATGGCAAGAATTAATTCTTGCAATTAACTAGTTGCTATTATTCTTCTACTAAAAATGAACAGGAACCACCATCATAAACCTCACTATAGAATAAAATCAAATAAAAAGGTAAATAAAATTTTGTTTTTAAATCTAATCTTTACTTGAAGGAAATAAATAAAAACAACCTAACTCCTTCAAAACAATTTTTTGAAAATCCTGGTTTTTTATGAGTATATCTCTTTTTTGTTTTCTGAATTAGTACGGCTTTAAACTACTGATCAATAGTCATCGTTCAAAGAAATATTGAACACATTCAATAGATTATTTCTTACAAACATAACTATTCAAATTGAAATTAAAGTCATAAAATGTTCATATTGAACACCTACAAAAAAAATTACAATCAAGGGGAGATAACCACAAATTAAATATACTTCAAATCAATGATTCCAGTAGTTTTAAAGATATCTAAAAATCTTTGGCAGACAAATACTAAGCCAAAAATTAATTATAAAATGGACCCTGAATGTGTATTTTTATAATTAGCTATGTTTGGTTATTATCACATATCACTACCATTTAAATGATGCATATATGAAGCACATTCAAATTCTGAAATGTTTGCATTAATTCATTATTATTGAAATTGTTGAACAATGCAAATGAATGTGAGATAAATTTTGCAATTTAAGTAAATGTTGCATACAACAAATAATATTTTTTAAAAATTTGTGAGGTTTTTTTTTTTTTGAAAAACAAATCTTATCACAATTTACTCAACAATAACAAAGCGTTGCTTTATAATAAAATCTTGAAAATCTTGAAATCTTGAATAAAAACATCCAATTTTTTTGAATTTACAGTAAATAAATATTTAGGTATGTTAATTGGTATGTGACATTTTCCTTGAATTTTCTCCATTTCATAACATTACAACAATTCAGTGACCAATTAGATTATATTTTATCATACACAATATGTCCTATGAAATGGACATAGATGGTTGAACTGGATAAAAAGAGTGCCATGCTTCAAAAATGAGAAAAACACATCTGGAATCTTTCGTAACTAAACTCACTTAAGACCGTTGCAGAGACTAAATTTTAGACCCTACCTAACTCCCCATATAATTCTTCTGGCAGTCAGAAGCACGTTCCTCTTTTTTTGCCCAATCCCCTTTTCAAATTCATTTCACGTTAATTTTATATCACCATTTCTATAAATGCATAGACTCAATATAGGCTTTAGTGCTACTGTGGTGAAAAGACCAACAATTCATCAATATTACATCATCTTGATTACATTTGAATACAAAACTTACCATTTATCATTAATTCTTGCTTCAATCTTTGTACCCAAGTCACCTTTTAAAAAAAATATTGATATAATTAGCCTTCCTTTATTTACTAGATTCATTTATTTTCGTGGGTAGGCCAAACAAATAAATATGTGAGTTTACTGTCACATGCTGTAACTAGAGGCTCCAAGGAACCTGTGTCGCTCACCTGATATTTTTATTTACAATTGATGCATAAATCAATGCAACCGTTATACTTTTGCTTTAGTTTCAGAGATATAAGCCAAAAACTGCATTTTACCCCTATGTTCTATTTTTAGCCATGTCTGCCATGTTGGTTGGCAGACAGGGTCATCAGACACATTTTTTAAACTAAATACCCTAATGACGATGACCAAGTTTTGTTAAATGGTTAAGTTTCTCAGTTGTTTCAGAGGAGAAGATTTTTGTAAAAGATTACAAAAATTTACCAAAAATTGTTAAAAATTGACTTTAAAGGGCAATAACTCCTTAAGGGGTCAACTGACCATTTTGGTCATGTTTGACTTATTTGTAGATCTTACTTTGCTGAACATTATTGCTGTTTACAGTTTATCTCTATCTATAATAATATTCAAGATAATAACCAAAACTGCAAAATTTCCTTAAAATTGCCAATTCAGGGGCAGCAACCCAACAACGTGTTGTCTGATTCGTCTGAAAATTTCAGGAGAGATAGATCTTAACCTGATGAACATTTTACAAATGTCAAATTTGCTCTTAATGCTTTAGTTTCAGAGATATAAGCCAAAACTGCATTTTACCCTATGTTCTATTTTTAGCCATGTTGGTTGGCAGGCGGGTCATCGGACATATTTTTTAAACTAGATACCCTAATGATGATTGTGATCAAGTTTGGTTAAATTTGTCTTACCAGTTTCAGAGGAGAAGATTTTTGTAAAAGATAACAAAAATTTACAAAAAATTGTTAAAAATTGACTTTAAAGGGCAATAACTCCTTAAGGGGTCAATTGACCATTTTGGTCAGTCAACTTTTTTGTAGATCTTACTCTGCTGAACATTATTGCTGTTTACAGTTTATCTCTATCTATAATAATATTCAAGATAATAACCAAAACGGCAAAATTTCCTTAAAATTACCAATGCAGGGCAGCAACCCAGCAATGGGTTGTCCGATTCATCTGAAAATTTCAGGGTAGATAGATCTTGACCTGATAAACAATTCTACCCCATGTCAGATTTGCTCTAAATGCTTTGGTTTTAGAGATATAAGCCAAAATCTACATTTTACCCCTATGTTCTATTTTTAGCCATGGCGGCCATCTTGGTTGGTTGGACGGGTCACCGGACACAAATTTTAAACTAGATACCCTAATGATGATTGTGGCCAAGTTTGGTTAAATTTGGCCCAGTAGTTTCAGAGGAGAAGAGTTTTGTAAAAGTTAACGACGACGGACGCCGGACGCCAAGTGATGAGAAAAGCTCACTTGGCCCGAACTAAAAAAAATAAGGTCTGTAGGTCGTTTTTTTTTTTTTTAAGAAGGGGGGGGGAGTTCAATTGTAGTTTCTTGACACAATCATGACAATTAGCTACATACAGAGAAACAGAAGACACTGTATGGTGCACAGCGACAAAATCCTGGAAGTGCAGGCACTGGAGGCCGCCATTGTTGTTTAATATGGTAAATACTGGCACTGGTGACGAAAAAGGCAGGAATTTCAGAAAATTGTTGATAAAAACAAGAATGTGTCCATAGTACACGGATGCCCCACTCGCACTATCATTTTCTATGTTCAGTGGACTGTGAAATTGGGGTCAAAACTCTAATTTGGCATTAAAATTAGAAAGATCATATCATAGGGACCACGTGTACTAAGTTTCAAGTTGATTGGACTTCAACTTCATCAAAAACTACCTTGACCAAAAACTTCAACCTGAAGTGACCAAAAACTTTAACCTGAAGTGGGACAGACGAACGAACGGACTCACAGACCGAAAAACATAATGCCCCTAGGTGGGGCATAAAAATTAGGGTCGCGGCAATAAAATGAGCGTTGGTCAGGTGACCGTAAACACACATATTTTTTTTTGCCGTACAAGTTTTCGTGGATATTTAATTTCATGATTTTACAAAAGTCTGCATACACGCCTAACAAAAATTTGTACTTCCTTGAACATTTAAATTCGTGGTTAACCTGTACCAACAAAATCCACGAAATCCAATAAATCTGGTATCCAACGAATATTATTGAATCCGCAGTAATGCCCACTTTCAAAATAACCTACAAAGGTCAAATGTTTGTTTCCAAATTTAAAGGGGTATTAGCTGTCAAATTCATTACCAATGAATGGAATCAAACTCTTTAATTTGATTTATAACATTCTAAAATATTTACCAGAATTATAAAAGCTTCAAAGGAAACATTAAACAAGAATGAAATCGTAAAAAATATCAGCATTTTGTGCATATTTAAGGGCTATACACCATCTAATTAACCATCAAGATGACCTTTGAAGACTGCTGATGGTCATTTGACCCATCATAATCATAAATATAAATATCGATAGACAGGCAAGCAAATGCAATAGTGCATTGATGATTTTCTAGATCTGTTTGATTTAATGTCATACAAAAAAGAAACTATATAAATCATCTTTTTATCTGTACAAGAAAGTTTTTTGTGGGTCGAATTAGTCAATGAAATGGTTCTTCCTGTCTGCTTCCTTATTTCACTTTTTGATTTTGACATTCTGTGAAAAAGCTGAACACAATCCTTTTCATCTAAGGGTAAAATTAAAATCAACTAAACGTCCTATAAAAAACTGGTTTAGTAACATACATTATAAATTGAATTTCAAACTAAGGATGACATGTTTTAAA
This sequence comes from Mytilus coruscus, assembly GCA_017311375.1. Taxonomy (NCBI): domain Eukaryota; kingdom Metazoa; phylum Mollusca; class Bivalvia; order Mytilida; family Mytilidae; genus Mytilus; species Mytilus coruscus. Next base: position 77,886,884 of record CM029598.1, on the reverse strand, counting down.
TGGTCTAAGGGAGATAACTCTTACCTTCATTATCTGTGTCATTTGTTGATACAATTCCCATATCATCATCCTCTGACCTAGTGTCTACCACTGCATCAGAATCATCACATGATGACTGTAATATAAAGTGGAAACTGGCTAATTCGATATGAAATATATTTTTACTAGGGCTCTTAATATACAATATAAGTTCAATGTCAGAAAAAATATCAACTTTTTTGTATGAGGCTTAGAAACTGGGGAAGGGCGAGGTTTACCAAGCCCTTTGACAATTGTGTCCTGAATACACAAAAGTTGATATTTTTCTGACATTGACCTAATATTGTTTTTAAAACAGAAGCTAAAATTGGCTACAGTTATAGCCACAAAACTATTATTTTTCATCCCTAAACGAGCTCCGAAATTGTGAAGAAAAGTGATGCGACATAAAATCCACATTGCACAAAACATTACTTTGTTACTACTTTTGGTAGATAAAGACAACGAGAAGTGTTCAAGCTGCAGTATAAATAGATATCTGTATGTTTCTATGCCCCCTGCCACAACAGAAAAAGGTCGGTAGGTCATAATTTTCTGAAATCTTTTTTTTCCTATTGACTAAAACCAGAAAAATTATGTTGCTCCAAGTTTGTTCCCGATTCACACTATACATCCAATAAATAGACTTCAACATCTGCGATTGCTAATGTTATGACAGTTAACGACACAAAACTCTATTTCTTTGACAATATTTTTGACAAAGCAATAAAATAATTTGGATGGGTAAGGAGGCAGAAAACTGAAATTTATATCTTTGGGCTTAATTAGGTCTTTCCACCTTTCCGTGGAAAGACCTTTTGATTTTGTTCTGATTATTATTATTATTATTTTTTTTTTTTCTTCCGCCTACTTTTTTTTCCTTCGCTGTTTTTTTGTTTCACAAGATGTAGCTTAGACATATGGTATATGATATCAAACAGTTTATACGCTTTTGAAACTGACACCGCTTAACCGAATACTTTCCCATATAAGAGTTATCTCCCCGAACACTGTTTTTCTTGTTATTTCTAAGGCTTCACAACCGTATAAGAAATTTATTTTTCCAAATTGCTCGTTATATCCTCAGGATGTTCTGTTTTATTTTGACCGAAACCGTATAGAGATTCCATATGAGAATTATTTCCCCTTTTGTATTTGATATAAGTGAAATGTATTTTTAACTGGAAAACCATAAGTTATAGGGGCCTAGGGTCTTTTGATTTGAGGTCCTTGGTCCATAAAAATGAAAATGAGGTCAAGGTCATGTTCAAAATTTTGATTTTAGCTTGTTATCACTAATTTTCAGAAATCTTATAAGATATCGACAAAATAGTTTTACAGAATTGTTAGTTGCGACATGTTGTAACACGTAAATTTGAGTTGAAAGGGTACGGATACATTTAATGGGAGTTTTCTCCCCTAGTATATTTAAAATTACACGTATGGTGATATAACTCATTTATCATATAGAATTAAGACCTAGAGTCTTTTGATTTGAGTTCCTTGGTTTATGACCTTGAAATTGAGCTCAAGGTCATAGGTAAATTTAACGTTCTAGATTTTGACCTTTGGTTTTACTGCATATGTATACATGATAAAGCCATGGGACTTTCTGCATTAGGCTGCAAGCCATTTGACCTTGAAAAAGCCAACCGGAAGTGACCTTTTGTAAACCGGAAGTAGCTTTTTTTTGTACTAAATTAATGTAAAAGTATATAGAACCATATATTTTTTGAAACAGTGTCAAGTAAACTATCAAACAATACCGAAGTGACATTTTTCAAACCGAAGTACAAATTATCTCCCTTATTTATATCTTTTGTATAGAAACCATATATTTTTGGAATCAGCGTTCAATAAGCTGTCATTTGACGCTGGAATTGACATTCATATCAAAATAATTCCTTACTGGTGGAAGACCTTCAATTGTTCTCTGAACAATTGGTTTTTAATTTGATTTAATGTTGTTTTGAAACAAAAAATTGTTACTTTTTTTTACATGATAAGAAAAGTATTACCTATTTTGACGAAACTTTTAATATTTGTTGATGGGTGCTTAATTTTTCACTTTTGCCAAGTTGAAATAACAATTCAAAAACCCCCAAACCAGCATTCAATTATAATAAGTTTAATCCTAATGTTATTTCCTTTCTGCCCTTTTAATTTAAAACATTTTGAAGATGGTAAGATAAATAATTTTACTTACTTCCACAATATTTCTATTGAGAGCTTTTCTCCCTCGTCTAGAGGGTGTTGAATCCACATCGGCTTTCATTTTCTTTGTAGGAACATATCCATCGCTGTCTGAATCAACAGGTGAAGATATTTTTGCTTTCTTTGCTGATGATGTTGGTGTGATCCTTGATGATTGTAGAATAGGAGATGCAGCTCTTTTACTTGCCTGTAAGTGAAAGTTATATCGAAACATGAAATTGTGTCTGCTTGTTATTTAAGAATTGAATGCACTTTTTGTAATTCTATTGGAGTGTAAACAAGTTGAACGAAGAAGATTTTATATGAAGCACTTCTGAGCTTCATACTTAAAAGAAGTGCACCATCAACACTTCAAATTACGAAAAAGAAGCATTTAATTCTAATAATTACATTTATATGCTACAACAATGAAATAACCAATTACTGTAAATTCAGAAATTATTGCGAGGTTTTTATTAACGCGAATAATGCGACTGGGATAGTATCGCAATAATTAGAACTCGCATTATTATATCTGATACACACATCTATGTGCAGATTTTCATGAAATCGCAATAATTAATCTCCCATTTGTGTCCACACTTCAAAAATCGCTATAATAAATGCACGCATTAATTTCTGAATTTACAGTACACCAAGTTTTTATTTGTTTTCCTGTCCCATTATTGTGATATTGTAAAGAGAAGCACGTGCAGTCATGAATGATACATTTTATTAAGAAATAAAAATATAAATTTAGAATATCTAGCCATTGTTGTAAGCCAATCAAAAGTACAGATTCTTAGGAAACATAAATGTAATGTAATTATTGTATAAAAGTTGTTAGGTGGAATTGGATGTTTGCTTCTCAACTTTTTCCACTTATTTTGTGACTCTCTGGCTTTTTCTATCATATATACATGTATTGAGTGTGAAATACTTGCTCATATGCCTCTCTTGGATTTGTAATTTTACTTATGTGGCCAACTGAGTGATTGTTTGATTACCATAAATTCAGAAATGTTTGCGATGTTTTTTGAATTATTTTATCAATTGCGACGAGATAGGTGTCACAAAAATAAAAACTTGCAAAATTAATTTTGATAGCATTGTAATAATTAAACTCACATTTGTAATGAATGTTTTACAATCACAATTATAAATTCATGCAATATTTCTGATTTTACAGAAATTACTGTTAATATTATGAATTCAAGTTGATTTGTACATGTTGACCATTTACTTGAAAACTCTTACAGGTGATATTAGGGCTGTTCCACAAAAACATATATGGGACCCAGGGAAGGCAACTTAAATTTGCCACAATGGGTGGGTGCGAAATATTGTGTTTAACGGGTTTGCAATTATGCAGGACTCTAAAATTGCTTCTACCGGTGGTCACTCCGTTTTCAAAGTGCCTTCCCCGGGTACCATGTATGTTTGAATGGAACAGCCCTTATAGGGGATGGAAAATATCTTCTTACACTATTCCTTTTCTGTTCTCTTTTCTTCTCTGCCTCTTGTTTCTTCCTTTCTATTTCCTTCTTTCTTTCTGCCTCAGCTTTCTTTTCTGCATCCAATCTACAATATAATGTCAGTTATAATACTTTTCAAATTTAGTACTGTTCCAGGCCTATTATGGCTTACTAAACAGTATTGGATTTCTCTCAATAAAGAACTGTAAATTTGGAGAATTTGGTGTTGATGGATCTTTGATAGTGCCTGTTAAATAAATTATGGGCAAAAGACCATTTAGAGTTAGACATATAATGATATTGTATAGACACTTGTATATCAATAAAGACTAAGTATTTTTCATTGTTTGTATCATTGGGTAGCTGTCTCAAGGGCATTTACCTATATATATTTGTGCATTAATTGAATGTTCATCAATGGACCAAAATGGGAGTTACTTAGAAATACTACTATCAGAATTTTAAATGGAGTACATGTACTACATATTATTACTCAGTATGTAAACAAATTGATAAGAAAAATTTCAAGAGTATAATACCATCACAATTTATCATTTTCCCATGGGTACAGATATTTTGTACATGTTTCTAACAATGAAAGACATCAATTTTGTAGAAATCATTGGCAGATTTTTCAAGTAATCATTGAAATATAGTTTTATTACTTTCATCAGTTACAAAACCTCCAAAATCCCATAGCCCTGTAAAGGCAATTTTCTACCTTTACATTAAAATGAGCCATTTGAATTTTTAGGTATTATTTCTATAGTTTTTTTGTGTAGTTACAATATTTGTAGGATAACAACAACAATTATTTTTTTTTAGACATCTGATGAACATGTACTTTCAAGAATATTAGCATTTCTTTATCAACACAGTTTAACTAACCACTAAAATTTGTCTCCTCCATGCTGTAGATGTGAGTTTCACAGCCAATCAATGTTGGACCTTTAGTAATTTACAAGATCAAGAATAGCAGTTTAAAGTTCCTTTATTGTCTGGTTATTTCTCAGTACACTTTGATACTGTTAACCCATGTACATAATAAATTCTCCCTTCCCTATATTAACCACACAATATTAAAAAGGATCAACATCATTTAAACTATGCAATCTCACCTTTTCTTTTCAGCAGCTTCTTCTCTTTTCCTTTCAGCCTCTTCCCTCTTTTTTCTTTCTGACTCCTCTTTCTTTTTTCTCTCGGATTCCTCTTTCTTCTTTCTTTCCTGTTCTTCCTTTCTTTTTCTTTCAGCATCTAATTTCTTTTTTCTGTCCAATTCTTCTTTTCGTCGTCTTTCAGCATCTTCTTTTCGCTTTTTGTCTGCTTCTTCTCTCATTTTTCTAGCTTGTTCCTTTTTTCTTTCGGCTTCTTCTTTTTCTTTTCTTCGCCTTTCAATTTCTTCTTGTTTCTTTCTATCATCATCTTCCTTTCGTTTTCTCTCCTTTTCCTCTGCTTGTCGAGATGATGACTGTTTCTTCTATTAAAATATTTTGATTTAATCCTATTACACTGTTTTAAATATTATTCCCCTAATCTTGAAAGTTCAGAATATACAGCCTAAATTTACAAAAATGTATCAGTTATTTCTTGTATCAAAACAACATTTTCTTCCAAATAGCAAAGTTTTCGCATTTTTATCTTATTATTTTTCTTAATTGCAATATTTTTCAGATAAATGAAACTGCTTAAAAAACCAATTTGAAGAATAATTCCTATTCAAAATAGACCATATTAAAACATACTGGACCTTTTCATAAATAGTTTCAAAGTTGTTGTTGATGAGGCATTCCAAAAAATTAGGATTCTAGATACCTATTAATGTAAAAACTAAGACAATTTACCTGCATTTTCTCTAACTGTTCTGTTTTCCTCCGTATATCCTAAATTAAAAATAATATGCATGAATTTCAAAACCACAGAGAGCATTAAATTTTCAAAATTCTTGAACATTCTCTGTGTACAAAAATTTAACGTCACACTAATCATTCATTCTGACCACACATCATTTCTTGAACATTCTTCAAAAGCATTCGATTCCGACTAATAATCTTTGTTTTGTATGATTTGTTATAAGGAACACAACAGGAGCCACTAGTGAAGCAGGAAATGCCGACCCCTTCTGGAACATCTGAAATTCATTTCTGGTTTATTTTGTGTGCTTTGTGTTGCAGAATCTTAAGTTTTCTCTGTCGATTGTTTTCTTTTCTATGTGTTTTTCTTTATTACTATACATCTTGTTGTTGTCTGTTTTTCTTTTTCTTAAATCTTAAGTTACTCTTGATTTTCCTGTAAATATCTTTTTTTTACTCCATATAAAACTATTTATATGTACAAAAATTATTTGATATTTTTTAAAAACAATTAACAACAAAAGAGTCCAACAGTTAATAAAACAATTAACCTATGAAAAATTTTCTTGCAGAAAATAAAATTTATCTAGCAATAATAAAATTTCTTGCTCCTAGGAGTTGCAAAACCGGGAAAGGGAGGGAATTAATTAAGGGAAAATTTAGAACTGAAAAATTATAAAATCTTATGCACAAATATGTCAGACAGATGTCCATAACCATGTTTTGCATTGCATCAGAGCATGATTTCTACTTTCTATCTGGCTTTATGTCAGCAAGTATGATCATCAGCAAAGAAGGCAAACTTTACCAATCTTAGACTTGCTGTGGTCATGAAAATTTCTTCTACACTATCTTGATTACACTTATCATTATTACTATGTTGTTGGCTCCCTTTCACATCCTTATATATAATCAACTATAAAACTTAGTAAAATAACTAGTTACAAACCTCTTCTATGTCTTTCTGTTTCTGTTCCTGAGATCTAACAGCTTTTTTTAATTGACCTTCCGGTATATTCATCTTCTGTTCGGCTTGTGTACATCTAAAAATAGAAATACAGCAGATGGATTATTAACTTCCCATGAAATCCTGATTGATTGATTATCGGTGTTTAATACCACTTTCAGTAATCCTATTTCACGGCAATCAGTTTTTAAATTGTTGGGAGAGCCTGCATAGTGGAGAGAACCACCTACCTTAGTCAGGTATAATTGACAATCCAAGTCAATCTATAGAAAGAAATAGTTCTGGGGAATTGGTAATACCTAATGTACTTATATGTTAGAGAGATGTCCATAACCATGTTGACATTGCAACCAAAGCATGGTTTCTACTTTCTCTCTACTTCAATGTCAGCAAGTGAGATAATCAGCAAAGATGGTGACCTTTACCAACAGTTTTCCTTGCTACTAGCAGGATTTGAATTCCCAACTACAGTGTTGACAAGCTAGTGTTTATTGAAGATAAACAACTTAGACCAATCGACCACCAAAGCCCTGACAGTACAAGATAATACCTACAGTGGATTCATTTATTTTCGTGGATACCAATTTTCGTGGATTGAGGAAAACTTGTATTATTAAGGATATTTGATTTAGTGGTTTTGCCAAAGTCTGAATACAAGGCTTACAGAATAATGGTACTTTGTTGAAAATTAAATTTGTGGTTTACCTATTCCCACAAAATCCACAAAAACTGGTATCCAACGAATAATGAATCCACAGTATTGCTATACATACTTATTATGCTGAACATCTGCATTCATGTCACAGATCCAATCGTCACTAAAGTCTTTACTTATATTATTAGAAGAGAATGGTATTATTCTCCATTTTAAACAATTATCTACAATAAAATAAGATCAATGGTAAATTACAACAAATACTGCATAAGTAAATCATTCACAAAGTTTTCATAATAAATCGGTGGAAGAAATCCTTCAAGTTCAATTCCAAGATGTAGAGTGTATTTTGCTGAGAAAATTCTTTGATTGAGATTGATAGAGAATATAAATGACCTGGTTAATGTGAACAATTTCGAGATGTTGAGTGTATTTTGCATATATTACAAGACTTTACAACTTATTTAAAACTGTACAAATGGTTGCAAGTTCATTTATTTATAAGTAATTTCAAGGCTCTATGGACTACAGATTTTTCATCTTCATATGTGATGCAGGTAATCTTATTTGCAAAGAAAACATTTGCCTTTAGATGTTTAATCATAACTTTCTCTATGGTGAAAATAAATGTCTATTATTTTTCCTGGCCTTTTACAGCTGACTATGCGGTATGGTTTTGCTCATTGTTGAAGGCCGTACGGTGACCTATAGTTGTTAATTTCTGAGTCATTTGGTCACTTGTGGAGAGTTGTCTCGTTGGCAATTATACCACATCTTGCTATTTTTTTTTATTTCCAGTAAAATAATAGTTTTTTCCATTACATCCAGTGCGATATGGTATACAGTTTGATATTTCAGCCTGGATTTCCTGAAAAATCTCTCCCTCATTCATTTGAATATTTGATTCAGACCGCATTTTCTTCCATTTAAATATGAAATATACATACCACATTGTAATGTTGTATTAACCTGCATGGCACGTTTTCTCTGGAATTTGATATCGGATGACGGTGGGTCCTTCCATGAATGGCTAACATAACCAAAGTTTTCCCTGCAACATAGTACAAAACATTAAATTCATGTAAACGCTCAATAGTAAATTTCAAATAGTAACTTTGCTTCTATTTAAATCTTAATTTCATATTTTGAGTTATAATCATTTTCTACAAGTCTATCTAAAATATATTAAAATTTGGCAACAGAATTATCCTTCTTTCCATATTCAATCATAGTCAAAATTTTCAAGTCAAAATTTTTCCACTAAATATTTTTTTGTATTAGACAAATTTTCATTTTCCATATATTCCATTGATGAACAATATTTACATGACTAGACACAAAGAGTTCAGTAGCGGCAATTATCAGGTTTACATAGGGTTCAGTGAAAAAATTTGTCAAGATTTAACAAAGATTTCATTCATTGTCTTTCTTATAAAACAATTTATACAATTTCTCTCTGATTTAATGATGTAGGTTTTAAATACAAAATCTTGATGTTTTTTAAGTGAATAAACGGAACCATTTGGTTTTTCTATGTTTCAACAAAGAAAAAAAACAATTCTACAAATGCAACTACTTACCAAAATGTTGTGACACCTTGGTTCCCTGTAAAAGAAAATAACAATGTATTGATAATTCCTATTTCTATTTTTTACAATGTACTCCCTTCTGTGTTATATACTTAAGGTAGCTATGGTGTCTTCCTCCATCTTGGATTTTGAAATAGCAGATAACAATCGGTCTATATCTTTAATGAAATGTGCAAATTTCGAGAGTAGTATGTAATTCATGTGTAAGACTTTTCGTGTAACTATAGAAAATTATGTGTTTTATAATATTTACGGCTGTATTTTACAAAAAACAAAATATTTTGTTTGATTCTTTTTTTTTCAACTTTGACACATAAGGGGAGATAACTCAGATAGAAGGGGAGATAGCTCAGATAAAGTAACTTTTATAATAGAATGTGTTGTGTATTTACCTATTTTATTATGTAGCAAGAAAACGAGTCCGGTGACCCCATTTTTTTCTTTTTCTTATCTGAAAGCATATTATTAGAGCTATCTTCTCATATTTTATCTCAATACAATTCTATGGTGTAGTTTTCTTTTTATCACACAAAATTTGTGTTTTTCCATGCATAATCTATATAAAATCTGACAATTTTGCACAACTTGTAGTGTGCAAAAAGCCCGTGACACATACTTTTTATTTTATTTTTGAAAAAAGCATGATATAAACTACATTTTGACAAATTATTAAAAATTCTATGGATATTAATGAAGACCCCTTATCCACCTAATTAGTATTACTTGACACGAAAAAAACCCAAAAAATCCAAATTTGTCACTGTAGTTTTATAATTAATGTTGCTAACAATTTGTGAAGAATTTGTACTTACACTAAGTATGAGGTAAACCAACTATATATTTTTCCCCAGTTAAAAACTACAGCTAAAATTAATTGCCATAAAGTTGGTTTGAAAGAATTAAAGGCAAAAAAATAAGAAGAAAAATCAGTGAAACTATCTTTACAGTATACTATTTGTATTAGCATGTTGTCCATTTTACTTCTATTTATTTGCAGAAAAAAAATCTTAAAAATCCTTTTTTTCAAATCAACATTTGTTTTCTTGATATATAGACGTCAAACAGCATTTTCTTTCTTCAATTTCCAAATTTGGTAATAAATTCTAAATATTTCATTTAATGTGTTCTTTGCCATATTTAATGCTCCCTTTCTTTGTATGTTTAAGAAAAATGAAAGGATATCAAGTCAAATAATTTACAAAAATTCACAAGAAAACAGACCTATTCCAATGTCTTTCCAATACTGTTCCATGTGTTCCCCCATAGCTTTCATCATGTGTCGATATTCCCGAGCATCGGCAAAATCCTGTTTGTTGTGTGTGGGTTCTAATACTAAGTATGGTATATCTACTATTCCTACAATACCACTGCAAAATCTGAAATGTACAATGAAAATTACAGATTATAAAATTGACATGTAAAAAATGTGCAAAATACAACATCTAAAAACAAATGTTTATATTCCTTTTCATAAAAATCACTGAACAAAATCTATTTATAAAGACAATTTTCAGCATCAGTTATCATTAACATCTCGGTATCAAGATTAAGGTGGTACATAACAGTACAGGGAGATAACTCTTTAGAAATCAGCTGAACGTTTTAATCACGTTTTATTGTTAAGGAAATATTACGCTTCTCAATGATCAAAATTAGTGTTTGTCAAACTGCTATATATCCAATAAAATTTTTCCGATAAAGTATGTGGTTCAAGTTTTTTGAAATTTTTATATTTTTGTCAAAGGGTCAAAGTTAATATTTTGTCAAAATTTTATGAAAATTAAACAAGCCAAATTAATTCTAGTCAAGGTGTTTGGTACCACCTTAAGTGCAAATTTCCTTTAAAATCAATTTCAGCTTTACTACATTCATTTTGTATCAAAACAAATAAACAAAAGCAAATGAGCAGAAACATTTCAGGCAACCCACAGATCATCATTAACAATGTCAGATCTAAAACCTCTGGCAACCAAATATTCCCTCTCAAGACTTCAAGCGAAGTTGACAAACCCATCATGCACCAAAATATAAATTTCATATTTTAATGATTTTAGGAGTTACTTGTTTAAATTTTACAATTTTCCTTAAAAAAAATTCATCTAAAAAACCTGAGGACAGTTCAATATCAATTATATAATGAAAGTCCTGGATACACCAGAAACTTTGTTCTGTTGAAAACATACATGTGCATGAGTAATAATAAGTAGGCATATATAAAATGAAGATCAAAATCAGATAAAATTTGTAAAAATAAACTGTTATCACAGAGATATGTCTCGCTTTTTGGTTATTTCGATAATGCAAATGTTGAAATTAAAATAGCAACACTTTTACATGTAAGTTTTGCAGATATTCAAAGTCAATGAATCATGACTGAAGGTACATGGCCAAACAATCTCCATGGAAATGAGATGTGCCAATGCTAATACAACTGCATACCAAATACCACTGACTTATAATAAGTAGTTCCCTTTAAACAAACCTAAATACAAACTAATACATGTAAACTAAGCAAAATTTCAAATTCAATAAACCATAACTGAGGGGGCAGAGTCAAATAATCTCCATTGTAATGAGATGTACCAATGCTAATACAACTGCATACCAAATATGATTGACCTACCACTAGTGGTTCCCCATAAACCGACCTAATCACAAACTAATACATGAAAACTAATCAAAAGTTTCAAAGTCAATAGACCATGACTGAGGGGGCGGGGCCAAATAATCACCATGGAAATGAGATATGCCAATGCTTATACAACTGCATACCAATTATCATTAACTTACCACTAGTGGTTCCCCATTAACTGACCTAATCACAAACTTATACATGAAAACTAAGCAAAAATTTCAGTCAATAGACCATAAATGAGGGGGCGGGACCAAATAATCTCCATGGTAATGAGATGTGCCAATACTAATACAACTGCATACCAAATATCTTTAACTTACCACTAGTGGTTCACAACAAACTAGACCTAATCACAAACTAATACATTGTTGACGCCGCCGCTGTCGCTGCCAACAGCATACCTATGTCTCGCTTTTTGACTCCGTCAAGTGAGACAAAAATCAGTAATTTTGGCATACTGAAGGAAACATTTTACCTTTACATTTGTGGTTAATTTTATATGCTTCATTTCCACAACTGTGGATTCATGATTATGTATAAGTGAACCACGAATTTAAATGTTCAACTAAATACTAATTTTCTAAAGGCTTGTTTACAGACTTTGGCAAATCCACAAAAATACAATTTTTCACCAATCCATGAACACTGGTATCCACAGTATTAAATACCCTTTATAAACGTATAAATTGAAGGTTTCCATTTGATAGCTAAAAAAAATTAATCACAGGAATGACCTGTCCACAGAATCTAGCATGAATTAAGTAATAGTAGCCTACTTACAACATATCACGCTCCCTGAAATAGTCTTTTACAATTAAGCATACTGATATTTGAAAATTTTTATTTAACAAATTTCTTGTCTTTTATGGAAGAAAGATTTATATGTCATGTTATATAAAAAATTTTTTTCCTCTATCCTTTCTGCCATGGTAGACTAGCAGTTGAGGTCAAAATCAGTAATCAGTTTTACAATGTACTGTAGATTCATTATTTGCTGGATACCAATTTTCGTGGAGTTCAAGGGTACAGATGACATGGATGAACCACACATTTAAATGTTCAAAAATCACAAAAATTCTACTTTTACAAACCATGATAATCAAATAGGAAAATGAAAGTTTTCCTTAACATGAAAATTGACATCCAAGAAAATAAATGAATCCATTTTATTTCAGAGACAAAACTTGTGCAAAACCTTTTCAATTAAAATGGGGGATGGGAGGCACTCAAACTATTTTATTGTGGGTAGTTGGATTTTTCTTAGAATTTTATGAAAATTATAAGTAAAAAGAAAATTGTGTAATATGGGTGGTTGGGGTCTAGAAAAAGTGCCTCCCTTACATTTAATTCTAGAATAGCCGTTACATACATGTATTTATATTCAAGAAAGAAATTATTAGGTTGAGATTGGTTCAGCAGTTTTAAATTCAGCCAGCGGATTTTTATTTAAGGGCTATTCCAGAAAAAATATCTGGGTGATTTAAAGGCACTTTAATTATTTTTGTATGGGTGGGGGCAAGTCACAAAGTTCAAATTGTGTGGTTATGTATGCAAAGTAAATTAAGTTGTATGGGTGATGGCCATACAAAAAAGTGCCTTCAAACACCCCCATATTGTTTTTTTTCAGGAACAGCCCTCAGCAAATTTTAAGCTATCTACACAAACCTTTACTCAAAAATCTCAAAAACTCTAATCTATACAGTGAGGCACAATTATCTACACAAACCTTTACCGAAAAATCTCAAAAACTCTAATCTATACAGTGAGGCACAATTATCTACACAAACCTTTACCCAAAAATCTCAAAAACTCTAATCTATACAGTGAGGCACAATTATCTACACAAACCTTTACCGAAAAATCTCAAAAACTCTAATCTATACAGTGAGGCACAATTATCTACACAAACCTTTACCGAAAAATCTCAAAAACTCTAATCTATACAGTGAGGCACAATTATCTACACAAACCTTTACCAAAAATCTCAAAACTTTAATCTATACAGTGAGGCACAATTATCTACACAAACCTTTACCGAAAAATCTCAAAAACTCTAATCTATACAGTGAGGCACAATTATCTACACAAACCTTTACCGAAAAATCTCAAAAACTTTAATCTATACAGTGAGGCACAATTATCTACACAAACCTTTACCGAAAAATCTCAAAAACTCTAATCTATACAGTGAGGCACAATTATCTACACAAACCTTTACCGAAAAATCTCAAAAACTCTAATCTATACAGTGAGGCACAATTATCTACACAAACCTTTACCGAAAAATCTCAAAAACTCTAATAATTACAGTGAGGCCCAAATTTCTACTTACACACCACCATCTGTCTGTGGCCCTACTTTTTCATACATCTTTATAAGACGACTACAGTTATATACAAACACACCATCATGACTACGATTATCCAGATTCACACCAAATATAAAATTCAGTGTTTTGGGTTCTTTTAATGACCTGAAAAAGACAAAAAATGAAATTTATTAAGAAATACAGAGTTTCCTTCATTCTTCTGATGATATTTTAATTCATAATTTAATTCAATTAGTTTTTTTTTTTATTTTTGAGAATACTTGTTATATGTTATTGACATCGGTCTGGCAAAGAACTCGAATTCTTATACAGGTATAACATGAAATCAAACAGACCTAGAAAAATCCAACTGCACGAGGTCGCTATCTATTTATGTTTGTTTATATAGGGTTATGTGACCGTTGGCAGTCTTCGGAGGTCATCTTGATGGTTAATTATATGGCGTCTAGACTAAAATACACACGAAATGCTGATATAAATTATCGAGTATATGCACAGGGCTCACGCTACCAGGCGACTAGGGCGAAGAAATCGCTTTCCCGTCCGTCACTTTGCTTTGCCCGACCCTCAAAAGCGAAAACAAGTCGCCCTGTTGTTTACGATACTCGCTTTCAGTCGCTTTCGTCATCGGAGATTTTCAATTTTTACCAAGTTGATAAAACATCAATTTTTTATCGATTATTAAAGAAATTCAGACATATACAATTCATTTTCTTAAGAAAAGAGGTTTAAGCATTGACTTTACAGTGTGTAGCAGGTTATTTAATTAAAAAGACAACTTTTTATCACTGTATGCAAAGTTGCCATCTGTAAATGTTTAATCCATTTATTGCATTAAAAAACGTCATATTCGGGGGATAATTCCTTTCCAAATAGCTTGTCAAACATCGTTTATTTTTGTAAATTTTCTTCGTCCGCCATTAATCGTTTACTAACTACAGATTGGAACCGGACCAGCTATGACCGAAATCCGTATTTTTACAATAATAACTACGGACGCATGAATGGAAAAGCTGACAGAAGAATATTGATCCCAAAAGGAAAAATTACGCATTCCACAAGCATTAACAGACTTTTGGTTAGATCTAATTGATTAATGTATATAATTCCATATAATTTATATGGATTGTTTCAAAATATTGATTAAAGTTGCTTAACTACTAATATCAATATATTATGGCCCAGCTTAACTTTGTATATCTTTTGATGAGAAACACTGAATTTCATAACATGTTAAACAAGATAGTTTTTAATTGAATAGTAATTCACATATTATAATTTCTTTACCTTTTTGACATAAAAAAAAAAAATTTTAGTGCTAGATATTTAGTTGGTAGTTTCTCAAAAGAACCTAAACTTAAACAACTTTGAATTTGAACTGTTAATTTAATTGTATACTCAGATATGAATTGAACAATATAAAAAGAACATTATTTACATATGACCCTTTATACTATAGTAAAATCAAAACATTGTAGCGCAGTGCGCGAATGAGCACTTCTGTTTCAAATCTCACCACTTCTCTCTATTAGTTTCAAAAAGAGAAGTCACTTCTCCCTATGATTCTGAAGTAGTGTGAGCCCTGTATGCAGTGTTAACTGTTTATTTCAGACTTATTGTAATTTGGATATACGTTTTAGTATGTTATAAATCAAATATGAGAATTTGAGTCAAATCGGTGAACATGAATTTTACAGCTAATGCCCCTTAATACCATTATCAGGGCCAATCTTCAACTTAACACAAGTTGTGAGCTTGTCCTTGTGACTTTGTGTGAAGAAAAGTAACAACAAAAGACATCCATCTGTTTCATATTTGTCAGAAGCATGTTGTGATTTTGTAACAAGTATCAAAACATTATATACCTTTTCTATTGATCATTGATGTTAAACGCCATTTTTAGCATTCTTGGCTTTATCAAGCCGGCCAGTTTTTATTTTTGGAGGAGGCTGGAGTGCAAGGGAAGAACCACCAACATTTGTATGTGCACAGACAAATATATATAAAATGGCCATTTTAGGATAAAATATTAAATAATAGCTGACCTTTTGTTTTTAAACAATTAAAATGAAACACAGTGAATAATGAGTTTCAAGCACAAAAACACATGAAATAACAATTGCAAACAAGTGGCACAAAAATAATCCTTTACCACACCAGCAACCCACTTATCTAGCTAGAGCTAATCATTTGTCAGATACTGATATTTATTTTGCTCTGGTGCAACAGCCTACTTCAAGTGACATTATCTTTGATCAGATAATTTGAAGAGACTAAAACCTGTCTCAGAGCAATTTTGGTCTCAAACCCTAATATTTTTTAGAATAACCCTTCAAAGAATTCTGTAAAACCATATTAATTTATGTGTAATGCCTCTGAAAAATCATTAATACCTCTCTTTTCGGTCTGCCAACTCTTTTTTTAACTTGGCGTCTCTTCGTAACTCTGCAGCATGCTGTTGTGCTCTCCGCAGCTCAGCCTATAATAAAATGTTGACATTTAACTAGTTAGCAAAATGCATAAGACCTCAACAGTTTGTTCCAATACTATCATAAATTCTTCTTTGTAAAAATCTTAAAGTATTTTAAAATGAATGGACATTTTTTGCAAAAACATGAATTATAACAAATGTATCTTTATTAGACAGTTGAGTGTACTTTGCTCTCCATTCATACTTACATTAACATTGTTACTGTATATTTCTTAATCAAATATTACGTAAAATTTTAGGACTGTTCCATTAAAACATACATGGTATCAAGGGAAGGCACTTCGAAAATGGGGCAATTTTTCTCTTCCTCTTACATTTTCACTGAACAATAAATATAGTCTTTAAAACCCACCCAAAATAGAGATTTTCGAAAATCCTAAAGGATCCAATTTATGCTTTTATGGGAACAGCTCTTAGCTATTCATGATATAATTTATCTCCGTTATAAAGCAATAAATTTTCCCAGTTAAAATTGAATTTGTGATGGTTTTTTTGTTGTTGTAAAATATCACATTTCTTGATCCAATAAAGAGCTGAGTATACTTGATCAAATGAAATTTTACAATTCAAAGTTTGTTAAAGATTTGGAATGAAGGGGCCTAAAGAACATTGTAAAATTAATGACAATTAAGAGCTTTACTTTTATAGTAGACACTTGTATTGTTTATAACTGTTTGTTGAACAGTTTTGTTTTGTTTTTGCTGTGAGTTACTGTTTCACTTTGGTGTATTCCCATATCCTTTCATTCAAACAACCTTACCCTGTGTTCTTTTAACGACCCTCCTTGTTTTGATTCTATATGTCTACAAAATAAAAAATTTATTACTATGGTAAAATTGTTCAATGGCCAAATATCCAAATAGAAGGCTAAACTGTAAATATACAGCATTCATTTCTAGACCCTACAAACTTCCCTGTAAGTACATGAAGTTTAGCAATCATTTTGAAAATTTAAAGAAATTTTTTTTACTAGTGACTGGCTGATGATCAAATGCTTCTGTAAGATTATTTTATCCCAACCAAGAAAACCATTTATTATACATTTGTGTAAAATTCAATCACTTAAGAGCTAATTTCCTAATGCTTGTAGAGTAAGACTGGTTGGTTTGCTTGCTTTGTTTGTATAAATGTTTGCTGTAGCTTTGTAATTAAGATTGACATCTGCAAACAATATAAATAGGCGGAGTTAAACCTGTATACATTATATTTAGGTTCCCAACCTCCACGATAACATCCAATTAAATTTAAGTATAATGTATACAGGTTTAACTCTATTTATATGGTTTGCAGATGTCAATTTGCATTAAAATGCTTGAACAAACGTTTATACAAACAAAGCAAGCAAGACAACCAAAGTCTCACTCTACATGCATTAGGAAATTAGCTCTAAATATCTCAATATTCCCTATATAATTATATAAGAATTATGTAATATTTTCATTCACTGTTTTTTTCATAAT
The DNA here is from genome assembly GCA_017311375.1 of Mytilus coruscus. Lineage (NCBI taxonomy): Eukaryota > Metazoa > Mollusca > Bivalvia > Mytilida > Mytilidae > Mytilus > Mytilus coruscus. The sequence continues at coordinate 77,869,222 of CM029598.1, read as the reverse complement.
CTTTATGGAAATCTCTCTCTTTACCATGTTTACTGTGGATTTCATTTTTTTTAGTTGGTACATATTTTCATGCATTAATAAAAAAAACCTATTTTTATATTGACATGATTGATACATGATTTCCTGGTTTTAACAAATATTGTTTATAACACTGGAAGTTTGTATTTCACTTAAACACAAAAAAATTGAACACTTAAATTTGTAGTCCATATATACTAATTAGCAAAAATGTGCACCCAAAATATGACTAGAAAACTGACATTTTCATGAGAGGTACAGAGACTGGTGCATACAAAGCAATTCATGTTCATGGGTTGTCAATTTTCATAAATTTGGACACCAGCAAATAATTCAGGATTTGTTCATGATAAATATCAGTTTTGTTAAAATCCAAGTACTGCATATTTTGGTTGGCAACCAATAAATTTTGACACAGGAGATCCTTTTGGAATATTTACCTACATATTTATTTATCAAAAACAGATGTTCATAATTTTTACATTGAAACTAGCTTTTAACTCTGTATTTGACATCAAGAAACAATTTGGAAGAGTAAATTATACCCAGTACTGAAGGAAAGAGTGATTATGTTAGGGCATCAGCTGACTAGTCAACAGGGCCCTAGTACATGTTGTAATAAATCCAGAGTATTGCTTACAAGGTTTACTTACACTTATGATTTTCTACATTGTGGTGAAAGTACTGAATAGTTAGCATTTCTTAACAGTTCAAAGTTAAATGTTAGAAAATGTGGCATTGCAAGACGCTGAATAAGTATTAACTAAAAATAATATAAATTTGCATGTTATTTGTAATAAGTGTTTTTTTTTCACTGCATCACCCTTAGGGAAAAAAATTGTAGCATAGCATACATACTTAGCTTTACTTTCTGCTTCTTTTGCTCGATGTTCAGCATTTTTTGCATCTTCTTTTGATTTGGTGACATCCATCTCGGCCCGCGTCTTGAATCGATTAGAAGAATATTTGTACATTTTGGGTTTATATAAGCAGCAAGCTAAACGCTTCGTCCGTACTTTTTTGCCCTGAATATATATTTTCATACTGGGGTCTACATATACTATAGCTGTGTAGGCTCTGAATGATTTCCTTTCTGGCATTAATCTGGAAAATAATGGAATTTTTAATTCATACTGCAGTCAAAATGAAAGAACCTTAGTGAGCGCGCTCACATACCCCACGTCTCCACATTGTCATTGGAGAAATAAAATAAGTGTAAGAAAAAAAAATTGTATCAGAAAAAAAAATTGAATCATAATTTCCTGTCAATATGCACATCTACATAGTATGTCCTTATTATCTGCACAGTTCATGAAATTCTGTTGTGTGGTTTCAGAGGAGTTGCGATGACAAAAGGTTGCAGTAGTATATTGGGCAAATAAGTTCAAAGGGGCGTAACTCCTGGAAAAAAAATTGAATTGTAATTTCCTGTCGATATGCACATCTACGTAGTATGTCCTTATTATCTGAAAAGGTTTCATGAAATTCTGTTGTGTGGTTTGAGAGGAGTTGCGCTGACAAAAGGTTGCAGTAGTATATTGGGCAAATAAGTTCAAAGGGGCGTAACTCCTGGAAATAAAATGCTCCACAGGGCGCAGCTTGATACCACCGCAGAGGTCAAACCCTGAACAGTTGGGGCAAGTATGGACACAACATTCAAGCTTGATACAGCTCTGAATTTGGATTGTGATTAAATATTTGACACAGCATAGGTTTCTGACACAGAATGAATGTGGTCTAAGAACTTAAAAATTTTAAATTGGACATTCATCTATTATGATCCAATATCCAAAATCTAAATACATGGTTAGATTCATCATATCAAAGAACCCCAAGAGTTCAATTTTTGATGAAATCAAACAAAGTTTAATTTTGGACCCTTTTGACCTCAATGTGGACAAAGTTGATAACGGGGCCCAAAAATCAAAAATCTAAATACATGGTTAGATTCAGCATATCAAAGAACCCCATATATTCAATTATTGTTGAAATCAAACAAAGTTTAATTTTGGACCCCGATTTGGACCAACTTGAAAACTGGGCCCATAATCAAAAATCTAAATACATGTTTAGATTCAGCATATCAAAGAACTCGAAGAATTCAATTTTTGTTAAAATCAAACTAAGTTTAATTTTGGACCCTTTGGACCTTAATGTAGATCAATTTGAAAACGGGACCAAAAATTAAGAATCTAAATACATGGTTAGATTCAGCATATCAAAGAACCCCATATATTCAATTTTTGTTGAAATCAAACAAAGTTTAATTTTGGACCCTTTGGACCTTAATGTAGACCAATTTGAAAACGGGACCAAAAATTAAGAATCTAAATACACTGTTAGATTCGGCATATCAAAGAACCCCAATAATTCAATTTTTGATGAAATCAAACAAAGTTTAATTTTGGACCCTTTGGACCTCAATGTGGACCAATTTAAAAACAGGGCCTAAAATCCAAAAACTTAATACACGGTAAGATTCAGCATATTAAATAACCCCAAGAATTCAAGAATAAAACCCCATTGAAATTGGTCAAGAAATAAGCAATTTATACAAAGTATCTTCTTTTGCACAATACTGTGCAATTGAATATTTCTTGCAATTGCGCAATACTGTGCAATTGAATATTTCTTGCTATTGTGCAATACTGTACAATTGACAATTTCTTGCTATTGTGCAATATTGTGCTATTGGATATTTCTTGCTATTGCACAATACTGTGCAATAGAAGATTTCTTTATATTACGCAATACCGTGCAATTGAAAATTTCTTGCTATTGCACAATACTTATTATATAATAATTTACACATCCTGTATCTCCTGCCATATCATTATTATTTGCTTTTAAATATAAATCAGAAATAACCAACTTAAAATGGAAAATTTTAAAGAAAAATAAAGGAAAAAAGGAAAAAAGGAAAAAAAAATCCCCCAATTTTTTTAACCCCTTATGATTCATCACCCCAAACAGAATCCCAGCCTTCCTTTGAGGTATGGTACCTTGCAGTACAATTTCAGAGAGATCCATACACTTGAACACAAGTTATTGTCTGGAAACTAGAAAATGCTTATTTTTGGCCCTTATTCCTAAACGTTTAGGGCAATTACCCCGAACTCAATTCCAGCTTTCCTTTGTGATATGGAATCTTGTAGTACAATTTCAGAAAGATCCATACACTTACACACAAGTTATTGTCCTGAAACTAGAAAATGCTTATTTTTGCCCCTTTTTGGCCCCTAATTCCTAAAATTTTAAGGCAATTACCCCAAAATCAATCCCAGCATTCCCTTTGTGATATGGAACCTTGTGGTACAATGTCAGAGAGATCCATACACTTACACACAGATTATTGTCTGGAAGTTACAAAATGCTTATTTTGGCCCCTTTTGGCCCCTAATTCCTTAACTGTTGGTACCATAACCCCCAAAATCAATCCCAACCTTCCTTTTGTGGTATTGAACCTTATGGTAAAATTTCCTAGAGATCCATTCACTTAAACTAAAGTTAGAGTGCGAAAAACCAATGTGTCTTCGGACGACGACGACAACGTCATACCAATATACGACCGCAAAAATATAAAAAAATTGAATCGTAATTTCCTGTCGATATGCACATCTACGTAGTATGTCCTTATTATCTGAAAAGGTTTCATGAAATTCTGTTGTGTGGTTTGAGAGGAGTTGCGATGACAAACTGTTGCAGTAGTACATTAAAGTGAATAAGTTCAAAGGGGCGTAACTCCTAGAAAAAGAATTGAATCTTAATTTCCTGTCGATATGCACAACTACATAGTATGTCCTTATTATCTAACAGGGTTTCGTGAAATTCTGTTGTGTGGTTTGAGAGGAGTTGCGATGACAAGAAACAGGACTGACAGACGGACGGTTCAAAAACATTATGCCCTCCGCAACTCGTTGCGTGGGGTATAATTAACACTGATTATATAATTGTTATGATATACAGAAATTATCTGAATGATGCTGAACATTCATAAGTTGTAAGTAAATATATTTTGTCATCTTTTGTTTTATCAAGAATTAGATAGATTGTTTAAGGAGTAATACCACCATTGTTTTCCCTAATAGTCTTTGTTAAATTGCGACTTTGCAAAAAATTGTGCAGATTTCATCTTTGACACTTTGTTTCAAATAAAGAAATATTTGGCATGAGTAAAATTTTATCCTGTCAATACTGCAGTGAAAATTTCCAGTGATTTTCCTACCCTTTTTCAAATGGGGCCTGGGCCCTAGGCAATTGGGAAAAATGTGTCGTATAACATATGAATTGGGAAAAAAATAAATCATTGTGTTCCAACATATTTTAAAGATGTAGATATAAGAAGATGTGGTATGAGTGCCAATGTGACAACTCTCCATCCAAGTCACAATTTGTACATGTTATTTATTATTTCAAAATTCCAATTTTCAAACATATCAACTCAGTCATACAACCCTGAGATTTATTGCAAGTTTTCTTGTCAATAAGATTTCTCTAACTGACACTTATATGGCATGGTATAATGTTTTCAGTGCTTATTTCTGAGCTAGAGTCGACAACTGTCACTGATTATGGTCGCACTCAGAGTGGGATTGACGGTCAGTCTATCTCTGTACATTAGCAGAGTTCATTTCAAGTGAATTATGCTCAGATGTTTGGTAGAAACAATTTGTTTATAGTCTTAGTACTTGGGTTTGTGGTGATTGTTTATGTGCCTTTATCCGCTACAACCACGGCTTCATCCTGTTCTACATCCGTAAAAGTAGAAACATTTTCGTTCAAAACATATATCAGTCCCAGTGTAGTATCTTCAGAACTAATTTGGATTTTAAAGCTCAACAAGTTTCTGCAATCAGTGGCATCTTTGCCTTTCTTTTATTTCGAACATAATATTTTGAATAATGAGGGACATGTTGTCTGTTTGGGCATGCTCGATTCACAGCAAAATAAATAAACCAAACTGGCAAATCTTTGCTCAGTATGACATTGCCTGTCAAAAACATTTATGTGTCAGAAAATAATGAAAACCTTTAGTTTTTCATGTAGGAATGTATTTACTATGTTATTCAGATAATAACACAGCATCATCACATCATATCATTCCATATATCTTACCGTTAACCACCAAACGTCATCCAAATGCTGAACTAAGCCTACCCATTGATAAAACTGGTTTACGGTCGAAATATGATAGTTACCTGTCAACATGATTACACCGGGAACAGTCAACAACCTATATTTTGAACCAAATCATACGAACAATAAAATTATCAATTACCTTTCCACTACAACTTAATTGAATTGGGAATTTTACAGGTTCAATTGGGAAAATTTTAGGTATTTTCTGATTGGGAACGGGCCGATATTCGGACCTAAAATAAAGGCAGGAAAATCACTGATTTCACATATTATTTCATTGCATATAAGATAATAACCATCACCCGAAGGTAACCAATCAAATTTCACCCCTTTTTTCCCCTGTTTACAAGCATAAGTAACCCCAAGTTTCTAAAATATTCAATAGAAACACCAAGTTTTTCGTAAGAAACCAGATGTGACGTACTATGATTTGATGGTATTACACCTTAAATGGGTAGATCATGGTAAAGGGAGATAACTCCCTGAATTAGTAGTGAGTTGGTATAAAGAGGCAGTTTCGTCAATGTCTTAAAGCATTCATGTAAAACAAAAAACAAAAAAAAATTAATCTGTGTTTCTTTAATAGAGGCTTATAATATATTTTTCAAAATGGTTGAAAATAGTTGGCACAAATACACAAAGTTGTATTCAGTGATTCTGGTTTTACCCCCTCTTTTTCAAAATGATAACCTGTATTGAAAATAATGAATTTTACTTTTCTTATAAATCATTTTTAATAACAGTGACATAATTTTAAGGGGTTTAGGTCATTAACCATAATTCTGACAAATCTCAAATTTTGAAACTGCTCAGATCTCAACATCACTTTCAAAGTGTCAATCATATAACGGCCCCTATTCAATATATATTCAAAAGAAGTTCTCTTTGTAATAGCTGAATGTTCTGCATGAAATTTATAGTATAATATGATCTTACATATCTACAATTTAAGCATGGAATTTCAGTTGCACTACTGACCATTGTCATGCCATCAATTAATCCATGCAAAATATAATTTTTCACACTGCAAACTGAAACACTATGAAATATAAACAAATCATCAGCAAAATGAGCCAGTAATATACTTTGTGCATGCTTTCATCAAAACAGACATCAAAATCGTAATCTGGTAGTATGCCTAAAATTTCAATTTAAACTTAATGAATGATGCTATTGTTTAGCAAATGAAAATTTGTGAAATAATCACAAAAATATTTTTTGGTTTTACAATTGATGTGCAAGAAAAGTATATTCTATGCTATAATATATATGTGTGTCTAAAAAGCTTCTAAAATTTGTATTTCTAGAAATATTAAAACAAAATTACAATAATAGCATCACAACATCTAATAAATAAATAAATAAAAACAAAATGATCGTCATTATATCAACCTAAAATAACATGTATTTATGTATTATTTCATAAATCCCGAGACTGAAATGTCAATTGAGCAAATTAGGATTCTTTTATGGATATATTGTTCCTGTTTTTCCAATGAATACCAATTAAAAGTATATGTCGGAGTGGATCATATCCATGATTTACTGAAGTATGCCCTCCAAATTTATTTATATTCCCAGTTATAACAAAATTCAGAAGCAGGAAAGGTATGGAAGAGAGGGTCATTACCATTTGGACTTTGCATGACAAAAAAAAACATCAGAAGAATGATTTATTGATTGATTGATTGACTGCTGGTGTTTAACACCACTATCAGCATTATTACCTATATTATGACAAGAGTTTTTACTGGTGGAGGAAGCCTGGGTTGAATACACTTGCCACATGCAGGGTTAGAACTCACAACCTCAGTGTTGACAGGCTAGTGATATATTAGAGGAACTACTTAGACCACTCTGCCATCAAGACCCCCTCTGAAGGATGAAAAACTTATGATGGAAGGATGTGCCCTAACATAAAGTTATGATGCATGAATGCTTATCAAACACCATATCAAATGTTTATGGCCAATCATTAACAAATCTTGACACAATCTGATTAAAATACAGATCTTGTGTCCACACTTCACTTACAAGGATCTTACAATGCTCCATTCTACTTTCTGTTTTAAAGACCTTTCAGGGTCCTCTGGTTTTATCGTTATGATACACTCTCAAAAATTCGAAGACAGGTATTTCATTGGCGGGTGTAATAATCATAGGAACAGAAAGTAGAACAGAGTGTTGTCAGAATGACAAATATTTGTAAGCAAAGGGTTGACACAGGATGTGTATTTTAATCTGACAGAAAAAATTCAATCTTTTCAAGATTATGAGGGCGTCTGAGGGAACAGGCTTGGTGTTACTGTATACCAAATTTAATTGCATTCTCCAAATACTTAATTCTCAAACTGACTCAATAAGAAAACTTAATATTAAGTTTAGGCAATCAAGATCAGACAAAGTAGCACTTGTTCTGGCTGTCTTAATATTTATCATAAAAACCTGTCTGAAAATTACTTTTCTCATAAGAAAATTAGGATTTTAATTTCTTACTTTCACTGGGTAATAATATTCAGAGAAATGGAATTAGGAATATTTGTGATAAATCTTTTTGGTGCAAAATTTGGAGGATTGCTGCAGTTTCAATTTCATAAGCCATTTCAGTCCCCGAGATTTCTAAAGCTAGCACATAGCATGCTCAGGTACAATTAATTTTTACCTTTCTGTACGAAACCTTGACCACGACCTAGTAACATATAAATGTCACACTACATAACTAATTTCTCAAGTATTCAGACATGTCTATTCACCAAGCATAGTGTAGTGTATTATGGGAGACAACTCTTTAAATGGTTGAATATGGGAGATAATTCTGAATTTTAATGATGTGTGTTGACTTTTAAAATTGTACCATATTTATCTCTTATTTTGCCTGTGAATACAATATCATGAAACTTTATGCCTTTAAGTTTGGAGTTTTTAAAGTCATTAAAATTATACACACCTTCGTGTATTTTCTGCTGAATTATGAAAAGTACTAAATTCATTATCTTGTTGAAAAGACATGTGTTTATGTGCCTCCACAAAGACGTGTGATAATGTGCCTCCACAAAGACACATTAGCATTGTAGTAAGAGATAAAACTAGAGGCTCCAAGGACCCTGTGTCGCTCACCTGATATTTTTATTTACAATTGATGCATGATAAATGCAACTGTTGTACTGTCGTTTAGTTTCAGAGATATAAGACTAAAAAGTGCGTTTTATTTCAGCCATGTGTGCCAGTGGTCCCTGGATATCCTAGTGGTGATTTAAACCAAGTTTGGTTTAAGTTAAACCAAGTTTGGTTTAAGTTGACAGTAGTTTCAGGGAGAATTTTGTAAAATTTATCTAACGAGAAATGCTGAGTGATGAGAAAGTTTGTTGTGAAGTTTTGTTGTTGCAACACCCCCCAAAAAAACAAAAGGTAATAAAAATTATCATTTAAGGGCAATCTTTCCTATTAATGATTTCTGCAAAATTCAGTTGATTGTGCAAGGGTTGTATAGCCAGCTGAGGTCGTTAAAAACTCTCATTTGTTGTTGCAAAATTCAAGTGGTTTTGAATTGCTTTGTTGATCTTTTTGTATTCAACTTTTAAACAATAAAGTACAACAAATATGATGACTGATACTCATGACACTGAAAATATGGTCTTCATTCTTGTGAAGAAAATGGTAAGGTTTGAAATATTTCTTAAATATTAATTCAATACCAATACTTTAATTTGTATTGGATTTATCCCAGGAAATGAGAACAAGGGACACAATTAAATTCAATTTTTTCCTTAAATTTCTGATAAAATATAAAATGAAGAACTATATTTTTAATGAGAATTTTTTTTTAATAGTTAATTGATAATTTGAACAATATTAATTAAGTTTTAGATCTTGCATGGTTGATTAATTTTCTCTCAAAATTTCTGATATTCTATTAAAGTTTTAAATATAATATGAGGCAGGCATTACCTGTGAAAGGGATGAAGTCTGTATAAATTAGTGTAGGAATTCAAGCATCATTTGCACTGAATCTGTAGAAAATGAAGCCAAAGTACTGAAACATATCTGACATTCGACCTATTGTTCCGGATTATAGTTGTGACATCATTTTCAATGTAAAGAAAGAAACACCATCATCAGGTATTAATGTGTTTTTTTCATGTTATAGAATTATCAATTATTTTATTGCCAGTATATTAGTAGATTGTTTTCTATATTGATTTTCTACTGCAGTTTCAGAAAAGAAGATTACAAAAGGAAAACATTTTGAAAAAAACTTACCAAAATTTACCAAATTAATGAAAATTGTTAAAAATTGACTATAAAGGGCAATAACTCCTTAAGGGGCCAACTGATCATTTTGGTCATGTTGACTTATTTGAAGATCTTACTTTGCTGAACATTATTGCTGTTTACAGTTTATCTCTATCTGTAATAATTTTCAAGATAATAACCAAAAACGGTAAAATTTCCTTAAAAATTACCAATTCAGAGGCAGGCAGCAACCCAACAACCAGTTGTCCAATTCATCTGAAAATTTGAGAGCAGATAGATGTTTACTTGATAAACAAGTTTATCCCTGTTAGATTTGCTTTAAATGCTTTGGTTTCAGAGTTACAAGCCAAAATCTACATTTTACCCTATGTTCTATTTTTAGCCATGGCAGCCATCTTGGTTGGTTGGCTGGGTCACCTTTACATATTTTTAAAACTAAATACCCTAATAATGATTGTGGCTAAGTTTGGTTGAATTTGGTCCTGTAGTTTCAGAGGAGAAGATTTTGTAAAGATTACAAAATTTACAAAAATTGGTAAAAATTACTTTAAAGGGCAATAACTCCTTAAGGGGTCAACTGACCATTTTGATCATGTTGACTTATTTGAAGATCTTACTTTGCTGAACATTATTGCTGTTTACAGTTTATCTCTATCTGTAATAATTTTCAAGATAATAACCAAAAGCGGCAAAATTTCCTTAAAATTACCAATTCAGGGCAGCAACCCAACAACCAGTTGTCCAATTCATCTGAAAATTTGAGGGCAGATAGATATTTACTTGATAAACAAGTTAATCCCTGTAAGATTTGCTTTAAATGCTTTGGTTTCAGAGTTACAAGCCAAAATCTACATTTTACCCTATGTTCTATTTTAGCCATGGCAGCCATCTTGGTTGGTTGGCTGGGTCACCGCACACATTTTAAAACTAAATACCCTAATAATGATTGTGGCTAAGTTTGGTTGAATTTGGTCCTGTAGTTTCAGAGGAGAAGATTTTTGTAAAGATTACAAAATTTACAAAAATTGGTAAAAATTACTTTAAAGGGCAATAACTCCTTAAGGGGTCAACTGACCATTTTGATCATGTTGACTTATTTGTAGATCTTACTTTGCTGAACATTATTGCTGTTTACAGTTTATCTCTATCTATAATAATTTTCAAGATAATAACCGAAACGGAAAAAATCCTTAAAATTACTAATTCAGGGCAGCAACCCAACAACCCATTGTCCGATTCATCTGAAAATTTCAGGGCAGATAGATCTTGACTTGATCAACAATTTTACCCCATGTCAGATTTGCTCTAAATGCTTTGGTTTCAGAGATATAAGCCAAAATCTACATTTTACCCTATGTTCTATTTTTAGCCATGGTGGCCATCTTGGTTGGTTGGCGGGTCACGGACACAATTTTAAACTAGATACCCCAATGATGATTGTGGCCAAGTTTGGTTAAATTTGGCCAAGTAGTTTCAGAGGAGAAGATTTTGTAAAGTTAACGGACGACGGACGACGACGGACGCCGGACGCCAAGTGATGAGAAAAGCTCACTTGGCCCTTTGGGCCAGGTGAGCTAAAAAGTTACATTCTTAAAGATTAATTTTGATGTGATTCATTTTTAACCAGTGTTCTCCCCAGTATTTTCAAACAGCACTATTTGATTTGAAATAGCATATGCACATCTTGGTTTGTTGTTATGTTTGAATTAGTTTTTAGTTTAAAGTATGTTATAATGTCAAGTGACTCTGAAATTATACAATACATTCTATTATAAACTCAATTCAGATAATACCATAGTAAAAAGTACCATAGTGCTATAAGGCCCTGGGGAGAACACGTTTTTTACACCACACACATATTTATGTAAAATTAAAAAAATTTGTGTACTGTTCTTGTTTTGTGTAATAATTTATTACCCTTCGTCTGAATCCTCTTCGGCGGAAGGATGTGCCGATATTATGTCCCATGGATCACTTAATACATCCAGTTCTGGTAAACCATTGTCCAATAGCTTCATATTGTATATAATAACAAGTGTCCCTGATTCACTTTCAATTTTATCAAACTGTTCAAAGAATTCAGCCTCATTGTGGAATGGTGAATATTTATAGATTAGTTCCATTTCAATTTCATGCTAAAAATAGAACACGACATAATTATCAGGCTTATAAATTATAATATCTCCTTTAATTTAAAATTAAATTGTAACAAATGAGCACACAGTGAACTTGACTTAGAAATCTGATCAGTTATCACCTTTCATTATAAGTAATTTGTTCTTTTACAAAATTCTCTCACAAAACTATATAAAATTTAATATTTAAGAAATCATACAATAATAGTTTATCAGAATTATTGACTTTTATCTTATCCCGAGTTTTCCAAAAGTGGTGGTCCTGAGTTGGACTCCTGACCACCAAAATTTTTGTGAAGGACCAACAAATTTTCTATGTCACAATAGTAAACATAGTGAGGACCAGCAACTTTTGTTCAAGGTCCACTTAGGAAAAAAGATTTTGATAACTCTGGCTTAGCAATCAAACATGTTGATATTTTTCAGAATTTCATACTCACCTTTTTGCCTTTGCTCATGGGTTTTCTACTGTTAACTTCAAATGATGGCAGAGGAACAATCACCTGTAAAAAAAAAAATCAAATTACTCTGAACAACAAATTTAAAGACTCAATATGTACACAGTCTCTGAGCTTTCGATATACAATAATTCTAAAGATTATCAAATTTTCAACACAGATATAAAAGATATCAATCATAAGTAGTAATAAGTTTTTTATATTTTTGGTGTTTTAGTTTGTAACTTGACAACAAAGAGGGGGTAGGGTCTCTTGCAAAACTGGTTTTAAGTAATCGTTTACTACTTGATGATATGATATCTCTTTTACAAATTGTGTAATGTCTAATAAATAATTACAAACTGCTTTCTTTCTTTTTCAAAATAAATAAATAAATTAAAGTTTAAATGAACATGATTAATTTAAGGTGGTACATAACACTGCAGGGAGATAACTCTGTAAAAATCAGCTGAACGTTTTAATCACATTCTACTGTTAAGGAAATATTAAGCTTCTCAATGATCAAAATTAGTGTTTGTCAAACTGCTATATATCCAATGAAATTTTTCCGATAAAGTGTGTGGTTCAAGTTTTTGAAATTTTATATTTTTGTCAAAGGGTCAAAGTAAATATTTTGTCAAAACTTAATGAAAATTAAACGAGCCAAATTAATTTTAGTCAAGGTGTTTGGTACCACCTTAAGTCTTGTTTTTGTTAAGCTGTTTTGTGCTTCTTGCTCATCAGTTGAGCTAAGCCATTTCCAAATCGTATTTACAGTTTGTTCTTATGTATGTATGTTGTGCTGTCACAACACTGTCCTAGGTTAGGGAGAGGGCTGAATGCTTATAACCTGTTATTCAGCAGTAGCTATTGGTTCATGACAGACATATTTGTTTTTCTTTAATTTTTATTTCAGAAGTCAGGTAATTAATTTTCTCGTTTGAATTGTTTCACATTTAATCATATTCTGGCCTTTTATAGATGACTACTGTGGATTCATTATTATTTGTTTGTAACAAATTTTCGTGGATTTCGTTAGTACAGGATGTTCAGCAGATTACAAATTTTTTATAGGCTGTTAATATGTCCTTTGATTGAGTTAAGCTATTTCAGTTGATATTTTATAGTGTGTCTTTCTATGTTGTGATGTTACACTATTGTTTCAGAAAAGGGTGAAGGTTTGGTACCATTAAAACGTTTAAACCCGCTGCATTTGTTTGTACCTGTCCTAAGTCAGGATTCTGATGTTCAGTAGTTGTCGTTTGTTGATGTGGTTCATAAGTGTTTCTCGTTTCTCGTTTTTTATATAGATAAGACCGTTGGTTTTCCCGTTTGAATGGTTTTACACTAGTAATTTTGGGGGCCCTTTATAGCTTACTGTTGGGTGTGAGCCAAGGCTCCGTGTTGAAGACCGTAGTGTGACCTATAATGGTTTACTTTTATAAATTTTGACTTGGATGGAGAGTTGTCTCATTGGCACTCAATTGGCAAATCCACGAAAAATGCAAGTTTTCCTCAATCCACAAAAATAGATACCCACAAAAATAACTGAATCCACAGTATACAGTAAAGGTTTTACTCATTGTTGAAGGCCATACAGTGACCTAAAGTTGCTTACATCCATGTCATTTGGACTCTGGTGGATAGTTCTCTCACTTGCAATAATACCACATCTTATTATTCTTATATATACATAAATCTAAATTAATAATGTACCTCATCAATGCCTTCCTCTTCATGAAATGTACGTGACAAAAATAAACATGACATTGCCTTGTCTTTCTTTGTAAATACCATCAAGTCATTACCGATCCTCATTGAACCTCTAAAATAACAAAAATATATAATTATTGATCTGCTGTCTTTTGATTTTGAAAATGTAACGAAAATAAAAATGTAAATAATATATTTTAGGAAATCTTCATACTTCAAAATATAAAATATTAAACAGTTCAAAAGTAGAACTCAGAAAACAGACTGGTTACATAAACAGGAAGTTGTAAATATTGCAATAGATTACACTTTTATATGAAAAGATGGGGAAATATACTGTCCCATCCTAAATTATATGTAATTCAGTGAATTTTATACACAAATAAGAATGTGTCCATAGTACACAGATGCCCACTCGCACTATCATTTTCTATGTTCAGTGGACCGTGAAATTGGGGTCAAAACTCTAATTTGGCATTAAAAGTAGAAAGATCATATCATAGGGAACATGTGTACTAAGTTTCAAGTTGATTGGACTTCAACTTCATCATTAAACTACCTTGACCAAAAACTTTAACCTGAAGCAGGACAGACGGACCAATGGACGGACGAACGAACGGACACACAGACCGAAAAACATAATGCCCCTCTACTATCGTAGGTGGGGCATAAAAAGAAGTTAAAGGTAAAACATTTAAACTTTGTCACTTTCAAGCACTTTTCTGTATAGATCTTAACAGGAAATGCCATAAACCTTGACAGAAATATCGACTTGGATAAATGGAAAGCTAAATGACTCAAATTATTTTAGCTACTTACGATTTGAGACCATTTCCGTACATGCCAATGTGTGAGTTTTCTTCATCTCTTTTTGTTGACCTTCCAAATGTGATAATATCAGCTGTTTCATCTGAAAATGAAATGTTTTCACTTAAAATAAAAGAACAGAGTTCCAATGTTCTCCCGTGTTGCACACATTTTATCTATCCAAGCTTTTAAGGTACAAAGGCAATAACTGAAAAAAGCACTTTCTTTTTGTTCTTTAAAACTTTTTATTATTATCTTAGAGAAATGAAGGCTTCAGAGCAAATGCAATGTGATTTCCATTATAATTAATATTTCCAAGGGGCATAACTATTTAAGAATATTTGATCAGCAATTATTTTTGAAAGTGTCAAAGACATTGCTGATATAAACCTATGATATAAGTTTCATAAAATTCTGCCAATAATTGTACACATGAGAATGCTGACAATGTAGTTTTCCATATAATCAATATTTCCAAGGGCCTAACTCTTTTAAAAATAATTGATTGGCCCTGATTTTTTAACTCTTCCAAGACATTGATGATATAAACCTATAATATAAATTTCATAAAAATCTGGCAGGAATTGTACACATTAGAGCACTCATAAGGCAATTTTCCATATAATTATTATTTCCAAGGGCATAACTCTTTTAGATATTATTAATCGTCACGATTTTCGAACTTGTCAAACACATTGCTAATATAAAACTATGACTTAAGTTTCATAAAATTCTGGCAAGAATTGTACATATGAGAGCGCTAACAATGCAATTTTCCATACATTTAATGTTTCCAAGGGACATAACTCTTTTAAAAATAATTGCGGCACTGGTTTTCGAACTTGTCAAAGACATTGTTGATATAAACATATGATATAAGTTTCATAAAAATCTGACAAGAATTGTACATGTGAGAGCGCTAACAAGACTGGACGGACTGACGCCCGGTATTTCTATGTCCCCCACAAAGCCTTTGCAGGGGACAATAATTTTATATTGTAAAGAACCTTTCCTGACCAAGCGATATCTTTTTATCAAATGCAATAGAATAACTTGATACATACCGTAGAAAGGCTTGTATAGTCCGCGGTTTTATTTTCCAAAATTGGACCTTCCAGACGGGGTGCGGACTATGGAGTACAATAAGCAAGAAATAAAAGAAAAATTTCAATTTCGCGGGTGAGATGGTTTGTTTACGTTCCGCCATCTTTGTTATTGATATTGTAGAGGGCGCTCTTATCATTTTTTCAAACTAATAATTTTAACTCATCCATATTAATAAGTTATTTCTATTCAATATCAAATTAATACTGATAAATATAAAAACTAGACCTTTCATTACAAATTTCTCGTTTCTTTTCAATGCATTGGTTGAAATAAACTGGTATCTTATTGATTGAAACGATACAAACATAGTGAAAAAGACAACCGTAAACCAGCTTAGAATGTGTAAACTACAAAACGTAATCGGTTATTGTTCGTTCCGTTTTGGTGTTTCATACTGACTAATATGGTTTGTATTAGCTTAAGACCCTTCAAACATTAATGTGATAGATATATTAAAGACTGTTTTACAAAAGGATGCCTGGATGGAACTGTTTTACTTTCAAAGTCGTATTATAGTGATATCTGTTATGTACGGATTTCGACTCTCACCGGTTAATTTCTTCTTTTACACGTGCTTTTTAAACTTCCTGTTTAAACATACACAAGTTTCTAAATTGTTTTTTAAATGAATTAAACGTATTTTAACAATCATGAAGCGTTCTAGAATCATTTACAAGCAGTTTCAGCTTCTGTTTGATGATGGAAAACAGGTTTTTCCAAGAAAATACCGCAAACGACCGCACAGGATTTGAAATTACCAGAGTTTCATTAGACCTTTTCTAACAGTTACAAAAAGTTTTTTTACCTAAAATTTCGTGTGGAGAAGGGGGTGCGGACTATGTACCAGTGCGAACTATACAAGCCTTTCTACGGTAGCATCATACCATTTCCTTAGTAACTAATTTAAAATTAAATTTGTTTTCCAATATCTGTCAATAGTGCAATATCCAAACAATTTTAACTGATCATTTCAAAAGTATTCAATCTAAAAATTATTTCGCATTTGTCCACGTAAGACTTAACAGTTATGCCCCAAAATCAAAATAAGACTGAACAGTTATGCTCAAATCAAAATAAGACTTAACAGTTATGCTCAAATCAAAGAAGTTGCAAACCCAAGCAATTTTAAAATCTTCCTGCAAAAGTTTTTCTGATTCTAATTTACCAAGAGTTATAAATGTGCTAGGTTGATACTTCCTATAGATTACATTAAATCAATTCAAACAGCTTTAGACATCTACTTACTAGGGTCCATTCCACTTCCGTCGTCAAGGAAACACAACAGGTAACCTCCCCGGAGAGATTCATCTGGGACTGAAAAATGAAAACATTTACATACAATGATAAAAACTAATGTAAGGCTTTCTGATACAAACATACATGATTTTTTCATTCACAACATTTTAACATTAAAAGAGATTGACATATCTTATAGACATGGTGTGGTTCATAAGTGTTTCTCGTTTCTTTTATAGATTAAACTGTTGGTTTTCCTGTTTGAATTGTTTTACACTACAATGTAGTTATTTTGGGGCCCTTTATAGCTTGCTGTTTGGTGTAAGCCAAGGCTCAGTGTTGAACAATGTTGAAGGGCGTACTTTGCCCTATAACTGTTTACTTTTTACATTGTGACTTGGATGGAGAGTTGTCTCATTGGCACTCATACCACATCTTCTTATTTATATGTACATTGTTGTGTGATTGTTTGTGTAATTGAGTTTGCTATCTAATTGGTGTCCGACTCAACTACTTTATTCACAATTATTTAAATACCTCATTAAAACACTTCAATCTTAAGAATCTTGGTATAGCTTTCTTTCAAAGTTTTGGAAAGATAAAAATACAGCTATGGACTGCATCATATTAGATGACTTGAAAGCCACTTTTTCAAAAAACTGAAGGGAAATGGATCAGATAGTAGTGTCTTATTTGGATGTGAAAATCTACATGATATAGACTTTTACCATCAGCATTTCTCTTTGTATTGTAAATCAAACCATAAGAGAAAAAAAGACTGTCAAAATGACATCAAACTGAGTTTTTCTTACATTTATTAGTGTTCTCGTTTAAGTAATTTAAGACCATCAACTCCTAAACAGCATATAGAAAATCATCAAAAACCTAAATCTTCCTCCATTTTGTCTTGAGAAACAATATATTAATTTTAACAAGAATTAGATTGAGACACACGAAATCAACAAAGTTCCATTTCCCACTCAGTCAAGGACCATAATTCCAAATGAAGAAAGCAAGTAAAAATCCCCCAATATTGAAATATTACCATTTACCATTATTTAGTAATCAGTAAAAACATTTAAAATTTGAATAAAATGCTCCATGAGGCGCAGCTTGATCGACCGCAGAGGTCGAACCCTGAATAGTTGGGGCAAGTATGGACACAACATTCAAGCTTGATACAGCTCTGAATTTGGATTGTGATTAAATATTTGACACAGCATAGGTTTCTGACACAGAATGAATGTGGTCTAAGAACTTAAAATTTTTAAATTGGACATTCACCTATTATGGTCCAATATCCAAAATCTAAATACATGGTTAGATTCAGCATATCAAAGAACCCCAAGAGTTCAATTTTGATGAAATCAAACAAAGTTTAATTTTGGACCCTTTTGACCTCAATGTGGACAAAGTTGATCACGGGCCCAAAAATCAAAAATCTAAATACATGGTTAGATTCAGCATATCAAAGAACCCCATATATTCAATTTTGTTGAAATCAAACAAAGTTTAATTTTGGACCCGATTTGGACCAACTTGAAAACTGGGCCCATAATCAAAATCTAAATACATGTTTAGATTCAGCATATCAAAGAACCCTAAGAATTCAATTTTGTTAAAATCAAACTAAGTTTAATTTTGGACCCTTTGGACCTTAATGTAGACCAATTTGAAAATGGGACCAAAATTAAGAATCTAAATACGGTTAGATTCGGCATATCAAAGAACCCCAATAACTCAATTTTGATGAAATCAAACAAAGTTTAATTTTGGACCCTTTTGACCTCAATGTGGAAAAAATTGATAACGGGTCCAAAATCAAAAATCTAAACACATGGTTAGATTCAGCATATCAAAGAACCCCATATATTCAATTTTGTTGAAATCAAACAAAGTTTAATTTTAGACCCGATTTGGACCAACTTGAAAACTGGGCCCATAATCAAAAATCTAAATACATGTTTAGATTCAGCATATCAAAGAACCCTAAGAATTCAATTTTGTTAAAATCAAACTAAGTTTAATTTTGGACCCTTTGGACCTTAATGTAGACCAATTTGAAAATGGGACCAAAATTAAGAATCTAAATACACGGTTAGATTCGGCATATCAAAGAACCCCAATAACTCAATTTTGATGAAATCAAACAAAGTTTAATTTTGGACCCTTTTGACCTCAATGTGGAAAAATTGATAACGGGTCCAAAATCAAAATCTAAACACATGGTTAGATTCAGCATATCAAAGAACCCCATATATTCAATTTTGTTGAAATCAAACAAAGTTTAATTTTAGACCCCGATTTGGACCAACTTGAAAACTGGGCCCATAATCAAAATCTAAATACATGTTTAGATTCAGCATATCAAAGAACCCTAAGAATTCAATTTTGTTAAAATCAAACTAAGTTTAATTTTGGACCCTTTGGACCTTAATGTAGACCAATTTGAAAACGGGACCAAAAATTAAGAATCTAAATACACGGTTAGATTCAGCATATCAAAGAACCCCAATAATTCAATTTTGATGAAATCAAACAAAGTTTAATTTAGGACCCTTTGGACCTCAATGTGGACCAATTTAAAAGCGGGCCCAAAATCCAAAAACTTAATACACGATTAGATTCAGCATATTAAAGAACCCCAAGAGTTCAAGAATAAAACCCCATTGAAATTGGTCAAGAAATAAGCAATTTATACAAAGTATCTTCTTTTGCACAATACTGTGCAATTGAATATTTCTTGCAATTGCGCAATACTGTGCAATTGAATATTTCTTGCTATTGCGCAATACTGTACAATTGACAATTTCTTGCTATTGCGCAATATTGTGCTATTGGATATTTCTTGCTATTGCGCAATACTGTGCAATTGAAGATTTCTTGCTATTGTGCAATACTGTGCAATTGAAAATTTCTTGCTATTGTTCAATACTTATTATATAATAATTTACACATCCTGTTAGGTGTGTATCTCCTGCCATATCATTATTATTTGCTTTTAAATATAAATCAGAAATAACCAACTTAAAATGGAAAATTTTAAAGAAAAAAAAAAGGAAAAAAGAAACCCCCAAATTTTTGAACCCCTTATGATTCATCACCCCAAACTCAATCCCAGCCTTCCTTTGAGGTATGGTACCTTGCAGTACAATTTCAGAGAGATCCATACACTTGAACACAAGTTATTGTCTGGAAACTAGAAAATGCTTATTTTGGCCCTTTTGGCCCCTAATTCCTAAACGTTTTGGGCAATTACCCCAAACTCAATTCCAGCTTTCCTTTGTGATATGGAACCTTGCAGTACAATTTCAGAAAGATCCATACCCTTACACAGAAGTTATTGTCATGAAACTAGAAAAATGCTTGTGTTTTGCCCTTTTTGGCCCCTAATTCCTAAAATTTTGAGGCAATTACCCCAAAATCAATCCCAGCATTCCCTTTGTGATATGGAACCTTGTGGTACAATGTCAGAGATCCATACACTAACACACAAGTTATGTCTGGAAGTTACAAAATGCTTATTTTGGCCCTTTTGGCCCCTAATTCCTTAACTGTTGGTACCATAACCCCAAAATCAATCCCAACCTTCCTTTTATGATATTGAACCTTATGGTAAAATTTCATAGAGATCCATTCACTTAAACTAAAGTTAGAGTGCGAAACCAATGCGTCTTGGACGACGACGACGACGACGACGACGACGCCAACGTCATACCAATATACGACCACAAAAATTTTTTGCGGTCGATAAAAAAAATCAAACAAAGTTTAATTTTGGACCCCGATTTGAATCAAATTAAAAACTGGGCCCATAATCAAAAATCTAAATACATGTTTAGATTCAGCATATCAAAACCCTAAAATTCAATTTTGTTAAAATCAAACTAAGTTTAATTTTGGACCCTTTGGACCTTAATGTAGACCAATTTGAAAATGGGACCAAAAATTAAGAATCTAAATACGGTTAGATTCGGCATATCAAAGAACCCCAATAACTCAATTTTGATGAAATCAAACAAAGTTTAATTTTGGACCCTTTTGACCTCAATGTGGAAAAAATTGATAACGGGTCCAAAATCAAAAATCTAAACACATGGTTAGATTCAGCATATCAAAGAACCCCATATATTCAATTTTGTTGAAATCAAACAAAGTTTAATTTTAGACCCGATTTGGACCAACTTGAAAACTGGGCCCATAATCAAAAATCTAAATACATGTTTAGATTCAGCATATCAAAGAACCCTAAGAATTCAATTTTGTTAAAATCAAACTAAGTTTAATTTTGGACCCTTTGGACCTTAATGTAGACCAATTTGAAAATGGGACCAAAAATTAAGAATCTAAATACGAGTTAGATTCGGCATATCAAAGAACCCCAATAACTCAATTTTGATGAAATCAAACAAAGTTTAATTTTGGACCCTTTTGACCTCAATGTGGAAAAATTGATAAGGGTCCAAAAATCAAAATCTAAACACATGGTTAGATTCAGCATATCAAAGAACCCCATATATTCAATTTTGTTGAAATCAAACAAAGTTTAATTTTAGACCCGATTTGGACCAACTTGAAAACTGGGCCCATAATCAAAAATCTAAATACATGTTTAGATTCAGCATATCAAAGAACCCTAAGAATTCAATTTTGTTAAAATCAAACTAAGTTTAATTTTGGACCCTTTGGACCTTAATGTAGACCAATTTGAAAACGGGACCAAAAATTAAGAATCTAAATACACGGTTAGATTCAGCATATCAAAGAACCCCAATAATTCAATTTTGATGAAATCAAACAAAGTTTAATTTAGGACCCTTTGGACCTCAATGTGGACCAATTTAAAACGGGCCCAAAATCCAAAAACTTAATACACGATTAGATTCAGCATATTAAAGAACCCCAAGAGTTCAAGAATAAAACCCCATTGAAATTGGTCAAGAAATAAGCAATTTATACAAAGTATCTTCTTTTGCACAATACTGTGCAATTGAATATTTCTTGCAATTGCAATACTGTGCAATTGAATATTTCTTGCTATTGGCAATACTGTACAATTGACAATTTCTTGCTATTGGCAATATTGTGCTATTGGATATTTCTTGCTATTGCAATACTGTGCAATTGAAGATTTCTTGCTATTGCAATACTGTGCAATTGAAAATTTCTTGCTATTGTTCAATACTTATTATATAATAATTTACACATCCTGTTAGGTGTGTATCTCCTGCCATATCATTATTATTTGCTTTTAAATATAAATCAGAAATAACCAACTTAAAATGGAAAATTTTAAAGAAAAAAAAGGAAAAAAAACCCCCAAATTTTTGAACCCCTTATGATTCATCACCCCAAACTCAATCCCAGCCTTCCCTTTGAGGTATGGTACCTTGCAGTACAATTTCAGAGATCCATACACTTGAACCCCCCCCCCCCCCCCCCCCCCCCCCCCCCCCCCCCCCCCCCCCCCCCCCCCCCCCCCCCCCCCCCCCCCCCCCCCCCCCCCCCCCCCCCCCCCCCCCCCCCCCCCCCCCCCCCCCCCCCCCCCCCCCCCCCCCCCCCCCCCCCCCCCCCTTTTTTTTTTTTTTTTTTTTTTTTTTTTTTTTTTTTTTTTTTTTTTTTTTTTTTTTTTTTTTTTTTTTTTTTTTTTTTTTTTTTTTTTTTTTTTTTTTTTTTTTTTTTTTTTTTTTTTTTTTTTTTTTTTTTTTTTTTTTTTTTTTTTTTTTTTTTTTTTTTTTTTTTTTTTTTTTTTTTTTTACCCTTTGGACCTTAATGTAGACCAATTTGAAAATGGGACCAAAAATTAAGAATCTAAATACAGTTAGATTCGCATATCAAAGAACCCCAATAACTCAATTTTGATGAAATCAAACAAAGTTTAATTTTGGACCCTTTTGACCTCAATGTGGAAAAAATTGATAACGGGTCCAAAATCAAAAATCTAAACACATGGTTAGATTCAGCATATCAAAGAACCCCATATATTCAATTTTTGTTGAAATCAAACAAAGTTTAATTTTAGACCCGATTTGGACCAACTTGAAAACTGGGCCCATAATCAAAAATCTAAATACATGTTTAGATTCAGCATATCAAAGAACCCTAAGAATTCAATTTTTGTTAAAATCAAACTAAGTTTAATTTTGGACCCTTTGGACCTTAATGTAGACCAATTTGAAAATGGGACCAAAATTAAGAATCTAAATACACGGTTAGATTGGCATATCAAAGAACCCCAATAACTCAATTTTGATGAAATCAAACAAAGTTTAATTTTGGACCCTTTTGACCTCAATGTGGAAAAATTGATAACGGGTCCAAAAATCAAAAATCTAAACACATGGTTAGATTCAGCATATCAAAGAACCCCATATATTCAATTTTGTTGAAATCAAACAAAGTTTAATTTTAGACCCGATTTGGACCAACTTGAAAACTGGGCCCATAATCAAAAATCTAAATACATGTTTAGATTCAGCATATCAAAGAACCCTAAGAATTCAATTTTTGTTAAAATCAAACTAAGTTTAATTTTGGACCCTTTGGACCTTAATGTAGACCAATTTGAAAACGGGACCAAAAATTAAGAATCTAAATACACGGTTAGATTCAGCATATCAAAGAACCCCAATAATTCAATTTTTGATGAAATCAAACAAAGTTTAATTTAGGACCCTTTGGACCTCAATGTGGACCAATTTAAAAACGGGCCCAAAATCCAAAAACTTAATACACGATTAGATTCAGCATATTAAAGAACCCCAAGAGTTCAAGAATAAAACCCCATTGAAATTGGTCAAGAAATAAGCAATTTATACAAAGTATCTTCTTTTGCACAATACTGTGCAATTGAATATTTCTTGCAATTGCGCAATACTGTGCAATTGAATATTTCTTGCTATTGCGCAATACTGTACAATTGACAATTTCTTGCTATTGCGCAATATTGTGCTATTGGATATTTCTTGCTATTGCAATACTGTGCAATTGAAGATTTCTTGCTATTGCGCAATACTGTGCAATTGAAAATTTCTTGCTATTGTTCAATACTTATTATATAATAATTTACACATCCTGTTAGGTGTGTATCTGCCATATCATTATTATTTGCTTTTAAATATAAATCAGAAATAACCAACTTAAAATGGAAAATTTTAAAGAAAAAAAAAAGAAAAAAAGAAACCCCCAAATTTTTGAACCCCTTATGATTCATCACCCCAAACTCAATCCCAGCCTTCCTTTGAGGTATGGTACCTTGCAGTACAATTTCAGAGAGATCCATACACTTGAACACAAGTTATTGTCTGAAACTAGAAAATGCTTATTTTGGCCCCTTTGGCCCCTAATTCCTAAACGTTTTGGGCAATTACCCCAAACTCAATTCCAGCTTTCCTTTGTGATATGGAACCTTGCAGTACAATTTCAGAAAGATCCATACCCTTACACAGAAGTTATTGTCATGAAACTAGAAAAATGCTTGTGTTTTGCCCCTTTTGGCCCCTAATTCCTAAAATTTTGAGGCAATTACCCCAAAATCAATCCCAGCATTCCCTTTGTGATATGGAACCTTGTGGTACAATGTCAGAGATCCATACACTAACACACAAGTTATGTCTGGAAGTTACAAAATGCTTATTTTGGCCCTTTTGGCCCCTAATTCCTTAACTGTTGGTACCATAACCCCAAAATCAATCCCAACCTTCCTTTTATGATATTGAACCTTATGGTAAAATTTCATAGAGATCCATTCACTTAAACTAAAGTTAGAGTGCGAAAACCAATGCGTCTTGGACGACGACGACGACGACGACGACGACGCCAACGTCATACCAATATCGACCACAAAAATTTTTGCGGTCGTATAAAAACAGTGTTTTAATAGTTTTCATATTATAGGATATCATGTAACAGCTGGAGTCACCTGCTTGTTAACTATTCCAAGTTAATAACCAGATTTTCCCATCAGAAACCTGGCTTAACTTCTGTGAATCTATTACCCTTAGGCCAAAATAAAAAGATTGTATGTTTGCCCAAACGCGACCGGCCTAAAAAAAACCCGCCGACTCAAATTCTTTTTTGGCCGTTTTTTCGAAGAAATTTTTTTTTCGGATATTTTTCGTGTCCGCTCCGTCATCGTAAACAACTTAATGTTTGTCGTCTTTGCGTTTGAAAGTAACTGTGAATAAGATTAAAAGAAAGCATGTAAGAGACGCAGTTAATCGATATTCGATGTTCTCTGTTTTATCTTCTGATTTAACGAGCGTAAAGTAAAACATGTGAAATGGCACAGTTTTTACGCTGTCGTGCGTCTGTACTACCAAACCCTTACCTATATGCTCAATGTTAATTTCATCGTGTAATCGAATATCGGATAAAGAATATATATCAGCAAATCGGATAAGAATATTCAGGTAGATTTGTTCAAAACCATGTGCAATCGAATATTTTCAATGTTATTCTGACAGGAAATGGATCCGGAAGTTGCGAATTTACAATCTTGCAAGAAGATTTTGTTTTTACTGAATAAAAAGCAACTATTTCTTGATAAATTGTTGTCTTTAATTATAATCTTCCTTTAACATGTGAATTAGATGCCCTTTTATTCAAATAGTTCAAATTTACAAGTCTCAGTTGACAAGATCAGTACGTTGCTGTTTGGGAGAATTTGATAAAACTACTATAATTGCTCACAGAATCAGAAATATAATGTTAACTGAATGTAACTCCTTCTGAATAATTTATTGCAATATAAATATAAATCCCTTTTGACAAGAGAAATCTGACTTTTGTCAGAAATATTTTTTTCACATGTGCAAAAGTAAACGCATGTTATGGACGCCATATTGGATTTAATACAAATTTGCGAGGAAGCCTCTAGAACCATGACCTAAAAATAAATAGTCTTCAGAAAACGTTAACTTTATGCAATTATATTTTATCAATAATGATTATTTTCAAAAATTTAAACTTGATTATTTAAAGAAATAAAATTATAACAAATACGATTTTAGTTTGGAGATTCTACAGAACAAAATTTAATCATTACATAATCCTTAAGAAAAACCCTGATGATTTCCTTCTGAAAGTTCTGAACTCACCTGTGAAAATGTTGATTGTTGTTGCATTGGCATCTCTGAAATTAAAGACATAAAATACAAAATAATAGTTAAGTCTGGCACCATCTGACCATATTGTAAAATACCTTAAACAAATGTGAGGAAAGGTTATCACATTTTTATTGCAATGCTGAACAAATTAATGACATCCAGTCTTAAACCTTGGTTTTAAAAATGTATTTCATTGTTTTTGCTTTTAATCTTTTTCAAGAGTTATCCTTGCATGTCATGAAACAATTAAAAATTAGTGCATCTGTTACATGCACCTAGTTTTAACTTGAATTAACAGTATGGACAATTTCTGCCTCTACAACATGTACAAGCTAGTGGATATATAAAAAATAAATGTACATGAATATACAAATAATAGGTCAAAATCTATTAATAGTTCAAAATTTCTTATTTGGAATGTATCCTTTTACCAGACAGTTTTACAGTGGAATGGGTCTCATGACTTCACTTATTCTACCTGTGCTGTGTGTGACATATAACAATTTTAATGTTATTGCAGTCCAAACAACAACAAAAAATGACAGAAAAACAGCATTATAATTTTTTTACTTTTCCAAAGGATTAAATACATACGTCGGTAAATTGCTGTGCTGATTAGAAAATGACAAGTGTGCCATGTATGTGTCATGTTCTAATATTTTCCAGCGGTAATTACCGGTATTTACCGCCCCAGACAATACTCCTCCAGTGGTAAAAAAATAACTGGCAAATACTGTTCAATTGAAATTTTCATGGTGGTTTTTACCATTTATTGAAGTAAAAACTAGATAAAAAGAAGACTCATGTTTAGCAGACAAAAATTGTGCTTAACACACATGACACAGAAACATAATGATTCATATACACATGATACATATTAATTAACGTTACATTTGTAGTTCTTACTATTTTAGCTCCTCCCAGCTTTGAAATTGAGTAATGTGTCAAAGTATGCAATTTTTTTTACAAAATCCCTAAATCTGCTGAAATATCTTTCGTTTTTTTTTTTCTTTAAAGGATAAAGTGTCAAATTTACCCTCCCCATTCCAATCCATGTCCAATATTTTTCTTCGTGTGAATTATGAAACTTACCTGCTATTGTCAACCAATTCAGCGAGGGCACCAAATAAAAACTCATGTGTAGTTCTGTAATAAGAAATTAAATGATGAAAAAATAATGAGAAAATATTTTTTTTTAACCAATTTAAAACACCCAGCAATGTTTTAACAAACTACATTTGTACATGAAGTACTACTAGCTTATTGCACTGAATAAAATTTAGTTCTATGTTTTTTAATGTCAGTGAACATGCCCTGGAGGTTGTTTCTAAACATATCGTTCACTTCCGAGAGTAACAACAACTTAGTAATTCAATTTTCCAACCAAAATAATATTTTTTGTTTAATGCTGTGCAGTGATTGATACATGTAGGTGCTTTAATCCACTTCATTTGGACTCTGGTCGATAAGTGTTTCCTTGGCAACCATACCACAATGGGAATGGCACATCTCCTTACTTTCGTATTTATAATTTTTTCAATTTATTAAAATGTTCTTTTCCACCTGATATTATGTTAAACAATTATGTGAAGCTTTTTATTGGTTAGATAACCATGATAACATTTCAAAGAAATAAAATGATTAATAGAAAGAACTCCACATTATTTCATTTAAAATTGCTTTTGCAAGTTTCGTTC
Organism: Mytilus coruscus; assembly: GCA_017311375.1. NCBI lineage: Eukaryota > Metazoa > Mollusca > Bivalvia > Mytilida > Mytilidae > Mytilus > Mytilus coruscus. The sequence goes on along the minus strand of CM029598.1, from coordinate 77,841,572 downwards.
TAGTTCCATCCACCTTTACCAAAATTCTGTTTCATAGTGACTTATTACAAAAAGAATTAAAAGCTTAATAGTTTTAATTTGATTAATAAATCACAAGTTTTAAGAAAATTTTCAAAATTTTTTAGCAACTTGAATCGTCATTTAGCCAGTAAGGTTATGTTCTGGCACATGGTTCATATGTAGTTACACATTTTTGTAGCAATTAAATTAATTTATTTTTAACTTAAACTTAACTGGAAATAAAACTATGCGAAAATTTTGGTACTTTTAAAAGGAACAGTGTAGATTTCTAAACTATAAATGATATGTAACAACTCTCTAACTCTATCATGTCTTTTTAACGTTTGTGTATAATGCAGAGCTCCGGATAAGCTGCGTATTTGCGTGACCACGCAATAAAAACAATTGAAAAACCCATTGTAATTGATGATTGCAGTGTTCAAAAACCCAATTCATGCAAAGGAAAACCCAATTATATGTCAAAACCAAGTGTTCTAAATTCTTCTAGTCGTTTTCCTGTGTGTTATTTACCCTTATCTATCATTATCGTCGCGTAAATCTATTTTTGTAATATTTATAATTGGAAATTTTCTTTCATTCTAAAAATAGAGTGTTACATCGATATCAAATACATGATCTGGGTCCCTGTTGGAATCATCCGTTTTTACAAGGACAATCCCCAACCCAACACAAAGGGAGTGCTAGGACACTGGGAAGTCTGTTATCATGGTGGAGGGAGCCGAAGTACTCAGAGAGAACCACCGGGACACTGGGAAGTCTGTTATCATGTTTGAGGGAGCCGAAGTACTCAGAGAGAACCACCGGGCCACTCGGTGGAAACAGACAAACCAGAGAGATATCAGAAGATTGATCTCCAGGTCAAAGTAGGGGACAACTTTGACCAACTGAGGCCCCAAAGTACCCATTCTAGTTTAAACTCCAGTCTGGGTACCAGAGAAGTGTGTGGGAGGGTGAAAATCACCCTTGTGATGTTCTGAAATTTCCACCAGGGTGATTTCCATTAATATTATTATTCTAAAATGACAATGTCAATGTATACAAAGTCAAAGATGAAGATAAAATAATTGCATCAGTAATAAATTCATGACATACAACTCTCTAAGTATATATGTACTTACGAATTAGTATGCAGATAGTCAAAGCTGAGCTGGGCTCTACTCAAAGACGTATATTCTTCCTGTGACATATTCAACCTGGAGCGTAACTGTTTCTGCTGCTGATGTTGGCGGGACGAAGACAATTCAAGTGTGAAACGGTAACATTTTGATGAAGTCCATATTGCAATATCAGTGAAATGTATTTATAATCGAGGCCCAAACTCTAAAAATCATTATTTACTTTGTTTAATGACATGTTAATCATTGTTTTAGTCGAGTTTTTGGATTTTTTGTCATAAATCGGCCTCATGCAGTTATCGCATTCCAGCTTCCTGTCACATTGCGCAAGCGTACGACCGTGCTTTCCGTTTTGTTTGTTTACATTTTTAAACAGTTTTCTAGCGGTTTTCTAAGTTCATGCAGCTTATAGACATTGACCAGTTTCCGTAATCATCAAATTTTATATCATTTAATAAATGAATTATGATAAATTAGCGCAATTGCAATTTAAAAACCCAGAATCAATATTTATATAATTTTTATACAACACGAAGGAATAAAACAATACACTAATTTTGTATCAATGTGAAAATTGTTTCAATTTATTACTTCAGTAACATTTAAAGTAATTATCAACTACAATTCTAAATATATAATATTTTATTGAACATTTTAAGCTAAATTTCGTTTTTCTATTTTCTATGAGTTCTAAATTCGGAATGTCCTCTAAACTTTAGATTTCTTGAATGATAAAATCAGAGAATGTAAACAGCATGTCCGAATCAGATAGTTCAGAAGAAGATATTGAGGAAAAATCTCGGTTATTAGAGGCTGTAGTAAATGTCATCCCACAACACACATCCAAACATGTACTGATTAACCAAACAGGTATATTTAGCCAACCTGACCATGCTGACCAAAGGCAAAGAATCATTAAAAATCCCATTCAGAAATGTTCAGTGATTCACAATTTTCGAGTCAGCAATCATAATTTATGGTCAGATCATATGTTTTCGTACGTCATATGAATTCGTACTATGCATGCCTTTTCAATGAAATTGTGACGTCACAAACTCACAATGCATTCTTAATAGCACGAAAACCCATGAGACGAAGATAAATTTGTTCTGATCCCAATGGTAGTCCAAATAATTATAGTCTGAGATTACTCTGACGTTCAATGGCTGTTTTGCCAGACAAGCTTGGGCCGTCGGACGTAAGAGCTCATCCCATATCAAAAAGTGGATATTTGCCCGTCCAAAATAGATGCGCTGCTTCATTGCTTCTGGAGCATCCTGAAGGCCTTGGAATTATATAAATCGGGCATCAATTTGTTCATTTTTCATTTATCTCTTCATTTATGTAAGTTTCATGTACCAGACATAATTTTTGGAGGCAATAAAAATTTTCTGTTGGTCTCATGTCCTACAAGGATAACTGATATTTTATTTTATTAGAGGAATTCTGTTTCTAAAGATAAAGCGTAAAAGATGAAACATGTAACAGGGAACATTATTTGGTTAAGATATGAAATTGCAATTTAAACTAAATCGTTGTGCAAATTAAGGGACCCACTATTATTTATTAACGGTTAGCTCACTTTATCAACTGAAAAGTGCATATCCTTCTAAATACTTCCAGTTAATGCAATTTGTCTGCAATAGTGCTATATTAATACCCTTTTTTTGTCCACACCTTAGTGACCATACCTATTTATAGTTGAAATTATTCAAACAACTCATCCAATCTTTCCATGAGTGATTTCCATCACTTTGATTATCCTTAATCCCAGATTTTGTAATATATATCATTTATTTGTACCACATGCATACCAATATACCATGTGTTTACTTTTCGCTCTATAGTCGAGTGGCACATTGATAGTAAACATATATATCTAGAGTGAACACATGGTAAATTGGTATGCATATGGAACAAATAAATGATATATATTAGAAAATCAGGGATTTATGATAATAAAGGGAGGTACTATATGGGGCTCAACATAGGGTCCTGTCCTCAAGCACCTATGCTAAAAACAACATACTGCTTATATCTTCTGACATGTCACAAATATTTTTACCTCATTTGTAAAAAATCTGTTTTGTTTGATCCAACTTAGATAGGAAAATGCCGAAATTTTCTGTTAATTGAAGGTGATGTGGACAGATTCACTCATACCACATCTTCTTATATCTAGATTCACTACTGGTCACATGATGTCATCACTGTATGACGTCCCCTATTGAGGAAAACTTACTGTTTTAAGACAAACTAATATCTAACCTTGCTTCAGAATATACAATTTTTTTCAAAAGAATTTTAAAAGATTAGTTTATATCAAAATTAAAGTCTACATGTGACTTCAATACAGTGTAAGTGGATGATTTCAAGTTACATACAGTTCACATTCTGAACAGGAAGAGGACCATCCAAAATTTCCAAACAAATGGTCGGAATGGGGATGTGTTTGGTTCAGTTACCTTCTTCTCTTCTTGCTACACAAAACCAAATTTATGCATCATTAATGTCCTGATTAAATGTAAATTCTATCAATTAATGACAAGATTCATAAGTGACGGTAACTGGTCATTGTACCTTTAAAATTTCCTCAAAAATCGGCATGGTGGTAACCTGTTTTTTCGTTGTATATACATGATATAAGAGAAATTTAAGTCCCATGTTTATACTGTTAAACCTCACTTTTGGTAAAAGAAAATTTCCCAAAGAGTTCCTGTTTAAAATTATTTGAGAAAAACTGAATTTCTGACGGTAGCTAGTTCTCGACCAGTAGTCCTGAACATTTCTGAAATTATTGTCACTAATCTTTCAGCAAAAAAATATATCAATCTTAAACTTTCTCTTTGGTAAATAGTCATGTCGATCTTATAGATACTTATATTGTTGTTCAATCACTATATAGTTTTGTTGTCTCTCCTGCGACGAAAGGTCAACTATATATGGTGTACAGAATGATTGTTTTGGTGTACATGTCTGTCTGGCAGGTATCATCTGTATTTGACCTCATTCTAATGGTTTATTAGTCAATTTTAAGTTTCCATAGTTTGGATCTCTTCTCAGATACTATAATCAATATATACATGATATACATGATATAGGTCAACTATCACAAATGTATCAGTCAGAGCTCAGACATAAACAAGTCGTTTTTTGTTTTTGACTTACAGAAGTCAAAAAATGTATTTATTATAAAAAAGTGTTTTCATTTTCAGACTTATTAAAGTCAGAAAATGACAGACTTGTTTAGGTCTATTTATGTTTATGAAAAGACTTATTTTTAATTGGTGGCCAAAGTGCACCACCTATGACATCATAAACCTGTCTGAGAGTTCACAAGGACCTCCTGTGCTATCTATATTTAACTTTCTAATTGAACATTTTTACTTAACATAAGATTATTTTCCTCATTTTGTGTGGTTATAGATGGTTGCATTGTAAAGTAAATAAACATTATCTCCGTTTTTTTAGGCTCTCATGCATATTTTTCTTAAGAAGACAAAGCATTGTCTTTCAATGTTGTCATAATTTCATGTAGATACTCGACCTTTTTATACCCCATGCAACGAGTTGCGGAGGGGATAATATTTTTTACCCGTCCTTCCGTCCGTCCGTCCGTCCGTCAGTCCGTCAGTCCTGTTTCTTGTCATCGCAACTCCTCTCAAACCACACAACAGAATTTCATGAAACCTTTTTAGATAATAAGGACATACTATGTAGTTGTGCATATCGACAGGAAATTACAATTCAATTTTTTCTAGGAGTTACACCCTTTGAACTTATTTGCTTCAATGTACTACTGCAACAGTTTGTCATCGCAACTCCTCTGATACCACACAACAGAATTTCATGAAACCTTTTTAGATAATAAGGACATACTATGTAGATGTGCATATCGACAGGAAATTACAATTCAATTTTTTTTTCCTAGGAGTTGCGCCCCTTTGAACTTATTTGCTTCAATGTACTACTGCAACAGTTTGTCATCGCAACTCCTCTGATACCACACAACAGAATTTCATGAAACCTTTTTAGATAATAAATTAAGGACATACTATGTAGATGTGCATATCGACAGGAAATTACGGTTCAATTTTTTTTCTAGGAGTTACACCTCTTTGAACTTATTTGCTTCAATGTACTACTGCAACAGTTTGTCATCGCAACTCCTCTGATACCACACAACAGAATTTCATGAAACCTTTTTAGATAATAAGGACATACTATGAAGATGTGCATATCGACAGGAAATTACGGTTCAATTTTTTTCTAGGAATTACGCCCCTTTGAACTTATTTGCTTCAATGTACTACTGCAGCAGTTTGTCATCACAACTCCTCTGAAACCACACAACAGAATTTCATGAAACTTTGTAGATAATAAGGACATACTATGTAGATGTGCATATCGACAGGAAATTATGTTTCAATTTTTTTTCTAGGTGTTACGCCCTTTTGAACTTATTTGCTTCAATGTACTTCTGCAACAGTTTGTCATCGCAACTCCTCTGAAACCACACAACATAATTTCATGAAACTTTGTAGATAATAAGGACAAACTATGTAGATGTCCATATTGACAGGAAATTATGATTCAGGTTTTTTTTCTTATACAATTTTTTTTTTCTTACACATATTTTATTTCTCCAATGACAATGTGGGGACGTGGGGTATGTGAGTGCGCTCACTAAGGTTCTTTAATTATAAATGTGCTTGGGTCTTGAAGTTGACCAATTTTGGTAACTTATCAACTTGTAGGAGTCAATATTTGCAACTTTTTAATTCAGGTCAAATATTTCTTGCTTAACACTAATTGACTTATTGAAGCCATAATTTGTCTTGAATTAAAGGGAGACAAATCTTGAAACCTACAAATTTAGACCTCTTTGAGTCAAAAGCAGATTTAGACTTATTTATGTCTGAGTTCTGACTGACTATATATATATTTGGTGAATGGAATTATTGGAAAGTTTACTATTAAATTTATTATTAAATTTCAATTGATATTTTATAGTGTGTCTTTCTATGTTGTGATGTTACACTGTTGTTTCAGGTAGGGTGAAGGTTGGCGCCTATTAAAACTTTTAAACCCGCTGCATTTGTTTGCACCTGTCCTAAGTCAGGAACCTGATGTTTAGTGGTTGTCGTTTGTTGATGTGGTTCATAAGTGTTTCTCGTTTCTCGTTTTTTTATATAGATTAGACCGTTGGTTTTCCTGTTTGAATGGTTTTACACTAGTCATTTTTGGGGCCCTTTATAGCTTGCTGTTCTGTGTGAGCCAAGGCTCTGTGTTGAAGGCCGTACTTTGACCTATAATGGTTTACTTTTACAAATTGTGACTTGGATGGAGAGTTGTCTTATTGGCACTCATATCACATCTTCTTATATCTATGTCTATCTGGCATGTTCATTTGACCTTGACATCATTTTGATCAAGTTTTCCTGTTTATAGGTATAAGAAGATGTGGTATGAGTGCCAATGAGACAACTCTCCATCCAAGTCACAATTTGTCATGTACATGTATTATAAAAATAAGAAAGATCTGGTATGATTTCCAATGAGACAACTCTCCAGTTTGTTTTATTAGATACTATTATATAAGTAATTAGAAATAAAACAACTATTGTGGTTCATGGAATGATTTTAAGATGTACATGTCTGTCTGGCATGTTTGATCTGACCTCGACCTCATTTTCATGGTTCACTGGCCAATTTTTTAAGTTTTTAGTATTTGGTCTGTTTCTTGGATTCTACATCAATTGTTCTACAAGCAATATATGTCAACTATATATTTTGATGTATGAAATGGTGGTGAGGTGTACATGTCTGTCTGACAGGGTTTGTCTCACCTTGACCTCATTGTCATGGATCATTTACAATACTAGGTTTATGATATATTATAGTAAAACCTTGATCTTTAAGACTTCGAACATAAAATCAATCATCAAACCAGTAAAGTAGGCAAGAGATTTCAGTGTGTGCACTCTTTGTTAGTCTTGTATGTTTTTTAATTTTAGTTCATTTATATGTTTTGGAGTTTAGTGTGACGTCCATTTTCACTGAACTAGTACACAATTTTATTTAGGGGCCAGCTGAGGACCACCTCCGGGTGCGGGATTTTCTCGCTGCATTGAAGACCCATTGGTGGCCTTCAGCTGTTGTCTACTCTTTGGTCGGGTTGTTGTCTCTTTGACATATTCCCCATTTCCATTCTCAATTTTATTTTGTTTTGGATAAAATTACTCATTTGTAGTTTGAAGCTTTACTAAAATTTTACTTTTATTTCAAGTCAGAAACTACAAGAATTGTCTTATGGATTTAATGTTGATATCAGATCTGTGACGATTTATATTTAATTTATTTACTTCTCTTTATGACTCAGGACAGTTCAGAACATGGACATATTGTATAGACACCTGTCTATCATTAAACAAATATGAAGATGTTGTATAATTGTCTATGAGATAGCTATCCAACTGAGACCAAATGAAGTGGTAGAAAGCCACTGTAGGTCACTTTATGCCTTCAACAATGAGTAAAACCCCATACAGAATAGGAAGTTATAAAGAACACCAACATTACAAAATGTAAACCAATTCAAATGAAAAACAAATATGATATATAGATATATATACTGTAAATTCAGAAATTATTGTGTGCATGTATTATTGCGATTTTTCAAGAATGGACAAAAATGCATGATTAATTATTGCGATATCATGAAAAATCTGCATGCAGGTATATGTAACATACATCAGAATGCGAGATCTTATTATTGCGATAGTCAACCAGTCGCATTATTCGAATGACTAAAAACCTCACAATAATTTCTGAATTTACAGTATATAAACATGATAAATATAAGTTGTAAAGAGCTGAACTCATCATACTTGCACCAATCACAAAATCTGCCAACAAATAGACTGTTGTCTAAACAATGTGCCCTAACCATGCCAGCTCTATAAAAGTTTGGAGTAAATTTAAAGAGAAACAAAGAAAGATTTGCCATCAACATGATCAAGACCAAATTCTCCAAATAAGTAAAAAAAAACATAAAAACATGATAAAAATATAATATAAGTATGTGACTATGCGGTATGGGTTTTACCCATTGTTGAATACCGTACAGTGACCTATAGTTGTTAATTTCTATGTCATTTAATCTCTTGTGGAGAGTTTTCTCACTGGCAATCATTCCGCATCTTCTTATTTTCATTTGTAAGATTACCACTGGCAAGGTTCCTGACTAGGGACATACAGTATTGCAGGTCCTCAATAGAATTTGTCTTTTTATACCAGTATGACAGCGGTGCAATTCTCATTCACTCTCACCACATTAGAAGTAATTCTTGATTCTGAATTATTTTTAAGGGAGGCCAGGACCCCATGTACTTTAGAAAAGTTTGGTAAAAAGTCAGCCTAATGAATAGGTTTGGCATGAAAGAATTAAATCAAAACTGTTTTTTAAGATTAGAACCTAAGCCTTAGTATTCATATTTATTTTACGTTTTTGTCGAGCCTGCGACTTTTGTCGCAGAAAGCTCGACATAGGGATAGTGATCCAGCGGCTACGGCGGTGGCGGCGTTAGCTAACTTCTTAAAAGGTTTATATTTTAGAAGCTAGAAGACCTGGATGCTTCATACTTTGTATATAGATGCCTTATGTTACGAAGTTTCCTTCTGTCATATGTCCATTGTCCTTGACCTCATTTTCATGGTTCAGTGACTACTTGAAAAAAAAGTCAACATTTTTTGTAATGTTAATTTCTTTCTTATTATGAGTAATAGGATAACTATATTTAATATGTGTGTACCTTGCAAGGTCCTCATGCCTGTCAAACAATTTTCATTTGACCTCGACCTCATTTCATGGATTAGTGAACAGGGTTAAGTTTTCGTGGTCAAGTCCATATATCAGATACTATTAGCAGTAGGTCTACTATATTTGGTATATGGAGTGATTGTAAGGTGTACATGTCCAACTGGTAGGTGTCATCTGACCTTGACCTCATTTTCAGGGTTCAGTGGTCAAAGTTAAGTTTTTGAGTTTCGGTCTTTTTTTCTAATACTATATGCAATAGGTCAACTATATTTGGTGTATGGAAATATTTTATGATGTACATATCAGTCTCGCAGGTATTATTTGACCTTGACCTCATTTTCACGGTTCATTTCTCAGTGTTAAGTTTTTGTGTTTTGGTCTGTTTTTCTTCAACTATAAGCAATAGATCAACTATATTTGTTGTATGGAAGGATTGTAAGGTGTATATGTCTGTCTGGCAGGTATCATCTGACCTTGACCTCATTTTCATGGTTCATTGGTCAATGTTAAGTTTTCTTGGTTAAGACTGTTTCTTAGAGACTATAAGCAATAGGTCAACTATATCTAATGCATACATTGATTGTAAGGTGTACATGTCTGTCTGGCATGGTTCATCTGACCTTGACCTCATTTTCATGGTTCATTGGTCAATGTTGAGTTTTCTTGGTTAAGACTGTTTCTTAGAGACTATAAGCAATAGATCAACTATGTTTGGTTTTTTGAATGATTGTAAGGTGTACATGTATTTCTCGTTTGGTTTATCTGACCTTGACCTCATTTTCTTGGATCATGTTAAGTTTATGTGTTACTTGTAGTAAAGCTTTATATTTAGGACTATCAACATAAAATCAATGGTTAGTAAAGAAGGCGAGACATTTCAGCATGTGCACTCTTGTTTTTATTAGAGATTAATGATTAAAAAGTAGTACGTTATATATTTTGTAGATGTGACATTACCAGTGAAAGAAAACTTGAAAGGAAGAAGAATCTCTAATTTGCCATCTAACAGGTGATGTTGAAATAGATTACAAAAAATAGTATTCAAATGTTTTTTTTCAATAATGGATAGCAATCCAATAGCAGACAATTACAATGTCAATTGCCACAAAAAAATTAATAGCAAAAAGTAGAAGATTAAACAGATTTTTATCAAACTTATATCAAAGGTTTATATCAGCAATGTCTCGTACAAATTTGAAAATCAGTGCCGATCAACAATTTATAAAAGAGTAATGCCCTTGAAATATATTAATTATAAGGGCTTTTAGACAATATTTGTAAAATATTTCAAATAACAAAACATGCCTTGGACAGATAAAATATTTGCAACACTGGAGACATTGGAAGTCTGTTCTTTTATCCCAACATATTTTTTTAGGTCACTATGATAATGGGATGGTGAGACTTTAGCCAAAAATAGTAAATTTTATTGTTGGCAAGTTAAATAGTTAAACAACAAAAAACTGATTGATTGATGGTTGCCTCATGCCACATCAGTGCAAAATGTTATATGGTGGTGAAACAAACAAAGAATGTCTGCTTACATTACAATTTCTGATAATTATTACATTGATTGCAATGAAATAACATTATTTCCGTGTCAAAAAATGATAATTTCTCATGTTAAATAAATCCTGTAATTTCTCTCCTCTGATGTCATAACAATATGTGTTGCATCAAAAGGAAGCTTGAATTTGCATGTTTCTGTTTTAATTAGTCATGTTGTTATTTTGAACATTAACACAACATTCAACTATTTTATGTGAAGGTAACAAAAATATGTAGTCCAACTCATAGATGACACATTTGATGTAAAATTCAATTCAGGCAGCAAACCAGTGACAAAAATTCACCAAAACGATATATGTGGACTATAAAATCTTATTTTAATTATTACAGGCCATTAGCTGTTGATAAAGAGGAAGAAAATGGTACATTTACTCCAGGGGTCAGAAAATTTGTGGCCTCAAAATTATCAGAACAGCTTGATAAGTAAGTTCACTTGTGAAATTCCCTGAAAAAAGAACCAAATGGGTAATGACAAAGCATAATTTCCAAAACGAAAATACAATATAATGGCCAAAAAGAAAAACAACAGTCTGCATAAAAACACAACAGAGAAATCTGAAGATTAAGCAATATGAACTCATTGACCTATAATGGTTTACTTTTATAAATTTTGACTTGGATGGAGAGTTGTCTCATTGGCACTCATACCACATCTTCTTATATCTATCAACCAAATATTTGGGCTCTGGAAGGGTAAGCAATTGATGTTCCACAAGTTAAGATGGGTGCTTTGGAAGGATGAGCAGATCCAGATATATGATTATAGTATATTTTAAAGATGAAGCCACTCAATAAATTGAGAATGATTACACCATTTAAGTACTCATCAGTTTTACCTTTTGTTATCCCTTGTACACCACTTGATATTCATTATTTGTCCTTAGTATATTTAGTATATTCATCTTTTAACTTTGAGACTGATTAGGTGTAGTGATTTTAATCTAATATACTGACCCTGTATTCTACAACAAAAGTTTCTGTTGAAACCAACTTTGGCTGTGTAGAACTCCTTATAGGTGAATATTTTATCAAATATGTAAATGAGAAGACCACAAGGAAGCTTTGGGTTATACTAATCAGATATTGTGAAATCTCTATCATCACAACAAACATTTTGTAAGAGCTCTTATTTTTAACCAGAACTAGTGATTCACATTCCAATCGACATATATTTAAAGCATAAATCTGTTGGTTATTTTTTTATTTTGACTTTTTTTGTACATTTACCGTATAATGTTAAATTTTGTATGTTGTTTAACCATGTCAGAATGTTTCATTTTTTGATGTTTTAGAGAGATAGAATTAACTGATAGTAGATTGAATGGAACAAACGGAGAAATTACGGATACAGGTGAGTTTTGAAATGCAATCATCTCTAAAACAGAATAAATCAGAAAATAACGAGGGCTGTTCCTAAATTTATCAGTTTGGGGGGAATGGAAAGCACTAAAATTTATTATATATGGGTGGTTTCATTTTACTAAGACTTTTGTAAGAATTATAAGTAAAAGGACAATTTTTATTTTATGGGAGGACGGAGTCTTAATAAAGTGCCTCCCATGCCCCTCTTGTATTTGATTCTAAAATAGCCCTGAGTACCTTTGGGTATATTTTGTGATATGTATAAAAAGAACAATATCCAAAAAACTTTGCTAGTCAGTAAATTGATAGGTTAAATGTAATTCAAATAATCTTGGATTGGGTCATCACAATAGGAATCTGTCTTGTGAAGTTAATTGATTATATTGCTTTCTCAGTTCTAATGCATTTCTTGTTATAATTTTAGTCTTAATACAACAGTTATGGTTGGAGAAAAAAATCTATTTGATATTACTAACCATTATAAAAAATTGACAAATTTTAATTTGAGTCACATAATTTATGTAGATGAGAAATTACATGAAGTAACACATTTTCAAATATTAAGAACGGATTAAGAAAAGCATGTTTGAAAAGTGATCTTTAACCCTCAATTTCTTCTTATATATATATATGTCGATAACAAGCAACACTCATTTATCAAAACAGCAAATAAAAATTCAATGATTTTTGATGAACAGTGTGAACCCAAAATTTGTCTTGACAAAGAGCAATTGATTACTGTGGATTTATTATTTTCGTTGGATACCAACTTTCGTGGATTTTGTAGGTAAAGGTGAACCACAATTTTGGCACAAATTTAATTGTTCAAGAAGCACAATTTTTATTCAGATATATGTAAACGTTGGCAAAACCACATAATCAAACATCCAGGAGAATACAATTTTCCTCAATCCACAAAAAGCTAGTACCTATGAAAACAAATGTCCCAAGCAACACTCTCTGCATATTAAAAAAAAGTTAGCAAATACTATCTGATGGGTTTTAGATGACCTGTTGCAATGTAAAATGTCTACCACTATCCAACATACCCTCATTTTACAAATTCCCTACCCTTCATTCCAGTGGACCTACTTTGCAGAACCTACTTATTGGATTAGTTATCTATTTCATTTTAGTCCTGCTTATGCATGAAATATCTTCCACTGGATATTAAGCAAACAACAATTATTCAATCAAACTATTTGGTATGTAAAGCTCTAAATTGCCTTGCATCAAAACAAGTGGTGAATAAATATGATAGATTCTGCAATTAATATTTTCTTGGATACCAATATTTGTAGATAGAAAAATAAAAGTACCGGTATTTTGTTGATTTTTGATTTCATGATTTCGCTAAAGTTATATACAAGCCTTTAAAAATGTACTTAAACATTTGAATTTGTGGTTAACCTACACCCGTCAACAAAAATTGGTTTCCCACAAATAATAATAAAGCCACAGTACAACCAAAGAACTCTATATTTTTAAAAGACTTACAATATTACAATTTAAACCAAAAAAATAATACAACACTGAATAAAGTTCCTGTCTTAGGACAATATAAAATAGGGTAATCTGGTATGATTGCCAATGAGAAAACTTTTCATAGACCAAAGGACAAAAATGTGTACAATTACAGGTTACAGGTCACAAAATGACGTAGATTTAGACAACTATAGTTACGCACACCAATTAGCAAAACTCATATCATATAATTAGCTATGCATGGTCCCAGTATGACAAAATAAGACAATATTCAATTTGCCTTTTTTGGTTTAATACAGGAATAAGATTATTTTCATCATCAACAAGAAGTCTAATAACAGACCAAGAAGATAACTATATCACAAAACTAAAGAAGAAAAGGGCTGTTAGTTCTAGTAGTAATAGGTATGTATAGATAACTATATCACAAAACTAAAGAAGAAAAGGGCTGTTAGTTCTAGTAGTAATAGGTATGTATAGATAACTATATCACAAAACTAAAGAAGAAAAGGGCTGTTAGTTCTAGTAGTAATAGGTATGTATAGACAGACCAAGATAACTATATCACAAAACAAAAGAAGAAAAGGGCTGTTATTTCTAGTAGTAATAGGTATATATAGACAGACCAAGAAGATAACTATATCACAAAACAAAAGAAGAAAAGGGCAGTTAGTTCTTATAGTAATAGGTATGTATAGACAGACCAAGAAGATAACTATATCACAAAACAAAAGAAGAAAAGGGCTGTTATTTCTAGTAGTAATAGGTATGTATAGACAGACCAGGAAGATATAGATAACTATATCACAAAACTAAAGAAGAAAAGAGCTGTTAGTTCTTGTAGTAAAAGGTATGTTTAGAAAACTATGCTGTATAATTCTATTTATAGAATCTTAATTTGACTGACTTTGCTGAACCTACCTATTGTAATAGTTTGCCTTGTGAAAAGTAAAATTATATCTTCTGTTAAGCTACTGACTTTGAGTCTGCTGGCATCTTTCCATCATCATTATTGTTTTCATTGTCTTATTTAAGTTGGAACATATGAGAAAAGGAATAAAGAAATAATTAAGGATGCTAAGTGAGGTCCGTCATAAAAAATTTCAAACTATAAGGCACAATCATTTACAACTTTAATGGATAGTTACACCAATTCCTTGTTTAATGCTTATCAGTTGGTGTGCATTGTAGCAATGATGCTTTAATTTACTATAAATCATTGTGATCATTGTAGATGCCTATAGTAATCCCAACTTCATCAACTCTGAAACTCTTTTACCAATTTTAACTTCAGGTCAGATTCAAAATTTCTCAATTTTTCCATTCAGTTTAAAAACATGGCTGCCAGAGGCAACTTGTGCTTCTGTATTTATTTCCAGATTTGATCTCTTGAAACCTAGGCATACTTTTTCCAAATTCAGAGACTTACTACTTTCTTTTAGATTAGCCAAATTGAACTTTTTCTTACTCTTGTGAACTACAAGGCCAAGTCTTATCAACCCTTAATGAACTGATGATTGGTATGACATAATTTTTAAAAAAATGCAAAATGGGGTCCATTTATACTTTCTGCTTTGAGGTTCTATTCAGGTAAAGGCATATAAACTGTGGTTGATTTTATTGTCTGTGAATAGTAAATTGTTTTGCAGTAATTTGAAAGGTACTTTTTTTCTTTTACAGTTCAGAAGATGAAAGGCTTGCTGAGGCTGCAGTTTCTCATGATTTTATCATTAAACAAAGTCAGTCTACAAATGGTAACCAGAATGGTGAACCAAATCTGATAGTAAATATTTCATCTGAAAAAGACTTAAATGAAATAAAAAAAATAAACGAAAATGGTACAAACAATACTGTGAAAAAGAAGAAGAAGAAAAAGACCAAACATAAGGAAGAAATAAAAGTTTCATAGAATTATAGATACTTTTTATGTCCTATATAGTTGCCTGTAATCTCAGTAGCTTGTTGGATGTTTGGTGGTATAGTTCACCTGCAATGACTTTGGAACTGTTAAACCAATCTTTTTCAAATACTCATTTGTTGTTTCTGATTACAAAATAGAGGTCAAAATGATATTGAAAATTTTCATTTTTCTTTCCAGTAGTTTTGGTCTTTAATTAATTGAAAATGTTGCTTTTGAAGTTGCTGTGCAAAAATTGAAAACAGTTTCAGATTGAATAATGGAGGGCAAATTTGATTTTGACAATTTGCTCATATGCTGATCAGGAGTTGAGTCCTTTGCTTGCATATACTAATTAAGAAATTATTTAGAAACTAAAGTTCTAACCCCCTCAGCCAAATTTTTGGTGATATAACTCCTAACATTTTCAGGTATTTATACATCCTTGGCTTGCAAATTTTTTAATTTGAGCATTCCCGATGAAGGTAAATCCAGAAAAGCTCTACGTATGCACAAAATGTGTAAATGTAATTTTTCTAAATGGAACAAAACAAATCTAGATTGCTGTCACTTTGGCTGTCTCTGGCTGCTACAGTAATTTTATATATCAGGATTCTTTAAAAGAAACTTTTATTTGATTATTGTGTTGTATTTTAATCATTAGCTTGGTCTTATTATCTGTAGCACAAATACTCATTAAATCCGATTGGACAGTAAGTTCCATAGCTTATAAAAAATTAACTTTGTTTAATAGGAACAAGGAAGAGCCATGAATTACCTTATTGGTTGATTGCTGTTTGCTTAACATGCAGTGGCAAACATTTCATTCATGTTCAGGGCAAAGACAAATTAACAATAAATCTCTTTGTAATGAAAGTGGGACTGCCACTGGAAAATAGGGTATGTTAGATAGATGCAGAAAGTAAGCCTTACAACAATTCACATATACATATGTCTCAAGAATTGTTTCAATGATTATTTGATACCCAGAGAGCATGGCACTCGCCTACACTAGGAATTTGGTTCAGTACCCATTCTGATCTGACATGGCAGCATATCTATACATTCCTTGCAGCCAAACAAATTGCTGCAATCCTCTATCTTTTGTTCTAATGCCTGTTAGGATTAGCACAGGTGAACACATTTCTATACTCAAGTCAATCTTAATTACACCATTATTCACTGACAATGGCATAGCAAAAAACGAAAAAACGATGAAATTGCAAAAAACAGTTTACTAATGATGCTCATCATAGATACAGAGATTGAAATTTTGTTCGCCAGACATGTGTCTACGGTACAAAACTCTCATCAGTGACGCTTAAATCAAAAACGTTCAAAAGGCCAAACAAAAGAAGAAGTTAAAGAGCAATGAGGATCCAAATTCCTAAAAGCTTTGCTACAGCTAAGGTTATCTATTCCTGGGGTAGAAAATTCTTAGCATTTCAATAAATTCAAAGTTTGTAAACAGTTAATTTATAATTATGAACATATCCATGATAATTCATGTCAACACAGAATTGCTGTCTACTGGGCTGGTGATAACACAACATAGATAAATAAAGACTGTTAAACATACACCTAACAAAAAACTGGGGTTGATTGCAGTTGCTCTTGAAGGATAAGCAGATCCTCCTCCACATGTGACATCTCCATTACCGACGTTGATTTGAAAAGGAATTGCATAAATCATTATTTCTTGTCCGTTTGTTATATATGTATTAATTGGAAGTTCATTAGTTAAATTCACAGACTACTTCAGGGTATCAAATTTTTCTTATGTTGAATATTTGGTTCCATACATGAAAAATTGCTAATTAAACAACAGGTTCCAGAAGCTTGAATTACCAACCTGGTAAAAAAGGGGGGGAGCCATTTTTAAAAAACTAGGTAAAAGTGTGACCAGGTTTGATCCAAATTCACTTTGAGAATGCATGTATTTAAAAATAAGTAATTTAAGAATGAATCATCAGTGACGTCCGAATTTAAATAGTAAAAGGCCCAATCAAGTACACATTTGAATACATTGAAAACAAAATACTCCAAGAAGTTGTGCCAAAAAAGGCAAAGTTTATGTATGCCTGGTGGTTAAAAAGCTTCATGTTTCCAATAATTCAACTCTTAGACAATAATTTTACCAAAAGGGTTGTATCAATGGTGAAAAAAATATATTTATATTCGGAGGCAGTAACTCTTAATTGATCCACAAATTCAGTTATGTTCACCTATTTGCGAATCTCATCTTGCTGATTATTTAAGCTTTTGTCTTGGTGTTAATAGTTTTCTCTATTAAAGTTTAATATAATAGTAAAAAATGCAATAAATCGGTAATTATGGTCATTGTAGGGCAATTTATTTACTTTTTCAGTTATGTTGACTTATTTTGTATTTACATTGTATCATAGGTCAAATTTATTTGTTCAGTGTATGTTCACTGGTGTTAATATGTCCTTTGATTGAGTTAAGCTATTTCAGTTGATATTTTATAGTGTGTCTTTCTATGTTGTGATGTTACACTATTGTTTCAGAAAAAGGGTGAAGGTTTGGTACCATTAAAACGTTTAAACCCGCTGCATTTGTTTGCACCTGTCCTAAGTCAGGAATCTGATGTTCAGTAGTTGTCGTTTGTTGATGTGGTTCATAAGTGTTTCTCGTTTCTTGTTTTTTATATAGATTAGAACGTTGGTTTTCCCGTTTGAATGGTTTTACACTAGTAATTTTTGGGGCCCTTTATAGCTTACTGTTCGGTGTGAGCCAAGGCTTCGTGTTGAAGACCGTACTTTGACCTATAATGGTTTACTTTTATAAAATTTTGACTTGGATGGAGAGTTGTCTCATTGGCACTCATACCACATCTTCTTATATCTATTATTTGTAGATCTTGCTGAAAATTTTTACAGGAAACTTATTCTCTCTGTATCATCGTTTTCACAATAATTGTCAAAAATGCAAAATTTTCAAAATCTACATTTCAGGAAAATAGCTTCTTTAAGAAGTTTTTGACAATTTCAGTTATGATTACTTAAATGCTTTCTTTTTCCTGTTGAGCATATACCAGAGACCAAAGGACGTTGCAAAAATCTTATCAAAGATGCTAAGATTAAAATTTTGTAATCCAGACGCGCGTTTTGTCTACAAAAGACTCACCAGTGACGCTCTAATCAAAATATTTAAAAGGCCAAATAAAGTAAGCTACTATAGGTAACCTTACGGCCTTCAACAATGATCATGACGTATACTGTGTAGAAAGTTACAAAAGGCACCAACATGACAAAATGTGAAACATTTCAAACCAGAAAACCAATGGCCTGTTTATGCTAAAAGATAAACGGAAAAGTAATGTGACAGACTGCAACCAACGACAACCACTGAATGATAACCTCCTTACAGGCACAAACAAAATGTAACGGGATTCAGTATGTCTGTCCCCAAAGGGTGACTGGGGAATAGATTAATGGTCACTTGGGTCTTTTTCCGACCGACAGTAAACCCTTGCCAAAGTTGGGCGTCCGTTTGGCTGTGCGGGATGTACAAGTACGCAGTCCCGTCCGGTCAGAATAGAGACGTTCAATCCGATGTCCCACGTAAAGAGAGTGCCACACTTTTTTCACGTTTAGAATCATTGCAACAAGTCTTTGAGGGGTCCGTAGGTGGCTTGTTGCAAGGGGAAAAATCTGACCCTCAGTTTCCAGTGGCATTCTAAATTTCCATGACTTGCATCCCGGACATCCTCTATTACAGGTCCTACCTATTGTATATATTGTTAATTTGTTCTCGTCCTGAAATGCATGACATATTTGCCACTGGACGCTAAGCAAATCAATCAATTTGTTTGTGAGCGCTCAGAAATAAGTCATGTTTTCTCAGACTGAAATATCAATCGGAACACATCTAACGGATTGAGTGTAAAGACATCATAACCAGTCTGAAAAAGTATGATCTTGTGCAATACCAAAATATAAGTATCGAATGGATGTAGTACCACATGTGTTCATAACTGTATATCAATAATTAATTTTTTATATAATTTCCTTATTTGTATCATCGTTGGCAACACATGATACATTGGCAAATTATTAAGAAAACTAAGGGTTCAATTGTCTCAGGCAGAGTTGAAGGTTTGACAGGAGAGACCAACAGTAACATTAATAAGACCCAGAACTGTTATTTAGATTACTATGAAGAACAAGCTGAAAACATTAAGATGACACATTTTTATACAGCTCAATAAAGCCGACTTCGTAAGGTTATCCATATCTTCAATTTTGTTCACTAATAATGCTTGTTTTGGTCAGATCTGCATTTGATCAACTGTAATGGTGACTAAGTCTTGTATAGAATATATTTATAATCCGACGACCTTCGCCGTAATACTTTTTGGATTTCCACAATGTATTTAATTGTTTCATTGAAGACATATAAAGTTGAGAGGGGGGAGACTATATTTGGCCAGATCATTCCAGATATGAACATGAAATAACTGATTTTATGTTCTACTTGGAGACAATTAGTTTTCATTTTGCCAAATGTCTCAACCAATTCATCTGGCATTTATGATAAATTTATTTACAACACCTTGGTCAATGCCACTGCTGGTGGAAGTTTCCACCCAGAGGGTATCACCAGCCGCGTAGTCAGCACTTATGTGGTGACATGAATTATCATTGATAAGGTCATACATGTAGTTATAAATTAGCTGTTTACAATTTTTTGAATTAATAAGGATTTTCTACCCCAGGAATATATTACCTCAGTTGTATTTGACAAAACCTTTCGAAATTTTGGGTCAGCAATGCTCTTATACTTCCTGCTTTATTTAATCTCTCTAACTTTTTGATTCTAGCGTCACTGATTAGTTTTTTAAGACGAAACACGTGTCTGGCGTACAAATTTTAAGCCTGGTATATATGATGAGTTAATGTTAGCATGGTTATAGAAGGTATATAATTGATGAAATATTCTGGATTCATCCATTATGCATTTCATCAAAACATTTTAGGAACTATTAGCTAAAATATGGCTTTCATTTATATATATAGAAGACTGTTTTTCGATCTTGATATGCACAGATTCAAGCTGTATTAGAAAGTGTCCTTTAAAGAAAAACTACAAAATAAAAGCGGACACTTTTTTGCGTTTTTCCCTATTTAGATTTCGCGAAGATCTAGTTTTGCGATCATCTTACTTTGAAAATGTATTCATAAAAGAGGGCAACTATGTTTCCTACATCCCTAACGATTTTTATTCGTGTTGTTTTATAGTCATGTAAGGTAAATAAATCGTTCTAAACAATTATTTAGTCAGTTTACAGTTACTATATTTTTAAATATTGACATTGACGTTTTATTTTTGACAATACTCATTATAATGAAAGAAAAAAAATCCTCGAATTAGTAATAATTTGAAGTGTAGAAACATGTTTTAAGAACTTTTAGTTTGTTGTCAGTAACAACGATAATTTTTTTATACGACATTACTTATTATTGATTATTTTTGCTTGTCTTTTTTATATTTTGTACATATTATACATAAGGGACTCGATGGCAGAGTGGTCTAAGAAGTCCCGAACGTGGCAATCTTACTTGTAAAAGATTGTCAGTTTTCCTGCCGAAGGTCGGTGGTTCTCCATCAATAAAAATCTGACCGCCACGATATAACCAATAGTGCTGAAAGTGGCATTAAACATCAACAATGAAAAATCAATCATACATTTTATATATTTTGGTTGATTGTTATTCCAACAAACAGTCGTTATTATAGTCGGTACTAATTATACACCCCTACTGGCCAATTTTTTTTACTCTTATAAAGCGGAATTGATACACAAAGACAAACGAAAAAACATTTAGCAAAGTTTTTAAATTTCAGTTTTAGATATATTTATAATGTGTTGTCACTCAAAAAACCCACTATTCCAGTTCATTTTATTACATTTCATATATATCAGTGAACTTGCAATTAAGGATGCATCCGAAACTAGAAGGTCGGTTTCATATTTTGTTTTTTCTTCGATATTGATACAGATGGACGACTTCAAACTAGATTCTATGACAGTCATGATGATTTCAACTTTCCAATTGTTTACTTCCCATTTCTCAGCTCGGTAACATACCTTCTGCCCCTTCTTATGGCGTTTACATATCTCAGCTCGGTAACATACCTTCTGCCCCTTCTTATGGCGTTTACATATCTCAACCAATACATTACGCTGCATGTGCACAATATACGTACGTCAATAATAAGGGTGTGCTCATTACACAAAAACTGCACTCAGAATTATGTGGAAAAAATGACTGAAATCGACGCTTCATACGTTTTACGGTTGTCTTTGTCTCAAATCACAAGCGATATGTTTTCGCAGTCTTAGATCTTTTAGATACTATAACAGACGTATGAGCTGTAATTTTACCGGTTGTTTCCTTTTCCCGATTGTGACATTTACACTGAGTGTAGATTTGCATTGCAGGTGATGCATGAAAAGCATGCGACGCTTACCCTTTCGACGCATTCATGCGGTTCGCTCCTGTTGAAGTTCCTACAATTTTTGTTTGTAACCTTGATCTGTATCTTTAATATTGCGTTTTGAGATTTGAACACAGGTAAACTAATGTCGCTTAATTTATCGTTATCTTAGAGTACAACAAATGTACAATCCAATGTAATGTAAAATAATATGTTTTTCTGCATACCTTTTTGTTCAGCTTAGGTGATACCAGAATAAAATGATATATTATAAAGTAAAGTGCCTCTGCTGTATTGATTTTAGTCGAGTCTTCGACTTTTGTCGAAAAAGCGAGACATAGCGATCCTACATTCCGTCGTCGGCGTCGTCGTCGTCGTCGTCGGCGGCGGCGGTGGCGTCCACAAATATTCACTCTGTTAATAACTTTCTTAAACTATCCTGGATTTCTACCAAACTTGGACAGAAGCTTGTTTATGATCATAAGATAGTATCCAGAAGTAAATTTTGTAAAAAAATCCTGTTTTCCGTATTTTACTTATAACTGGACTTAGTTTTCTGCCAGTTAACATTACATTCACTCTGTGGTTAAGGTTTTGAAATTTTAATAACTTTCTCAAACTATTCTGGATTTCTACCAAACTTGGACAGAAGCTTGTTAATGATCATAAGATAGTATCCAGAAGTAAATTTTAAAAAAAATCGTGTTTTCCGTATTATACTTATAAATGGACTTAGTTTTTCTGCCAGTTAACATTACATTCACTCTGTGGTTAAGGTTTTGAAATTTTAATAACTTTCTCAAACTATTCTGGATTTCTACCAAACTTGGACAGAAGCTTGTTAATGATCATAAGATAGTATCCAGAAGTAAATTTTAAAAAAAAATCCTGTTTTCCGTATTATACTTATAAATGGACTTAGTTTTTCTGCCAGGAAACATTACATTCACTCTGTGGTTAAAGTTTTTGAAATTTTAATAACTTTCTTAAACTATCCTGGATTTGTACCAAACATGAACAGAAGTTTGTTTATGATTAAAAGCTAGTATCTAGAAGGAAATTTTATTAAAATTTTGTACTTGTTTATCCATATTTTACTTACAAATGGACTTAGTTTTCTTCCAGTTAACATTACATACAGTTTGCAGCTAATTTTTAAAACATTTATTAGATTCATAAACTATCCTGGATTTTACCAAACTTGGACAGAAGCTTCTTACAATAAAAAAATTGTATCGAGAGGAATATTTTATTAAATTTTTTCCTCATCTCATTTTTGTTGAGGCTGCGATTAACAGCAAAAGTAGGCGAGACACTGGGTTCCGCGGAACCCTTACGAATTTTATTGTTTTTTGTGTTATGTACCTTTTGATTGTCCACAGATCGAGAGTTTAAAGAAGGGGGTGATATATCAAAATAATAGGTTGATAACTCATCAAAGAAACGATAACATGCTTATAATTTGGTACGCCAGATGCTTTTTCGTCTAAATAAGACTCATCAATGGTGCTCAAGTCAACACAGTTAGAAGGTCAAATGAAGTTCGAAGATGAAGAACATTAAAAGCCGACAAATCCGAAAAATTGTGCCAAATATAGCTTTTACAGGTAATCTATGTCTTTAGGTAGAAAATGCTTAGTGTTTCGAGTAATTCAAAATATATATGAGAACGAAGTTCTCGATATAACAGTAGAAAAATCAATATACCAATCAGCCTTCCGCATTTGCACAGAAATCCTCTCCGGTATCGTTTTTCTTAGGACTTTGCGTAAATGTAAGGAAGGAGCATCATATGGTTTCCCGCAAATTGGTTGTATTAATTTTTCAAATGAATATTGGCAGTTAAACAATGAAAATAAATTCCGTATCATTTTCTAAATAAGACGAGTGCTTATTCAACACATGATTTTGTGGAAAACTCTGGGGGAAACTCACATGATGAATTAAGCAGATTTTTTATCGGATATACACGAAGATTAATAAACATAAGCCGACGTTGTATCGTCGTTTCTTTCAAAGTAAAAATGATTGTAACATTGTGTAACATGAATAGTGATTTTTTCTGTCTTCTTTGAATGAGTTAACTTTTTTTCATTTTTAGAGGATTGCATTATTTCAATACACCAATGATCTAAAGTTTTTTTTATGAATGAGTTACATCGGTTGACACAAGTTCAATCGGCGTAAACGACGTCATTGAAAAAGAGAAGCGAAAAAGAGAATTCAACAATCGATTCTTACTGTGAAGTACTCACATTAGCATTGTGACATAGGAAACTTAAGGGAAAATGCACGAAATCGAAAGTCGTATATAGATTTTAAGTTATTGAACTTTATAATTCCGTTGTTGACCGCTTCTCAAAGGAAAAGAAAACATTAGGAGGAAGTTAGACCAGTGATTTAACTTCCATCTCAGAAGTTGTTATTGCAGTGTTTGGCTGCACCTCATTAGACTTGTAAATAATAAAAGAATGAAAAAAATTGTTATATCAATGACCATACACTGTCCATAAAAATTTATATACCATTACATACACAACAAATTATCAGAAAGAAATTCATGACGCCAATGATTAAGGATATCTCAAAAGAGAGGCGAAAGATACCAAAGGGACATTCAAAGTCATAAGTCGAAAATAAACTGACAACGCCATGGCGAAAAAAGAAAAAGACAGACAAACAACAGCACACAAAACACAAAACACAACATAGAAAACTAAAGATTGAGCAACACGAACCCAACCAAAAACTGGGGGTGATCTCAGGTGCTCCTGAAGGTTAAGCATATCCTGCTCCACATGTGGCATCCGTCGAGTTGCTCATGTTAAGAGAAACTCGGCGATAAGTCTAAAAGTAACAGATTGTTTTAAATGATATTTAATTTAGTATTTTCCAATAACATAATTGATGACGTAAAAGTACTTGATGGCGTAAGTACATTTTACTGTAGTTTAAAAAGTGCAAAAACCAGTATTGAAATAATTATTTCATCTATGACAAGTGTTACATTTAAGTTGGTATCTATGACAAGTGTAACATTTAAGTTGTTATCTATGACATGTGTAACATTTTAGTTGTTATCTATGACAATCATATTGCATAGTTCTTTAGTTATAGCATACACCAATTTCATTTTACATTACATGTGCTCGTAATGTTTTAACCAGTTGTTACCTTCACTATGTTCACATAATTTTCATTGATATAGAAAACCCGGTTTGCTGTCAATTTTTTCATTTATTGTTTTATTGAATACTGTGTAAAGAATTCTTTAAGCTCATTTATTCTTTAAGCTTCAAACGAGCATACTCGTTCTTCTCCTGAATATGTATACACATGTTTGCAGTTGAACATACAAATAAAATGACAATCATAGATATTTTGTTTTGTTTACGTCTTGGTTCCCAGATATGATCTCTATGTTTCATCTCATAGAGACATAACTTGGGAATGTTACCAGTATAAATAAACATAAATAGCGGCCGCCTTGAATTCTTAGGAAGACCCAAAATGAAGGGAGGGGTAGTATAAGAATTTTAGTATAAGTGTAAACTCTTAGAAGTTCAGGGCATATAAATGTTGAAAATATGCCTCACAGCCCTATATTTTGACTTTTATATATATAAAAAAAAATAGTGCATATGAGCTTTCCATTCTAGGATATAATTTTGTACAAACTTCATAGTAAAAGTGGTACAGTTTTAGCCGTAAAAGGAGTTCCTATGGGAAATTGCTTTGTCTGTATTTACAGAAATGCAACCTATAGAGAGGGACTTGCAATTTCATTTATAATACACATCATCTTATAAAACAACGACCTTATCATTGAATAGTTTCATTTTGTTCAAAACTAAGTACACCCCTATTGTTGTCTATTTGATTAAAACAAAATATTATTGTATTTTCTTTCATTTACGTTTGGTTTTATCTTTTTAAATTTACATTGTAACGTTTAAAATGATAATAAATAAGATGGATGAAAAAAAAAGTAAAAAAAAACAAGGATTTTCAAATTGAATTTCAAACTTTATTATCTACTGATTGTTATTTTTCTTTTTCTTCTTGTCTTTCCTGTTTGGGTTCTCTCTGTTGTCTTTCTTGTTTTCTTATCTTTCTGGTCTTTTTGTTATTTTTGCCATTTTTACCTTTCTTATTCATCGTTTTATTAATCCAATCTAAATGAACAGAAACTTTGCTATAAATACTTGGTACTTTTGAATCGCAACCAATTCCAATTGATACAAGTCCGACAAGCTTTTCCGTATTTTCATCATCATCATCCCTACATACCATTCCTCCACCACTTTCACCCTATATGAATAAAAGCATATTCAAACACATAAAAAATGTTCGTATGGACCACTGTAGTCTTAAGCAGATCGGTTCAAATGAGACCAGACGTAACCTTAAATTTGAAAGTTGACATGAATGCCCGCATTTTGTAAATAATATCGTTGTGAAATGACATAGATAGATAACTTTAGAACAGCTAAGAGAGTGATAATCGCATTAAAAAAAACGGAGTACATCCAGATGTGTTAAAGTTTAACACCGTCATTGTCTGTATGCGCCTGTCCCAAGTCAGGAGCCTGTAATACAGTGGTTGTCGTTTGTTGCTGTGTATCATATTTGTTTCGGTTCATTATTTTGTACATAAATCATGCCCGTTAGTTTTGTCATTTCGGGGCCTTTCATAACTGGCAATGCGGTATGGGTTTTGCTAATTGCCGACGGCCGTATGTTGACCTGTAGTTGTTAACTTCTAAGTTATTTGGTATCTAGTGGAGAATTGTCTAATTGGCAATCATACTACATCTTCTTATTTTATAACAATGCAAATAGGTATCTCTAACATTGCCTGTCATACGATTCCCAAGTAAAAGGCAACAGCAGTAAATCAATGTTAAAAACTAAGCGAATCGCAAACTCCTAACGGAATGAGAAAAAAGTAAAATAACAAAAATACCGAACTCCGAGGAAAATTCAAAACGGAAAGTCCGTAATCAAGTGGCAAAATCAAAAGCTCAAACACATCAAACGAATGGATAACAACTGTCATATTCCTGACTTGGTACAGACATTTTCTGAGTATGTTCACGATGTAGGCGTCTCCTAAGCATTCATCACCCGTCATGTGAATCTAAACTAAGACAAAATATCACGATAGGGAATTTATCTTTGGAAATCATAGCCTATGGTAAGTGCCAGGAACAAGACAAAACCAGTTATACTGTTAGATAACATACAGTGAACATGATGAATCTATGTCACAATTAAAATATTACTAGTAGACTAAGAAAATGAGACCATGCAACAATAAAAATCGATGCCGACGGTAGAGCTTGTTGATGACTGTTTTATCCACGATTAATTCAGTAGAAGAGTTTATGAGTGTAAGGATACTGGGGTTGTTACTCTGTCAGAAAAAAAAAATCATGATTAAAAGGAAAAAGCTGAAGTATATAAAGAAAACATTAAAAGGATGCAAGGAATTAGAAGTTAAATATTGCCGCTTATGAACACAAAACATTCAGAAACAATCTTTATAGGTTTCATGATGTCATCAAATTCAAATAAAATCGGCAGTATTTGCAAGAGGGCTGCTTATATTAACAATATTCCGAAGAAAGAACCGTGTAACTGATTAGTTGGTTATTGCTTGCTTAACGTCCAGTCGCAAATATATCATGTAATTTTAGCTATTGTTGTATTTCTATTTACGATGTTACAATTGAAGATATAGTTAGAAATATCGTCTGACGTATTATGTTTTACGAGAATCATTACTTTTAATTATGATTTAATAACGATTATTAAATTGTACAAGTTGGCAAATGTACAAACCATAAGATACAGTATAAAGAATTTTTCTTTTCTTTTAACGTACTTACCTTTAAGGTTTTGTAGAAAACTGATAATAACAAAACCTCAAATAACAAAACATTTACATCCTACGATATCACTAGGAGTACTTTTCCCCATATATGACGTTATAAATTATATAAACTTGAGATGCTGCATTACACACATACATTTTGATTCATTATATATATCAAAGTGCAAATTATATAGAAACATATGAGTAAGCAGCCTAAATCAGAATTAGCATGCGACAGTTTGCATTGATTTCCATTTAAACGTGCGGTTCTGAACGTTCGAGAGGATTATTTTAGAAAAGATATTAAAAGCAGCAAGTCTTTATGTTCTTTTCATCTAAATGAAATGTAGTTTAACATACTTGTAAATATAAAAAGAAGATGTGGTATGATTGCCAATGAGACAACTGTCCACAAGAGACCAAAATGACATAGAAATTAACAACTATAGGTCACCGTACGGCCTTCAACAATGAGCAAAGCCCATACCGCATAGTCAGCTATAAAAGGCCCCGAAATGACAATGTAAAACAATTCAAACGAGAAAACTAACGGCCTTATTTATGTACAAAAATGAACGAAAACAAATATGTAACACATAAACAAACGACAACCACTGAACTACAGGCTCCTGACTTGGGACAGGCACATACATACATAATGTGGCGGGGTTAAACATGTTAGCGGGATCCCAACCTCCCCTAACCTGGGACAGTGATATAACAGTACAACATAAGAACGAACTATAAAAAAAACTTAACTCATCAGATGGACAAAAATACAAGTAGACGTGGCAGGGTACTTGTACATCCAAACAACAAAATACACTAGGAACAGATCTGAGAGTACTCGCAGTTATCTGACAGCTAGTTCAAAGCCACTAACAACTGATAAAAAATCATGCATCTAAGACTAAATTGGCAGGAATCTCTTCCATCCTCCTGAACACAAAGTTTGGTATTTACAAGCACAGCATAATTGCCTAGTAATTGTTACAGGCCTCACTGTTGAACATTCTAAGATAAGGTAGAATTATCATTTAAACAACATATCTGTACAGAGACGTCGTGGTTAACATTTGGAATGATCATACTCTAGGAAACTGATGCTCTTCCAACTGCGGCATCATCGCGAAAGGTTACAAATACATTGATGAACATTGATTGTACACTACTTGTCCTATCAACTTATGAAAATTGCTATATCATTACTTTTAAGTTTACTAGTAAATATTGACCTTTGTTACTATATAAATCTATGGTTCGCTGCAATATTTTTCTGTGTGACAGTTCGCGTGTAGTCAAGAGACAGAACATAATTAGTAATTTTGATTTATTTGTTGTTTGTTTTTATTTTTAAAGAGCTTGTTGTGTTACACGATTCATCTTGAATATGATTTTTCTGTTTATTAAGGTGGCTCGGGTGTCTTCCTCCATCTTTGATTTTGAAGTAGCAGATAACAGTTGGTCTATATCTTTAATGAAGTGTGCAAATTTTGAGTGTAGTATGTAATTCATGTGTAAGACTTTTGACGTAAATATAGAAAATTATGCGCTTTATCATATTTACGGCTGTAAATTCTAAACAAACACCATATTTGTGTTTGATTAATTTTTTTCAACTTTGCCAAATAAGGGGAGATAACTCAAATAGTAGGGGAGATAACTCAGATAAAGTAGTTTTATAAAAGAAAGTGTTGTGAATTTACCTATTTGAAGATGTAGCAAGAAAACAAGTTCGGTGACCCCAATTTTTTTCTTTTTCTTATCTGAAAGCATCTTATAAGAGATATCTTCTCACATTTTATCTTAAAATTCTATCATGTAGTTTTCTTTTATCACACAAAATTGGATTTTCCATGATAATCTATGCAAAATCTGACAATTTTGCACATCCTGTAGCGGGAAAAAGTCCGGTGACCGATACTTTTATTATATTTTGAAAAAGCATGATAAAACTTCATTTTGACAAATTATTAAAAATTCTATGGATTTTAATTAAGACGCCCAGCCATTTTAAATTGTTTTATCATTGAAATGGTTATGGTGATCACCTGATTTAGCAAGTGATATATCATTTATTGTTAAGGCATGACACTCAACAAGACCACGTTCTACATAGAGGCTCCTACTTGGTTTGTAAATTATCACTATGGTCTCCCACACTTAACGTTATTTAATTTAATTTTGTTTTGTTTTGTTTTGTTTTGTTTTGTTTTGTTTTGTTTTGTTTTGTTTTGTTTTTGTTTTGCTTTTTATTTTATTTATTTTTTTGTTTTTTTTTTTTTTTTTTTGTTTTTGTTTTTTGTATTTTTATTTTTATTTTTTTTTTGTTTTTTTTTGGTATTTTTCTAAGTTACGGATTCCAAATTCTTTAGCAGCTTCAGTTGCAACCAATAAATCTTTGTCAATGTGTCGATCTTATTCATAACTATTATGTTATTGAGAGAGCAGCTTCAGACATCCTATATTGTTTACACTGCACGGGAATCATAAGAATGAGAGTGAATCATCCGACTGCAAAACATTTATTATATGGTGTTTTGTTATTGTTTGCAATACATATATAAGTCACAGGGTCTTCCTATGCACTGGTTTATAAACGCAATTTCACATATATATTTATATGCATACATGTATATAAAACATTAATATAATTACATTGTTAAATAGAAACACGCCCATTCACTATAACTATTAATACTCTACTCTCCCGCATGCCAACATTCACATAGTTTTAATGATAATATCATGGGAATTGGTAATATATCAAGAACCGATTCTGTTAACATTTTGGATATAGTTTCTAAAACTGTTCGTAAAACCGTTCTCATGGTCGTAGAAAAATCGCAATCAAAGAAAATTTCGGACCAATCATACCAATATTTCGGACCTAATTTCTATTTCAAAAACAACGGCAGACATTATCTGTTAACAAAGCTCTGTTCATTACCGGTTAATAAGTTAAATAAAATTTTAGAGGAATGCAATACAATTTCATATAGCAGTCCTAAGTATGAAATCGTTCAAATTATAATGGCATATTGTTATTCTAAACTGTTTCCCAAAATTGATCGCCCTGAAGATCATAAAAACATTTTATTAAAATAAAGTATGTCAATAAAGGTTTTGATTTTGTAAATATTGCCGGTATTTTAACGACCATTCTGTTAAAGAACAAATTCCTGGATATTTTGATAATACTGAGCTCCTCTTATTTGTTATATTTACAAGAAATCTACCCGGAAATATGTGTTTAATTATAGCCAATTGTGTAAAGATGTTAATATCAGTGAAAATACACCTACTTCATGTAATTGTAGTAATTCCGAATACATTTATGGACCCATTTCCATGTTATAACAGGAGATCTTAACATCGTTCAAGACCGAGAGTTAAAATCATTCCTCAGTAAAGGACCTAAATATCGTCCCCGTCAATCATTAATTGGAATGAGTGTCGTAATATCATCCACGACTCACTCCATACTTACTGTTTAAAATGGATAAAACGGGAAAAAGCTGACAAAAATCTTTGGACTCTTTTTTAATTCAGTAATGAACATAGTTGATATACGTATTCAACATTTTAAAGAACATTTTACTCTTAACAACAACCATAATAAACCTATTTCTCGTATCAAACATAAACTTAAAGAACTAGCCAAGGAATTTGTTTTGTCCCGGCCGATAAAGCTGCTAATAATATCATTATTGTTTGACGTAAATTTTACATTGAGGTCCTGAAAAAGAAATCACCAATTCACCAACATTCCAACTGACTCCATTTTCAGAAAACGACATCTGTAACAAACATAAACTTTTAGCTACCTCTTTACAAGCAGAACCAAATACAATGAAAGTCCCAACTATGTACTGGCTTCCGAAGCTACATAAAACACCTTACAAATATAGATTTATTTCGTCTTCAAGCCATTGTTCCACTACTAAATTGTCTATTCTTCTTACCAGTTCACTTGGTACAATCAAAACCTGATAATAAATTGTTCAAATAAGGCCTTTGAAAATAGTGGAATTAATTACTTTTGGAGTGTCAAAACTCGTTGGAAGTACTTGATAAATTGCATGCTTATATTGGTGATTTTGAATCTGTTCAAAGTTTTGATTTTCTACCTTGTATACCACATTGCCTCACATTCTCATTAAGAAAAATTCACACACCTAATTAAATGGGCATTTAAAAGTCAGAATGTGAATACATATGTTCTAACTCTTTTAGGTCATTTTTAGTAGCAATAAACAAAAGAAATATGTCAATTGGACATGCTTTGATACTATATCTGCCCTTGAATTTTTACTAGATAATATTTTTGTTCGCTTTGGAGATTCCGTATATCGTCAGGTTATCGGAATTCCAATGGGGACTAACTGTGCACCACTTATTGCGGACCTGTTTTGTATTGCTATGAGTTACAATTTATGACTAAAATCAGCAAAGACCCATCGAAACAACATCTGATACAAAATTTAATAATACTTTTAGATATTTGGATGATATATTGGCTCTCAATAATGACGACTTCAGTATGTATACTAAAGAAATTTATCCTGTTGAACTTACTTTAAATAAAGCTAATACTAACAATGACCACTGCCCTTTCCTCGATCTTGATATCCATATCATTAACGGAAAGCTTAATACAAAAATTTATGATAAAAGAGATGATTTTCATTTCCTATCGTTAATTATCCATTTTAGATGGTGACGTTCCTTGTCACCATCTTACGGTGTTTATATATCTCAACTTGTACGATTCGCTCGTGTATGTAACAACGTTTCAGATTTTAACGAAAGAAATTGATTTCAATGACTCTTTGGTTTATATGCTGATTTAACATCTCACTTGTATGACAGTTCGTAATGTTATTATGAATTCATGACGAAAATGTGAACTAAACGACCGTAAATGCTAGATAATAGGTAAAAATCAAAAGATCCAGAAAATGTACCATTGTTCCATTGTTCGATCTGTCGCAGATATAGGTCTAATGATTTGAGTGGCTTATAAATAATTATCTTTAACTTAATTTACTAAGTTTATTCATTTTCTTCTTTTCATGAATCTAGATACATTCATACATGAAAGGTTTAATCATACTATTTAAAATTTGTCATTCCTATGAAATCTACTTTATTTTAACTGTGACGTTCACTACCATCGTAGATGTTATATCATTGGTTGAGCGTGTTGTATTCATTATTTTACACATTCTCCTATCGAAGTTGATTAACGATTTTTATCAAGTCTGTTCAACCACTCGATTCGATTTCTGTTATCGACATCTTCGGAATGGGTCAACATGTTGTATCTTGGACTAGTATTTCACTCCATTTTTATTCTCAATTTATTATATACCTTAAAGTATATTATGTTTAACAAAACCTTTAATAACTATAAAAGGATATATACGTATGCGCATTAAGGATTGCATGTCTGCCTAAAGTCGACTTCTAGGTAAGTCATGAAATTTGTATTTTCAGTTAGTTCAAATAAGACAATATTTCACTATCGAAGTCAAGGTCTCAGCTCATTGTTGGTAGATCAAAGCTTTTACGTATTGCCTTGAAAGTAATTGTTCTCCTTAAAACTGACCCTTTGACAAAGGCATAGCTTTCATTGAAACAGTGAGGAACATCAATAAAGATAAAAGTAAACTGTGATGAACAATAGAGCAGTTTCAATCAAATTTATTTATCTCTTGCGCTTGGTAATAAGTATTATATCATGATCAAATTTTAAAAATCAGACTTTTCAAGACAAAAGTTTGTGCCAGTGGGTAGTCAAAAGCTATTCTTTTACGATATGTATTACTGAAAAATTATTACACCAGGGTTTTCGATATCACAAACTAGTCAAAACATTTACTAAATTTTATCATCGGTATAAGGACATCATTCGTAAATATAGCTCAACATGCAGACTTCTTATACGTTCAGGTATTTCACATCCAATCTTTTATGGTAATATTCTTTATAAAGCACTAAAATGTCAGTATTCACCTCAGAAGCTAACAAAACCTTTAAATAGACTTATTAAGAAGGGATATAGTTACGATACTGTTGTCAGGTCATTAAAGATTGCATATTTTGGCTTTAATATTGATTCACTTATAGGGTCTTTGCATCGGAACTAAACACATTTTTAAAACCAGTTGTTGGCATGACACGGGTTATGCTCTTCTCATATATTTTATGATGGTATGATACTAAACCCTAACGGGAGGGATTGTGCCTGATATTCATATGATGAAGACATAATCTTTCAATCAGTTTAATTGAGGTCTGGAGCTGGCATGTCAGTTAACTGCTAGTAGTCTGTTGTTATTTATGTATTATTGTCATTTTGTTTATTTTCTTTTGTTACATCTTCTGACATCGGACTCGGACTTCTCTTTAACTGACTTTTAATGTGCGTATTGTTATGCGTTTACTTTTCTACATTGGCTAGAGGTATAGGGGAGGTTGAGATCTCATAAACATGTTTAACCCCGCCGCATTTTGCGCCTGTCCCAAGTCAGGAGCCTCTGGCCTTTGTTAGTCTTGTATTATTTTTACTTTTAGTTTCTTGTGTATAATTTGGAGTTTAGTATGACGTCCATTATCACTGAACTAGTATATATATTTGTTTAGGGGCCAGCTTAAGGACGCCTCCGGGTGCGGGAATTTCTCGCTGTATTGAAGACCTATTGGTGACCTTCTGTTGTTGTCTGTTCTGTGGTCGGGTTGTTGTCTCTTTGACATTCCCATTTCCATTCTCAATTTTATTATATTCACTTCACGAAAGCATTCGACACTTTCTCACACCCATCAAAATATCATTTACCTCAAGTCCTCACAACTATTGGGACACATATAAGCAACAAGTCATCAAAATGTACGGCTTGAAATAAGAAGTGGTTGAAGTAAGAAAACAGAAAGAGAACATTAAATGTAACGGTCATTCAGCTAGACTGTCTGTTACAAATTAACCTTCAATTTTTCAACAACGACGACACGATGATGAACAAGTCATGCAAACTTAACGTTTTATCCTAATATATAGATATTTGTCCCCGATAACGATAATAAACAATGAGCCAGTTAGAAATGATATGGTATATATCAATTAATGATCTAGTATCACGGTATGCTTTTATTGCCATCCTTCATATCAAAGTCACACTGATACTCCAACATGGGGCAAACATCTAACTCACAAGTTTCAGACTTTTCCTAGTATTGGTCTAAATGAATGAATTATTGTAGATGTCACATTACATGTGTATGTATATGTTTTATTTTGATTGATTGAAACTATTATTTTACTACTTACTAGTAGTGCTAAAAGTATTTTTTTTCTAATTTGGTTGATTATTACAGAGTTAGGATCAGAATGTTAAATGATACCAAATATTTGTGCACATTGTTTACATCCGTTTTCTTTATTTCATATTTGGAATATGGAGGAGAATCTCTGTGCGTATTGTTCATTCAACCAATTCGATCAGTGATACTTACAGCGTATTTATGTTAAGAACTGAAATCAACATTATATTTATATTTAAAATATTGATAGCTTACTATTTCACCTACATACGTTGTTCAAATACATTTTATCAACTACAAGAATATCATTTATGGTCCGACTGAAGTCTATTTAGACTGCATAGAGATATTTTGTCCAGTCACAAAATTAGACCAAACTAAAACGCAAGGACAACAATTCGCTTTTCGTTGAGGAATATGGGAAACCACTTGCTCGTAACTTTTCCATAACGAGCTGAAAACTATACTTATGTCAAAAGGATATCGAAAAACGATTATAGCGGACATTCCTTTTAATCAGGCGCGGTTACCAGTGCCAGTTCCCAAGGAAATAAGGACAGTATGATACAAACACTTGTAAATCGGATTGTTTTAAAAGTTATATCAGAACTTCTTTTAGGACGCTACCAAAAGCTGTACTTGCAAGAATCTAATAATAATACTGTAACATTCGTATATTAATCTCTTCTGAAATTCTATAATGTGCGCTTTGTTATATGAATCATCTTTTACTTTGTATCATACCCTCGTCCTAGCCTTGTGTCTTTTTCTTTTTCTAGTTGATCTCAATATTGTAGATAAGGATTTAACATAGACTGTAACGTTTTTCTTGATCAACAATCGAATTCATGTACAAGATACAAGGCTTTCTATAGGCACGCCATCTTCAATTTTGGGGTACTACATATCGTAACTTTGGCAGGAAACATTACGTTACATATTTCATTTTGGGCTTGATAATATATTTTGGCCAAATATGTTAAAATTTTCCTGAGTAGTAAGGGTCATCGCAGCGTAACAAGGAATAGGTTTCGTCTGGATTGCTCAGCAGCTCTATTTCACGTTGGTCTAGCAGTGTCCACCTAGATCTACTCTATTGCGTTACCACGTGAAAAACCAAGTAAGGCTATACCGCTCGGGAACTGCTTGCTAAATTACTCTGGGACAAGTAGGCATGGTAGTAGTACACAGCATTTGTTTTCACATACCCCTGTGGTGACGTATTTCTTTCAAAGAAATGCGGCTAGCCAAGGCACAGTATTTTAGCGGCAAATTATACTTAGTTATCTGGAAACACTATCATGTTATTACTATAACTTGTACATGCTGCGTGTGTTTCGGGTCAACTGCGGGTGGCATCTAATTTCTATTGAGTTCTTGATTTCAATTATGACAGAACTCAATGAACTATATGCCACGAGAAAAAATATCCTCATGCATTCACACAGTGTGCCATGCGCACTGCTCGGATTATTAAGTATAATTATGGCGTCATTTCGTACAGATTACATGACAGCTTTCCATTCAATGATGCCAGTGATTTTCTGTAACATAACGTGTTGCCCTTATGCCCAAATATTTTTTTATAATACAATTATTATTTTACATCATGTTTTATTTCAATACTGCAACGACTATTAGTCTTAACTATCTGTGAAATATTTACCACTGAACATTATCAGCAATCATTCAATCAAGGACTTTTAATTGGTATTGTGCCTATAGTACTACAGTTAACTAAAACATGTTATCTAGGGTTATTATTAAAGGATCTGCGGTCAAGGCTTAAATTGCCATGCGTTTTCATTGGTGTCTAATGTATTCAATCACACAAAAAATTATGTAATTAATAAGTAAAGGTCAACATACGGAAGTCAGGGTATTTATGTTAGTTTCGATCTGTAAAGATGGTTTTTATTTGGATTATTTATCGCCCGGACGCTCGATTTCATTTTATCATTTACATATGAAACATGTTATATCAAATAAAACTATGGTTCGCTCCAATATTTTCCCGTGTGACAGTTTGAATATATACTCACTAAAGCAATTGTTGACAGAATAGTTTTATCTATCAAATTGGTTTCCTAAGTGTTATCGAAATTATTTATGAATATGAGATGATAAGGAAACTATATGTTTATAACATGATAATTTTATTTTAATAAATAGACCTCAAGTGTCAAATAAATTATATCTATCTTATATATCAAGACAATGAACGCATTATAAACATGATTTTTTTTATAATAAAAAGATGCTATTAAGGTTACGAATGTTTAAAGGTGGCAAGCATGCGGGTAAAAATGGCAAATGCACGATCATAACAAAACAATATGTTTTTCTGAAAAAAAAACCATTTATTATAAACAATGAGTTTATTTACTTTGATGTTTCATAGATGCTGCCATTTTTTCATGTGTTTTAACGTCTCTTCGGTCTCCGATGGAGTCTTTGTAGTCATCGACTCATGAAAGTGCAGCTGACAATAAGTATATAACTGCTTCTTACATTGCTTTTTTTGTCGTTAAACATCCGCATGTTTTCGTAATAAACTTGTCTTTGGACAAGTATTTTCCAGATAATGAATTAAGATCCAGATAAAATATCCTAGCTTATGAATGTTTGCTAATTTAAAGTTTTAGGATGATTGAATAACCGAGAAGTTGTTGTTTTTTTTTTTTTTTTTGTGTTCATATTCTGGCTTATTAGAAAGATAGCCAAAAGATATCAAAAGGACATTCTAACTTATAAGTCGAAAATAAACTGACAACGCCATAACTAAAGAGAAAAGACAAACACAAAACAACAATACGCAAAACACAACATATCCATTATTTGAACTATGGCATGAAAAAACATCAACGATACAAAGCTTAAAATGTAATACATATGACTCATAAGTGGAGTTCAAATCAAATCAGTTGGAAGGCCAAATCAATAACAACATTATAGAGCAATAAAACCAACAATTGTTCATTTCAAGGAGACGACAGTTTTAAGTGTTTACCCAAGTTGTATTGCCATTATTCTTTTTAAAATACTTTGATGATATATACACCAATTAGGCAAAGCTTCGCCATTTAAGTGAACATGTTATTGATTGACGAATCGAATGCATTCTATCATCTTCAGCTGTATTGACTATAAGGCAGTGGAACGCTTTTATAAAGTTAAAGAACCTTTATTATCAAAGAACATTTTACAGAAAATATAGTATTTGTAAATATGGTGATCAAATGTTTCCTAAATCATCTCGAAAATATCGAAAACCCTAAACTATAGTTTTATTTTTATTTTCCATGACAAAAAAAAAAAAAAAAACATTCAGTGCATTATAGGTGTGTACTTGAGGGTCTATACAAAAGTAAAATAACAAAAATACCGAACTCCAAGGAAAATTCAAAACGGAAAGTCCCTTATCAAATGGCACATCAAACTAATGGAAAACAACTGTCATATTACTGAATTGGTACAGGCATTTCCTTATGTAGAAAATGGTGGATTAAACCTGGTTTTATAGCTAGCTAAACATCTCACTTGTATGACAGTCGCATACAATTTCATTATATTGACAACAATGTGTGAACAAAACAAACAGACGTAATAGGTAAAAAGGTCAAAAATAGGGATATAGCAGTCACCATTGTTCCATTGTCGATCTGTCGCAGATGCACTAGGTCTATTTTCAGTGGCTTTACGTATCGCCTTGAAAAGTAATTGTTGTCCTTAAAACTGGTCCTTTGACAAAGGCATAGCTTTCATTGAAACAGTGAGGAAACATCAATAAAAAGATAAAGAAGTAAACTGTGATGAACAAAGAGAGCAGTTTCAATCAAATTTATTTATCTCTTGCGCTTGGTAATAAGTATTATATCATGATCAAATTTTAAAAAAATCAGACTTTTTCAAGACAAAAAGTTTGTGCCAGTGGGTAGCCAATCAAAAGCTATTCTTTTTTTCCCGAAATTATTTTTCTTTATCTTGATGATCTTTTTTTGTTTTGTTTCCGTCTTTCATTTCGATCGATCCATTTTCCAGAACCTTTTTCATGGATTAACTGTTGATTTGTTCTCATTCTGAATAAACGCCAAGGATTGACTGTGGTATAGAAATATGGTCATCCAAGGATTTCTTCCATCCTACAAAAAAAAAAAATCTTTAAAGGAGGGTATGGATTGCGGAGGGAGGGAGGGGGTTCTTCATTTCTGTATTCTTTCATTTTTTTGTTCATTATGCTATATCTTTAGAAAAAATGGTTATCTGTAATTACTTGATAACTGTTATTCTTTATATTCTAGCACCCTATTATTCTCTATCCTTTTTTTTTTTTTTGCACAATTTTCT
Organism: Mytilus coruscus; assembly: GCA_017311375.1. Classification (NCBI taxonomy): domain Eukaryota; kingdom Metazoa; phylum Mollusca; class Bivalvia; order Mytilida; family Mytilidae; genus Mytilus; species Mytilus coruscus. Next base: position 77,802,291 of record CM029598.1, on the reverse strand, counting down.
CTATTCTTTATTTTATTTGCTCATTATTTTCTATTCTGTACACCCCATCCACACCCTCTTAAAGAGTGTCCGTTTTGCTGTTATTGTACTTCTGTAATCCAACATTTTACAAATTAAGATTTCCAATTATATAACAGACAAATAAAGAAGGCGACCATTTAACGTAGTTACAACACTTTTAATATAGAAAAATAACCATACAAAGTAAAAGTTTGTCAATATCTTTCAAAGTCTTTGTATAATGCAAAAGTTGCATAAAGTTCAAACATAACTTGGATATTTCATAAACTGGTAAGATAAATTGAGAAACTAACAGAAAGGAAAAAGTGTATTTTGATATAGTGTCTATGCAATAACGTATCAAAATGGAACATTCTTTCTACATAATTGATCAAAAGACAAGCTTTAGCGATCTTTCGGTTAAGAGACAGGTATTTTGACACTAGTTATGAAATAAGTGTTTGTCTCAAAATCTTCGAAAAGTCCCTGTATTCCACTTTCTGCATAGAGGTGACATTTCATATTTGTATCCGGAGAAGAACTAAATGTATATGCCGCGCAAAAATCATCGTTCTCACAACGAGAATTACATGCACCCTTTGTATACAAGTCTTTCAAATTGAAGGATGAACGAAATACGCCTTTAATATTGGTGGCATTGAATTTCATAGGCTGTTGAATTTTAGTTAAAAATACTGCACTTTGCCATTCTTTGTTTTCATTGCCTGCAACATCGAACCAGCGTTCATTAGGATGAGAGGGAATATGGTCTCTATAGTTCCATTTGGTAAGCTTTGCACCATGATCATACATATAACAGTAGTGTTCATATTGATTACAACCATGTACACAATGTGTGATTGCTTTGCATTTAATTTCCTCAAGACACATCTTTGCACATTCATTAAGCGTTGAAAATTTTACCCTTTTGTAATCAAAATGAAGTTTCGTATTTGTCAAAAATTTTATTTTACTGAACCCTGGTCTAACATTTTCACAAGTATCTAATTGTCCAGTGTTTTTGAGATGTTTACAATACTCTAATCGAAATATATATTCTTTTATATGATACCGAATCCTGTCAAAATCTACATTCAATCGACTCATGAAATTTTTCGTAAAGAGATTTTCAATTGATTCCAGATTGTATTCCATCGGCACTGGATTATCTTTAACTGTTGAAGCCCATGTCGAAGCTTTCCCATCTTCTGGTGGTGGGGCACCGACTGTTATGGTTTTCGTTTCGACCGATTCCATAAAGTGCGATGCAGCTGCCTTTTGGGATGAATCCATCTTAAAATCTGCCCCAGCACTATAAAGTCCAGAATAACTTGCTGCAGCCTCAACATTTACTCCCTTTTCTTTTTCTGATTGATAGCTTTTCGAACTCATTTTATATTGATAAGTAAATCTGGAGCCAAAATGACGTATATGTAGAATAATGAGTTCCGAATGTTTCAAAAAATTCGATATATATCTCTTTATTATTTGTACTGTTCAATTTGAAAACCCAATCAAGAAAAGCGACAGTGAAGGGAGGAGGCTTTTCTGTCACCATTTTAGTAAAGTAGTATCGACACTTTGCCTTGGAAAATATGTAAATTGATTCTCCTGAAGACATTTCATGGGACGATTCTTTATATCCAGCACTCGCAGAAAAACTGGCACCCCATCCCGCGCCGTGTACACTTGTAGATACGGATAAAGCCTGAGACAATTCTTGTGTATTTTTTACAGTTTTTGACGAGAAAGAGAGTGCACACGACACATCAGGAATTACAACCAATCCTCGGGGTAAGAAGTATCTACAGTCTCCTGACTGTCTCTTTTCACTATAGTCTATTTCAAATATTGGATACGTAAATCCAGGATCATGGCCGATGGCATGCGGATAACCTTTCAAAATATTGTAGCCGAAAAATGCATAGTCAATATCAGGAAAAGTTTGTTTTTCCCGCGACCCAAGGCAATCTTGCAGCTGGTCACTGTTTAGAAGATCTGAAATATAAATCAAACGGGAAGGTATCACATGATTGATTTTAACAATCAGACAAATAATGGTTCATCATAGAAAACCTTGCACACATGAACATACATGTATACATGTACAGAATAAACAAATTACCAATGTAAGCAGTTTAATTGAAAATGTAATTGTACTTTGATATGATTTATATTGGCGTTATATAAAATGTCTACAGAACTATAAACGTCGACAATGTAGTGGATAATAAATCATAAATATACTTTAACAAGAGAGGTAGTCGAAAAAAAATAGAAAGCACCATGTCAAATTAAGATAAAGATAATCACAAAAACTTACAACATTCCGAAGAATAAAGAAAAGGAACGACTGAGCAGCACGAACTCAACCAAAAAATTCGGGATAGAAAATCACCTGCGTCGAAACGGTCAACAGTTCCTGTTCCACTGGTGACACCCATCGAGTTCAAAAACTTTATTGTAAGAACATTGTGTTTTAGCAAAAATGACTTAAGTACTGTGATTCAGAAATTAATGCCAGGTTTTTATTATCGAAATACAGATGAACTCGCATTCTGATATTTGAGACATGCATTTGTATGTAGATGTCCTGAAATTTCAATAATAAATCTCGCATGCAGTTTTTCCATTCATCAAAAATGGCAATAATGAATGAACGCAATAATTTTTGAATTTACAATATGTACAACAGCCGAATCCACGAAGAATGCTAGTATACCTACTATCTTTGTCAGAAGCTGACTGATTGAGTTTTGATTGAGAATAACGGTTCGGCTCAATATCTTTATTAACCAAATTCTTTTGCATCAGTTGAGTTTTTACATTCCTGTAAGAGAAAGGAAAATAATAATTATCATGTAAGATTTAATGAGATCTAGTTGAATGGAATCTTTGTCTTTCGGTCTTTGGGACATAATTTTGAATTTGACACATTTTGTAACGCCATTTCAAAAAGGTATAAAGCATATGGAACATTTAATAATTTTCAATAATTATGATAATTGAAGAAACAAAATCTTTACACATATTAAAAAGCGGAAGCTAATTTGGAGTATTATATTCGAACAAGATCTACCAATTGTTTATTAGATGATTGATTGGCAGTTAATATAGTCTTACTGTCTTACCGGTCATTCTTTATGTTTTTAACTTCAAACAATAAGAAAACTGTACAACCAGCAATTGCTACAAAAGCTACGACATTAAGTATGTGTATCTGAAACAAAGCCATTTGATATTAGGATTGATAAGTACGTTTGGTAGGATTAACTACGAATAACAACACAATGAATAAGAATATCTTGAATAATCGTCACAAATTACGCCCTAGGCCAAAGTATGAAAAGATAAAAGCATAAAACATTTCACAATAACATAAGTTTACCAATTTGAATATAACAAATGACATGTGTTATTTTTATCTTGCTTAAACCAAGGTACTTGCTTCTATGTACAGACGCAGTGCAAGAAAAGGGTATGTTATTTCCTTACGCACATTTTAAGTTTTTCTTTGGTCTTACTGTGTGATAATGTTTGATCTCAAGTTTCTAGACTGAGATGTTTCTCAATAGAGTAAAATTATAATGCGATGAAGTCATAACCTAATGTCCTTTACGTTGTCTAGGAAATTGTGCTAAAGATATTATTTACGATCTTTCAAACTAAAGGAAGTTTGTATCGCCCATAGATGAGATTTTGGCTGAGAAACTCCCCCTCGTTCTCCACGTTCTCAGAACCAAACCAAACATTATCTTTAAACACAGAGCACCAAAACCCATAGGATCACAACAGAACATCCTAATTATTAGATAACGTTTCTCGGCGTGCAAGGTAACTACTCATACCTAATTTATCTATCAGATGTACCTGACATATGTATTATGCCTTTATTTTGAATGGTATAACGTGTTTTACATTAGAGTTTCCTTGAACTAAAAATACGATAATAGAAATAGTAAATACATTTTTTAAAGTGCCAACAGTAGTTAAAAGATGCTAAAATCAGATAAATCTATTTTGAATTTACAAACCAAGCGAAATCTAAGGGGATCGCGTTAACTTCAAAGAGACGAGAGTGGATGCGTTGACACCGTTAACGTCACTCGATGTAGATGCATCAACCGCCATGCAAATCCAGACTCCGTCAAATATCACGATAGGAAATATGACACAATCGGAAGATTCGTCGATTACATTACTTATCTCTATGATCGCGGAAACTTGCTTCTCGTTCGTTGAAAAACAGTAAACCCTATCGTTCAACTAGTTAGTGATTTTTCTGGTCATATGTCTTTTTTAATGTAAACGCAAAACAATAGGAAAGAGGGTATGTTACTACTGAGAAATGGGAAGTATAAGAATGGGGAAAATCAAGTCGTCATGTTTGCAATATATCCTAGTTTAAAGCCGTTCATCTGTGTCAATTCCAAGAAAATCATCAAGATAGGAAGCATACCTCCTTGTTTCGAAAAAATCTTTAATGTCACGTTTACTGGGATATACAATATGTAAGCACTCAAGTAACTTTACAATATGTTTTGTTTTTGTATTGAGATTTTTTTGTATTGTAGATGGGTTTGTATGAACTCTGTTTCAATAGGAATACATAAAACAAGTGAGCCAGCAGGGATGCACAAGCAGTACACATAGGAATAATACTATTCATTAGCATGTGCGACCTTTGAATCAGTTTTAGTATAGATAACACATGAATAATACAGAATACCTGAATAATAGTCAAATGTATTTGCAACATTTGTTATATATTGCACCTCAGTTTCTGGTTGATCCTTATTTTAGAATGTAAATCGTTTTGTAGTTTTAAGGAACAGATAAACAGTTTATTCTCTGTCAGGAATTAGACAAAGGTAAATTTGTAGGAGGCATCTCGAAGACTGTTTTATCTGGTTGATTTATTCGCGGATCGTATTCATTTTAATTGACCTTCAACAAAAATTTTAAAAACATTGCAACAACAGATATAACCAGTTATTGGGGGAAATGTTGTAGTGGGTGTTTTCAAATTCTATTCGTTTGGATTTAGAAACGGTCATTTCTGCATCTTCTGCAAAACCAAAAGTAAAGATCTATATGTAATTTTGTTTTAGCATTTAATCATGACTGTCACATTAATTAGAATCATCCTTCAACACACATGACTCCTTTAAAAAGGGACCATGCAAAAAATACATTATTCTCTATTACTTATTTATGTTTCCAGTGACCCTCATATAAGATTTAGGCCGTATATCCACATGATCCGAAGTCAGTTGAATTTTATATAGTTAAGTAATTATTGTTTGCAATGTTATTGCCTGTTTTTATTGGACTTATTATTTTCAAATGCCTCTTGTCTTAATTCTCTTTATCTTTTTTTTATATCTAAAAGAATCTGATAGATAAGGAAGATTATAGGAACTAAAATTTATAATACAACAAAGTGTTTTGTTTCCAAATTGAACATAAACCAGCGATTTTCAATATTCTCAATAATTGGTAAAACATATAACTTATATTTAGATGACCTAAGGTCCTTCAATAGCCTATATCTTTTTGTAACTTTGAAATGGAGTAAAGATGACAATCAAATATGTTTAAGCAAACCTGTCTACATGAGAGTAACTTCCTTCGAATTGATCTTGAATTAGACATTTGTGAGACCAGTGGTTCAGCTTGTGAATGCATTTCCATGTTTGTACAATTAAGAATCCTATAAATGTGAAAACATTACAGAATACAGCGTTTATATGAGGGTCGGTCTGAATGGAAGCCCTTCGTTTCTTTATTCTTTAATTTAAAAAAAAAATGTTTCTTTTTTTTATGTATTTTGTCCATTATTTTCAATTCTTTATATTTTAGCACCCCATTATTCTCTATTCCTCATATTTCTTGCTATTACTTCTGAACGTGTTGCCCATCCAAACCCTCGTATATATCATAGAATTCATGTATACGTTACGAAAAACTTGTATACAAAGTTAAAACATGTCTATCTGTATAAAAGGTGACTATAAAATGATAATATCAAGATGAACATTAATAAATGAATTAAAAGATGATGATATTCAAACATAGAAACAAAACATTAAATATTTTACAAATATTTTACAATTATCTTGTTGATAAGGTTTTATTTGAGATAATATCATTTTTTTAATTGTTGATAGCTTGTTGTTGTTTAACTCTACTCTCAGCACTGTTGGCTATATCACGAAACCAGAGTACCAAAAAAGAGAGCCACCGATCTTAGGCAAACAAAAACTGGCGATTCTTGACATTTGATTATAAGGTCGGAGTATCTTGCAACGCGTGTCAATCCATATTATAACTTCAGTGTTGATAGGCTAGTGATCAATGTAGGTACTTAGACCACTCGTCCCTTCTTATAGTGTATGGCTCATAAGCATTTCTATAATGAACAAATAACACAATCTCGGTCTTGCAAATATTCCCATTCTTAAAAGGAATTCCTTTTCATAAAAATACATTTTTTGTTAAAATGTTGGATAGTTATCTTGCTTGAATAAAAAAGTAGATATATTTAGAAAATAGTGTATTGTTCTTGAGCGTCTATTAGAGAAACTTAAAATAAATACTAGTTTACCTTTAAACAAAGTCCTGTCTCTAAAAGTGTGTCAGTAAAAGTGGGGGAAAATATATTTAAAGCAATTTTCCTAAGTGCCACTCAACATTACCTTGTTAAAAGAGTCACATGATAAAATAAACAATGATTTGTTATCAATGAATAAAGGTTAACACGGTTCAAAATGTCATGAGTTTTAATGACTTGGATTTTTTTGAAAATACAGCAAACACTTTTAAAACTTTTTTTTATAATCAACACCAACTAACTCAATAGGGAAAACACGACAAGATATAACTTCTGTTTTACGTAGTAGGGTGCAATATTTTTACTATAAAAAGGGAATAGGCAACCAAAAACCATAATTCGAAAAGCATGCAACATCGTGAACAAAACAAAAGTACGATTGTGATATTACCGAATGCGACTTGAACCCGAATTTTATTTGAAATAAAACATATGACGAGTGCTACTAGCTTAATAGAAACTGTTTACACTTCCGGAGCCCTGACTGCTCAGCCAGATGAGTTCGTGTTGCTCAATCCATAGTTTTTTTTAGTAGGGTTTCATGGACCTTTATTTATCTTTTCGTAGTTTTGTTTTGTTCACGATGTTGCCTGCTTTATCGAATTAGTTGGTGTTGATTATAAAAAAGTCGGAAGATACCAAGGGACAATCAAACATCATAACTAGAAGAAACACTCCATGACAAAATATGAAAAATGAAGAAAAAAACCAAGCCCAAACAAACTACAAAGAAAACATATCCGTGAGCATGTAGATTTGTTCTATAACTATCAACGTAATCATAAACTTTCGAATGGATGACTTTCATTCTACGGTTAAGAACCCTCTGCTTAATAGCTCCTTTTATAGCAGCAACTCTTTATCAAGGACACCATGGTATGAAACAAACGCCATGGTGTATCGTGTCAACTGTGAGATATATACTCCATATTAATTTCCTTTAGCTGATGCCATTATTAATGTTATGTTTTTATAATTAGGTCACTTTTCCATTATCTAAATATAGCTATACGTTAGCCAAACATATCTATGGCACACTAAAGATCACTTGGTATAAGGAATAAATCTGCGAATGTGATTAATTGGGCAAGTCATGCATTGAAAAGAATTTTTTGAATGCCTAAGATGGTATCTCCTTCTTCTTCCGTATACGGGAATAAGCTCCTAGGTAGGAGAGGATATGTTGTATTGTTGCCGCCCAACACCAACAACTTTGCCTCAAAATCAGGTTTGAATATCTGAAGTGCGACGGTTATAATCTAAGTTTACATACCCATATCCAAAAATACAATGTAACGTTTTCATAATTACTTTTTTTGTTTTATTTTGCAGTAATATCAAAACCTTTTTTACGCTTTGCACTTCTGTTCCAAAAGTCCAAATGAAAGATCGAATACATCATTTCATTATACAGAGCTTTTTTCTGCAAAAAAGTAGTTCGTAGATGAGACAATATAAAAAAATGTCTAACTTCCTGGTTCCATCGTTCACCGGCAATTATTTTTCAATTCAATTATCTTTTTGGAATATTTTAAGTTTCAGTATTAACTAGAGTATATAATGCACCAAATATTGCAATTTAACACTCCTTCTTATATTTTTTCCAATAACATATTATAATTTAAGTGTTCAACCCCAATCTTCCCCCCAACAAAAATCATCTTGTCCACTGTTTTTTTCTGATAATCAAATCATTCAAAGAATATCCAAATCAAATAAATAAGTTTCCAATTGTCACAAATACGATAGATTATATAAAAAAGTTGTTCCCTATTGATCTGTTTATTTTTTATAACTAAAGCATATCTAAAACATTTGCACTTTATTAAAGTTTAAAACTTTGTCCCATGGGGTAATTTCCTTGCTGTTAACACTTTTTTTTACCTGTGGAAACGCTTGGAAGACCAAGATTTGATTTCCTATAATGCAATGAGAAGAGCATCATTTCCTGAATGTATGACTACACATGTATAGTTTGAATGGCGGCCAGTTTGAAGAATCCGAGCTCATCCAAGATAAGAATTTATAGAAGAATACTTTTGTTGTTCTGTCTTGTTACAGCCTTTTTGTGTACCTTCTGAGAATATTTTAATGTCAGCACTATAACATTAAGTGTGTTTTTAAATCATCTTATTAAATTGATATGTAGATGGAAGTACACTTCCATCTAATTCAAATAAAAGGACAAAAAGTGCTGCGTAGTTCCTTTCTGTTACGTTCTTTCATGTTTCCTGATAAAAAGTAACAGCATAGCCATAATCAGTAACAGGAAGGATGATAAAGACAATTTCACTGGTGAAACACAAAGTTAACCTACTATATGCCAAACAGTTTATGTAATATAAGTTATTATCATCGTATTAAATAATCCTCATCATAATATACTGTCTATTGAATGACAAGACAGGTTTTTGACTTTTGATAACAACAGAGAACATTTTGCAATTCTAGTATAGTAGATGGTAACAGAAAGGAATTTATTTTTGAAGTTTTCATTAAAGGCAGATTTTTCATCTAGCAAATGAAAGTTCCAAAAGAAAAATGACTTTGTTTGCACTTATCTTCCAATTTTGACCAATTTGTAATGATGTATTGTCTTAAACTATGAAAACAAAGGAATTGTTTTGAAATAAAGTTCTTTCCTGTTACCAACTCTGTCCTGTTACTGAAGATTCTTTCATGTTACCGGCAAATCGGACTATAATTTACTATATTTCTTAACCTTATGTATTGTATTGCTAAAAAAATTAATTGATATTTGATAAAATATTGCAGGATGTACTAGTAAACCACAAATAGTATCTTTAATTTATTCCTCATTCACATTCGAAACTTTTTAAAATTGATTCACTTTGGTAACAGGAAAGAACTGGAATTTTTGTTACCATTTTTTACATTGCCATAGTTACCACATTTATCATTTTGTTGAATTACAGACAACTGAATCCTTTATATTTGTTCTTTGTTTTGTGCTATTAAAATACAGGTTCCAAAGACATTTTTTGTTTGTTTTTCCCATTGCCCAAAAATAGACTTTTTTTATATTGTCTCAGATACAAATATCTTTTAGGTCATGAAAAATCTTTCTTTGTGCAAAACTGCACTGATACCAAAAATAAATACACCGTGTATGATATCAACAAAATGCTAAAATATCTTTATATATTTGTTGAATTTGATGGATTGATATTTCAAGAAACCGTCGGTATTCCAATGGTACTAATCATTCACCTCTACTGGCCGACTTGTATGTGTATAATCTCCCTTATCTATCAGATTCTTTTAGATATAAAAGAAAAAAAAAAGATAGACAGAAGACAAGTGGCATTCGAAAAAAATAAGTCCAATAGAAACAGGCAATGACATGGCAAAAAATAATTTCGTACATAAAATTCAATTGATTACAAAATTCTTTGGATATACGACCTAAATCTTGAATGAGGGTCATTTGAAGCATAAATAAGGTATAGACGTAAAAATACTATAACATTTAATAAGAATAATGTTTTTTTCATTATCCCTTTTTAAGGAGGATGATTCTAATTAATGTGACAGTCATGATTGAATGCTAACACAAAATTACGTATAGATCTTTACTTTTGGCTTTGGAGAAGATGCAGAAATGACCGTTTCTAAATCCAAACGAATTGAATTTAAAAACATCCAATAAAACATTTACCCCAATAACTGGTTTTATCTGTTGTTGCAATGTTTTTTAAAATTTATTGTTGAAAGTCAATTAAAATGAATACGATCCGAGAATAAATCAACCTGATAAAACACAGTCTTCGAGATGCCTCCTACAAAGTAGTAGGCGCGGTAAGGCCCCTTTCTGGCCCAAAAATATAGCTCTTTTACAAATGTCAAAAATGTAAACTTTTAGCTATTTATTGGAAACTGAATACTTTTGTTACATAAATATGGGCTGTTTTTGACAATATAATACACATGCATAAGGTATTAGCATCATTAATTCATGCAAAATTACCGATATCTTCACAATTTCATCATTTGCGCTATTTTTTTGACGGATTTTGTCTAAAATGGAAGTGGTCGCACTTGTGTTCAGTCTTAATAAGTATATGTTGTATTTGATGATAATAGATAACACATATAAAGGTTGAGACTAAACAGAAATGCGACCACTTACATTTTAGACAAAAACCATTTGAAAAGTGACGTTTTATGACATCTTTGATAGATTTTTGATATTTTAGCTTGAATTTGAGCGTCTTTAATGACCAAATCAGTTCAAATATTTTACATAAACTAATTGAATCGATTTAAATAGATACTTACGTGTCTAAAAAATGTAAAAAATCTATCTTCAGATGTACTTCCAATTTTAGGCCAAAATTAGCCCTTACCGGACCTTCTCCTTTACCTTATGTCTAATTCTTGACAGAGAATAAACTAATACTCAGGTATTCTGTATCCATGTGTTACCTATACTAAAACTCCTTCGAAGGTCGCACATGTTAATGAATAGCATCATCCCTGTGTGTACTGCTTGTGAATCCCTGCTGGCTCACTTGTTTTATGTATTCATATTTGAACAGAGTTCATCCAAACCCATCTAAAATACCAAAAAAAAAAAAAAAAAATCTTAAATGCAAAAACAAAACATATTGTAAAGTATTTAATTTTACATCCAGTCGCTCAATAACCCACATTTCAGTAAGTGCTTACATATCATATATCCTAGTAAGCGTGACATTAAAGCTACTTTTGAAACTAGGAGGTCTACTTCCTGTCTTGATGATTTTCTTGGAATTGACACAGATGGACGGCTTTAGACTAGGATATATTGCAAACATGACGACTTTATTTTCCCCATTCTTATACTTCCCATTTCTTAGTAGTAACATACCCTCTTTCTTTTGCGTTTACATTTAAAAAAAGAAATATGACCAGAAAAATCACTAACTAGTTTAATTTTGTCAAAATAAGCTAAGAAACATGGCTGATGAATTACTCACTTGCAAGTGAATAATTCGACCTCATTGAATCCGTATGCATGTTAGTTGAACGATATGGTTTGCTGTTTTTCAACGCACGAGAAGCAAGTTTCCGCGATCATAGAGATAAGTAGTATAATCGATTAATCTTCCGATTGTGTCATATTTCCTACCGTGATATTTTGACGGTGTCGATCTGGATTTGCATGGCGGAAGATGAATGTACATCGCGGGACGTTAACGGTGTCAACGCATCCGCTCTCGTCTCTTTTAAGTCGACGCGATCCCCGTAGATTCCCTTGGTTTGTAAAATTAAAATGGATTTACCAGATTTTAGCATCAGTTAACTACTGTTGGTACTTGCTTTAAAAATGTATTTACTAATTCTATTATCATATTTTCATTTAAAGGAAACCCTAATGTAAAACACGTTACACCATTTAAAACAAGTGCATCATACACATGTCAGGTACATCTAATAGATAAATAAGGCATGAGTAGTTACCTTTCACGCCGTGAAACGTTATGTAATAATTAGGATGTTCTGTTTGGAACTTTTGGGGACTAATGCTCTGTATCCAAAGGTATTTTTGGTTTGGTTCTGAGAACGAGGGAGAGTTTCTCAGCTAAGATCTCATCCAAGGGCGATAAAAACTTCCAATTTGAATTATGTTGATGATATTGTAATTATCATATTTATTTATCTTGGCCTATTCTGTTTTGTGTGACCTTATAAAGTTTATATAACTTGGTTATAGTTGTTTACAAAATAATGTTATAATTGTGCAGTTTAGAAATCGCTAGAACAATCATAGACACTGATGGAATGATTAGAACTTTCTATTTGACTTACACAATTAATCCAGAATTATCATAATCAACGATTCGTAATATAAACTTCTACAGTATTCTAGAAGTTTCCGTTCTACAGTTTTCTAGGAGTTTCTCTTCTACAGTGTTCTAGAAGTTTCCGTGACAACTATATATATACAGACATCAAAGTTCAGATCAGACATTAATAAACTGGTATTCTCAGAAGTTCTCTGAAGTTGTTGGATTGACACTTTCATTTACATCAACTACATCATACTAGATTGTGAACTTATTGGACATATTCCGTGACGGTTAAGAGAAGAATTCCGGATAAAGAAAAGAAAAGACAAATGATCGGACTTATATTTTAACAGTTAAGTTGACATTTCAATTTGTATAATTTTATTATTGATTTGTGTCTTTTGTTGGCTACAACTTAAAGGTGAATTCTGGCCGTAACAGAAATTGGGAACTCGTCCGGGATAACGTTAATATAAGATTAAAAAATTTTCAGTATTTTATTGAATTAGAATTAGCCAACAAAATTCAACAAAATGGCGTTTGATGCTAGTAAATTTTTAAAAACGCCAGACCTGGAAGTGTTTAATAACTTAAAGAAAGAGGAATAAGTGTTGCTTGCTAAATATCTAAAAATTGATCTTAGAGTATCTATGAGAAAACAAATTATGAAAAAATTGGTAATAGACAAATTAGTTGACACAGATTTTTTTACGAAGAGGCTCTTGAACTTAAGGTCGAACATGTTGATGCTACCAAATTAAAACAGCTTGAATTAGAACACGAATTTAGATTAAAACAATTGGAAAACAAAATTGAAATAAAACAATTGAGAAAAGAAAAAGAAGAAAGACAGGCAGAACTTGAAATGAAGGAAAGGTTGGAGATGGAGAAAATAAAAATTGAAATGGTCAAGGAAGAAAGCAATACTAAAGTAGTGTCAAAATCAGAACATTTTGATGCAGCAAAAAATATACGTTTGGTTCCCAAATTTGTGAAAAAACAGTTCATAGATTTTTTCCACAGTTTGAGAAAATTGCTCAATTGTTGAGATTGTCGCGGGAACATAACGTCCGTACTATTGTACTTGTCCATTGTCGACGTCGTATTGTCAGTGACGTCCCCGCAGTCCCGTCAGATTGAATCATCACATACTAGAACTCACACATTAAATCCAGAAACTATACTGTTTGTCCCAACGCAAAACACAGCCAACCCGCACACTGCACAGTACTTTGAAAACCCGTCTGTCAAAGCCTGTCACACATTCAACACGCAACAAAGTACATTTTCGTCAGCTAGTAATCAGAGTCACTGCCTACTAAAACTTACGCTTCCAACTTTCTCAGGCAACATTTTAGAATGGCAAACCTTCTGGGACTCATATGAGTCGGCCGTACATCTTACCTGTCACTTACAAATATACAAAAGTTTAACTACTTGAAAGCACAGCTAGAACACGAAGCACTACGATCAATAGCAGGTTTCGCATTCATAAATGTAAATTACGATGAAGCCGTAAATTTGTTAAAAGAGAGGTTCGGTCAACAAGACAAAATTATAAATGCATACATGCAGGCATTATTAGAAATCCCTTCGCCTAGAAATCAGCTTACAAGCTTACGAAGTTTTTAAGACAAAATGGAAGGTTACGTCAGGGGATTAGAAGCTTTGGGTCAGACACAGGAAACATACGGCACGTTACTTGTTCCCATTATCATGAACAAGTTACCCGGGGAAGTGAGAAAACATCTCGCGCGAGAACACACAAGAAAACTTGGGTATTACGGGATCTCCGTAAAAGCATATTAGACGAGATAGATATAATGGACGCGAGACAAGAGATAGAGTCGACACGCGATCTGCCCACAATATCGTCTTTCTTTGCAGGAGCGAAATCGCCGAAGTCTAAATCGTACAAGAATATTGAGACTAGACCTTGCATTTTCTGTCACGAAATACACTCACCTACTGTTGACATTGTCGCGGGAACATAAAGTCCGTACGAGTGTACTTGTCCATTGCCGACGTCGTATTGTTAGTGACGTCGCCGTAGGCGGAAATACGTTAGTGGTATATTAAATGTAATGGCTGAACAGATGTCGTTATACACATTGCTTTAACTATCACCTATAAGGTGTAACACCACTAATTCGGGTCCGGCCAGAAAGCACATACCAGAAAGTAGTACATATTCAACACAAAATAGTTCCTACGCATGAGTGTAACTTTCAAAATATGTAGAATATTTAGATATTTTTGGTATCAAATGAAAGCCGAATGGCTGGTGATCAATGTAGAAGACTTTTTGACTTATAATTTTGAATATTAAATAAACTGCAAGTTTTAAAAAGAGGGTACATTTTGCCTGTTTGTCAGATCTGAAGTACCTGTTTTGGTACATCCGAAGTTCCGGGAACCAGTTCTTTCTTATATGCCATTAAAGGTATGTTGATTTTTCAGTTCAAGACACTATAAAGTGTTGCTTTGACATGCAATGTTTGTCACTTTATTTGAACTTAAAACAAAAGAGCTGTGCCTGCTTGAAATTGAGGAATTTAACATAGAAGGCAATGGGGCCATTAATTAGTGGTGTACTTTCATGAGGGTAAGGCCGCTGACATTTACTCAGCAATTTCATCAGAAAGAAGTTCTGATTATGACACTGTAAAACAGGAAGTTTTGAAAGCTTATGAGCTAGTGCCAGAAGCTTATAGAAAAAAATGTAGGTCTTATAAAATGTTTGATTCACAAACCTATGTTGAATTTGCTAGGGAAAAAGAAGATCTATTTGATAAATGGCTTACGTCAAAGAAAATAGATAACAATTTTGATAAAATAAATCAATTAATTTTATTAGAAGAGTTCAAGCAGTGTGTTCATTTAGACTTAAAACACATTTAGATGACAAAACTGTTGAGACATTGCAAGATGCAGCTGTTGTTTCCGATAATTATACCCTTTCACAGAAAAAGAAGTTTCAAAGGTCAAAATTTTAATACTTCGAGTGGAAATTACAAAAATCAAAGTACTGAGCTTACTGCTAGTAAGCCTTTTGCACAGAATAAAAGTGAGTCTAGTTATAATATGTCTAGTCCAAAAAACTGATCCGTTTGAGAAGAAGTCACTAACTTGTGCTTATTGTAAGAAAAATGGTCACCTGATGGCTGATTGTTTTAGACTCTAGAAGAAGAATGAAAGAGATAATAAACCCAAGTCAAGTGCTTGTACGACACCCCTTGTTACCAATAAGTTGGAATGTCTTGCGAGTCAGGCTTTTAAGTCCAGTTTTTGTGATTACATGGAGGATTATAAACCCTTTATGCCTGATGGGTTTGTTTCTATTGTTGATAATACTACTCCTCAGCCCATTAAGATTTTACGGGACACTGGAGCTTCTCAGACTTTGTAGTTAGAAGGTGTGTCGCCGTTGTCCGGGGAGACTTCTGTTGGTGCCTCCGTTTTGTTACAGGGTGTGGAGTTAGGTTGTATTAATGTTCCCCTCCATCCTATTTATCTGCAGTCAGATCTAATTACTGGACCAGTTGTTGTGGGTGTTCGTCCTAATCTCCCTATTGAGGATGTTTCATTACTGCAAGGAAATGATCTAGCTAGGAACAAAGTGGTTGCTGAACCAATTGTTACCAGTGAATCGGTGGTAGATGTTAAATCACCTGAATATGATGCTGAACTGTATCCAGCTTGTGTTGTTACTAGGGCGATGGCAAGAAAACAACAAAATGAGGATTTACAAGAAGACCAGTATGATTATATGGACCTTTTTGACACTTTCCTTGACGACATGGAAGGTCCCTGTATCTCAGAAAAGGCCATAGTAAGTCCACCTAGTACTAACACAAGCATGTAATTATGCAATGGCCAGACGTGAACAGCCTTTTGTTAGACAAAAGAAAGTTTGTGGAAGAGCAAAATAGAGACCCTGAGGTTCTCCGCAAGAGGGCTCAATCCCAGGAGGAAGCAGACAAAGTGGCCGAATGCTACTACCATCAAGACAGCATTTTAATGAGGAAATGGAGGCCACCTGATGCTATCCCAAAGGAGGAATGGAGAATTATTGGTCTTTGCCACGACACCCCCTTGGCCGGACATTTAGGTATAAGGAAGACTTGCCTTAAAATCTTGCAACATTTTTACTGTCCTAGACTTAGAAATGATGTCACAGAATACTGAAAATCATGCCATATATGCCAGGTTGTTGGTAAGCCTAACCAGAAAATACCACCAGCACCACTTCTGGTTTTAGTCCCTTTGAGTTGGTGTTTGGTCATACTGTAAGGTGAACTTTGAAATTAGTTAAGGAAAAATGGCTTCCTGAACACACTGACTTGAATCTTCTAGACTATGTATCTAGATTTAAAGAAAAATTGTATACTGCTTGTCAAATTGCTTAGAAAATTTTAAAAACTGTTCAGAATAAGATGAAAATATGGTATGATAAAGATGCCGGGGACAGAGGTTTTGAGCCTAGTGATAAGGTACTTGTATTTTTGCCAGTCCCTGGTCATCCTTTACAGGCTAAATACTGTGGTCCTTATACAGTAGAGAGTAAAATCAATGATTTGAATTATATTGTAAATGTAAAAACTCCAGATCGGCGCAAACAAAATAGAGTGTGTCACATTAATATGTTAAAACCATATTTTGAGCGTACTAACGAAGGTGAGAGTAGACCAGTTGCCACTATAGCCATGGTTAAATTGGAGAACGATCATGGCAAACCAGATATAATTGAACCACCTTTAGATTCTAAGACTACGGAAGAAACAGTTAGATTGAAAAATTCAGAAGTTTTGTCAATTTTGGACTCAAAACTTGCACATCTTACTTTTGATTGCAGAGATAAATTGAAAACTTTGGTATTTTCTTTTGAAAATCTTTTTCCAGATGTGCCAAACAAAACCACTGCTGTTTGTCATGATGTTGAAGTGGGCGATGCTTCTCCAATTAAGCAACATCCTTACCGGCTCAATCCACTAAAATTTGATTTTATGAGACAAGAAATTACTAGTAGATATATGCTTAACAATGATATTATTGAGCCGAGTAACAGTGAATGAAGCTCTAACCTTGTCTCCTTGTGCCCAAACCAGATAAAACCTTTCGTTTCGTTACTGATTTCAGAAAAGTAATTTCAGTTTCAAAATTTGATATCTATCCGATTCCAAGGATAGGCGATTGCATTGATAATATTGGGCAAGCAAAATTTGTGAGCAAATTTGGTTTATTGAAAGGTTACTGGCAGGTGCCCTTGACACAGAGAGCTCGTGAAATATCAGCTTTTGTGACACCAGACGGCTTATTTCAGTATACGGTCATGCCTTTTGGTATGAAAAGTGCTCCAGCTACATTTCAAAGAATGATCAATAATGTTATAAAAGATTTAGACTGTTGTAATGCTTATATTGATGATCTTATTGTATGTAGTGATAGCTGGGAAGAACATTTAACACTATATATAATACTTTTGATAGATTGTCACAATCAGATTTGACTGTAAAAATTGGTAAAAGTGGATTTTGTCAAGCCACTGTTGATTATTTAGGGCATTCAGTTGGCCAAGGTCAAATGAAACCTATTATGGCTAAAGTGGATGCAATTACCAAATTCCTCCTCCTACAAATAAAAAACAACTTATGAGACATTTAGGCATGATTGGATTTTACAGGAAATTCTGTTCAAATTTTGCTACTGTTGTTCAACCATTGACTCATCTTTTACAGAAAGATTCTGAATTCATCTGGAGTGATAATTGTCCAACGCTTTTGAAAATAGCAAATCATTTTTAAGTAATAGTCCTATTCTGATCACTCCAGACTTTGAAAAACAATTCAAACTTGCCATTGATGCAAGTGATTTAGGAGTTGGAGCCGTTTTATATCAAGAAACAGATGATAATGTTGAGGAACCTATGTCATATTTTTCTACGAAATTAGATAAACATCAGAAAAATTATTCAACTATTGAAAAAGAGAGTTTTGCACTGTTGTCTGCACTTCAACATTTTGATGTATATTTAAATCCCACTGTGCATCCTATTCTTGTTTATACTGATCATAATCCTCTCACCTTCATACACAAAATGAGAAACAAGAACCAGAGGTTGACTAGGTAAAGTTTATTGTTACAGGAATATGATGTTATTGTAAAACATATTAAAGGTAAAGATAATTCAATAGCAAATGCTTTATCTAGATCTTATTAAAACACTATATACATACACTATATTTGTGTATATATTGTTCATGAAAAGTTCTCGCTACACTCAAACATGTTTTAAGGGGAGGTGTTATGATATTATAATTATCATATTTATTTATCTTGGCCTATTCTGTTTAGTGTGCCCTTATAATGTTTAAATAATTGGGTTATAGTTGTTTACAAAATAATGTTATAACTGCGCAGTTTAAAAATCACTGGAACAATCATAGACACTGATGGAATGATTATAACTTTCTATTTGACTTACATAATAGTTCTAGAATTATCATAATCAACGATGCGTAATATAAACTTCTACAGTATTCTAGAAGTTTCCGTTCTACAGTGTTCTAGAAGTTTCCGTGACAACTATATATATACAGACACCAAAGTTCAGATCAGACATTAATAAACTGGTATTCTCAGAATTTCTCTGGAGTTGTTGGATTGACACTTTTATTTACATTAACTACATCATACTAGATTGTGAACTTATTGAACATATTCCGTGACGGTTAATAGAAGAATTCCGGATTAAGAAAAGAAAAGACAAATGATCGGACTTATATTTTAACAGTTAAGTTGACATTTCAATTTGTATAATCCTTCTTGCAAAATTGTATAATAAATCTTGTTAAATTTTATTATTGATTTGTGTCTTTTGTTGGCTACAGTTTAAAGGTGATTTTTGGCCGTAGCAATTATGTCTGTTTGTTTTGTTCACACATTGTTGTCAATATAATGGAACTTTATGCGACTGTCATACAAGTGAGAGGTTTAGCATTTGAATCTTGTTTAAATGCTGCATACAGCCATTTTGTTTTGCTAGCTATAAAACCAGGTTTAATCCAACATTTTCTACATAAGGAAATGCCTGTACCAAATGAGGAATATGACAGTTGTTTTCCATACGTTTGATGTGTTTGAGCTTTTGATTTTGCCATTTGATTGGGGACTTTCCTTTTTGAATTTTCCTCGGAGTTCAGTATTTTTGTGATTTTACTTTTTATTATAAAAAAAAGTCATGCGTATAATGAGTTCATTGTTTGATATATACGATTGATATAATTTATTTGACACTTGAGGACTGTTTATCAAAATGAAATTATCATGTCATAAATAGCTTTTCTATTAAAATTCACATCGGTGTTTACCTCACAATCACAAACAAACTACTTAGCAAACGTATTGTTTCCTTATCATCTCATATTTATAAATAATTTCGATGACACTTAAGAAACCAAATTAATAGATAAAACTACTCTGTCAACAATTGCTTTAGTAAGTATATATCTAAACTGTCACACGGGAAAATATTGCAGCGAACCATAGTTTTATTTTATATTACATGTTTCGTACGTTAACGATGAAATGAAATCGAGCGTCCGGGCGATAAATAGCCCAAATGAAAACCATAATTGCAGATCGAAACTAACATAAATACTCTGACCTACGTATGTTGACCTTAACCTATTAATTACATAATTTCTTGTGTGATTCAATACATTACACACCAATAAACACGTATGACAATTTAAACCTTGACCGCAGACCATTTAATAATAACCCTAGATCACACGTATTAGTTAACTGTAGAATCAAAGGCACAATACCAATTGAAAGTACTTGATTGAATCATTACTTATAATGTGCAGTGGTAAATATTTCACAGATAGTTAAGACTTAAAATCGTTGCAGTATTGAAATAAAACATTATGTAAAATAGGAGCAACACGTTATGTTACAGAAACTGACTGGCGTCATTGAATGAAAAGCTATCATGTAATCAGTACGAAATGACTCTATAATTATACTTAATAATCCGAGCAGTGCGCATAAAATCCTGTGTGAATGCTGAGGATATTTTTTTTTCTCGTGGCATATAATTCACTGAGTTTTGTCATAACTAAAATCAAGAACAAAAAAAAAAAAATCGGTTGCCACCCGCAGTTGACATGAAACACGCGCAGCATGTTCAAGTTATAGTACATAACATGTTAATGTGTTCTCAGATAATTTAACATAATTTGCCGCTAAAATACTGTGCATGGGCTATCCGCATATCTTTGACAGAAATACGTCACCATAGGGGTATGTGAATACAAATGATTTGTAATAATACCATGCCTACTTGTCCCAGAGTACTTTAGCAAGCAGTTCCCGAGCGGTATAGCCTAACTTGATTTTTCACGTGGTACTGCAATAGAGTAGAGCTAGGTGGACATAGCTATACCGAGGTGAAATAGAGCTGCTGAGCAATCCAGATGAAGGCTTTTTCTTGGTAAGGTACGATGGGACCATTACTACTCAGGAAAATTTTGGGAACGATAATAAAATTGGCAAAAATATATTATCAAACCCAAAGCGAAATATGTAACGTAATGTTGCCTGCCAAAGTTACGATTTGGAGTACCTCAAAATTGAAGATGGCGTGCCTGGTGAAGCCTTGTATCTTGTGCATGTGTTCGATAGTTGATCAAGTAAAAGGTTACAGTCTATGTAAAATCCTTATCTTCAATATCATTGAATATTGAGATCAACTAGAAAAAGAAAAAAAGACACAAGGCTAGGATGAGGATACAGAGTAAAATATGATTCATATAACATAGGGCACATTATAAAATTTCGGAAGAGATTAACAAACGAATGATACAGTATTATTTGAGTCTTGCAAGTGTAGTTATAGCGTCCTAATAGAAGTTCCGATGTAACATTAAAACAATCCGAGTTCCATCTTCCAAGTTTTTGTATCATACTGTCCTCATTTCCTTGGGAACTGGCACTGGAAGCCGCGCCTGACTGAAAGGAATGTCCGCTATAATCGTTTTCGGTATATCCTTATGACATAAGTATTGTTTTTCAGCTCGTTATTGAAAAAGTTTCGATTAATTATATAAGTGGCTTCCTGTAGTTCCTCAACGAAAAGCGAATCATTGTCCTTGCGTTTTGGTTTCGTCTAATTTTGTGACTGGACAAATTATCGCTATCCTATCGCTATGCAGTCTAAATGGACTTCATTTGGACGAGAAATGCTATTAATTGTAGTTGATACAATGTAGTTTAACAACTTGTGTCGGTGAAATAGTAAGCTATCAATATGTCAAGTGTAAATTATAAACTGTGATGTAGATAATCATCAGCAAAAGTTTCTTAACTGCAGTTTTTCACGCGATCGTGTCTATTTCAGTCTCTTCAATAACTTGAGTTGATGTCAGTTCTTCACATAAAAACGCTATAAATATCTCTGATCCAATTGGTTGAATGGACAATAGGCACAGAGCTTCTCCTCCATATTCCAAATATGAAATAAAGAAAACGATTGTAAACTATGCGCACAAATATCTGGTTTCATTTAACATACAAATTCTTACTCTCTAATAATAATGAACAAAATTAGAAAAGAAAATATACACAAATATAAATATAATAGCTTCAATCAATCAAACCATGATATATACATACTATGGCAAGTCGTTCTCGTCAAAATTATGTTTAAAACCATTTTTCGAAAAATTTACACACTGAGAATTCATAAAGACGCACTGAGATTATAAAAAATGAAAAACACACACTGAGAATTGAGAATTGAAAATTATACACTGAGATTTGCGCGCACTTTTTATGCGCACATATCTGATAAGTATACTTAATCTGAATCTATTACAAGCTTAAAACAACTAGGGGACAGAACTAGTTAGTCCTTCAATTTGACGCTAAATGTTTTATAAAAAACATTAGAATTACAAAGTATCAAAAAACTACGTTATTAAAGACCAATAGAGCAATAAAAATACTCACTTACTCTCATTACAAAATCTAACCAAATGATGAAAAACTTTATTAAAATCATAAAAAAAAAACATTGGCACAATCTGCAAAAGGACAAACAATGCAGTGAAATTTTTACCCAAGTGCCTATCATAGCATATAAACGTAACAAAAATATAAAACATTACCTTGCGAAATCAGGGTAACCGAGTTGAAAGACTTTAGAAAAAGGACCCATGCTTAAACAGTTTTAAGCAAAAAATCCCGATACACTATTAGTAATAATCTGAATTATAGGCAACAAACTTATGAATATGAGTTAGCAGAAAACGATGTTAAGTCTTAAAATTTATTACGAATGTTGGTTGAAGGAACCACATTTCATTATAATGACGAGACTTCGGGAGACCAAGATATTTATCTGATTTATTCATCTCATGAATATTCATTAGTAATGTGCATATTAATCCCAATGTGTATTTTTGAAATTTCATTATGTAATTAAGAATTCTTAGTGTGTGTTTTTCAATTTATTTCATCTCAGTGTGTCTTTTTTAAAATCTCAGTATGTAATTTTAAATTCTCGGTGTGTGTTTTCCATTTTTTTTAAATCTCAGTGTGTAATTTCGATTTCTCGATGTGTTATTTTAGGTTTTTAAATCTCAGTGTGTTATTTTTTAATTCTCAGTGTGTATTTTTTTCGATAAAAGGGTTTACCTCTCACTGCAAGCCGTAAATTTTGATGACTTGTTGCTAATATGTGTCCCAATAGTTGTGTGTATCTGAGGTAAATGATATTTGATGGGTGTGAGAAAGTGTCGAATGCTTTCATGGAGTGCATTTAAAACTATGTGAATGTTGACATGCGGGAGAGTCTAGTATGCATAGTTATAACAAATGAGTGCGCATCCGCTTTACCATGTAATTGTAGTAAAGTGTATGTATACATGTATGTATATGAATATGTATATATACAATTGCGTTTATAAACCAGTACATAGGAAGAAACCTGCGACTTATATATGTATTGCAAACAGTTACAAAATACCATATAATAAATGTTTTGTAGTCTGATGATTTCACTCTCATTCCTATTATTCTCCTGCAGTGTAAACAATATAGGATGTCTGAAGCTGCTCTCTCAATAACATATTAGTTATGAATAAGATGTGCATAATCGACAGATCGACAAAAATATATTAGGTACACCTGAAATTACTTAAAAATTTTGAATCCGTAACATAAAAAAACTAAGAACAAAGACAAAAACAAACCAAAAACAAACAATACAAAACAAAAATCACATAACAAAAATAAAACAAAAAAACAAAAAACAAAAACAAAAAACAAAAAACAAAAAACAAAAAACAAAAACAATGAATTAACATTAAGTGTGGGGAGACGATACTGATAGTTTACAAAACAAGTGAGATCATCTATGCAGAACATGGTCTTTTTGAGTGTCATGGTTTAACAATAAATAATATATCATGATGTATATCATAGTTCCATATGGGCATGGTATACAAAATCTGAAGTTTATGTGCACTTGCTAAATCAGGTGATTGTCGTAAACATGTCAATGATAAAACGATTGATAAATAGAAAAATTCACATTCAAGATGAATCGTGTAACATAACAAGTCCTTTGAAAATAAACACAAACAAACAATTAAAAGCCAATTGATCAGAGAACAATTAAAGGTCTTTCAACCTCAACTTCGATAATAAAGAATGAAATTGAAAAAACGGTGTTAGAAGATGTCACTTCTAGTTCAGATAATTTGTTACTTTAAACTGATTTAAAAATAATAAGATTTCTAGGTACTATTTCATTGAATAAGTATGAAATAGGCTACTTCCGGTTAAAATAATGTCACTTCCGGTTAACTTTTTAAAAGGTCAAATGTCTAGCAACCAAATGCAAAAGACCTAATGGTTTTATAATGAACCAATATGAGTTTTTAGCAAAGGTCAAAATCTAGAACATCTAATTGACCTTTGACCTTGACCTTAATTTCAAGGTCTTAGATCAGTGATCTTAAATCGAAAGATCCCAGGTCATTCAATTGTATGGTTGAGGAGGAATACTGATTTCAAATACATAAGGGGAGAAAACTCTTATAAAGGGTGACCGAAACAATTCGACTTAAATGGTGCCATGTCGTAAACAATTATTTGGCAAACGCATTGTATCCTTAACTGTTACGGTTTCTTTGGAATAAAGATAACAAGCAAAGTTCAAAATTTAGAACATGATCTTGACCTTTGACCTTGACCTCAATTTCCTTCAAATGGACCAAGGACTTCATATCAAAAGACTGTAGACCTCTATGGCTTATGGTGCATGAATTCATTCAGCATATCACTTACGTTAAATCTTTAAAGGGAAATAACTCCCATAAGATGTCATTGAATCACTTCGGTTATCTAAACCAAAACATCCTGAAGAGTAGACAAACAATTTGGTGCAAAAAGTTTGTTGATATCTTTTACGGTTTCAGAGAAATAAAGATAACAAGAAAAAGGGGACGGGGGAGATATAAGAAGAAGTGTTCTGTTACACAGGGTGAATGGAGAAATTCCCATCACTGTACGACATCATAGGCCAAAAATCCTTTCAATATGTCGTGAAACAAACAAAAACAAAAAATCATCTCAGACGGCAGAAAAAAAAATAAAATAATCAGAACAAAAGCAAAAGGTCTTTCCACGAAAAATGGAAAGACCTAATTAATAAAAAGTACTAATTGTTCTCTGTCTCTTGACTACACGCGATATGTCACATGGGAAAATATTGCAGCGAACTATAGTTTTATATAATAACAAAGTTCAATATTTACTAATGGATTTAAAAGTAATGACATAGCAATTTGTAAAAGTTTATAGGACAAGTAGAGTAAAATCAATTTTTATCAATGTATTTGGTACCTTTCGCGATGATGCCGCAGTTAGTAGAGCGTCAGTTTCCTAGAGTATGATGATTCCAAATGTCATCACTCTCTGTACTGATATGTTGTTTAAATGATAATTCTACCTTATTTATGAATACGAACTTTTATTAAAAAGGAACTGTTCTTTTCTTTTTGTGAAAATTTCGTTTTCACTTTCAACATTTGTGATTCGGGGAAAAATATCATGGTAGACAAGAAACACTAAATTTGTAGATAGACGGAAAACTTAGATTTACGACATGATGTCTCACATATTTTTCACCATCTTATTTCCATTTTTTGTCATTTTGATGTGTCGCAAACTTTTAATTATTATGAGATTTCTGTTTTATTAAAATATCTTTATTGTATTTTATTTCCCGTATGGTGTTTACATATCTCAGTTGATACGTTATGCTCGTGCATGTTCACACTATACGGACTTCAAATACAGGAGTGTGCTCCTTACGCAGAAACTGCTCCAACAGAGATATGAGGAGGAAAGATTAAAAATGACACTCCGTAAATTTTATGGACACCTTCACGAATTGGTTGATCTATACCATGTGTCTGCGTCTAAATTAACTCACGACATTTTTACAGTCTTAGATTGTGGTTTAAAAAATGTACCATCTACGTCGTCTGGTCTGCCAAGTACCGAATGTGACCTATTCCCGAATATGACTGTTTTGCCGAGTGTGAATTCGCATTGCTATTAGACGTGTCTCGGTATTTATACATCCAACATTCATGTATTTAGTTATGATGTTTCGTTTGTAAGTCTGGTTAGATATTGTGTAATGCCTTACCGTTTGTGGTTTGAATTCTATTTTTATTTTCTATAATTATGTCTGTAAAGTTAAGATAATTAATCAGCTAGTTCATTTATCTGATTTTTTGTTTAAAGCAACTATATGCACAGGATTTATTTTTTTTATACAGTTTCGATGAAGAAGAAAAACAGACATGGTTAGAAAATACAAATAATTACACCATTACTAACACAATTCCATATTAATATTCTTCTAATGGTTAAAAATACATAAAATAACACCATTACAAACTTAATCCCAATTTTATATTCTATTTTTATATATATTTTGATATATTCTACTTTTGTAATATATCAAAGGTCTGTGTGATTGAATTAAACATTTTAAATGTAATTTATTCTTTAAATTCTTTCAATATAAAACCATCTCTCAGCATGGCGTAGTTGCAGCAAATAAAATGTCACACTATTGCTTCTGAGCAACGTACTTGTATGCATAGGAAACAATGATAAAACTAATACTGATCAGATTACGTAAAGCGTCTTCATTTGTGCAATATTTCGACATTATCTTTCACATTGTCTTGTGATATTGAGCCTGTGGAAAATTACCTTTACCTTAAAGTGTTTTGTATTATTTGACTTTCTTTGACTTCAAGTGTCCTTTAATTATTGTGTGTATGAGTGTTATTATAAAGCTGGTGCCTACCAGTACACCTGATATTGCACATCCGTTGCAACATTGTTTTTGGATCGGAACCTGTAGAGCATTTTTATAAAGTGGGTGCGTAATTGTTGTTCATCAAATTGTACATCGTCTATTTTCATACTAATATATTCCGGTTTACATATTTTATGCAATTTTTCAGACCCTCCTTAGACTGGGACAAATTATCATTATTATTGTATTGTATTGCATTCACAGCAAGTGTTTATTTGTCTCTTTGTTATTAATTATCTTTCAATCGTTGGTTGGTGCATATTGTTAAATGAGTTAATTGTTATGATGCACATATTGTAAATTCCTTGTTAGTTATTTAGGTTAATTTTTAAGGTAATGTAGTAACTGACTATGATGGCAACCTATTCATAAAAAACAAAAACAAAATCTCATCAAACATACCATAGGTATAGTTGATTCTGTCATGTTTGCAACAGGGTAAATGTCAGCATGATTGTTTACT
Organism: Mytilus coruscus; assembly: GCA_017311375.1. Lineage (NCBI taxonomy): Eukaryota > Metazoa > Mollusca > Bivalvia > Mytilida > Mytilidae > Mytilus > Mytilus coruscus. The sequence continues at coordinate 77,775,013 of CM029598.1, read as the reverse complement.
AATTGTGAGAAGTGAACTTGCCAATATTTTCTCTCAAAATTACCGGAATATTGCTGGTCTTGGAGTATATTGATGGTCTTGAAGTATAGATTCTTGTTACTGACGTTGTTTATCATCTAAAATACGTGTTATAGTAGTCTTTTTATTTGTCCTTGTATATTTTTAACCTTTACTGTTAAGTCCAATTTCGGTAATATACTTTTGGCGTGGCTCAGTACTTATACATCCCGCCATTGTTTTATTGTGCTATGGTAAATTTTGTATTCCTGTCTTTATTTTTTGCTTATTTACTTTGTCTATAGAGTGTTTATGCCAATTTGTTTTTTCTTTGTTGAAATAGCTATTTATTTGTTATTATAGTGATACCCCAATTTTTGACAGTTACCTATTATGTCTGTTTGTTTTGCTCACACAGTATTATCAATATAATAGAATTCTATGCGACTGTCATACAAGTGAGAGGTTTAACTAGCTATAAAACCAGGTCTAATCCACCATTTTCTACATAAGGAAATGCCTGTACTAAGTCCGAAATATGACAGTTGTTTTTCCATTCGTTTGATGTGTTTTAGCATTTGATTTTGCCATTTGATAAGGAACTTTCCATTTTGAATTTTCTTCGGAGTTCGGTATTTTTGTTATTTTACTTTTTGCTATGTCTTTTGAAGCTGACCATACACTAATCATAGATACCAGGGTTAAAATTGGGTAAGCCAAAAGCGTATTTCGTCTACAAAAAGACTCATCAGTGATATATATGTATTTATCAAAGTTGTATAAAAATTTGTACATGTTAAAGTGTTGTTTGTTTATGGTTAGCACATGTTTCGTTATATTATAGTAAGGTCGGCTCGATTGGGGTATTGAGTTTCATGCACGTGTGAATTTATGAGGTTTGAAGTCATCCAAGCCATTGCAGTCAAAGTAAACAGTAGCAATTTATGTATTTCCTCTTCAACTTATACTTTTCGCGTAGTATGGCAAGTTCTTGACACGAAGAAAGTTCACCTTTAAGAAATTCTGATACTAATATCACAGATAGAGATACGGTAACCAAACTTGCTGACATAACCTTGAACTATTTCAAACAGTATTTCGACAGTGAAATCGGTAGCCTAAATAGGGAACTCAAGGAAGACGCGACGAATAAATCAGACAAAGTGATTAAACAGCTGCAATCAGAACATTCCTATCAGTTTAAGTTTAACGATAACAAGGTTTAATTTTGATATTGATTATGACGTATCCAGGATCAAACGTGCAGCTTTGTGATGAATGTTCCAAAGTGCGGGATAATTGCCACGACATAAAGGAGAAGATTCATAAGCGAAACAAATGTATTAAAATCGCGGACAAGTCACCAACAGGAGGGGGGGATACAGTCAAAGAATACCTGTCAGACGAGCTTGCATCAGACTCCGAGGATGAGAAGAAAATTAGGTCTGCCGTAACTCGAGCTTTGCTTACAAAGAAGCACAAGGAACAAGTGCGTATCAAACGTTGGAAATTGGGTAATTCTTTTAAGGACAGCATCTGAAGATCACCAATCTACTTCTTCTTATTCTACTAGTCGTAATGTTCGTCCCTACCAGAATGACAATCCCGTATTAAAGATTCTGGGCTGGTTGTAATCAAAACCATTAGGCTGGTTGTTATTGAAGCGACTGGGCTGGTTGTGTTTTGAAGCCACTGGTATAGTCGTTATTAAATACACTGATCTGTTTATTATTGAAGCTACTTGGCTGTTTGTTATTGAAGTCACTGGACTGGTTGTTATTGTAGCCATTGTGCAGATTGGTATTGAAGCCATTGGGTTTTTATTGAATCCAAAGGGCTTGTTGTTATTGAAGCTACTGGACTGGTTGTTATTGAAGCTACTGGGCTTGTTGTTATTGAAGCCACTGGGCTGGTTGCTATTAAAGCTACTAGGAAGGTTGTTATTGAAGCCACTGGGATGGTTGTTGTTGAAGCCACTGGGTTTGTTGTCATGGAAGCAACTGGGCTGTTGTTATTGAAGCCACTGTGTTGATTGTTATTAAAGCTTCTGGGCTGGTTGTTATTGAAACCATTGGGCTGGTTGTTATTGAAGCCACTGAGGTAGTTGTTTTTGAAGCCACTGTGTTGCTTGTTATTAAAACTTCTGGGCTGGTTGTTATTGAAATCATTGGGCTGGTTATTGAAGTGACTGGGCTGGTTGTGTTTTGAAGCCACTGGTAAAGTCGTTATTAAGTACACTGATATGTTTATTATTGAAGCTACTTGGCTGTTTGTTATTGAAGACACTGGACTGGTTGTTATTGCAGCCGCTGGGCAGATTGTTATTGAAGCTACTGGGTCGGTTGTTTTTTGAGCAACTAGGCTGATTGTAATTGAAGCTACTGGGTTGGTTGTTATTGAAGCCATTAGGCTGGTTGTTAATGATGCCAATGGGCTGATCGTTATTGAAGCCACTGGGCTAAATATTATTTAAACCACTGGGTGGTTGTTTTTTTAGACACTGGGCTGAACGTTATTGAAGCCCAATAGCTGTGTGTTATTCAAGCCAATGCGATGATTGTTATCCAAGCCACTGGGCTGAGCTTCAGAAAAGCGTATTGGTATATTATTTGGTATGAAAAAGATAACTTTTTTATTAGAGTCACTGGAAGAACTATCCTGGTACATAATACACGTTGTATACTAGAATAATAATGTTCAGGAAAAAAGAATATTGCATGGTATTTATGCAAAAACCCTTTTAAACTGGTAAAATATTTGCTTTTCGTTTATACATAAACTCATCATAGATATCAGGATTAAATTTTGTATATACGCCAGACGCGCGTTTCGTCTATTAAAGACTCATCAGTGACGCTCAAATCCAAAAAAGTTAAAAAGGCCAAACAAAGTACGAAGTTGAAGAGCATTGAGGACCAAAATTCCTAAAAGTTTTGCCAAATACAGCTAAGGTAATCTATTCCTGAGGTAGAAAAGCCTTAGAATTTCAAAAATTCCAAAGTTTTGTAAACAGTTAATATTATTTATAAATATGACCATATCAATGATAATTCATGTCAGCACTGAAGTGCTGACTACTGGGCTGGTGATACCCTCGGGGAATTAAAACTCCACCAGCAGTGGCATCGACCCAGTGGTTGTAAATAAACTCATCATAGATATCAGGATTAAATTTTGTATATACGCCAGACGCGCGTTTCGTCTATTAAAGACTCATCAGTGACGCTCAAATCCCAAAAATATAAAAAGCCAAACAAAGTACGAAGTTGAAGAGCATTGAGGACCAAAATTCCTAAAAGTTTTGCCAAATACAGCTAAGGTAATCTATTCCTGAGGTAGAAAAGCCTATTAATTTCAAAAATTCCAAAGTTTTGTAAACAGTTAATATTATTTATAAATATGACCATATCAATGATAATTCATGTCAGCACTGAAGTATTTCAGTTTTGTAACATATTGGAAGGTGGACGGAATTTCATAAAAAGGATATTTACGTTAAAGAAGACCTTAATGCACAATTATCTGTTTCTCAAAATTTAGAAATTAGAAATTCAATATTCCATTCTGTTTCCCGTTCTTTGTGTTTCGAAAATGTGCACTTGTATCTGCAAGTAGCGTCTCCCATGTGAGAGTTTGTGGTTATTTGATAAATATTTTATGTTTGTTTGAGTTTTCGAATTAGAATATAAATATATTTATCATAGTTGTACAAAAATTCGAACATGTTAAAGGGGCATTAGCTGTCAAATTCATCATCACGGATTTGACTCATATTTGATTTATAACATACAATAACGTATATCCAAATAACAAAAAAGTCTAAAATAAACAATTAACAATGCATGGACTCGATAACATGTATTAAAATTTCATGTGTATTTTTGTATAGGCGTCATCTTATTAACCATTGAGATGACCTCCGAAGACTGCCGACGGTCATATAACCGATATGTACATAAGATATAAATGTAAACAGATAGCGTCCACGTGCAACAGGATTTTTCTAGGTCTGTTTATATCTGTTTATATACAAGAACTTTTGACATCATTATATTAATATGAACTAGAGGCTCTCAAGAGCCTGTGTCGCTTACCTGTATCTACTGTGGTTTTGGAAATCATGTAAAATAAGGTTAAACTCATGATAAATAGTATTAGATACCCCAATAATGATTGAGACCAAGTTTGGTTTAATTTGGGCTAGTAGTTAAATTAAAAGCAGGTCATCCCATTGTAGTCTAACAATAGTTACTGAAGACCCCTTATCATTATTTAAATTAGTTATCAAGTTGTGACCATTTGAAATTGTTTTTTTACAATTTTCCCATAGACTTCTATAGTAAACCCCTATGTTCTATTTTTAGCCATGGTGGCCATCTTGGTTGATGGGGGGGTCATCCGATACATTTTTTAAACTAGATACCCTAAGGATGATTTAGTTCAAGTTTGGTTAATTTGGCCCAGTAGTTTCAGAGTAGATTTTTGTAAGATTACAAAAATTTACGAAAAATGGTGAAAAATTTACCCTAAAGGTTAATAACTCTTTATGGCGTCAATTGACAATTTTGGTCATATTGACTTATTTGTAGATCTTACTTTGCTGAACAATTTTGCTGTTTATAGTTTATCTCTTTCTATTACAATATTCACGATAATAACCAAAAACTGCAAAATTTCCTTAAAATTACCAATTCAGTGGCAGCAACCCAACACTGGGTTGTCTGATGTGTCTGAAAATTTAAGTGCAGATAGATCTTGACCCGAGGAACATTTTTACGCTGTCAGATTTGCTCTTAATGCTTTAGTTTCAGAGATATAAGCCAAAAACTGTATTTTACCCCCATGTTCTATTTTTAGCCATGGCGGACATCTTGGTTGATGGGCGGGGTCATCTAAAACTAGATACCCTAAGGATGATTTAGGCCAAGTCTGGTTTTATTTGGCCCAGTAGTTTCAGAGGAGAAGATTTTTGTAAAAGTTAACGGACGACAACGACGGACAACGACCGACGCCAAGTGATGAGAAAAGCTCACGTGACCCTTTTGGGCCAGGTGAGCTAATAATAAAATGTGCACTTGTATCTGCAAGTGGCGTCTCGCTGTGGAAGTTTGTGGTGTTTTGATAAATATTTTATGTTCGTTTATAAGACAATTTTAGTTGTAGTTCATTAGTTTAGAGTCATATATTCATTTTGATTTAAATTTGATTTTCATGTTTTGTTGGTGGGTAACTTATCACATAATATTCTCACTATCTTTGTTTCAGCTTTTGACAGACTTTTTCACATCCAGATAATTACATTGGGTGAACATATAAAAAGTGTGAGGTTAGGTATTGGAGCACTTTATTTTAACATTAAAAACAAAAATCATGAACAAAATACATTTAACATTATACAAATATGATTGAAAATGAAACCATGATATTTAACAGGCACACAACTGAAATGGCAGTCACAATTTTGTATTATATCACAAGACAAAATCATTCTTTTTTTTCATTTTAAGGAATGATGCAGTCATCTATCAAACTCAAAAGACATCAATCATGAAATATTTAGTTTCAATGGAACAATATGAATATCATTTCTTTACTAGTAACTATGTCATAACTTTCTTTAATTTCTTCAAAACAAATATGATGAATAAATGGAATGCTCAGAGGTGACACAGTTAAATCATTATACTACTAAACCACAACACAAAATTCTGTACCAGAAAATTACAATATTACATATTTTGTTAGGATCTGAAATGTTTCGGTGAAATTCAGAAAGAAAAAAATGACGATGAACTACTAAAAGCAAACCTATTCATATAAAACATGAATAATTCTGAGCTTGATTATAAATTTTGTCGAACTTAAAATAATTTCATCAAAGTCTATTTAAGGAATGCTTGTATTGTACAATATAAAAAATGAAAACGCTTTATAAATTTTATGCGTCAGAAGAGCTTTTCTGGATTGATCTTCATAAAATATTTTAAAGCCAAGGATTGTTAAGACTAGTTGCATATCATACCACTTTTAACCATAAATGCAATAAATAATATGACAACTTTTTGTATCAATGTAACTTATAATATCTAGAAACATTCCAAAAATTTGCCATAAGCGTGATAGCAATCATCTTATTATACCAATATAGTCAAACCATAGTTTGCTCTGGTCCCATAGTTGACCTTCATATACAGGTTTGACTGTATTTCGACCTTATTTTCTTTTTGTCTGTATTGTGAGATCAGCTACAAGTATTCTTTTTTTAGTAGTTTTAAATTGGACTACTTTGGGTAAAAGTTATTTCCCTCTAATTCTATCCTGCAAAAATTATTACGTGAATATTTAATCTTGTTAAACTGACTGCTAGACTTTAGAAAATGTGGTTTTCTAAATAATTTTTATTTGTTTAAGCCTTGTTAAATTCATCACTTCAAACCTAGAATGGATCTTTTATCAGAATGTGTTGTATTACATGTTTAAAAGTGGGTTAGTCAAATAACATGATAATCTAGTTTGCCCTCAAACATAGCAACAAAGGGAAGTAACTGCAACTCAACTTTTCATATGTGTCAAATATTCTATTTGAATATGCTTCCATTTAAAAAAAAAATCACCATCTTTTAGGTTTAATAATATAAATATGTTTGTTAACAAAAGTTATTTTAACAGCTATATCAGAACAATCCTTAATTTTATATAACAAATACAATATATTTCCCCTCATGCAAAATAACCTATACACAATAAACCATAACAAATATAAAATAAAATAAACTTATTTATCTAATAAATTATCAAAAATAACATTTTGCAATAAAACAACACTTGCAACATATTCATTGTCTGTGTCCAGTAATGAAGGATATCAAGATCAAAGAATAAATGTAATGTTCATATTTCCATTAACGACAGAAATAAGCTTCAAACAAAGTTTATTTTTTTAAAAAAATTTTTACTTTTAAAATTCATGAAAACATTTTCAGAAATTATAATTTTTTCAAAGTTAATGCATCATACATCAAAATTATAGACAAATTAAGTGCAATGTTCATTAGATACAAGCATCTGTCTATATATTTCATACTAAATATTATAATTTTTATGCTGATTGTCTTTATATTTTCTTAAATAATTTCAAAATATTTGGGAACAAATGAATATTTTAACTGTACAAAACACATATATAAGAAATGACAAAATTTAAAATATTTTCCAAGAGATGTATCAGTTTTTATTTATAATTTGACAAACTATGGTTGTTTGGGAGATTTTTCAATGCACAGCTTAAGAAAATTGATCAATCTTAAGTCAAAGCTACAGCATCACTTGAAACTTTTATAATTAAAAATGAAAAACATGCAGCAATAAAAGATCTCTTCCTTTGATATATTTACTGTATTCTAAAATTTCCTAGGATTATTTTAGCATATACATCCACAGGAATCCCTGTTTACACATTAGAATATATACAAGAAGAAGAGAAATTAGTCCTACATGCAAATATTCTATAGTGCATTTTACTACTACAAAATATGGTCTAGGCAAAAGGGGCGGTTTGTGTGCATGTAAAACTGGTCCTATATTTTTTGTAATTCCTGTTATCCTTTTGTTATGTATTACAGCACTATTTGCGTCAGTATAAAATTTACTTTACCTGTCCCTGGTTAAGTACCTATAACATAATTCTACAAACTTATTCCAGTTAAATTTTCATATAGAGGCTCATTTCAATTTAAAGAAAATCATGGCCATGCAATGATAATAAAATACTATTATGTATGCTAAAAATATCAGTACTTTTAATAAATATGTTAACAAAGCATCACTATGACCAATGACAAAGGAAATGCCCTTTTCTAACATATAAATTGTCTTAAGATAACATTTCATAAATTATGCACAAAACTAACATACATATAAATGAAGTTAAAATCATTACCGATCAAAACTATGGGCATTTAACAAATGATTCTGATGGTTTAATGAAAGTTACAAGACATCAAAAATAAATCCCTTTCAAGCACAATTTCTCACTATAAACCATTCAATTTTAATATTTACATATTTGTTCTCACAAATAGGTCAAGTACATATAATTTGGCAGTAATTTGAAATTTTAACAAATGTTTTTAAGCATTTTGAACTTGTTGAACTGCAACTGGAAAATGCAAAAATGATACAAATAGCATAAATTAAACGAAAAAGATTCATAGCAATAACATGACATTTCTAAAATTCTTGGATAGGGAAAAGTGGATTTTTTGCTTTTAAGAACTCGTTTTTCAAGCAGTCTTTTTACTCTATTATCTATTACACTAATTTCAATTGATTGTCCTCTGGATGTATAAATACTACATCTATAATTTGATTTCCTTCAAAAATCAGATATAATCATCAAGGCTGTATCCTTTAAAACATACATGGTACCCAGGGAAGGCACTTTAAAAATGGGGTAACCACCTATAGAGGTAAATTCAAATTTCACTTACATTTCCACTATGCAAAAACATAGATGACACCCACCCACAGTTGAGATTTGGAAGTGCCTTCCCTGGGTCCCATGTACGTTTTTATGGAACAGCCGACAGTTCTACATGCATAATCTTCTTTTGTAAAATTTCAAAATATAGCCAAAATACCATTACTTCATGTTAAGCAATATATTGATATCAATCAAACTTCAATAATATTTCTGTTGAATAATAACCTACTGAAAATGAACACCATATACATTGAGTATTTTTTCTTCCATTTTATAGTGCATCCAATATCATGAAATATTTATTTATGAAAACAATGATTTAATAGCCTTGGGAAAATAATGCATTTTTTTAACACCATTCACACAAACTTTTTGAATGCAGATATCTGCTATTTATACTACTGGGCACTTATATTGGAATCAAACGATTCATTTTAATTTTCAAATTTTTGTTGAATTCAGATTTTCTTTAAAAATAACATTTTTTAAATGTGTATCTGGAGAAGTAAAATTGGTACAGTTAATTTTATTAATCTAAATTATTGTATAACCACATCAAAGAGCACTTACTATCATTTTTCCTATATTTACCACATATTATTCATAGAAAAAATTCATCAGATATTAGAAGTGCAATCTAAACCAGTTTTGATTATTAAAAATCCTAATATAAAATTGCGTTATGGATTTTCTAACACTGAAGCATATGTAGGAATGAATGTTTATTTTCAATTTACTCAGACAATATCAGAACAAACTGTAATCTGACAGGATCTAAATAATACCATTCTGCAACTCTTTTCCGAAAATATCTTATGATTAAAATTGATAGTAACTTATACTGAAATGTTTATTTTTACTAGTAAGATTTTTGAAAAAGACCGCTGTAACTTAAATGATATATATATATTTGTTTTTCATTGTCGAGAAGATCATTTACTAAAGTTTTAACTCAGTAATCCCTTCTCCAACAAGACTTTTGCCACATTATTTTTCAAAGAAAAGCTGGGTACCAACTTACACATAGTGTTAAATTAAATATCATTTACTGAGACCATTGCTTCTATCAATAAGCTCTAACATCGAATTGGCTATGTTTAGTTAATGTACAATCTGATTGAAATACACATTCTGAGTCCACGATCTGACAATGTTCTGTTCCACTTTCTGTTTTAAAGACCTTTTGGGGTTCCTCTGGTTTCATCCTAATGATACACACCAACAAAGTTTTGAGGCAGAAATTTGATTGGCTGATGTAAAGATCACCAGAACAGAAAGCAAAACAGATAGTTGTCAGATCCTTGCAAGTAAAGTGTGGACATAGGATCTGTAGTTCGACAAGATATAGTTAATGTAAGGATTGACTAATTCTGATGACAAAATTGTATGATTATCGTGTATTCACAAACTCTCAAAATCTCTATTATCAAAGATTACAGAACCCTCTTAAATTGCTATGATGACTACAAACTACAAAAAAAAATTGACAAATACCATATTACTGACATATGCACTGATATAATGAAATATGTACACAACCAAATATGTTTATAGTTGAAATTTATGTATATATGTATAATGTGTAAATCAATACAATAAATAAAGAAAATAGTATGAGAAAACTTTGGTAAAATTCTCTATATATATATATTAACCATACATACATTTATCATTATTTCAAACACAACTTTTTTCTATTTGAAACATTTGCTGAAAACAATAAACATTAATTGCAATAAATGAGATCCTGTAGCCCATGTAGCCTTTTTTCTACCAGAAAAATTTGGCATTTTATCTTTATATTTTAAAGAAGTTACAATTTTTTCCAGTTTTGTTTGATTTTTAGGAAGAAGCCACTAAATAAGTAGTATTCTTATCATACCTCTTAGCTGTGCATTTTGTGTAAACTTGTTTTCTTTACATTTTACATTGAACATAAATTTTATGAAAACACTGTCAGTGAAAAGGCATATGCACAGAAAAACCAAAAAAAATTTACTTATTACCCAAATTTATAAAATCTGGATTTTTATATGTCAATGTATGTATTGACTGAATTTGATTGTCATTTTCAAAATTCATGATTTATGTTTAAAAAAACAAAAATCCCAAATTTATGGCTTCATCTGGTAAATTTCTTTAACAATAGTCCACACACCAAATTATTCATAAACATTCATTTGCTTCTACTATTAATTTAGTTATTCAAATTGTTTTTCCTGTCTGGCAAAGATTCTTGAAATTAATGAGCATAAAAGTTTCTAACTTCATGACAAACTCAATTATTTGCAGATTGAAGTATGTTTCAAAGCATTTAAATAAAAACAGCTTCAACTGTGAACTACTGCTTTAATTGGATTTCTTTTTGATGATCATTTCTGTTTAATATCTTCAACAGCTGATCAGATTGCTGTCATAGAATAGTACATGTGTAATCCTTTGGTGTACTATGTATACTATACTGAAGTCTGAACCTGAAAAATAAAAAGAATATTCATAACATTGGCATCAATGAAAAAAAAGGATTTATTTTTCTGCAACAAAAACTTAGTGCAGCAAACACTAAAAACTGTGCCAATCCACATGGTCAACTCTGATTGCCTAGCTTGGAAGAAATATCCTTGATGTTGTAATAGTTATTCAAAATTCCTTCACCATAGGAAACTATAAAGTACCCATCAAACCCATGAAATGTCATAAAAGCACTGGCTATTTAATTCGCCTTTGTAGTGTTATGCATACCTTCTTATAAGAATTATAAAGTTATGAGTATGTATCAATTGAAACACTATTAATTAAAGCTTTACTTTTCAATTTATTGTTTCATTACCTACAAATCAATTGCACATTGTCATGCAACTTTCCATTTTCCAGTACATTTTTGAATTTTGATGTCACAATGCTTATGTTAATATGTCACACTTGATTGCACATTGAAATGCATCTTTTGATTTTTTCAGTACATTTTTGACGTCACAATCCTTATGTTATTATGTCAGTAGATGGTTCAATGATGTCATATATATGCAGACAGACCTCAGTCAACCAGAGGAACTCATTCACAAAAAAGAACTCAAATTTGATCTATTTTACATTACTTAATATCCAATCTGACAAAAATGAAGGCAGTGTTTAGGTTACCTGAATAATCATGCAAAATTTGTAAAACACCCTCCCCCTCCCTTGGCCAACAAAAAAGAAAATGGCAACCTGTATATAGTTTGAAGGTACAATGCAAATGTTGAAATTAAAATAACAACACTTGTACATGTAAACTATGCAAAACTTTCAAAGTCAATAAACCATGACTAAAGGTAAAGGGCCAACAAATAAGCACAATGTAAAGGAGATGTGCTAATGCTTATACAACTGCATACAAAATATCATAGATTTATAATCAGTGGTTCCCCATAAACTGATCTATTCATAAACTTATCATGTTAACAATGCATAAATTTCAAAATCTGTAGAACAGAACTAAGGAGGCAGGCCCAATAACCATGATGGAAATGAGATGTGCTAATGCTAATACAACTGCATACAAAATATCACTGACTAACCATTAGTAGTTCTCTTAAAACTGACCGTATCACAAACTATATCAAAGTGTTGACACTGCTGATGGTTGAAACAGCACGTCTAAGTCTTGACTTTCTAACCATGTTGAGGAAGGCAAAAATAAGTATGAAAGTTATAATACAATTTAATGTTAAACAGATACATGTAACCATACAGATCCGTACAAAGTTCATAGCAACTACCTTATAATTTACTAAGAACCAGGGAATTGATGACAGATATCATCCAATCAGGAGTGACATATCATACAGCATAAGAATAAAGTACATACCTCTGTGTATGGGTGCGATTTTGGTTTTGATGGTTTTCCTCGGATTAAAGCGTAACAAAATAATGTAATGAACATCACAACCAGGAAGTAACTCGTGTGCATCAAATGAAGGTTAATGACAGATCTGTCTTCCTGTAAAACAAGATAATAAACAAAACATCAAAGAAAGGTTATTACAGAATATTAAAATCAAATACAGGAAGTATGATAAGAGCTTTAATGCTGCATATAATCCAAGAAAACTGGCTCCACATGATATAAGTATTTTTTCATAGTAAATCTAAATAAATATTACTACAAGAGTTAACATCATGTTAATGTTTTGACCTCTTGAATGTTTGATATACTCTCGAAGATAGAATAAATGTTATGAGGGCCTATTTAGGTCATACTATTAACATACTACATAACAACATTGTGACTATAAAACTATTTCAGGTTTTTCGTTCCTGATCAGGATTTTTCATAAAGTAGACAACTATTCTCTACAAGTTAGTACCAAATTCAATTCAAATTCAAATATATTTTATTGTCAATTAAAGACGCCCATTACAGGCAGAATATTCAAGTTAAATTTGGTACAAATGATTACAATGATAACAATGATTTCAATACAATTAAATCTATGAATAAAATGAAAAGAAAAGAAAAGGACACAATAATGTATATTTATAAATATTATATGTACCAGAGGCATAGGATTTCCTGCAAGTCTGTATCTGAGACATCAAAAGTATTGTGATAAATAAAACAAAATGCATCAATAAACTTTTGGTGCTCATCAGGCAGTACCTATTTCTTATCAGTTAATCAGTATACTTACAAGAGTTAACATCATGTTGATGTTTGGATCTCTGGAATGTTTGATAAGTAGGTGTGGACTTCCAGGACATGCCTTTTTTCCACCTGCCTGACTACTTTTATGAATGGCCACCATCTTACTATGGTATTCGGCTCCTGATTCATTCATACCATAACAAACTCCAGGTTGCCTGAAAAGAAAATGTTTTGAAATGGTAATATTACATTATATTAATAATAATCAGCCACACAATGAGCACCTCATAAGCCTGATTCCTCCTTCCTCCCTAATTTCCACCAAAAAGATCTCTATTACTCCACAAAATTATGATTTACTCAGAAAATGCTTTTTACTATATATCTGTTTATTCATAGACAACATATGCCATAGCTTCCAAGTCATAGATCTGTGTGCTAAAATGAGGCTTTTTGTACATTTCTATAGTCAGTATTTTAAAGTTCCCCTATTTCTTCCCATCCTCATTTAACTAATGACTTGTTCTCAAGTCTTTATTTCTAACAAAATAACCTACAACAGGAGTTTTAACAAACACTTGCCATAACAAACTCTTTCAAACATACTGAACATACACCTCTCACCTGTTTAAAGTGTTCTAGCTAAGATAGGGGACAGAGTGGCGGCACAGTTTAAAGTTGAAGAGCACTTTACAACAGTTTCTTGCTCTGTTTGAAAGACTATATCATGTTACTTGATTAAAAATTTTAAATAATCAAATAAATAAGTGTATTTTTCTTGATTTATGGTAAATTCATAAATTTTGCAAAGTTTTTATTATTTCCATGTGATAGGTTTTGCAAAACCAAGAACTCCCATTTTAATTTGGATAGCATTATTTGTATGCAGTGTTTCCTGAAATGGAAAAAATATTTCAACAATCACAATAAGATAGCACACATTGTCATGCTAAGCATACCCCCAACCCCATGTAAACAGGAAGTATTTTATTACAGAACCTAAAAGGGATCACATGTAACAAAACATCACTTAGACACTGACAAGCTGCTGACTAAATATGACCTCATTCTGTTTCGTTGTACTTGAGAAAGGTTTATCAAAAATTCTTAAGTTCATTAAGGGCTATTCCATTAAAATGTATATGGGAGGGTCAGGGCCTAATCTAGGATTTTGAAGAGGGAGAAGTGACTTCTCCTTCCAAAAAGAGAAGGGAGAAGTGGTCAATTTCTTGGAGAAGTGAGATTCCATTACCGTTTCGGTTGCATCATGTTTTCATGCTTATCACTAAGAAAATTGTTTTATATATATATATATATTCAATAAAAGATATACTTGCAGTTTTTTCATGTGTTTTTGTACACAACATGCACAATGTATATAAAGAAAGTTCTAAATAAAAAGGTTTAGACAATATATAGTTGTCATGGTTGTTATTTATTTATTGATACCATTTGTGTTCTAAATAAAATTTGTTGATTGGGACATGAGGGAGTAGCCTAGTAATATTATCATGATTATGATGCATTAAATTCATGTGCATCTGCCTCAATTTATTTTTAAAAGTCCAGAAAAAATATAACTCCCAATTTACCTGATCAATTTCACATGACTGGGAATTTAATTTAGATCACCACTTGTCATTATTTTGTAAAACAGTATTGAATGTCCAGGACATTATGTTAGTTGTAAATTGAGATTATCGTTGAAGATTGCAAGTCTATAAATGAAAATATCTTTCAGTCACATATTAATTATTCGACAAAGAGCTAATTTCTATCATTTTTGAAAAATATCATCCATATCAACGAAATGGTCGTGAGAAAAAATCCACTGCTGATCACAACCGGTCGAGTGTCGACGCTTGCAATCACATTATCCATCAGCAGTCTTTCTACCTTTATATTTCAATTTTATTCAATCAATATGATAAATCTACCCTTAATTCCCACCTTTACCTACCGAATAGTAAAATTGATCGACTCGCGCAAGTTATAAAAATAAAACAAATCAGCTGAGTGATTACGCAACATCCTCAGATGAAAATCATCGTAAAATGATAACTTAAACAGACGGTCAGTTTTCTGTTTGAATAGTTTTGAAAGTTATATCCAAGGATGTTCAAAGTCGCCGTTGTATTTATTAATTTGATCGTTGACAGTATTAATCCTGGGTCGTTTCGAAAATCTCAATTTTTCCGTGTCAGCCGCCATTTTTTTTACCTGTGAGACTTGTCAATCACAAGTTGTTTCCCTTTTACCGATTTTGATAGCGATTTGACTTCGCTATGAAGTCAGTTGGCTGGCGAGATTTAGCGATTTTCAAAATTCTTTGGCGACTTAAATCGTCATTTCGCCGGCAAGATTATGGCCTGGAGGGTAGGAAGGGAAGTTTAATTATTGAATGTGGGTCATGGGTCTTTTTTCAGTATGCGTCTATAACCATTATGCAAAATTATCTAAAAAATGGTTCTTGGTTGTAGGGATATTTTGAAAGTCCCTTCCTACCCTCCCACATACATTTTAATGGAATAGCCCTTAACATATTGAAAAAGTAGGTGTCTGACAGATCTGAGAAGTACTCACACATACTTGTCACTTACAAGCTTCTTACCAAATATGAAGTCAATCTGTTTTGTAGAAAATGAGAAAAATGTGGCAAAATATTAATTAAATGAACAGACTAATGGACAAACAGATGGACAGAGGACAAGGTGAATGCAATATTACCGCCACTCATAGAGAGCATGGAGAGAGGATATGGTCATGATCATAATAATGCATGCACAAATTTCTGAATTTACAGTATATAGCATTTAGCATGTTTAGGGGTTTCACAACATATAAAATAATTTATTAGCAAAGACATTTTTTTTTCCTTCAGAAAACAAAAATGCATAGGGTACTACTGTCAGGAAGAGGCGCAGCTTCCTCTATTTTAGGCTATACCTAAAGGTATACATTATACATACCTGACACTTGGGAAGAAATAGACAGGAGCCTGGAAGTTGACACAAGCCAGTACTTTGACAGTTGAACACCTTCCTGTCTTCAAACAACTGATTTGATTCCAAGCAATTGGCAAATACAATGTCAAATTCATCGTGTCTTCTATTTTATGATCTGAAACAGAAAATATTGTCAACGAAATTAAACCTCTCATTGTAACAAAAATTTAAAGAAAAATCAGGATCTTCTTCCATGGATTGTATATTCTTTTGAATTTGCCTTGGCTTTTTTTTAATTCTTATCCTTTTTTATTTAAGGAGAGGGTTAAAATCTTGCTAGTCATGACTGATTGTTCCCCATAACCTTTGAAGAGTCTAAGACTTTGTACAACCAAAGCTCAAATGAATTTTCATTTTTTTTCATTTTACTTACACAAAATGTAGATTTTCAACACTACAATGGGACAACTACCCACCAATGTACAAAGACTCCTTTGTAACATGCTCTTTATTGCAAAGTTCCACATTGAAAGGTCAACTATGAACAGGTCCTCCCAATTTTTTACAGGCCTTGGACTATCAAGCCACCAGTTTTCACACCTGTTAATGTACGCATTATAAAATAACTTGGGAATGTGTCCATGGGACACAGATCATGCCCCTGCTTGCATATAACACATAACTCTAGAACGGTAAAAGTGACGCCACCAAAATTCAAACTTGATCTGTGTTTTGTGGTAATAAGCATTGTGTATAAATTTCATAACATTTGGTTGAGACAAACTAAAGTTAGAGAACGGAAACCAATTTTGGGACGCAAGTACAGACGGACAAGGGTAAAACTTAATGCCCCCTCCGCTATGAAGGGGGCATAAAAACACTATGTTTGAAAATACCTTTTAAAGTTCATCGATAGAAGATCAGCATAGAATATTTAATTCTTGTGCTACAGGTATGATCACATAATTTTAGTTGTCTGCACAACTAACAAACTTTCTTTGAATAATTTTAATACATCAAATTGACATAAATTCTTAACTGACTCAGAACCAATGTCCAAAAATGAAATTCCATTTCTAACCTTGATCACTTATTCTAATGGAAAAGTCCTTATTGAAGCACATTAATCTGAATTTGAGAATAGGCAGAGAAACATGTGTAACATAATAATCGATAAATGTAATGTTTTGGGGGGAATAAGTGGTGAATAGATATAAAAAGATGTGGTATGAGTGCCAATGAGACAACTCTCCATCCAAGTCAAAATTTATAAAAGTAAACCATTATAGGAAACATGTATTGATCTGTGTAACATACCAATCTTTCAATGTTATTTTTAATCTCTGTGTAACTTACCTCTCAAACCAACCATACTACCATTCAATGAAGCATAAAGGAATGTTATATTGTGTGGCATTTTGATCAGTTCTCTTGTTGGGGTTATCTCAACCCACATTGATATAGATGTGTTTCTGTAATGATAAATAAAACAATACAAATACAAAAATATAAATGCCTTAAATTGAGTATTTAGTGTATGGAAGACAACAAAGATTAAATGTATACATATATGTTTGTGTAAACCTGAATTTACAAATGACATCATGGCTTGTTATTTATACATATGAACATTGCTGTGTTGAACTCGGTTGTGTGTAAAACATGGATAAGTCATGTTACTTGATTAAAAATTTTAAATAATCAAATAAATAAGTGTATTTTCTTGATTTATGGTAAATTCATAAATTTTGCAAAGTTTTATTATTTCCATGTGATAGGTTTTGCAAAACCAAGAACTCCCATTTTAATTTGGATAGCATTATTTGTATGCAGTGTTTCCTGAAATCGAAAAATATTTCAACAATCACAATAAGATCAGTCAGAGCTCAGACACATACAAGTCGAAACATGTTTTGACCTCTACAAGTCAAAATAAGTAAAATACAAGAGTTATTTCTCTTTTTTCATGAATCACAATTCGACTTAATCAAGTCAATATTCGACAAACCTCAATTTAAACATAAAATGACTTCTGCAAGTCAATTTTTGTACAGCTGAAAATTCACATAGATTACTTATTTTTCAGTAGGGATTATGTCCCCTTATTACAAGAATCGACCTGAAGGAGTCATCTTTAGTCTTCAGACTGGAAAAAGTCTGTTTCGTTAAAGCTGCTTCAGATGAATAGACGATTATGAAGGGACAATGATTTCTAATATTTTCAATGAATATAATCATCAAATTTCGACTTGCATAAATACAAAAATATATCAGTCATATATTTTTTGTGCCTATGCAAAGTCTGGAGTATTTGACTGGTTTTATACGACCGCAAAAAATTTTGCGGTCGTATATTCTATAACGTTGGTGTCGACGTCCAAAGACACATTGGTTTCGCACTCTAACTTTAGTTTAAGTGAATGGATCTCTATGAAATTTTACCATAAGGTTCAACTCCACAAAAGGAAGGTTGGGATTGATTTTGAGGGTTATGGTACCAACAGTTAAGGAATTAGGGGCCAAAATAAGCAGTTTTGTAACTTCCTGACATACTTGTGTGTAAGTGTATGGATCTCTCTGACATTGTACCACAAGGTTCCATATCACAAAGGGAATGATGGGATTGATTTTGGGGTATTTGCCTCCAAATTTTAGGAATTAGGGGCCAAAAAGGGCAAAAACAAGCATTTTCTAGTTTCATGACAATAACTTGTGTGTAAGTGTATGGATCTTTCTGAAATTGTACTACAAGGTTCCATATCACAAAGGAAAGCTGGGTTTGAGTTTGGGGTAATTGCCCTAAACGTTTAGGAATTTAGGGCCAAAAGGGCAAAAACAAGCATTTTCTAGTTTCACACAATAACTTGTGTTCAAGTGTACGGATCTCTGAAATTGTACTGCAAGGTACCATACCACAAAGGGAAGGCTGGGATTGAGTTTGGGGTGATGAATCATAAGGGTTTCAGAAAATTTGAGGGGATTTTTTTCATTTTTTTTTAAAATTTTCCATTTAAATTGGTTACCGTAGAAAGGCTTGTATAGTCCATGGTTTTATTCTCCAAAATTGGACCTTCCAGACGGGTGCGGACTATAGAGTACAATAAGCAAGAAATAAGAAAAATTTCAATTTGGGGGCGAGATGGTTTGTTTACGTTCCGCCATCTTTGTTATTGATATTGTAGAGGCGCTCTTTTTCAAACTAATGATTTTAACTCATCCATATTAATAAGTTATTTCTATTCAATATCAAATTAATACTGATAAATATAAAACTAAACCTTTCATTACAAATTTTCGTTTCTTTTCAATGCATTGGTTGAAATAAACTGGTATCTTATTGATTGAAACGATACAAACATAGTGAAAAGACAACCGTAAACCAGCTTAGAATTGTAAACTACAAAACGTAATCGGTTATTGTTCGTTCCGTTTTGGTGTTTCATACTGACTAATATGGTTTGTATTAGCTTAAGACCCTTCAAACATTAATGTGATAGATATATTAAAGACTGTTTTACAAAAGGATGGAACTGTTTTACTTTCAAAGTCGTATTATAGTGATATCTGTTATGTACAGATTTCGACTCTCACCGGTTAATTTCTTCTTTTACACGTGCTTTTTAAAATTCCTGTATAAACATACACAAGTTTCTAAATTGTTTTTAAGTGAATTAAACTTATTTTAACAATCATGAAGCGTTCTAGAATCATTTACAAGCAGTTTCAGCTTCTGTTTGATGATGGAAAACAGGTTTTCCAAGAAAATACCATAAACGACCGCACAGGATTTGAAATTACCGGAGTTTCATTAGACCTTTCTAACAGTTACAAAAGTTTTTACCTAAAATTTCGTGTGGAGAAGGGGTGCGGACTATGTACCAGTGCGAACTATACAAGCCTTTCTACGGTATTTCTGATTTATATTTAAAAGCAAATTATAATGATATGGTTTGAATAGGTAAATTAAACATTTTAAGTTCTTAGACCACATTCATTCTGTGTCAGAAACCTATGCTGTGTCAAATATTTAATCACAATCCAAATTCAGTGCTGTATCAAGCTTGAATGTTGTGTCCATACTTGCCTAACTGTTCAGGATTTGACCTCTGCGGTCGTATCAAGCTGCGCCCAGCGGAGCATTTTATTTTCTATTTATTATTACAACAATTTTAAACCATCTTTCAGTTTGTTTTTTTTCACTTAAACAGATAGCTTTCATGGTTTTCAATGTTCATTTGGCAAAAAATAAATTAAAATGATTTAAGGAGGTTCGAGGGTATAAAATTTCAGAAAAAATTAAACATTTATTTTCATTACAAATTTTAATTATTACCTTAAGTAGTTGTTACTTTATCATATGGTACAAAAATCATTAAAAAAATCAATTCGTGTTGGCCCCAGATGACTTTTAAAATGTAGATATCATTGAAAAGTGCCAAATTATCTCCCTTTGATGCAAAATGCCATTTTTGGCATTAAAATTGAAATATCTTTTGACTCATCGGTGACCTATATTTTTATTATCATTTCAAATAAGCTGTACTTAAACTAAACTATTGTAAAATTGAGCGATTTCTGTACTTAAGTTCTTTTTTAATTTCGATATTACCTCTATTTCTCCTATTAGTTCAACGGAAAAAGGTACCTTTACAAAATGTATGCTTCTTTCAAGGCAGATTGTGAGCGTAAATGAACGGTGACCCCATTTTTTATTTTATTTTTCTATTAGGTATAAGATAAAGTTCATTTATAGAAAATATAGCGAAATCCTATATTAAATAAAAATTTGATTTAGACCATGAGCCCCTTAACTTTAAACTTTTTAATTTTTGCCAAATAGTGTAATCAGAGAAAAGTATTCTTACAGCTTTCCAGTTTTTCTGTTCTGAATGAATGATAGGATTACCCCATCCCTTGGCTGATTATCAATGAACAACCCGTTTTTGACATCAGATACCATTTTATTGGATTAACCAAATGAATAAAAAGACATTATAAAATATAGGAACGAAAGCTTTTGGTATTTTCAAAAATATCTGATAAATCTTGCAAAGATTTGTACTTAAATGCAATCTTGCTCCAAGCAGAGTACTTAGTTACAAGGAAATATTCATTTTCAGACTTATTCAAGTCCAAAAAGTTATTTATAACCATATGAACAAAAGACAAAATAGAAAATAGGAACAAAAGGTTTTGGTATTATCACAGATGATCTGATAAATCTTGTTAAAATTTGTACTTCAATGTAACCTTGTTCCAATCAGAGTAAATGTACTTACATGTACAAAATAATGAAATTCACTTTTGTACTTATTCAAGTCCAAAATAACCATATGAACAAAAAGACAAGGCAGATTGTGGCGTAAATGAAACCCCATTTTTTATTTTATTTTTCTATTAGGTATAAGATAAAGTTCATTTATAGAAAAATATAGAAATCCTATATTAAATAAAAATTTGATTTAGACCCATGATTAACTTTAAACTTTTTAATTTTTGCCAAATAGTGTAATCAGAGAAAAGTATTCTTACAGCTTTCCAGTTTTCTGTTCTGAATGAATGATAGGATTACCCCATCCCTTGGCTGATTATCAATGAACAACCCGTTTTTGACATCAGATACCATTTTATTGGATTAACCAAATGAATAAAAAGACATTATAAAATATAGGAACGAAAGCTTTTGGTATTTTCAAAAATATCTGATAAATCTTGCAAAATTTGTACTTAAATGCAATCTTGCTCCAAGCAGAGTACTTAGTTACAAGGAAATATTCATTTTCAGACTTATTCAAGTCCAAAAAGTTATTTATAACCATATGAACAAAAGACAAAATAGAAAATAGGAACAAAAGGTTTTGGTATTATCACAGATGATCTGATAAATCTTGTTAAAATTTGTACTTCAATGTAACCTTGTTCCAATCAGAGTAAATGTACTTACATGTACAAAATAATGAAATTCACTTTTGTACTTATTCAAGTCCAAAATAACCATATGAACAAAAGACAAAATTAAAAAAAAATGAAAGCTTTTGCAATTTTAGAATTATCGCAGTAAATCAGATTAATCTAATAAAAATTTGGACTGCAATGCAACCTTGCTCTAAGCAGAGTAAATGTACTTACAAAAGAATAAAATTCATTTTCAGACTTATTCAAGTCCAAATAGGACAGAAATGTTATGGGATTAGTTTTCGGTAACACAGAATTTCACAGGCCTCAAATCCTGTCTTTGAAATGTTAGTCTCTTGGGTAAATATGTATGTATGACCCATAATTTGGACTTTAAAGATTTTTGCAAGTCTATATAATATTGGTTGCAATATGTTAAATTGAGTATTTCTACTTATTGTATGATACAATAATCAATGACATTATCACATGATTATCATGATTATAGCAGATCTACAATAAATGAGCAACAGCTGAATATATGTTCCTTAAAGACAACATGTAGTTATTTTGTCTTGTCTTTAGAATTTAAATTCAAGAATTATGCAGGTAGACCCTTGTGTAATTTTGAAAGGTACACACATATCACTAATTTCGACTTGTACAAGTCGATATTTCAAAAAAAAAAAAAACAATCATGACAATTGATATTATACAGGATCCTTATTATAAATGTAGTATATATCAGACAAATAATCTCACACAGCTATTTCCAGTTTTTCTGAATGAATGGTAGGATAATCCACATCCCTTGGCTAATCATCGTTAAACATCCCCTTTTTCTCAACACTAGATAATATATTATTCTCCAAGCAGAGAACTTGGTTTAAAAAAAAAAAAAAATTCAGTTTCCGACTTATTTGAGTCCAAAATAACCATATAAACAAAAGATAAAATAGAAAAAACTTTTTATATCCAAGTTCTCTGCTTGGAGAAAAAAATATTATATGGTGTCAAAAAAGGGGATGTTTATGAATAACCAAATGAATAAAAAGACAAAATCTTTTGTTATTATTAAAAATATCTGATAAATCTTGTAAAAAATATGCAA
The DNA here is from genome assembly GCA_017311375.1 of Mytilus coruscus. NCBI lineage: Eukaryota > Metazoa > Mollusca > Bivalvia > Mytilida > Mytilidae > Mytilus > Mytilus coruscus. Next base: position 77,751,956 of record CM029598.1, on the reverse strand, counting down.
CTTTTCTCCAAGCAGAGAACTTGGTTACAAAAAAAAGTAAAATTCATTTTCAGACTTATTCAAGTCCAAAATAACCACATGAACAAAAAGACAAAATAAAAAATTGGAACCAAAGCTTTTGCAGTTTTTGGAATTATCACAGAAAATCAAATAAATCTTATAAAAAATTTTACTTCGATGTAACCTTGCTCAAAGCAGAGTAGAAATACTTATAAAAAGAATAAATTCATTTTCAGACTTATTCAAGTCCAAATAGGACAGACTTGTTATAGTATTAGTTTTCATTACACAGAATTTCACAGGCCTCAATTCCTGTCTTTGAAATCTCAGTCTCTTGAGTAAAATGTATGTATGACCAATAATTTGGAGTTTAAAGATTTTTGCAAGTCTATAAAAATTGGTAGCAATATGTTAAATTGAGTATTTCTATTTAAAGTATAATACCATAATCAATGACATTAATCACATGATCATAGCAGATCTACGATAAATGAGCAACCGCTGAATATATATATGTTCTTTGATGACAACATGCAGATATTTTGTCTTTAGAATTTAATTCAAGAGTTAAGCAGGTGGAAACTTGTGTAATTTTGAAAGGTACACACAATATCACTAATTTCGACTTGTACAAGTCGATATTTCAAAAACAAAGACAGTCATGACATTTGATATTATACAGGATCCTTATTATAAATGTAGTATATATCAGACAAATAATCTCACACAGCTATTTCCAGTTTTTTGAATGAATGATAGGATAATCCACATCCCTTGGCTAATCATCGTTAAACATCTCCCTTTTTCTCAACACTAGATAATATTTTATTCTCCAAGCAGAGAACTTGGTTCAAAAAATATTAAATTCACTTTCCGACTTATTCGAGTCCAAAATAACCATATAAACAAAAGATAAAACTAGAAAAAATTTGTTTTATTATATCCAAGTTCTCTGCTTGGAGAATAAAATATTATCTGGTGTCAAGAAAAAAGGGGGATGTTTATGAATAACCAAATGAATAAAAAAGACAAAATCTTTTGTTATTATTAAAGAATATCTGATAAATCTTGTAAAAAATATGCAACTTTTCTCCAAGCAGAGAACTTGGTTACAAAAAAAAGTAAAATTCATTTTCAGACTTATTCAAGTCCAAAATAACCACATGAACAAAAAGACAAAATAAAAAATTGGAACCAAAGCTTTTGCAGTCTTTGGAATTATCACAAAAATCAGATAAATCTTATAAAATTTTGACTTCAATGTAACCTTGCTCAAAGGAGAGTAGATATACTTATAAAAGAATGAATTCATTTTCAGACTTATTCAAGTCCAAATAGGACAGACTTGTTATAGTATTAGTTTTCATTACACAGAATTTCACAGGCCTCAATTCCTGTCATTGAAATCTCAGTCTCTTGGGTAAATATGTATGTATGACCCATAATTTGAAGTTTAAAGATTTTTGCAAGTCTATATATAAAATTGGTAGCAATATGTTAAATTGAGTATTTCTACTTAAAGTATAATACCATAATCAATGACATTAATCACATGATCATAGCAGATCTACAATAAATGAGCAACCGCTGAATATATATATGTTCTTTGATGACAACATGTAGATATTTTGTCTTTAGAATTTAATTCAAGAGTTTAGCAGGTGGAAACTTGTGTAATTTTGAAAGGTACACACAATATCACTAATTTTGAAAGGTACACAATATCACTAATTTCGACTTGTACAAGTCGATATTTCAAAACAAAGACAGTCATGACATTTAATATTATACAGGATCCTTATTATAAATGTAGTGTATATCAGACAAATAATCTCACACAGCTATTTCCAGTTTTCTGAATGAATGATAGGATAATCCACATCCATTGGCTAATCATGGTTAAACATCCCCTTTTTCTCAACACTAGATAATATTTTATTCTCCAAGCAGAGAACTTGGTTTAAAAAAATTAAAATCACTTTCCGACTTATTCGAGTCCAAAATAACCATATAAACAAAAGATAAAAATAGAAAAAAACTTTTTTTTGTATCCAAGTTCTCTGCTTGGAGAATAAAATATTATGTCATGTATATGGTGTCAAAAATAAAGTGGGATGTTTATGAATAACCAAATGAATAAAAAGACAAAATCTTTTGGTATATTAAAGAATATCTGATAAATCTTGAAAAATTTGTATTTATATGCAACCTTGCTCCAAGCAGAGTATTTAGTTACAAAAAAATAAAATTCATTTTAGACTTATTCAAGTCCAAAATAACCATATGAACAAAAAGACCAAATAAAAATATTTTGGAATAATCACAGAAAATCCGATAAATGATAATCTTATAAAATTTGAACTTCAATGCAACATGCATCTGCTCCAAGCAGAGTACTCACAAAAAAATAAAATTCATTTTCAGACTTATTCAAATCAAAAATAACCATATCATGCATATGGAAAAAAAATTGGAAACGAAAGCTTCGGACGCATGAAATTTATAACGTGTTGTTTTCAGTTTTTGATATTATCATAGATGATCTTATTAATATTTGTACTTCAATACAACCTTGCAAATTTGCTCCAAGTAGAGTACTCACTAGCTGTGGAACCTTAGCTCTAAGGTCCTTATGATATTTTTGACAATTTGTGTTTTGCAAATTGTCAAAAAATATAATATCATAGGGACCAAATTGTCAAAAATATCATAAGGACCTAAGAGCTATGATTCCACAGCTAAGAACTCACAAAAGAATAAAATTCATTTTCAGACTTATTCAAGTCTACATAAGACAGACTTTGACTTGTAATGGTCACAGTTCTCAAATCATGTCTATTAAATCTCAATCATTTGCGTAAATATGCATGTATATTACCATAAATTTGGACTTAACTTTTGCAGGTTGGTCTTTATAATATTGGCGATATGTAATTATTTATTTTATTTCGACTTGTGCAGTTGGATTAAAGTATTAAACAAATATCTATTATATTACAATTATTATAGCTGTCTATAATAATAACATTTTGTGTTCCACTGTTTATTATCCTTGAAATAATCAAAAGTCAGGGCTGATATTCAAAAACACTTAAGTTAAGATATCCAATTGTAGTACTAATTTATCGTAGGACATGTAGAAAATCTGTCCGTTCAGAACAAATCTTAACTTAAGTAGCTGTATGCATATGGGCCCCGAGTTAAAAAAAATGCCTTGAAAATCTTATGATTCATAAAAGGAACACACAATATCACTTATTTCGACTTGTGCAAGTTGCAATCTAAACACAAGGACATTCACACAAAATACCAAAATGTAGTAAAACAAACAACAAAATTATGCTATCTTGGGCAATAACTTATCAGTTATTTCCATAATTTATTACTGAATATAAATATAAATATATAACGTGAGGGTACCCAAATTGCACCTACTTTGACAGTTTTTTCACCTCGTTTATTTATGATCCAGACAAGTTTCCATTCCGTGTTTATTTTGTAGGTGTATCCTTATTTACTATATAGTTCCACCAATTTAATTTTGAATTCATATTGAATAATAGAGAAAATGGGTTTGAACCGACCTCCAAAGCGATCCTTGATTCTGTAATGAGTAGTACCCAAATTGCATCCATGCTTATATTCACATCCTTAAAAATCGAATAAGAGATGTTTTGTTATATTTCTTCAAATATTTAGAACAATCTGACATTAGTCCATGCTTACTATTCATTTTTAAGAAATGGGTGCTCGTAACATATTTTATTTGTTCATTTTAAAAGGCGATTTTTGTGGTCGTCGCATGGCGACCTTTCCGTAAATTTTACTTTTCCAGTGAATGCTTCATCTGTTGATTTATATACTGTGAGCGTTTTGTGAATATTTAAATATATTTACCTATTTGAAAGACGTGCATAATGTCAAATAATAAAAAAATGCAAATTGTTTAGTCCGTAAGAAAACTTGAAAGATTTTCGCTGCTATTTTTGCTTAAAAGGTGCAATTTGGGTACTGTGACGTTAACAGATTTATTAAACGAGTCTTTCTTTAAAATTTGTATCTATCTTTTGCAATATTTTATTTTCTCGGCTACATGTTCTGTGAAATTATTACACCAATGTTGAAATGATCCGTGCCCCAACTTGCATTGAAATCATAAAAAAAACACAGACTTTCTCTCCTTTACCCTTAAATATAACAGCAGTTTTAATCAGTTGAAAATCCATTGGGAAACATACAGTCTTTAATGCAGCCTTTCTTGATCAGAAGTTGTGAAAAATTTATTTTTACTTGTTACGACAGATAAAATGTATTTATTATTGTCAAGGATTTGTATAGTAAAACAAAGTGTCGTTGTTATTATCAGTATCGTTGTGGAATTTGTTTAAGAACTTTACGGCAAACGAAACACACATCGCGAAGACAACATGAGTTGTCTCCTAAATTACAGAAAATAACACTCAAAACATTTATTGACCCATAGAAGTCGAAAGTTGTCTGCAGTAGGTGACTTCAAACGTCACGCGTATCAATTTAGAAGTCACGCGCCTTGATGGCACTGACAACATATCGTTTACTTTATACCCCTTCATCTGCAAAAATGCGTATAACAAATTAAAAATCGGAGAAGAACTGTGCAGCAGTTCCAAACGTACTGAAATCACACTTGTTTTACCGTTAAATCGATAAAATCAATACTGTACTCAATGACTTTTCCGTTACAGTTCGTTTCTTATAATGGAGCCAGTCACTGTGAAGTCTCGTTAAAAATCGCGTGATCATAGATAGCGTCATAAAGCGGCAAATTCAAAAACCTCCGTATCTGAACATGTAGGGCAAAACAGAAACCGACGCAAACAAGTCAAAATTTGATTTGTTGATATTGACAGTTTTGACTTGTAGGAGTCAAAACATGTTTAGACTTGTATGTGTCTGAGCTCTGACTGAAGATAGCACACATTGTCATGCTAAGCATACCCCCCACCATGTAAACAGGAAGTATTTTATTACAGAACCTAAAAGGGATCACATGTAACAAAACATCACTCAGACACTGACAAGCTGCTGACTAAATATGACCTCATTCTGTTTCGTTGTACTTGAGAAAGGTTTATCAAAAATTCTTAAGTTCATTTAGGGCTATTCCATTAAAATGTATATGGGAGGGTCAGGGCCTAATCTAGGATTTTGAAGAGGAGAAGTGACTTCTCCTTCCAAAAGAGAGAAGGAGAAGTGGTCAATTTCTTGGAGAAGTGAGATTCCATTACCGTTTCGGTTGCATCATGTTTTCATGCTTATCACTAAGAAAATTGTTTTATATATATATATATTCAATAAAACATATACTTGCAGTTTTTCATGTGTTTTGTACACAACATGCACAATGTATATAAAGAAAGTTCTAAATAAAAGGTTTAGACAATATATAGTTGTCATGGTTGTTATTTATTTATTGATACCATTTGTGTTCTAAATAAAATTTGTTGATTGGGACATGAGGGAGTAGCCTAGTAATATTATCATGATTATGATGCATTAAATTCATGTGCATCTGCCTCAATTTATTTTAAAAGTCCAGAAAAATATAACTCCCAATTTACCTGATCAATTTCACATGACTGGGAATTTAATTTAGATCACCACTTGCCATTATTTTGTAAAACAGTATTGAATGTCCAGGACATTATGTTAGTTGTAAATTGAGATTATCGTTGAAGATTGCAAGTCTATAAATGAAAATATCTTTCAGTCGCATATTAATTATCCGACAAAGAGCTAATTTCTATCATTTTGAAAATATCATCCATATCAACGAAATGGTCGTGAGAAAAAATCCACTGCTGATCACAACCGGTCGAGTGTCGTGCGTTTGCAATCACATTATCCATCAGCAGTCTTTCTACCTTTATATTTCAATTTTATTCAATCAATATGATAAATCTACCCTTAATTCCCACCTTTTACCTAACGAATAGTAAAATTGATCGACTCGCGCAAGTTATAAAAATAAAACAAATCAGCTGAGTGATTACGCAACATCCTCAGATGAAAATCATCGTAAAATGATAACTTAAACAGACGGTCAGTTTTCTGTTTGAATAGTTTTGAAAGTTATATCCAAGGATGTTCAAAGTCGCCGTTGTATTTATTAATTTGATCGTTGACAGTATTAATCCTGGGTCGTTTCGAAAATCTCGATTTTTCCGTGTCAGCCGCCATTTTTTTTACCTGTGAGACTTGTCAATCACAAGTTGTTTCCCTTTACCGATTTTGATAGCGATTTGACTTCGCTATGAAGTCAGTCGGCTGGCTAGATTTAGCGATTTTCAAAATTCTTTGGCGACTTAAATCGTCATTTCCGGCAAGATTATGGCCTGGAGGGTAGGAAGGAAGTTTAATTATTGAATGTGGGTCATGGGTCTTTTTCAGTATCGTCTATAACCATTATGCAAAATTATCTAAAAATGGTTCTTGGTTGTAGGGATATTTTGAAAGTCCTTCCTACCCTCCCACATACATTTTAATGGAATAGCCCTTAACATATTGAAAAAGTAGGTGTCTGACAGATCTGAGAAGTACTCACACATACTTGTCACTTACAAGCTTCTTACCAAATATGAAGTCAATCTGTTTTGTAGAAATTGAGAAAAATGTGGCAAAATATTAATTAAATGAACAGACTAATGGACAAACAGATGGACAGAGTGACAAGGTGAATGCAATATTACCGCCACTCATAGAGAGCATGGAGAGAGGATATGGTCATGATCATAATAATGCATGCACAAATTTCTGAATTTACAGTATATAGTATTTAGGGGTTTTACAACATATAAAATAATTTATTAGCAAAGACATTTTTTTTTCCTTCAGAAAACAAAAATGCATAGGGCACTACTGTCAGGGAAGAGGGGTGCAGCTTCCCTCTATTTTAGGCTATACCTAAAGGTATACATTATACATACCTGACACTTGGGAAGAAATAGGCAGGAGCCTGGAAGTTGACACAAGCCAGTACTTTGACAGTTGAACACCTTCCTGTCTTCAAACAACTGATTTGATTCCAAGCAATTGGCAGATACAATGTCAAATTCATTGTGTCTTCTATTTTATGATCTGAAACAGAAAATATTGTCAACGAAATTAAACCTCTCATTGTAACAAAAATTTAAAGAAAAATCAGGATCTTCTTCCATGGATTGTATATTCTTTTGGAATTTGCCTTGGCTTTTTTTTTTAATTCTTATCCTTTTTTATTTAAGGGGAGAGGGTTAAAATCTTGCTAGTCATGACTGATTGTTCCCCCATAACCTTTGAAGAGTCTAAGACTTTGTACAACCAAAGCTCAAATGAATTTTCATTTTTTTTCATTTTACTTACACAAAATGTAGATTTTCAACACTACAATGGGACAACTACCCACCAATGTACAAAGACTCCTTTGTAACATGCTCTTTATTGCAAAGTTCCACACTGAAAGGTCAACTATGAATTGTCGGTTTGACAACAGGTCCTCCCAATTTTTTACAGGCCTTGGACTATCAAGCCACCAGTTTTCACGCCTGTTAATGTACGCATTATAAAATAAATGGGGAATGTGTCCATGGGACACAGATAATGCCCCCGCTTGCATATAACGCATAACTCTAGAACGGTAAAAGTGACGCCACCAAAATTCAAACTTGATCTGTGTTTTGTGGTAATAGGCATTGTGTATAAATTTCATAACATTTGGTTGAGGCAAACTAAAGTTAGAGAACGGAAACCAATTTTGGGACGTAAGTACAGACGGACAAGGGTAAAACTTAATGCCCCCTCCGCTATGACGGGGGCATAAAAACACTATGTTTGAAAATATCTTTACAAGTTCATTGATAGAAGATCAGCATAGAATATTTAATTCTTGTGCTACAGGTATGATCACATAATTTTAGTTGTCTGCAGAACTAACAAACTTTCTTTGAATAATTTTAATACATCAAATTGACATAAATTCTTAACTGACTCAGAACCAATGTCCAAAAATGAAATTCCATTTCTAACCTTGATCACTTATTTTAATGGAATAGTCCTTATTGAAGCACATTAATCTGAATTTGAGAATAGGCAGAGAAACATGTGTAACATAATCATGATAATAATCGATAAATGTAATTTTTGGGGGGAATAAGTGGTGAATAGATATAAAAGATGTGGTATGAGTGCCAATGAGACAACTCTCCATCCAAGTCAAAATTTATAAAAGTAAACCATTATAGGAAACATGTATTGATCTGTGTAACATACCAATCTTTCAATGTTATTTTTAATCTCTGTGTAACTTACCTCTCAAACCAACCATACTACCATTCAATGAAGCATAAAGGAATGTTATATTGTGTGGCATTTTGATCAATTCTCTTGTTGGGGTTATCTCAACCCACATTGATATAGATGTGTTTCTGTAATGATAAATTAAACAATACAAATACAAAAATATAAATGCCTTAAATTGAGTATTTAGTGTATGGAAGACAACAAAGATTAAATGTATACATATATGTTTGTGTAAACCTGAATTTACAAATGACATCATGGCTTGTTATTTATACATATGAACATTGCTGTGTTGAACTCGGTTGTGTGTAAAACATGGATAAGTCAATGTATTTCGTCAGTCATAGCAAAACTCCCATTTTGTCAGTGCAACTCTCGTTTTGAAACTCCTGAACCTTGGATAAGTCCAAAAATTATGTTTGGTCCCTTCCACTTAGACTAATCAAGGTGCGACTGTATTAACCTTGTTCGTTGAGATTTATATAAGGATATCTTGGATACCCATACATAGTATACATGAATGCATAAATATGAAGAAAATTATCTTGAAATAAATAGAGACTTATAGATCAATGTGGAAAGCATAGTTTGGTAATTTTTTTGATCACTTTTTACGACAAAATGTTTGTGTGCTGTTATACTACTTCCTATAATTTATTTATTTTCTTTACCTACATCATATGACTTTCTACAGATTTCATGGCATAGACGTGTTAATCGTGTTTAAAGTACAACTGCAGATATTTTAGTGTCTAAAGGCATGTTTTCTATGTGTGATATGTTAGAACAAATAAATACAATGTTATAGAAGGATTTATATATTATATATCTGTCTTTTTGTGGCTAATAATTTTTTAGGTATTTTTTTGTGTTTGTCACATTTGTGAAAGCAAAATGTGTATGTATATGGGTGATATCTCACAATTTCATTTAAAAAGAGGATTTTTTTTAATAGTGATAAAGCTTTTAAAAAATAGTGTACATTCATGAATCAATGTGTACATTAGTTAAACTGCAATTGTAGAAAAATAGATAGTAAACTGTTGACACAGAGATATGTCTCCCCTGTTGGCATAAAATTCAAAAGACAATCTAATTGACAGCAATATGCTAATAAATTCAAAGTCGCTGGACCATTAACTAGTGGGCAGGGCCTCAAAATGGTCGACAAACTGAGATATACAGACAGTAATGTAATTTTATAGAAAATATAGTTGTCTTTTGTAAGTAGTTCCTATCAAACTAACTTAAGTAGAAAACTTAACATTGAAAATTGGTAATTAATTGAAGTCACTGAACCATGACCTACGGGGCAGGGCCTCAAAATATTCGTCAAACTGATATGTACTGATCATGCTGATAGTAATGCAACTTTATAGAAAATATAATTGATCTATCACAAGTAGTTTCTATCAAACTGATTTAAGCAGAAAACTTAACATTGAAAAATGCTAATTAATTCAGTCACTGGACCATGACCTAGGGGGCAGGGCATCGAAATAGTCGTCAAACTGATATGAACTGATAGTAATGCAACTTCATACAAAATATCAAACATCTATCAGAAGTTGATCCTATCAAACTAACTCAAGCAGAAAACTTAACATTGAAAATTGCTTATTAATTCAAAGCCACTGGACCATGACCTAGGGGCAGGGCGTCGAAATAGTCTTCAAACTGATATGTACTGATAGAAATGCAACTCTATATGAAATATCATTGATTTATCACAAGTAGTTCCTATCAAACTTAACAGAAAACATAACAATTGTTGACGGCAACGACGACATAGGAAAGCAATAATATGTCACACCTTCCGTGACTTTCGTAGCAGGCGAGACAAAAACTGTAAGATTAATTCATGAAATGATGTCATTAAGCTGTATACAAATAATTGTATAGTTCTAATATGATATAGTTACCCTGTTGAATTTTCACTTCAAAGAGTTCTTGAAAACCGTCGGTCCCGACCGCCAAAAATCGGCTAGGACCGACAATTGCATGTGTAGTGGCAGTCCTGATGACCGACAAAATTTTGGTGGTTGTTCACTTTTATTTTACATCTTTTAGGTGTTTTTTGAACTGGTTACTTATGTAAACAAACTTTAATTGAATAGCTCAAAATTACGGCAATACTTTTGAAAAAGAACCAGTCGTCGGTTTCTTTGGTATTCAGATAGTTTTTGAACTGGTAACTACTGTAATTTACCTTTTGTAGCATAGCTCAAAATTACGGTAACACTTTTGAAAAATAACCAGTCGTAAAAGTCATCATGGCTGCCGCATGGCCAATCTCGTTCAAAGATGGTGCTAAACCCGGTGTTAAAAGAGTGCAAACAAAAGATAATGACAACAGAGAGGTGAAAAAACATCAGACTTAAGTCTTTTATTTCTATCATTTTAATGCACTTTTCACTGTAAATGATTGTAGTATAATGCATGAGACATAAAACAAACATGTACTGTAAATTTAGAAATTATTGCGTGCATTTATTATTGCGATTGTGTCATTTTAGACTAAAATGCGATTTTAATTTTTGATATATTGAGAAAAATCCTGTTTAATTCATATAAAAAATGTCAAAATGCAAGTTTTAATTATTGCGATTATAACCCTGTGGCATTTTTCGCAATAATAAAAACATCGCAATAATTTCTGAATTTACAGTAATCAAACATGTAATCAAACTGACAAAGTATCAAAATTAGAGAACAATGCAGAGTTCAAAATTTAATTGAAAACAACCAAATATATAACATAGAAACTAGGGTGGAGTTAATATAGTATTGAGAAATGACTTACATGTAAAGCTCTAATAGGTGTTTGATAAATTCAAGTAAAATTACAGGACCACCAGATTTTTAGTCTTGGTGGTCCCAATGACCACCAGGAAAAAAAAGATTTCAAGAACTCTGACTTCTTTGAAACCATAGCAGAATATTTTTGAAATTGCAGTAACTCTTATTTCATTTCTTGTCTTAATTAAGTCAATATCCAGGACAAGTTATTCATAAGACAGTTTTAAAAACAAATAGTTGCTCCCATCCATACATTAAATTTTGAAGAGTAAGTAATTGTTAGTTTTTTCTGAAGTGATCTTTTTTTATTTCCTAATTTGCAGAATGTTTATTTCTATGACAGACAAACTTAACTTACACTATTTCATCATTTGAGGGTCTTAAGAAATGTGACGTTGGTCTGATCTTTTGAGTATATTTTACTTACACAACTTCATCATTTGAGGGTCTTGAGAAATGTGACGTTGGTCTGATCTTTGAGTATATATGTTGTAATCTCAATGGAGGTTCAAAATCTCCTATCTGTATGTCTGAATCATTATTAGTAATACAAAAGTCAACTTCAGCAAAGTTCTCCAAAAATGCCTGCCATTCCTGAAAAAAGAAAAATATTGTCAAAATCAACAATGTCTCCTAGTACAGCTTTCTTTTTCAAAGAAAATAATTGTTTGCAATAGTGTACCTATATATCGCCTAGCTAACTCAAAATGGAAGACAGGTCCCCCCTGCTCTTTCCATCTTACAGCCCTACCCTATGTATTTTGGTTTTCTGAATCACTTTTTTTTTTAATCGTAGCTTTATTAAACACAATAATATATAATTTATCATGTACTGTTCACAGTTCAATATTAACAGTTATTTCAGCACGTGAAAAAAAAATAATCTACTGAAACTGAAATCTTAGAATTAATTTAACATTCTTTCTTCTTTTTATGCTTTCAAACAGACCATACAATATTTTTGGGACAAAGTGTACTCCAAAAGATCTTTTCCCAATTACATTCCCTCCTATCAAAATAATGAAAATGGAGGAGATGGAGTATGATTGCCAATGAGACAACTATTCAGCAGATACCGTATATTTATAGACAAATTGTGCTCCAAGTGATCTTCTCTAAAAACTTTCCACTTGTTTACTGTACTCACCTCAGTTAAATCTGGATTGTAGATGTCATTAGATTTGAAATAATAAGACAGTGAAATCAAAGCTATGGCAAATGCTCCCAGACAGACCATGAACATAACCAGTGGAGGACGGCTGCTCGCAAATCCTTTCAGGTTCTCCCATAATGTCATGTTGTCAGCCAATTAAATCTCCTGAAAACAAAAGGGATAAATATCAAGTAACAAATTCTTGGTCATTAAAATAAGGCATATACTGAATAATCATTCATTTTGGTGGGTACCAGTTTGGTGAGTACCAGCTTGGTGGGTGAAATATCAAGTAACAAAATCTTGGTCATTAAATACAGCCATATACTGAGGAATCATTTATTTTGGTGGGTACCAGTTTGGTGGGTGAAATATCAAGTAACAAAATCTTGGTCATTAGTTACAGGCACATACTGAGGATTCATTTAATTTGGTCAGTACCAGTTTGGTGGGTACCAATTTGGTGGATGGAGGAAAATTTATTTTCATAGATACATGAGATATTTGATTGATATTTTCGTAGATACATGAGATATTTGATTGAAAAAAATTGTGGTGTTGCCAAAATTGGCAAATTAGCCTTTAAGGGGCTCATGGGTCTAAATCAAATTTTTTCTTAATATAGGATTTCGCTATATTTTTCTATAAATGAACTTTATCTTAAACTTAATAGAAAAATAAAATAAAAAATGGGGTCATCGTTCATTTAAGCTCACAATCTGACTTGAAAGAAGCATACATTTTGTAATTAAAAGGTACTTTATTTCTGTTGAACTAATAGGAGAAATAGATGTAATATTGAAATAAAAAAGAACTAAATTACAGAAATCGCTCAAATTTTACAATAGTTTAGTTTAAGTACAGCTTATTTGAAAATAAAACTAAAAAATATAGGTCACCGATAAGTTAAAAAAGATATTTCAATTTTAATGCCAAAAAATGGCATTTTTGCACCAAAGGGAGATAATTTGGAGCTTTTTCAATGATATATACATTTTAAAAGTCATCTGGGGCCAAAACGAATTGATTTTTTTGAATGATTTTTGTATCATATGATAAAGTAACAACTAATAAAGTAATAAATAAAAATTGTAATGGAAAATAAATGTTAAATTTTTTTCTGAAATTTTTATACCCTCGAGCCTCCTTAAATAGAAAATTTGTACTTCATTGAACATTGATACATGTATTAGTGGTTCACAATTATACCCATAAAATCAACGAAAATTGATATCCCTTGAATAATAATGAATTCACAGTAATGACACTGACAGGAAAATTAAATATGTCATGTATGTATGCTACATATATATTTCTACTGTAAAATTCTGAAATTTTTTAGTAAACAGATATATTTGTATTTTAACAACCTTTGTCAAAACTAAAAAATAATAGAATAATCAACGTTGATGACATTTTGCTGCTTGTTTTCTATTTATTTTCTGATTTTTTTCTAATCAACTGATTATCTGGTGAGTAATTAAAAGTTTTAAACTGTTATATGTTAGACTGCTCTTATTTTGTAAATGTATTTTCGTCAAATTTATTAATGCATGTATAAAAGGTTACTTACGTAACATGCGTTTCAAGTCAGAAACATGTTTCACTTTTGATTGATATATCATGTTAACCCTTCTTTATTCTATATTAATCTACATCATGTCACTTGTATATATGTACATATTATCATATAGATAGGTTTTCTGTTGATATAATTGGAAAGAGTTATTTCCCTTTGCTGGCATGACGAGTTCAATGTGCACAATTCCTTAAGAAACCAACAAAATTCAAATTTTTGTACTGACCGCAAGATTTTTTATATATCTATAACCTTGTAAATGTGTATTTCATCAATACAATCCAGTTAGGATTTTAAACTTGCTCAGTATATATACAAATTTAAATTTGGTAAGTCAAATAAGAAAATTACCAACACTGACCAGTTTTGCCATCAACATAGGAACAAAAGGAAAAACTCCATCTCAAATTACATCAATGGAAAACTACCCGTTAACCTTTGTACGATACTTCCTTCCTTCCTATCATTCTAAAAATTTGTATATTATATCAGTAACCAGTAGTCATTTATGACCTTAAGTATATTATACAACAGTCAATCTTGTTTTTGTTACATAACAGTTTAAAATCATACACATCGTCTGCACCTAAAGCACTAAATTTCATTCACATATTCACTTCTTGTTTAGCACCATTGATGGGAACTAATACCTTTATCAGAGTTTAAGGCTATGTTTCACTGATTTGTGACTTTTTATCATTTAACACAATGATGTATCAATGTTTACAAGCAGGAAATGTTACTTGTACACAAAAATTGTGAAGTTGCATTGTGTACAAGGTTTCTATTTATACAGCTGTATATGCCGTAACGGATGAATAGAATGAAAACAAATTACTGGAAAATATGTTGTATATCATGTAAAGGGAAGAATTACGAAAATGTTAACAAGAAGCATCCTCTCACTGGGTTTATAGTGGGTTTTAAAAACACGAGCCATTACTTTTCATTAAAAATTAAAGTATGATACAATGCGTTTAAAAATAAGCACCTCTTTAAAATCGTTTAGGCATTTGGTTAGTCACTTCTGCACATATAATAATATACATTTACCATTATTCTGTTTTCTCATCTTTTTTGGGTGAGAGGGAACAAGTTTGTTATAAATCATCACATGCAATTCAACTATTAGAAAAATAGCTATGTTGTTCAAAGTGTTCTCAATATTCAATAATGTTATGATCTGTTTTCATTTTAAATACATGTACTTTATTAACAAATTATATCAATTAAAACAAGCATTCTGAGAGTATTGCATAGCAATACATAGTCCCCTACAGGTTAAAAATTCATTGTTCTGTAACAAAATGCTAACTTGTTCTATAATTTGTCATGGTGTTAACTTTATAACAAATATCAAGTCAATATCTTCAAGCATGATGAAAAAAAGTGTGGAAAACTGATTAAGTGAAGTTTCTATGTCCAAGGACCATAATTCTGCACAAAATCATCAGACCGGAACAAAATTCAAACTTGATCTGAAACTTGTCATGATAAAACTATATACCAATTATCAAATCAATATTTTCAAGCATGATGAAAAAAAGAGAGGAAAAATTATTATTTGAGTGAATTTTCTAAGTCCAAGGACCATAACTCTGCACAAAATCATCAGACCGGAACAAAATTCGAACTTGATTTGTAACTTGTCATGATAAAACTATATACCAATTATCAAATCAATATCTTCAAGCATGAAGAAAAAAGTGCAGAAAACTGATTATTTGAGTGAATTTTCTTAGTCCAAGGACCATAACTCTGCACAAAATCATCAGACCGGAACAAAATTCAAATTTGAACTGTAACTTGTCATGATAAAACAATACACCAAATATCAAATCAATATCTTCATGGACGAAGAAAAAAAGTGTGGAAAACTGATTTGCCAGACTGACTGACTGACGGACGGACAGACAGACGGACTGACGGAGTGCAAACCTAAAGTCCCCTTCGACTTTGTCGGTAGGGGACTAATTATCAACTGACACATCTAGGTTAATTTTTGATATTCTATTTTTCAAAAACTTATATTAAAAACAATGAAGCCATTACCCTGTTTAAGCTGTTGTTTAATCATGAGAAAATTAGAAGCAATAAAATGAAAAACTTTGTGTTTGTATCACTATTGCAATGTCAGACAACAGGTATATATTTTGTTACACAGAAGTTAAACCACAACATGAGGTACTTCAGTGTAAAAGGTGTTCAGTTTGGCTGCACGGAATCTGCAAGTTACTGTAAATTCAGAAATTATTGCAAGGTTTTTATTTATGCGAATAATGTGACTCCTTGAGTATCGCAATAATAAGATCTCCAATTCTGATAGTGATACATGTCATATATCTGTATGTAGCTTTTCCTAAAATCACAATAACTGAACTCACATTTTTGTTCATTCTTCAAAAAAGTTGAAACAATAAATACATGCAATAATTTCTGAATTTACAGTATTGATTTTAAATCAATGCAGAATTTCTCAAAACTCTGATCATTTCATTATTGAAAAATTGCTGACCTTTAACTATATTACACATGTTACCTATTTATTTATTTAACAAATAATATGTGCTATAATAGGAGTTACCTAAATATATATAAAATGCTCTCCTATAAATTATATGTTTGAATATTTATATAATGAAACCTATAATTTTGTGGTGGAATTGTAATTTTATGTGTGTATATATATATATATATAACCAGTCTATAAGAATCTACCAACCAGTAAACTTAATAGGTATTGGATCATCAAAATTGACAATACTATTAAACAAAAGCAATCTTGATTTCTATACAAAAAAAAGTGAAACAGTTTTACCGAACATCATATGAGAGACGCTAATAAATTTTAAAATTTCGAAAAATAGACTCAAAGACATGCCTAAAATGAAAATAGTAATTAGAGATATGAACTGGCACAACTCTAAAATTCCAAAGTGACGTCAGTTAAGATGTTACAACAACTGTGTGTAAATTCATTCCCCAAAAAAACAGCATCGATCGATATAAGCTGGTAAAATATGTCAAACAGAGGTTGCGTATTTATCATCCCAAATAAATAGCAGTTTTATAATGATAAGAAAATATAATAGTAAAATTTGGCTAAGGTTAAATAATTGGACGTGATGCGCTTGTACATCCCTCCCAAATGAAAAAACCCTGGTATTTAAACTAGTAAAATTCAAAAGAATCCTTAAAACTGTAAGAGTCAAGTAAGGAAGCCGGAGTAACTGGAAACAAATGATGTCAGGAAAATGAGTGATGGTAGGAAAATGAGTGACTCATTCTATGTTTTTCATTTATGCCCTCTGGGAAACTGTCCTTAGCTTTCTCATCCAAAACCTTTCCGAGCAAGTCTTTCGCCCTTGACCAACCCTCGTTGTGGTCTATGATTGTGATTGTAAGGTTTTTAAGATCAGCTTGGGCGTGCCCAGGTGATCTCAAATGACGACTTACGGGAGGTCGGGCTTGCAGGTGTAGTCACTGATGACCATTCATGCGTTTGTTGAATGGCTGTTCTGTCTCGCCAATATACTGCATGCCACATCGACACTGAAGAAGGTATACAACATTCTGTGTTTTGCAAGTTACATTACAAAATATAGTGTACACAGACCCAGTGGAGTGGCAAGTAAATGTTTGAGTATTCTGTATTTGTTGGCAAGTCAGACATCGTCTGTTACCACACGACTTGCACCATCCTGCAGTTGAACAGCTTTTATTAGAGGAGACGTCAGCTCTCACAAATAAGTCTTTGAGACTTGCTGGTCTCCAAAAGCTAAGACAGGAGGATTGGGAAAGATCTTGGACAATTGTGGGTGCTTGGCAATAGTTTGCCAATTGGCACGGATCAAACGTGAAAGGTTAGTAAAGGCGGATTGTATGTTAAAACAAACGGAACTATTTTGCTGCGCCTCTTCTGTTTGTACTGTAATAGGTCATTGCGGCTGTTGTTATTAGCACGCAAACCCCTTATCTATGTCCAATTTCTTATAACCTCGTTTGGTCAAAAACCGCTGAAGTTCCTGTAACCGTTTAGTGACAGCCTCCTCAGAGGAGCAAATCCGCTTTACTCTGAGAGCTTGACTGTACGGGATACTTTTTGTACAGTGTTTGGGGTGACAGCTTTGGGAGAAAGGTACTGATGTTTATCTGTAGGTTTACAGTAGAGATCTGTTGATATGACACCGTCCTTAATAGATGTAGTAGTGTCTAAGAAAGATATTTTGGAGTCGGAAATTTCATATGTAAATTTAATTGACTGGTGTGCGTTGTTTGCATGTCTGATAAAATCATCCAATTTTGTTGGGATTCAATCCATTTCATGTCAACATCATCGATGAAACGGAACCAAGACAGAGGTTTGGATAAAGATGTTGAAATAATTTCTTTCTCTAATTTTCCCATGAAAATATTGGCGTAAGACGGTGCCATTTTCGTCCCCATCGCTGTTCCGTTTATCTGAAGGTAATGTTCACCATTAAAGGTGAAATTGTTGCATTTCAGAACCAGAGTGAGCAGCTGGACTAAACATTCGGTAGGTGGTTCTAAGGTGTTGCGAGAGTCCCATATTTCCTTACACGATTGTATTCCGTCATCATGAGGTATGTTGGTATACAATGAGGTGACATCTAAAGTGACAAGGAGGGTTTCCGGAGGAAGAGGGTTCATGGATTCCATTTTACGAAGATAATCTGTAGTGTCTTGAATGTGAGAAGGAAGATTTTCTACATGAGATCTTAAATGAAAATCTACTAATTCCGAGATTTTCTCAGTCGGGTGGCCGTTTATGGATACAATGGGTCTACCAGGGTTGTTAACCTTGTGTATTTTGGGAAGAAGATACAATCGACCAGGCTTGGCGTTCTCTGGTTTTAAATATCCGATTGTATCCTCATCTATGTGACCGTCATCGTGCATGGTTTGTAACGCAGTGATAATTTTGGAACTAAACTCGAAGTAGGGTCATAGTCAAGCTTCTTATAAAATCTCTCATCAGAGAGCTGACGCTCTGCTTCGCGATGTAGTTAGCTTTGTCCATTAGATAAACGGAACAGCGATGGGGACGAAAATGGCACCGTCATACGCCAATATTTTCATGGGAAAATTAGAGAAAGAAATTATTTCAACATCTTTATCCAAACCTCTGTCTTGGTTCCGTTTCATCGATGAGGTTGACATGAAATGGATTGAATCCCAACAAAATTGGATGATTTTATCAGACATGCAAACAACGCACACCAGTCAATTAAATTTACATATGAAATTTCCGACTCCAAAATATCTTTCTTAGACACTACTACATCTATTAAGGACGGTGTCATATCAACAGATCTCTACTGTAAACCTACAGATAAACATCAGTACCTTTCTCCCCAAAGCTGTCACCCCAAACACTGTACAAAAAGTATCCCGACAGTCAAGCTCTCAGAGTAAAGCGGATTTGCTCCTCTGAGGAGGCTGTCACTAAACGGTTACAGGAACTTCGCGGTTTTTGACCAAACGAGGTTATAAGAAATTGGACATAGATAAGGGTTTGCGCGTGCTAATAACAACAGCCGCAATGACCTATTACAGTACAAACAGAAGAGGCGCAGCAAAATAGTTCCGCTTGTTTTAACATACAATCCCGCCTTTACTAACCTTTCACGCTTGATCCGTGCCAATTGGCAAACTATTGCCAAGCACCCACAATTGTCCAAGATCTTTCCCAATCCTCCTGTCTTAGCTGGAGACCAGCAAGTCTCAAAGACTTATTTGTGAGAGCTGACGCCTCTAATAAAAGCTGTTCAACTGCAGGATGGTGCAAGTCGTGTGGTAACAGACGATGTCTGACTTGCCAACAAATACAGAATACTCAAACATTTACTTGCCACTCCACTGGGTCTGTGTACACTATATTTTGTAATGTAACTTGCAAAACACAGAATGTTGTATACCTTCTTCAGTGTCGATGTGGCATGCAGTATATTGGCGAGACAGAACAGCCATTCAACAAACGCATGAATGGTCATCAAGTGACTACACCTGCAAGCCCGACCTCCCGTAAGTCGTCATTTGAGATCACCTGGGCACGCCTAAGCTGATCTTAAAACCTTACAATCACAATCATAGACCACAACGAGGGTTGGTCAAGGGCGAAAGACTTGCTCGGAAAGGTTTTGGATGAGAAAGCTAAGGACAGTTTCCCAGAGGGCATAAATGAAAACATAGAATGAGTCACTCATTTTCCCACCATCACTCATTTTCCTGACATCATTTGTTTCAGTTACTCCGGCTTCCTTACTTGACTCTTACAGTTTTAAGGATTCTTTGGAATTTTACTAGTTTAAATACCAGGGTTTTTTTCATTTGGGAGGGATGTACAAGTACGCATCCACGTCCAATTATTTAACCTTAGCCAAATTTTACTATTATATTTTCTTATCATTATAAAACTGCTATTTATTTGGGATGATAAATACGCAACCTCTGTTTGACATATTTTTACCAGCTTATATCGATCGATGCTGTTTTTTTGGGGAATGAATTTACACACAGTTGTTGTAACATCTTAACTGACGCTACTTTGGAATTTTAGAGTTGTGCCAGTTCATATCTCTAATTACTATTTTCATTTTAGGCATGTCTTTGAGTCGTTTTTTCAAATTTTAAAATTTATTAGCGCTCTACATATGATGTTGGTAAACTGTTTCACTTTTTTATTGTATAGAAATCAAGATTGCTTTTGTTTAATACCCAGAATGGTTTGATCTGATTCATTTTATATCGTGCTCATATTGATGAAGGATATCTGTTATCCAAATATTTATAGTTACATTTGTTCGCTTTTGTCATTTTTGGTGATGTTGTACCCTTTAGACTGGTTATATATTATATTTTGTAGTGTACTGTATCATATTTATATGATCCATCGCCCGTAAGATTTATCGTTGACTATTATTCAGTCTTTTATATATATATATATATATATATATATATTTCGTAGTTCTAAGACATTTGTAAGAGTTGTTTTATAAATTAAATTGCAATGCAACTTGTGTTTTATTTGTCAATTTGCAATATATCATGTGCATAAACAATTTCTGATAGTAATAAAAGATTAACAGTTTGATTTAATCATATGTAATTAAATTTTCACACCTTAAAATAATAAATTCTTGGATGTTACATTGAGTAATAAAAAGATTAATCAATTGATTTAATCATGTGATTAAATTTTCACACCTTGATAAAGGGATTATGTTTCTTCTTTTTACAGTTATAATAAGCATATTTATCAAGCAACATTCTGGAAGCTGTTTGATTGCATTTAAAATTGTAAAAAAAAGGATTGGAGAAGATGTCATTAATCTTAAATGCTTCAGTGATGTTTGGAACAAAAAAGAGCAAATCCCCCCTTAAGAGACTCCCTAACTGTGTAAGTAGGCACGATATATTATTTGTAAAACCTCATGTTAACCAAGGGTGCTAAAATAACTACTGAGTATTTAAAGTTATCAAATTAAATAGGTGCAGATTTGACTAGGTACCAAATCTACTATAAAATTGAGAATGGAAATGGGGAATGTCTCAAAGAGACAACAACAGCCCAAGGCCACCAATGGGTCTTCAACACAGCACAAAAATCCAGCACCATGAGGCGGGCTTCAGCTGGCCCCTAAACAAAAATATGTACTAGTTCAGTGAAAATGGACATCACACTAAACTCCGAAACATATAAATGAACTAAAATTAAAAAATATATGTATACAGGATGCTGATTTAACCAGGTGAGGAAGTGGTCTTTTTTTAATGTCTGTGCTTGTAAATTTTGTAGTGTAACCATGGCCATATTTGTCTATTCCTTCTGATGAACCTTTTATCTTTAATGCAGAGCCAGAGGAACAATTGTGAATAATTTAAGCAGGTATGGTACAAGCTGACAATTGGAAGAGTTTGCATTCATACAAGTTTTTAATAGCATCCCTCTTCCCATTGTGTAAGTACTTAGCTATGCATGAATTTTTTTTTATTACTATTACTTTATTCATTCACAAAACCCTGAAGTAAAAAAAAGGAAATCTGTATATTCATTTCAGAAGGACCATCAATTAAGGCATTTAAATGACTTTTCCCAAGGCATCCGAGATCATCCCCTGTTTTTGGTGGGGTTTATGTTGGTTTTCTTTGTTGTTTTGTGTACTGTTGTTTGTCTGTCTTTTTCTTTTTTAGCCATGGCGTTGTCAGTTTATTTTCGACTTATGTTATGAGTTTGAATGTCCCTTTGGTATCCTAATTGCCTCTCTTTTTCAATGTGTGACATATTTTGCTGCCCAATTTCTAAATAATTATGTGCTGACTACTTGTCCGAAAATTACCATTGGGTATTGTTCCGTAGTTCTGACATACCAGATCAAAGCGTTAAATATTTGACCTGGAACCTGATGAAATAAATTATTTGTGCTTCTATTTTAAATTATTTATGGTTCTAAAGCATGCATGAGATGAGTGGCCACAATATACTTCCACTGGCACTGACAGACTAAAATGCAAAGACAAGATTCAATAAAAACTCATTAAAGATTTACCAAATATATCACAGTTTATGATCGACTGTAAAATCACGACATTATATCTCCACTTTTAGCAGCAACAACTTGTCAAAAATGTTGTCAAATCTGGTGCATCAAACGTCACAACTTCCGGAACCCATTTTGAAAGGTAATATATCACGTGATTTCTATTCCACATGGCTTCTATAATCACCAAGGGGAACCGCCCACTTCTAAAGTAAACGTGGAAATGCCATCATAGTATGTTAAAACTTTGCAATAATTTTAAACATAATGCTATAATATGAATAAAAATACATTATTGGAATATCGTCAAAAGTAATTCGACAATAAAAATTAAAAGATAAGTCTAGAAAAGTGAATCTACATGTTGAACTTGATAAATGGAACAGCCAAAACAAAACATGTGATTCTGAAGTTTGTGTATGACGTCAAAATGCTAAAATTTCATTGGACCAGGATGACAGATGCCAATCAAATTCCACGTGGTGTTGTAATATTTTGCACGGCAGCAAGTGTTTTGGTACCGCCGCCCGCCATGTTCTTTTAATATTTGTAAAAATTCAATCAAATATTTGGGGACACATAGTGTGTCCTCATGGATATTTGAGTATTTCGGATGATAAACGTTTAATGACATCTATAGAAGAGGGCTTCGGTTCCGGCGATGAGTTTGGAAACTTTGTTGGAAGCTGCGGAATATCTAGAATGGCGTAACAAGCCAAAAACACGTGGTAAGCAAAGCACATGGCAGCAGAAATTGCCTTATAAGATCATGAAAACTACAATTTGTCGTTTGAACTCACAATTTTATTAAAGTATGTGCAATATTCAGTCATGGGATAGGTAATCTACGCTTCAATTTTTGTGTTATAGGGAAGATATCCATCTTGAATTTTTGACGGTTCCTGGTCGCTACCTAATTTGCATATATTTATAAGCATGATCAGTCGACACTTCGATTTTTTTCTTTTTTGAAGGTGATAGTACCTCTGAGGATCCACACGGATATTCATCACGAGTTGGCAATGATTCTGACGATTCTCCTGAATCCAGCAACTCTGGAAAGTATGCAGACGGAGATGAAAGAGAAAAGAGGCGAGCCGGAGGGTCTGTTCACGTGACATATTTTGACATGTGTATTTGCACACACATAATATTGTCGGTCTGATCGACCTTGAACACACGTGCTATTCATTGTTGACAAACAACATAATAGACGATGATTCAGTGCATTAAATCTTTCATTTAGCAATAAAAAAGAAATGAAAAACTGAAATTTGTTACAAAATCTACACTTATAAATTTTTAATGTACGCTGGAGTTTCTACACTCAAAATGAGTCCACTCCACGACGGGAAGATAGATAAATAATCGTTTTATTACATTTTTAAAATATTTTTTTAAGATGTGAAGTATACATGAGTGCATTACAGTTGCCAATTAATGTCTAAGTTAGTTTTGTAGTGTTTTTTTATGGTGGTAACTTCACAATACATACTTTGGCATATGCCTTTCATTAAGAATTTCCAATGTTCCTTCAAGTGGTATAATTGTCAATGAAGTTCAAAATGAAGTTATGTGTTTTTAAAGTTGATTTGTATGTTAAAGACATGGGAATGACAATTTTATCATTATTTGCACCTACTTATTAAAGTTATAAAGACTTCTGATAAAAACTCAATTAAGGAATGTAATTATTTATACCCCTGCCCCAAAAAGAGGGGTGGTATATTATTTATGATAGAATTTAGGACAAGAAGTCACAATTCAGTTTTTGATATTATTTTTTCTTTGAATAAGAAAACACTCATCATTTAAAAATAATTGTTGTGTTTTTCTTGAACTATTTTTGTTAAGAAAACAATTTGTCATAGTGGCTTGGTACTAACATGCTTCATGGTGCCAAGAAATATATCTTTTGCGTGGTTACAATTTGATAAATCTTCATTTATCAAGGCTTATGAACAATTTCCTAAACTGTGAAATGAACTTATGTTATAAAAAGAAATTATTTCAAGAACTCTCCCTTTTTTCTTCAAACAATGATAAACAAATTATTTGTGACTTTTTGTCCTATTAAGATTGTGACTTTCCGTCCGCTTACTGTTTTCTGTTTACTGTTTACACTTTTCTCAGGAACTTTACGTCTAAACTTCATGAAGTTTTGTATCATTCAAGATTCATGTGAGCGTTCTTTACTGTGTGATTTATTTTCCAATTCATTGCTCATTGGCTTCCTGATAAAGGAATACTAATGTATATTCTTACACAAAATTGGCATGTGTAAAATTTTAGTCACATTTAAATTTTTTCTCTGGAACTACATGTACAAATCAAGTCTTTCTAAAATTTTGAATGAACCTTCATGTGAGCATGCGATACCTAAGGTGATGTTTTTTTAACATCCATCACTCATCATTTTCCTGTTTACCAAATACAAGTACAATTATACTTATTCTTTTACATGTTATAGTGGAGTATCAAAAGAGATCAAATAGCTTTCTATTCAACTTGTTCATTGCAGTCTCAAAATAATCAAATGTGTAAATTTGGATTTTTTCCTTGCTCAAGGGATGAGTCAAAACTAACTGTATTTGACCATGTGATCAGAGTGTGATTACTTTTTATATGACCGCAAAAAAATTTGCGGTCGTATATTGGTATCAAGTCATCGTCAGCGTCGTCCGAAGACATTTGGTTTCTGGACAATAACTTAAGTAAATGTAAATAGAAATCTATGAATTTTAAACACAAGGTTTATAACCACAAAAGGAAGGTTGGGATTGATTTTGGGGGTTATAGTCCTAACAGTTTAGGAATTAAGGGCCAAAAAGGGGCCCAAATAAGTATTTTTCTAGTTTCCAGACAATAACTTGCATACTTGTGGAACGGTGTATGGATCTCTCTGAAATTATACCACAAGTTTCCATACCACAAAGGGATGGTTAGGATTGGCTTTGGGGGGTTATGGCTCAAACCGTTTAGGAATTAGTGGCAAAAAAGAGGGAAAATCATAGTTAATCATGTTAATGGACAATTAAAAAAAAGTACAATGTTATGTATGGATTACCCCTTTTAAATTATGTATAAAGAAATGTTGTATTGTCTTGAGGTGATTAGCTGTCAATTTATTTTTAGAAGTTACTATTTAAAAATGCTGATTAAGGAATATTAATTTTAGCCATGATCATGATGATTATGGATGTCTTTTTTTGGATATAGGGGGGAGGTGAAAAAAAAATGGGGGTAATTGTGAGGGGGGCAATTTTTTCTCATTTCAGATTTCAGAATTTAAAAAGAAAATTTCTGCTTTCTGCAAAGTGTATTGCACAAAAGCAAAAAAAAAGGGGGGGGGGGTCAATTCGCAACAGCATAGTGTATTGCACAAATTACACAAAAGCAAATTCAAATTCAGACCTGTATCAAGCGCCAATATTGTGTCCATATTTTCCCCAACTGTTCAGGGTTGGACCTCTGCGGTCGTATCCAGCTGCGTTCCTCGAAGCAATTTATTAAGCAAATGTTCTCTATTCCTGAAAGCCTAACTAGGACTTCTTTTTAGACCAAATACCAAACAGCAAAAATCATGAAAAACATGAATTATGAATTATTATGAACAGAATGCAAATTGTACATGTAGCAAATGATACATATATGTACATGACATGATGTTATTAGAAGATTTTTAAATATTTTAAATAGAGTTGTTTGCATGTTAAAGCATTGACAAATGAAAAACACATTTTTAAAATCAATTTCAACGGGTTTTCTTACAAATTGCAGTCCAATTCTATCCTCATTGCATATTATAACTCATCTTTTCTTCTATTTTAGGGCTGGAACAAGAGAAGTTCACAACAAATTGGAGAAAAACAGGTAAACAAATAAATCTACAGAAATAGTTGATTAAAGTTCAAATACTATTGTCACAATTGTTTCAAGTTTTTATGCAGCTAAATTACTTTAAAAAAAAGGGTTTTCAACTTCTTGTGACCATGATGACCAAATGCTCTGGTCAAAATATTCTTAATTTTACATGTTTTAAACATTACAATTCAAACTCATGAAAGAGTGTTGTCGGAATCTTTTTGTGGTTTATGACTTCAATATTCTAAGTATCATCTTGAGACTGATCTTCATATTCTACACATCTTCTGTAAAATAATTTGTGTGTGAATATATAATATTGCAAAAGTACAGGGTCATATATATCTATAGGGTGTGAATATGGTTGACCTAGATTCACTTTATTTGTTATTTCAGAGTTATGGAATTTTAATTGTAAAAAAAACTTAGCAATATTTCATGCATCTGAAAATAACAAGTATGTTTGCTTAACATCCATTGGCAAATATTAGAGATGTTCAGGTTAAAAGACTATTTCAGTGGTTTAATCGTGCTATTCAAACTTCTTCACTTTTTTAAATCATAAAGTTATATATTAATAAGAGCCCTGTTTAGAATAAGACCATCACAACTGACCATATGTAATAGGATAGCTGAATCAGACTTTTAACATGTTAGTTCACAGCAGCTGACTTTAGGAAAACATGTCACACCATCCAGACAATAGAAAAGAAAAGAAATGGGCTATCCATCCATGACACAAAATCAGTACATGCACAGCAAAAAACACAAAAAGCATAGGAACAGAAACAATATATTCCGACTCATATTGTCTCTCATCTTTGGTATTAATCTTAGTTGCTGGGTTATAACGGGAGAAGAAGCAACATAGTTGTAAAGTTAAGTTGTAGAAAAGATCTCTAACCTTACCAACCTGCTGTACTCAAGGCTAGAATAAGACCACCTGACAGTTTATACATAAAGCCATACTTGCATACATGAACAGAAGTCATTTTTATTTCGGTTGTATGTGACTGGCACTTAACATGCTTAACAATTAAAAACAAAAATTATTTAATGAATTTGAAGTAATTACAGGTATAGAAAAATAATGTTTGATAAATTATACTTTTACAGGAGAGCTCACTTGAAAGAATGTTTGATAAATTATACTTTTACAGGAGAGCTCACTTGAAAGAATGTTTGATAAATTATACTTTTACAGGAGAGCTCACTTGAAAGAATGTTTGATAAATTATACTTTTACAGGAGAGCTCACTTGAAAGAATGTTTGATAAATTATACTTTTACAGGAGAGCTCACTTGAAAGAATGTTTGATAAATTATACTTTTACAGGAGAGCTCACTTGAAAGAATGTTTGATAAATTATACTTTTTACAGGAGAGCTCACTTGAAGGAATGTTTGATAAATTATACTTTTACAGGAGAGCTCACTTGAAGGAATGTTTGATAAATTATACTTTTACAGGAGAGCTCATTTGAAAGAATGTTTGATAAATTATACTTTTTACAGGAGAGCTCACTTGAAAGAATGTTTGATAAATTATACTTTTACAGGAGAGCTCACTAGAAAGAATGTTTGATAAATTATACTTTTACAGGAGAGCTCACTTGAAAGAATGTTTGATAAATTATACTTTTACAGGAGAGCTCACTTGAAAGAATGTTTGATAAATTATACTTTTACAGGAGAGCTCACTTGAAAGAATGTTTGATAAATTATACTTTTACAGGAGAGCTCACTTGAAAGAATGTTTGATAAATTATACTTTTTACAGGAGAGCTCACTTGAAAGAATGTTTGATAAATTATACTTTTACAGGAGAGCTCACTTGAAAGAATGTTTGATAAATTATACTTTTACAGGAGAGCTCACTTGAAGGAATGTTTGATAAATTATACTTTTCACTTGAAGGAGAGCTCACTTGAAGGAATGTTTGATAAATTATACTTTTACAGGAGAGCTCACTTGAAAGAATGTTTGATAAATTATACTTTTACAGGAGAGCTCACTTGAAAGAATGTTTGATAAATTATACTTTTACAGGAGAGCTCACTTGAAAGAATGTTTGATAAATTATACTTTTACAGGAGAGCTCACTTGAAGGAGAGCTCACTTGAAAGAATGTTTGATAAATTATACTTTTTACAGGAGAGCTCACTTGAAGGAATGTTTGATAAATTATACTTTTTACAGGAGAGCTCACTTGAAGGAATGTTTGATAAATTATACTTTTACAGAAGAGCTCACTTGAAAGAATGTTTGATAAATTATACTTTTACAGGAGAGCTCACTTGAAAGAATGTTTGATAAATTATACTTTTACAGGAGAGCTCACTTGAAGGAATGTTTTGATTACTTGAAAAAGCAGATTCCAACATTAGAAGACAAGCGGACTTCCAATCTTGGTATTTTGAGAGGCTCCCTTCGTTATATCCAGGTAAAAAGGGAGATAATTAAAATAAAAAATTCAGGCAATTGTATTTTTCTCTCTCACTAATTTCACATTTAAAAAAGATAAGTGTCTTGATGTATCTTGGATCATGTTTAGGAGATCAAAATCAGAGACATAAAAGGTAAAACCTCTCAGACAGGTTTGGTCCTATAAATCTTGAAATTTAAACTCCGGGAAAATAAACCATTTTACAGTATTAAACATTTTTTAAGTAAAATAAAATGTACCTATACAAAAGAATCTTTTCCCTCCACCTTATTCATTTTATTTATACCAAATAAACAATAGAAAATAAACACAGAGGCATGTTAAACTGCTGGTTATTGTACTGTGTTACTGAATTCTGACTCTGTTGGCTATAAATCCAATAGAAATATGCACAAAGATTTATGAATCAAAATATTGTCACTCAAACATTGTCAAAGTTCATGTCCCACTGTGAATCACACAACAACTCAAAGATTGATGTATACATCCTGTACTGTAGCTTACCAAAATGACAAAATAAATGATTCTGTAGACGCTGCTTTTCAGATTAAGAAGAGATGTCCAGTATTCAGATCTCAGTAGGACCTCAAAATACTTTTTTTTTTAGAAAAATGAAAATTCCCCTGCTGATGATCAAATGCTGTTAATTACCTCCAGGATTCTATTATATCTTTACTAAAAGTTGTTTATCCTGTTAAAATTGATAAAATCCCACTGATTTAACTACAAAAGGTCAAGGTTATGATTAATTAACAAAGAAAATAACAACAACCACAACAATCCTTTGTTTTAAGAGGGTTACACATTTAGTCATACAACTAATCAACAGTCCTCACAGTGGCGGATCCAGAGGGGGGGTTCCGGGTTGGAACCCCCCTTTTTTTTGACGATCAATGCATTTGAATGGGGACATATAGTTGGAACCCCCCCTTTATCCTTGGTTGGGACCCCCTTTTTAAAATGGCTGGATCCGCCCCTGCCTCATAATACAAAGTGTAAGCTCAAACTTTTTTTGAGAGAAAAAGTGCAAACATGTATATGACTGATTCAAGGAAATCTTGGAGGGTTTAGAAGGGGAATCTCTGCCTTTTGATGTTTGGAAAGTGAATATTACTCTTTAATTTGAGGTTTCAAAAATTGAAACCTATTGTTAAAGTAGCAGATATGGCTGCCTTGTTAGTCCTCTACCAACAAAGTTGAAGGGGACTATAGGTTTGCACTCCGTCTGTCTGTCCATCTGTCAGTCCAGCAAATCAGTTTTCCACACTTTTTTGCGGTCGTATATTGGTACGACATTGGCGTCGTCGTCCGAAGACACATTGGTTTTCGCACAATAACTTTAGTTTAAGTGAATGGATCTCTATGAAATTTTACCATAAGGTTCAATACCACAAAAGGAAGGTTGGGATTGATTTTGGGGGTTATGGTACCAACAGTTAAGGAATTAGGGGCCAAAAAGGGGCCAAAAAAAGCATTTTTGTAATTTCCAGACAATAACTTGTGTGTTAGTGTATGGATCTCTCTGACATTGTACCACAAGGTTCCATATCACAAAGGGAAAGCTGGGATTGATTTTGGGGGTAATTGCCTCAAAATTTTAGGAATTAGGGGCCAAAAAAGGGGCAAAAACAAGCGTTTTTCTAGTTTCATGACAATAAGTTGTGTGTAAGTGTATGGATCTTTCTGAAATTGTACTACAAGGTTCCATATCACAAAGGGAAAGCTGGAATTGAGGTTGGGGGTAATTGCCCAAAACGTTTAGCAAAAAGGGGCCAAAAATAAGCATTTTTCTAGTTTCCAGACAATAACTTGTGTTAAAGTGTATGGATCTCTCTGAAATTGTACTGCAAGGTACCATACCACAAAGGGAAGGCTAAGATTGATTTTGGGGGTAATTGCCTCAAAATTTTAGGAATTGGGGGCCAAAAAGGGGCAAAAAACAAGCATTTTTTTAGTTTCAGGACAATGACTTGTGTGTAAGTGTTTGGATCTTTATGAAATTGTACTACAAGGTTCCATATCACAAAGGGAAAGCTGGGTTTGAATTTGGGGGTAATTGCCCTAAATGTATAGGAATTTGGGGCCAAAAAACAAGCATTTTTCTAGTTTCCAGACAATAACTTGTGTTCAAGTGTATGGATCTCTCTGAAATTGTACTGCAAGGTACCATACCACAAAGGGAAGGCTGGGATTGAGTTTGGGGTGATGAATCATAAAGGGTTCAAAAATTGGGGGATTTTTTCCCTTTTTTTTTTCTTTAAAATTTTCCATTTTAAGTTGGTTATTTCTGATTTATATATAAAAGCAAATAATAATGATATGGTTTGATTTCATCAGAAATTGAAATATTGGGGTTCCTTGATGTGCTGAATCTAACCATGTATTTAGATTCTTAATTTTTGGTCCCGTTTTCAAATTGGTCTACATTAAGGTCCAAAGGGTCCAAAATTAAACTTATTTTGATTTTAACAAAATTGAATTCTTGGGGTTCTTTGATATGCTGAATCCAACCGTATTAATTTTTGGATTTTGGGCCCTGTTTTTAGATTGGTCTACATTAAGGCCCAAATAGGTAAATTAAAATTTTTAAGTTCTAAGACCACATTCATTCTGTGTCAGAAACCTATGCTGTGTCAAATATTTAATCACAATTACAATCCAAATTCAGAGCTGTATCAAGCTTGAATGTTGTGTCCATACTTGCCCCAACTGTTCAGGGTTTGACCTCTGCGGTTGTATCAAGCTGCGCCCAGCGGAGCATTTTATTTCTTTTATGCTGGAAGATATTAATTTGATATTTGGTATATAGTTTAACCATGACAAGTTACAGATCAAGTTTGAATTTTGTTCTGGTCTGATGATTTTGTGCAGAGTAATGTTCCTTGGACTCAGAAAATTCATGCAAATAATCTGTTTTCCACACTTTTTCGTCATGCTTGAAGATATTAATTTATTATTTGTATATAGTTTTACTATGACAAGTTCTAGATTAAGATTGAAGTTTGTTTAGTTCGGATGATTATTTTGCAGAGTTATGGTCCTCAGACTTAGAAAATGCATGCAAATAATCAGTTTTCCACACTTTTTTCATCATGCATGAAAATATTGATTTGATATTTCTTATATAGTTTACACCATGACAAGTTATAGATCAAGTTAGCATTTAGTTCCAGTACAATGAATTTTTAACCAGTAGGGGACTATGTATTGCCATTCAATACACTCAGAATGCTTGTTTTAACCCAAGTGATTTTTTGTATGTACTGAATAGTAATTTTCTCAAAATAAAAGGTTAAGAAAATCACTTTTAATTAAGTATAATATAATCCTTACTAATAGGAAGAAAACAGGGCTGATGATGATGGGTCAGACTTATTTTTTGATTTTTTTGCTAATTATGATAAAAAAGCTTACTTAACCTTTCTCTTTAGGCTTTGAGGAGAAAAGAGAAGGAATATGAATTTGAAATGCAGCGACTGGCAAAAGAAAAGATATTTCTTCAGGAAAGATTGGCTTCTTTAAAAGGAGAATTATCACGTCTGAACATAGAAGTTGACCTTGACCATTGGAAAGTAGATGCAGAGGAGCAAGACTCTAATTCTACTTCTACTGCTACAGGTGAGAAAGCCTGATTAAATCTGCATTCACTGTTCATGTTACAAATGATTTCCAAACTTGTGACAGTGGAATGCATCAAGTAAAATTAATGATTGAGAAAAACATTTAACTCAATTCTATAACAGTATTGAATTTCTGTTCATGGAAAATCCAGGGAAACTTTTTTGGTGATTGTATTCATTGCCATGATAGTCTTAAAATAAAGTCTGACATTCATTTCAACACATTCATCACGAATAAAAAAAAAGAATATAAAATTCATCATAGAGACAACAATCATGTGACACAAACAATCAGAAAGACATTTAAAGGTCAACATATAGTCCAAATAAAAGCTGTGAACTAGACTATTAAAGATTTACCAACACCATAAATCAGATAACAAAACCACAAAGACGACTTTTGAACTCATGCATTTTCCGGAACTTTAAATGACTGTAAAAAATTTTGTTCGTTTGGCATTATGTCATCCTTTTCATATTCATTTGTCAACCCTACCAAAAAAATTAGAATGCAGTTTCAGTTTTATTCTTTTTTTTAGTCCCCTACCGACAAAATCAAAGGGACTTTAGGTTTGCACTCCATCTGTCTGTCGCCTGTCCATCTGTCAGTCCGTCAAATCAGTTTTCCACACTTTTTTTCTTCGTGCTTGAAGATATTGATTTGATATTTAGTATATAGGTTTATCATGACCAGTTACAGATCAAGTTTGAATTTTGTTTTGGTCTGAGGATTTTGTGCAGAGTTATGGTCATTGAACTTCAAAAATTCACACAAGTAATCAGTTTTCCACACTTTTTTTTGTCATGCTTGAAGATATTGATTTGATATTTTGAATGCAGATTAACCATGAAAAGTTACAGATCAGGTTAGAATTTTTTCCAGTCTGATGATTTTGTGCAGAGTAATGTTTCTTGGACTTAGAAAATTATGCAAATAATCAGTTTTCCAGACTTTTTTATGTTATGTTTGAAGATATTGATTTTATAATTGGTATATAGTTTTACTATGACAAGTTATAGATCAAGTTGGAATTTTGTTTGGTTTAGATGATTATTTTGCCAAGTTATGGTCCTCAGACTTAGAAAATGCACGCAAATAATCAGTTTTCCACACTTTTTTTCGTCATGCTTGAAGATATTGACTTGATATTTCATATATAGTTTACACCATGACAAGTTATAGATCAAGTTAGCATTTTGTTCCAGTACAATGAATTTTTAACCAGTAGGGGACTATGTATTGCCATGCAGTATTCTCATAATGCTTGTTTATTATCACTTTTAAATTCTTCAACCAAATATATATCAGTAATATAAATACATCAATATATATATTATTATTAATTTCCAAAATCCCCCACAGCTGCCCACCATGCCCAGCCAGACAAGAAATTGTGTGAATAGTAGCTGGGCAAAACCTATCATTACTTATAGAAACAAAAAAGAAATATAGGGTATATTGTCAATTGGACAGCAACCCAATTACACACTCAAAAGACATGAAAACCTCAACAAATGGCAAGTGTCAATGCAGTATATAAATTTGTTATCTTTGACCAAATACATACATGTTTGAAATGTTTATTCAGAACAAGGCAGTCCAATATGTAGTGAGGAGGACAATGAAGAACTCCCTGGAAGGGGCCCCTACAAACTTTATACAAGTAAGTACTATAATGACAAAAAATGAATTAATTAATCATTCTTTATTAGTATAAAAATAAAAAGATTTGGTATGATTGCCAGTAAGACAGCTCTCTATGGGAGACCAAATGATCTAGATGTTAGAAACTATGGATTATGGTACGGCCTTCAATGTACAAAACCTATACTGCATTGGAATGAAATTGAAAGAGGTCGGAATACTCAGTCATATAAGTAGACCAAAATCCAATTACTGTGGTTCAATTATTACCATGGTTACCAACTTTTGTTGATGAAGGAAAAATTGTATTTTCCTGGATGCTTAATTTCATGGTTTTGACAAATTCTGCATAAACTAGAATATTTGTATGTAGTTAAACACTTACATTCATGGTTCATTTTTACCCACAAAATTCACGTAAATTATTATCCAGCAAATAATAATAAGCTCACAACGAAACAAAACTTCAATAGACAGAGTCTACCTATAAATTATACTGAAACTAAAGTTGTAAATAAATAATATAGAGAAACCTAACAATTGCTATCAATTATTGATAAATTAAAAAGAATATTCAAATGTAAGCAATGACAAACTTTGTAATTCAGCTTTTTCCCTTAGAGCAGTGTCATGAATATTATGATTTCTTTAAAATTTTCCATTTTAAGTTGGTTATTTCTGATTTATATATAAAAGCAAATAATAATGATATGGTTTGATTTCATCAGAAATTGAAATATTGGGGTTCCTTGATGTGCTGAATCTAACCATGTATTTAGATTCTTAATTTTTGGTCCCGTTTTCAAATTGGTCTACATTAAGGTCCAAAGGGTCCAAAATTAAACTTATTTTGATTTTAACAAAAATTGAATTCTTGGGGTTCTTTGATATGCTGAATCCAACCGTGTATTAATTTTTTGGATTTTGGGCCCTGTTTTTAGATTGGTCTACATTAAGGCCCAAATAGGTAAATTAAAATTTTTTAAGTTCTAAGACCACATTCATTCTGTGTCAGAAACCTATGCTGTGTCAAATATTTAATCACAATTACAATCCAAATTCAGAGCTGTATCAAGCTTGAATGTTGTGTCCATACTTGCCCCAACTGTTCAGGGTTTGACCTCTGCGGTTGTATCAAGCTGCGCCCAGCGGAGCATTTTATTTCTTTTATGCTGGAAGATATTAATTTGATATTTGGTATATAGTTTAACCATGACAAGTTACAGATCAAGTTTGAATTTTGTTCTGGTCTGATGATTTTGTGCAGAGTAATGTTCCTTGGACTCAGAAAATTCATGCAAATAATCTGTTTTCCACACTTTTTTCGTCATGCTTGAAGATATTAATTTATTATTTGTATATAGTTTTACTATGACAAGTTCTAGATTAAGATTGAAGTTTGTTTAGTTCGGATGATTATTTTGCAGAGTTATGGTCCTCAGACTTAGAAAATGCATGCAAATAATCAGTTTTCCACACTTTTTTTTCATCATGCATGAAGATATTGATTTGATATTTCTTATATAGTTTACACCATGACAAGTTATAGATCAAGTTATCATTTAGTTCCAGTACAATGAATTTTTAACCAGTAGGGGACTATGTATTGCCATTCAATACACTCAGAATGCTTGTTTTAACCCAAGTGATTTGTATGTACTGAATAGTAATTTCTCAAAATAAAAGGTTAAGAAAATCACTTTTAATTAAGTATAATATAATCCTTACTAATAGGAAGAAAACAGGGCTGATGATGATGGGTCAGACTTATTTTTGATTTTAATTATGATAAACAAGCTTACTTAACCTTTCCCTTTAGGCTTTGAGGAGAAAGAGAAGGAATATGAATTTGAAATGCAGCGACTGGCAAAACAAGATATTTCTTCAGGAAAGATTGGCTTTTAAAAGGAGAATTATCACGGCTGAACATAGAAGTTGACCTTGACCATTGGAAAGTAGATGCAGAGAGCAAGACTCTAATTCTACTCTACTGCTACAGAGAAAGCCTGATTAAATCTGCATTCACTGTTCATGTTACAAATGATTTCCAAACTTGTGACAGTGGAATGCATCATATAAATTTGTTATCTTTGACCAAATACATACATGTTTGAAATGTTTATTCAGAACACAGGAACTTTGATGTCTCAATCATGTAGTGAGGAGGACAATGAAGAACTCCCTGGAAGGGGCCTACAAACTTTATACAAGTAAGTACTATAATGACAAAAATGAATTAATTAATCATTCTTTATTAGTATAAAAATAAAAGATTTGGTATGATTGCCAGTAAGACAGCTCTCTATGGGAGACCAAATGATCTAAATGTTAGAAACTATGGATTATGGTACGGCCTTCAATGTACAAAACCTATACTGCATTGGAATGAAATTGAAAGAGGTCGGAATACTCAGTCATATAAGTAGACCAAAATCCAATTACTGTGGTTCAATTATTACCATGGTTACCAACTTTTGTTGATGAAGGAAAAATTGTATTTTCCTGGATGCTTAATTTCATGGTTTTGACAAATTCTGCATAAACTAGAATATTTGTATGTAGTTAAACACTTACATTCATGGTTCATTTTACCCACAAAATTCACGTAAATTATTATCCAGCAAATAATAATAGCTCACAAGAAACAAAACTTCAATAGACAGAGTCTACCTATAAATTATTGAAACTAAAGTTGTAAATAAATAATATAGAAAACCTAACAATTGCTATCAATTATTGATAAATTAAAAAGAATATTCAAATGTAAGCAATGACAAACTTTGTAATTCAGCTTTTTCCCTTAGAGCAGTGTCATGAATATTATGACATATAAAAGTTTTTTAAGCAAACACACATCTTATTATTTCTCTAACCATATATTTTCAAACTCTACATACTTCTATAATTTTCTATTAAAGTCTCAATTATTTCATTAAAATAGCCAAAGACACCATTTTCGAAAAATAAAATCATGACACTTTAATGTCATAAATGTAATTCCAAGATTAGAATATAGACCTGCTTTTAATACGAGGCAACAAATTTTGCGGTTGTATATTGGTATCATGTCCGTCAGTCAAAGACATTTGGTTTCGGACAATAACTTTAGTATAAGTAAATAGAAATCTATGAAATTTAAACACAAGGTTTAAATTGGTCTACATTAAGGTCCAAAGGGTCCAAAATTAAACTTATTTTGATTTTAACAAAAATTGAATTCTTGGGGTTCTTTGATATGCTGAATCCAACCGTGTATTAATTTTTTGGATTTTGGGCCCTGTTTTTAGATTGGTCTACATTAAGGCCCAAATAGGTAAATTAAAATTTTTTAAGTTCTAAGACCACATTCATTCTGTGTCAGAAACCTATGCTGTGTCAAATATTTAATCACAATTACAATCCAAATTCAGAGCTGTATCAAGCTTGAATGTTGTGTCCATACTTGCCCCAACTGTTCAGGGTTTGACCTCTGCGGTTGTATCAAGCTGCGCCCAGCGGAGCATTTTATTTCTTTTATGCTGGAAGATATTAATTTGATATTTGGTATATAGTTTAACCATGACAAGTTACAGATCAAGTTTGAATTTTGTTCTGGTCTGATGATTTTGTGCAGAGTAATGTTCCTTGGACTCAGAAAATTCATGCAAATAATCTGTTTTCCACACTTTTTTCGTCATGCTTGAAGATATTAATTTATTATTTGTATATAGTTTTACTATGACAAGTTCTAGATTAAGATTGAAGTTTGTTTAGTTCGGATGATTATTTTGCAGAGTTATGGTCCTCAGACTTAGAAAATGCATGCAAATAATCAGTTTTCCACACTTTTTTCATCATGCATGAAAATATTGATTTGATATTTCTTATATAGTTTACACCATGACAAGTTATAGATCAAGTTAGCATTTAGTTCCAGTACAATGAATTTTTAACCAGTAGGGGACTATGTATTGCCATTCAATACACTCAGAATGCTTGTTTTAACCCAAGTGATTTTTTGTATGTACTGAATAGTAATTTTCTCAAAATAAAAGGTTAAGAAAATCACTTTTAATTAAGTATAATATAATCCTTACTAATAGGAAGAAAACAGG
Organism: Mytilus coruscus; assembly: GCA_017311375.1. Classification (NCBI taxonomy): domain Eukaryota; kingdom Metazoa; phylum Mollusca; class Bivalvia; order Mytilida; family Mytilidae; genus Mytilus; species Mytilus coruscus. Next base: position 77,713,880 of record CM029598.1, on the reverse strand, counting down.
GCTGATGATGATGGGTCAGACTTATTTTTTGATTTTTTGCTAATTATGATAAAAAGCTTACTTAACCTTTCTCTTTAGGCTTTGAGGAGAAAAGAGAAGGAATATGAATTTGAAATGCAGCGACTGGCAAAAGAAAGATATTTCTTCAGGAAAGATTGGCTTCTTTAAAAGGAGAATTATCACGCCTGAACATAGAAGTTGACCTTGACCATTGGAAAGTAGATGCAGAGGAGCAAGACTCTAATTCTACTTCTACTGCTACAGGTGAGAAAGCCTGATTAAATCTGCATTCACTGTTCATGTTACAAATGATTTCCAAACTTGTGACAGTGGAATGCATCAAGTAAAATTAATGATTGAGAAAAACATTTAACTCAATTCTATAACAGTATTGAATTTCTGTTCATGGAAAATCCAGGGAAACTTTTTTGGTGATTGTATTCATTGCCATGATAGTCTTAAAATAAAGTCTGACATTCATTTCAACACATTCATCACGAATAAAAAAAAAGAATATAAAATTCATCATAGAGACAACAATCATGTGACACAAACAATCAGAAAGACATTTAAAGGTCAACATATAGTCCAAATAAAAGCTGTGAACTAGACTATTAAAGATTTACCAACACCATAAATCAGATAACAAAACCACAAAGACGACTTTTGAACTCATGCATTTTCCGGAACTTTAAATGACTGTAAAAAATTTTGTTCGTTTGGCATTATGTCATCCTTTTCATATTCATTTGTCAACCCTACCAAAAAAATTAGAATGCAGTTTCAGTTTTATTCTTTTTTTTAGTCCCCTACCGACAAAATCAAAGGGGACTTTAGGTTTGCACTCCATCTGTCTGTCGTCTGTCCATCTGTCAGTCCGTCAAATCAGTTTTCCACACTTTTTTTCTTCGTGCTTGAAGATATTGATTTGATATTTAGTATATAGGTTTATCATGACCAGTTACAGATCAAGTTTGAATTTTGTTTTGGTCTGAGGATTTTGTGCAGAGTTATGGTCATTGAACTTCGAAAATTCACACAAGTAATCAGTTTTCCGCACTTTTTTTTGTCATGCTTGAAGATATTGATTTGATATTTTGAATGCAGATTAACCATGAAAAGTTACAGATCAGGTTAGAATTTTTTCCAGTTTGATGATTTTGTGCAGAGTAATGTTTCTTGGACTTAGAAAATTATGCAAATAATCAGTTTTCCAGACTTTTTATGTTATGTTTGAAGATATTGATTTTATAATTGGTATATAGTTTTACTATGACAAGTTATAGATCAAGTTGGAATTTTGTTTGGTTTAGATGATTATTTTGCCAAGTTATGGTCCTCAGACTTAGAAAATGCACGCAAATAATCAGTTTTCCACACTTTTTTCGTCATGCTTGAAGATATTGACTTGATATTTCATATAGTTTACACCATGACAAGTTATAGATCAAGTTAGCATTTTGTTCCAGTACAATGAATTTTTAACCAGTAGGGGACTATGTATTGCCATGCAGTATTCTCATAATGCTTGTTTATTATCACTTTTAAATTCTTCAACCAAATATATATCAGTAATATAAATACATCAATATATATATTATTATTAATTTCCAAAATCCCCCACAGCTGCCCACCATGCCCAGCCAGACAAGAAATTGTGTGAATAGTAGCTGGGCAAAACCTATCATTACTTATAGAAACAAAAAAGAAATATAGGGTATATTGTCAATTGGACAGCAACCCAATTACACACTCAAAAGACATGAAAACCTCAACAAATGGCAAGTGTCAATGCAGTATATAAATTTGTTATCTTTGACCAAATACATACATGTTTGAAATGTTTATTCAGAACAAGGCAGTCCAATATGTAGTGAGGAGGACAATGAAGAACTCCTGGAAGGGCCCCTACAAACTTTATACAAGTAAGTACTATAATGACAAAAAATGAATTAATTAATCATTCTTTATTAGTATAAAAATAAAAAGATTTGGTATGATTGCCAGTAAGACAGCTCTCTATGGGAGACCAAATGATCTAAATGTTAGAAACTATGGATTATGGTACGGCCTTCAATGTACAAAACCTATACTGCATTGGAATGAAATTGAAAGAGGTCGGGAATACTCAGTCATATAAGTAGACCAAAATCCAATTACTGTGGTTCAATTATTACCATGGTTACCAACTTTTGTTGATGAAGGAAAAATTGTATTTTCCTGGATGCTTAATTTCATGGTTTTGACAAATTCTGCATAAACTAGAATATTTGTATGTAGTTAAACACTTACATTCATGGTTCATTTTTACCCACAAAATTCACGTAAATTATTATCCAGCAAATAATAATAAGCTCACAACGAAACAAAACTTCAATAGACAGAGTCTACCTATAAATTATACGAAACTAAAGTTGTAAATAAATAATATAGAGAAACCTAACAATTGCTATCAATTATTGATAAATTAAAAAAGAATATTCAAATGTAAGCAATGACAAACTTTGTAATTCAGCTTTTTCCCTTAGAGCAGTGTCATGAATATTATGACATATAAAAGTTTTTTTTAAGCAAACACACATCTTATTATTTCTCTAACCATATATTTTCAAACTCTACATACTTCTATAATTTTCTATTAAAGTCTCAATTATTTCATTAAAAATAGCCAAAGACACCATTTTCGAAAAAAATAAAAATCATGACACTTTAATGTCATAAATGTAATTCCAAGATTAGAATATAGACCTGCTTTTAATACGACGGCAACAAATTTTGCGGTTGTATATTGGTATCATGTCGTCGTCGTCAGCGTCGTCCAAAGACATTTGGTTTCCGGACAATAACTTTAGTATAAGTAAATAGAAATCTATGAAATTTAAACACAAGGTTTATAACCACAGAAGGAAGGTTGGGATTGATTTTGGGGGTTATAGTCCTAACAGTTTAGGAATAAGGGGCCAAAAAGGGGCCCAAATAAGCATTTTTCTAGTTTCCAGACAATAACTTGTGGAATGGTGTATAGATCTCCTGAAATTATACCACAAGTTTCCATACCACAAAGGGATGGTTAGGATTGGCTTTGGGGGTAATGGCTCAAACCATTTAGGAATTAGGGGCAAAAAAGGGGGAAAAACAAGGGTTTCCTTGTTAATGGATAATTACTTTTAAGTACAATGTTATGTTTGGATTACCTCCCTTACACTGCTTTTAAATTATGTATAAAGAAATGTTGTATTGTCTTGAGGTGATAAGCTGTCAATTTATTTTTAGAAGTTTCTATTAAAAATGCTGATCAAGGAATATTAATTTTAGCCATGATTATGTATGTCATTTTCTATTTTAAGACTTTTATGATGTATTTAAATGGGTAATTATGGTTGCAAACTCCATTGGAAATTTGAATTGAGATAATGACCATATCTTGAGGGAAAAGGGGGGGAGGGTTGAAAAAAAAATTGAAAAGGGGAAAAAGAAATTGTGAGGAGGGGACAATTTTGCAAAAAAAAGGGGGGGGAATTTCTTCTTCAAATATTTTTTTTGCAAAAAAAAAGGGGGTACAAAATTTTTTTTTATAGGGGGGGGGGTCAATTTGCAACAGCATAGTGTATTGCACAAAAACAAAAAAAAGGGGGAGACAATTTTTTTTTGGGGAGGGTATAATTAGCAACAGCATAGTGTATTGCACAAAAGCAAAAAATTGAATATAAATCCAAATCATATAACCAATTCTAAGTTCTTTGACTACAGTTATTCTGTGTCAGAAACCTATTATGTGTCAAATATTTAATTACAATCCAAATTCAGACCTGTATCAAGCGCAAATATTGTGTCCATTTTTTCCCCAACTGTTCAGGGTTGGACCTCTGCAGTCATATCCAGTTGTGCTCGGCGAAGCAATTTATTCATTTTGTAATGACATATTTTACTGTTGAGGAAATTTTATTAATTTTAAGTAAAACTTCTCAGGGTCAGGTTAAAGTAGTTGATCAGGGATCACCACCACTAAATATTCAATGGTAGAGCTTATAACATAATCATTTTAGCTTTTGAAAAGTATTTAAGATTGATTGTTTGTTGCTTGCTTTACATCAAGCGGAAATTATTTCATTGGAAGAAATATACCTAGTTTTTTTTCTACTCGTTCTGTTGGTTGATAACGATTGATTTTGTCGGACAGAGTTTGAATTTGGGCAGTGGGTGATACATTTACCGTTTTGGAGTTATGCCCCGTTATAACTTAAGAAATTGCAAAGCTTGAGCAGGGGCATTCATGTCCTCAGACACATTCTTCTTTTATTCAAAGTAAATGTACATGTACTCCATGGTATATCACACAGGTTGATACTTGAGTTTTCTGCTGATTATGTCACTTGTTTACTATGTCTTTCTGTATTTTAGCAGGACAACTGAAGCGATCGCCAACCAAAGGAACAATTCATTTAACCCAGCCAGCATCAACAACTATTTCCAGTGATGTTGTCAGGGTTACCAACACAATAGTCCCAGCTCAGCCTAAAGTGGCACCACCATCCTTTGTCAACTGCAACAAAGTAACGACAACAATCAGTCCGAATCCTTATATACCATTAAGCCAGTTTCCAGCTCGTACACCGGTGACACAATTATTGGCCCACACACTAAACCAAAGGCAGATGCTGCAGAGACAACAAAAAGCACAATTAGGTATATGTAATGACTAACATTGTTGTTGTATTTTGAAAATATAATTAAACAAGTTGCTGAAAAGTAAAAGCTTTGCCAAGCAGTCCTGTGTGTAAAATTTCGTGAAAAAATTGCTCCATGAAAGATCTTCAAAATTTATTGTTTAGTTTTAAGGAAGGAATTTCCTGAATTACTGTGGATTCATTAAACGTGGATACCAATTTTCATGGGTTGTGGAAACATTGTAATTTCATGAATATTTGATGTCATAGTTTTGCCAAACCTATAGTAAATTTTTTTTTAGTCCCCTACCGATGAAGTCTAAGGGGACTTTAGGTTTGCTTGCACTCCGTCCTTCTGTCTGTCCGTCCGTCTGTCTGTCCTTCTGTCAGTCCGGCAAATCAGCTTTCCACACTTTTTTCTTCATTCTTGGAAGATATTGATTTGATATTTGGTATATAGTTTTATCATGACAAGTTATAGATCAAGTTCAAATTTTGTTCCGGTCTGATGATTTAATCCAGAGTTATGGACCATAACTCTGGACCATATCTAATGTTAGAGTACTATGTTAAACCATATTTCTCTACAAAGGGAGATAACTAATTTTTTAAAAGACATTCTTTGTTCAATTATTTGAAGAATTTTTTGGCAGGTTTGTTAGTTATTTAGTATAAACAAATTTTCTGAATGCTATATATGTAAAAAAAATTATGAGGAGAAATCCTTTAATTAGATAATAATCTGTTTTTATAATGTATATATTTCAATACATTACATTGTGAAGATAAAAGTTGTTGATATTTTATAGATAAGTTACAAATCTATATTAGTTTGTGACAAATGAAAGAAAAATATTTGGAACTATTAATTATATTTGATTATAATTTGAAAATAGATATACACTGTATTACATCATATCTAATTTTAGAGAAGTATTAATCATATCTAATGTTTTTTTCATCATGCTTATACGATATTAATTGATAATTGGTATATAGTTTTATCATGACAAGTTACAGATCAATGTCAAATTTTTGTTTTGGTCTAATAATTTTGCGCAGAGTTATGGTCCTTGGACTTGAAAAATTCACTCATATAATCAGTTTTCCACACTGTTTTTAGTCATGCTTGAAGATGTTGACATGATATTTACTTTTTGTTTACACTATGGCAAGTTATATAACAAGTTAGCATTTTGTTCCAGTATAATGAATTTTTACCCGGTAGGGGACTATGTATTGCCATGCAATACTCTCAGAATGCTTGTTTTACATGAAATTTGGTATCCAACGAATAATAATGAATACACAGTATCACAATTTGAAAACATGCCAAAAGGAACAAAACTTTGCCCAAAGTTTTTACATCAACTTTCTTTGGTTTCTAATTGACAGTTGTCTCAATGGCAATCATACCACATCTCCTTTTTTTAGCTAATCTGGACCAAATGGGCATTGTGAGATTTTGCCATCACCTTGCGTCCATCGTCTTGCATTGTCCGTTTACTTTTACAAAAATCTTTTCCTCTAAAACTACAGGGACAAATTTGACCAAACTTTGCCACAATCATCATTGGAGTATCTAGTTTTAAAATGTGTCCTGTGACCCTCATTGCCAACCAACATGGCTGAAAATAGAAAATAGGGTTAAAATGCACATTTTGTCTATTATCTTGAAAAACACTTTAGATAGAGAAAATCTGACATGGCAAGAATGATGAGTCCTACGTACTGTCTATGACATCAGAACTGCTTGACAACTTCCTGTAGGAGTAATTGCCATTAAATGACATTTTACAATTATTTTTTTTCATTTTTGCCTATTATCTCAAAAATTATAATAGATAGACAAACTATTAAAGCAAAAATGATCACCTAGACAAGATCTACTAATAAGTCAAAACAACCAAAATCATCAGTCGACTCTTTTACTGAAGTTATTGCCCTTGAATGACAATTTTTCCCAATCTTTTGCATTTTTGCCTTTTATCTTGAAACTATAATAGATATAAAGAAACTTTAAACAGCAAAATGATCAGCAAGACAAGATTCACCAATAAACAATCAAGGCCAAAATCCTCAGTCCACTCGTTATTGGAGTTATTGCCCTTTAATGTTAATTTTACCATTTTTTTGCGTTTTTGCCTATTACACATGTATCTTGAAAACTATAAAAGATAAATAGCAACTTTAAAAAAGAAAAAAATCATTAGCCGGACAAGCTCTCAAATACGTCAACATGAGGCCACATAAAAGTATGTGTTGTTCCAGTTACTTGACCGACCTAGTTTAAACCCCCCGTAGAACTTTTTTTTCCATTTCTGAAAAATAATTTTTGAATGATCCCATTTTGTGGAATGTGAATTTCAATAATTAAATTCACAGACTTCTGTCATCTGAAATTCCATTAGAAGTATCCACTACTGCTACAAAATGAACTAAAAACATAACATATCTGTTTATTTTACAACCAAACATATAGAAAATGGCGAACTCCCAGTAGGGACGTGTATAATACCAGAATCCAGCTCGGTGAACACACGATTTTTTTCTGGATTTTGACAATCCAAAAAAAAAAAAAAAATTGCCGACCTACCGACCCCTTTTTTTCAGGATGTAACTGGAACCACACATATACTTTTATTTGGCCAAACTGCAATTGTCTGTTAACTCTTCACAAAGTTATATTCCCCTTTAATGACAATTTGTACCAAAAAGTGGACACTGTTAAAAATGCAGGTGAGCGACACATTCTCTTTAGAGTCTCTAGTTTTATTAACTAAGTAGGATTGTCATGATCTTACATGAAACTTAAAAGCAGGCTATCAGTACAGCAGTTTCACCAGTTCCTTTTCTTTTTAACTTATGTGAGCAATACAGGTTCCTTAAACATAATTAATATTTTTACTGCCATGGCAAAAAATGTAAAAAGTGAAAAAAATTTAAGATTTAGATTATCATAAGGTTTCATTAGGTTCATTTCAAAATGTTCTGTTCTATTAAAATGATGTAAGAGGAGTAATGGACAAGTGTCAACTATGTACAGAAAAAATGTAAATGAAAATATAGAATAAGCTCCATAGAGGGTTACTAAATTTTTGAAGTGCCTTCCCTGGGTACCATGTATCTTTTAATGGAACAGCCCTTAAAGTCAGTTATAGTATTTTCATTATTGTATTATTTTGTTTTTCAGCCACCTCCGTGACATCAAGCATCTCTAGACCAGTGACAAACGCCAGACCGACATTTACCTTTACCCCTCTGAATGCACATATGTCCAATCAGAGCGCACAATTTCAGGCAATCAATAAAATGGCTAATGCTGGCCTGTCACTACCCATGACAACATTCCAGGTACAGCCTGTTGGCAAAGGATTACCAGTCACACAGCATCTCTTAGTGACACCCAATCCAGCTGTAACCAGTATGCACCAGTCCCATGCAGTGGTAACTAGTTTTACACCTACTGTTCAAACTAATCCGGTGACTTATTCCGCAGTCACAGCACCTGTGAAAACAAATGTTGTACCAACAGCTGCTGTTACAAGTGTACAGGCCACTCAGCATGCTAAAAATGTTACACAAATGGCTAATGTGAGACCAGTGTTTGCACCTCACCTAATGGCAGGACACATACCATTAAATGCATTATTGGCACAGACAATTCCACGGACATCATTACCATCGGGTTTATCAACCGTAAGTTCTCCATCTCCCGTATTTACTACAACACCCAATCAAGGCTCTTCATCACTCCAGCTTATGTCTCTGGCTCAGATGACACCTGGTACCCAGTTGCTGTCTCCCATGTCCCCAGCTCTTCAGCTGGGAGCAGCAGGACTGACACAGGCCCAGTTAAGTCAGATGTTACTGAAACAGATCCCCATCTTCACACCTGGATTGTTACAAGCAGGACAAGTCCAATCAATGATACCTTCAGTTGTTAAACCACTTGTTGTTGTTTCTGTACCAAATGTTGTTACTACGACAAATATTAATACTACAACTGCAATTACAAAACCTTCATCTGGTTCATAGCAGTCATATGATATGTATGTTAGTGTTTTTACTGTGAAGTATTGTCAGTGTTTTTCTTTTTTACTGTGAAACGTTAACTTAAACCTTTTCTACCTATAACTAATAAAGATTTTGCTTTTTTCAGTGATAAATTGTTTATTATTTTATATTTGATATCATACACAGTACAGTATAACAGTGTAGTACTGCTCATTCATTTGAGAAAAAAAAACTAAATTGAATTGTTTTGCCTCACAGTGACTGATAACTTAATGGTATTAAAAATAGAAAAAAATTAACTGGCCATCGATACAGATGTTTGTAAAGTAGGTCTAAAATAGCACGGTTGATAAATGATAAAGTACCAGTAAGGGATTTTCATTGGAAATAAAAATTAAAAAAAAATGAAAATACTTGTCTAAATTTTTTTTTCAATTGCCATATAAAAGTAGAACGAAGAAATTTGGTTGTTTTATATAAACTTAGTTTGAATAGAAATCCTTGCATTATTGTTGTAAAGCCAAGCATAATAATGTTATCTTTGTATGTGCATTGGTTTATACTGCTAATTATTAGTGTGTTAGAAATATACTACTTGCAACTACCAGACCATTATTTATTGTTCAGCAAACTTGGATGTGCCTTTCTATTTATTGTATTTGTTTAATTTCTTAATTTGCAATCAAACAGTTTTTTTCAAACCTTTTTCATTACAAATGTATTCATTATTGAACTGAAGTCATGCTTGTTGCAAGATTTTTTCATTAGTCTAGAAATTTTCCGTAAGTAAAAGGTATGAACATTTCAATGATAAAAGACGTGAATATTTGAAGTTTGACATTCTAACTAGTTATAGATATGTCCTTCCTATTCAGGTTTGCCTAGTGAAATTTTCATGCATCTTTGTGGATCTCTTATCATTATTATATATGATTGTTTGTGATTAAATTAATGCCAGAACAAAATTCGGACGTTTTGTGTGCATCAATAATTTATAATTGCATTTTTAAACTGTTGAAAAAGAACATTTTGTGTGGAAGTGCTTATTTTGGTAAAGTTTAAAGTTTATCTATCTGACAGAGAACATGTGTGTGTACAAGGGTATTGATTGAATGATACTCTGAGTAATTATTGTGTGATAGAGTTATCTCCCATTATGATAGAATGATACTTGTGTAATTATTGTGTGATTGCGTTATCTCCCATTATGAGAATGATACTAGTGTAATTATTGTGATAGAGTTATCTCCCATTATGATAGAATGATACCAGTGTAATTATTGTGTGTTGAGTTATCTCCCATATTGATGGAATGATAACTGAGTAATTATTGTGTGATAGAGTTATCTTCCATATTGATAGAATTACTGTGGGAAAGAGTTATCCCTCATTATATATTTTAATGTGAAATTGTAGACCCTTTGTTTCATCAACATTATTTCCAAACAAAACTGGCATAGTATAATCTAGTCGAATCTATTTTTCTGCTATTTAAGTTCTCTTTAAATATATTTGATTTTCATCTTTTACTTATGGTTTCTTTGTTTGAAAAGAAGTTTTAGTATAAGTGGTATACTTATTGATTGCAAAAACTGTTCTAATGTTGTCACTTCAATAATGATAAAAAAAGATACAATGGGTGAAAAAGAAAACTTTTTGTTTGAAGTAAATATGTGGTAAATTAAAGAATGCTTGTACATTTCATATTATATTGGCACTGCCATCTTTGTGCTACATTTTTGTGAAAACTAACATTTTAATTGAGTTATCTGAGTTCATTATTTAAATGTTGTGAATGCCATCACTATTATGTGCCATAAACAAATGTTCAACCATGTTCACTGTGATTCATTTCCATGTTTTGAAATAGGAACCCGTAAGTTATTATTCAGGTTATAAATTGAAAAGTTGCAAGATGGTGTACACTATGAAGTAATATTTTGTCTATTCCAATATAAACTTTAGTAGGTTGTTTTCATTGACAAAAATCCTGTTATATAGGAATGGCAATGTCCAAGTTTGCAATGAGGTACATTGCCCAAATTTCCTTCTGAAAATAAAAAGCTTCTAAATTGAATCTGGTATGAAGAAATTTTGGCAAGTTTTGTTCCATTATAATGTTAACTGTAAACAGTGTTGTGGCATGGGGATGTATTAAGTGGAAATCTTAACTTATATATCAAGTCTGAACCAATTGTATACAAAGGTGGCAAATATTAAAACATTGAGAAGAGAAAGTCTAGCTGGCAAAATTGAAAAAAAAAAAAAAAAATGGAGAACATTTGGCACATCCACCATCATTTGTACCTTAATTACACCTTATGTAAGAATCCTGGGTTTTAATTGGTTGATAGCCAGTGTATTTTTCACCAATTTACTTTTATCAAATGAATATCGTTCATTTTTAAACAGCGCCTGGGTATATGCAAAAAGGATATGCCTTTTTTACCCTCTCTGCCATGGTATTTACCAAAAAATACTCTCTCCAACTGGACGCTTGTAATGTCACGATCATCAATGCGTTTTGTACGTTAACATTTGGTGTAATTAAACAGATATAGCATGTTCTTGAGGGGTATTTGCGAAAAATACAAGTCTTGAGAATGAATTTCCCTCGCCTTACAGCTCGCGAAATTTAACATTCTCTCGACTGGTATTTTTTGCAAATACCCCTCCTTAATATGATATATCTGTTCAGTATACCTTCAAACAATGACAGTGTATTACAGGATCATTTCACAAAATAGATTTGCATTGTGGGAAAGTCAATGTCACTGCCTGATTGGCTAGGAATTCAGTCATGTTTTAAGAGGTTGGATGTTGCTGCATAATCCAATTGTGACAATCTTTTTGACTTTTAAAATCACATTCTACTTTGGATAGTTTTGAAATTAAATCGTTGCTTTACTCAGAGTTAGAAAAAATACCATAAAAAATTACTTATTTGATTTATACATTTGCTATCCATGAAATGATTTGTTTCACATGTCTAATTGAGACAATTATTTTTGTGGGTGCCAGTTTTCATGGGTTGAGAAAAATTCACATTTTTGTGGATATTTGATTGCACAGTTTTGCCAAAGTCTGCATACAAGCATAAAGAAAAGTTATACTTCATTTAAATTAAGTGGTTTACCAATTATCACCAAATCTACTAAAATTGGTATCCCTTGAATGATACTGAATCCAAAGTGAATTCAACAGTTTAAAGAAATGCTTTCAAAGACTGCAATGTCTAAATGTTTTTAACATAATTGTCTTATATCAGATTGAAATTTTGATGATAATTTTAAAAACTGTATACAGTCATATACATTTTATTATCATCCAGGAAAAAGTTGATCATTAAAATAGTAATTTCAGCATTCTTGGAAGCATTTTATATATATATTTGATAATTTTAGAAGTACACTTTGATATGAGCATTGACAGAAATCATTTTCATTACTCATAGACAAAGTACATTTACAAATGTTTTTGTTTTGAAACTGCAATGTGATTCAAGGTCATTTTAATGCATTCTGTCAACCATTGGTATCATGGTTACATCAGCTTCTAAGTAATTTACTGAATCCCATGGATTCTTAACAAGTAAATCACATATTACCTTGTTTTCATAAACATATTTATATATATATAAAGTGTAGGACCATTTCATGAGGACAGAGGGTCTGGATGGAATTTATAGAATAGAGAATAATAAACAAAAACTGCAGAATAAAGGGCAAAAAAAATAATGAAGAGAAAAAAAAAACAAAGAAAAAATAGGCAAAACAAATGAAGAATAGAGAATAATGGGGTGCTAAATTATAAAGAATAGAAAATAATGGACAAAATAAGTAAAGAATAGAGAAAAATAGTCTTAAATTTTTTTTTTAAAATGAAGAAACAAAGGACCCCCATCCAGACACTTATTCCATAAACAGCAATGGCTTTCATTGATGATATATGTAATACAATTAAAATGCTGAAATATATTTAATTCCCATATTTACCACTGACATTTGATGAGGCAAAAAAAAGAGAAGATTTTTTAGTTTCCCTACATGCTTAATTTTGTATGGCTCAAAATGCCTAACCTAAAGATTTTATTGGCTTTATAGCAAATATTCCAAGGTCCACAGTACATATACTCAAGATAAAAAACTTATCACAATATAAAATTAATCCTACCTTCCTTGGTAAACTCTATTTTTAAAAAGGAGGAAACTAAAAACCAGCATATTTTTGTTGGCCTTTCAGACATTTCATAGAACTAATAGTTAAATAGATGATAATAAGAATATTGTTTTAAAATTAGAGCTCTTCTAAAATAGCAAGTCCAACAAATGTTTGGTCAGTTTATTTGCCAAGTTTGTTAGGATGTTTACTCAAATAATACAGTTCGCATTGACACCGATAAAACAGGAAAATTTTCAGTATGAAAAAAAAAATACAAAAAAATACTAAGATTTGATTGGACGAATGATTTAATCCATGAGTCATTTAATTGTAGCAATGATCAAACTTAGTAACCCACTTGCCATATTTTTGTTTAACACACTATTAGAATAGCTATAATAAATTCAATGCATTTCCTTTTAATATGTTTAATGGCAGTTTTCAGTTGTATTTGCCTTAAATGGGAAGAACCATCAAAATATATATTGGAACCTGGGACGGCACTATAAAATTGTATGTATGAGTGAATTTTATACTAGGGAATAATAATTTCCTGCTCCTTAATTTTAAGAATGCCTGAATTGAAAGACCATGCATTGTTAAAATGGAGCAGTCCTTAAAGGTATCCCACAATACAATTGAAACCATATTTGTAGATGCATTGTGGGTAGTTAGTTATCCTGCATACCTGTGATTTTTAAACCTTGATATTAATTATATAATCTCATTCGAATCAAACCATTAAAAGTGCTTTTTGTCATGGTACAATTTGCTCTACAAAATACTCATCTTTATAAGGAAGTTTGTTCATTTGGAATTCCTTGACTTGTATTTATTTAGTAATCAAACTTCTTATAATAAGTGTCTCCAAGTCAAACTAAACTAAAACTAAACTTAAAAAGTATAATCATGTTGATACTTAAAAGCATAGTTTGTTGATAATTTTACAGATTTTAAAAATTTCACATTGAAATTAGTACATTTAAGTATAGATAAAAAAAATTCTTGAACGTTTAAAGGAAATTGAATAATATTCATATTGTACTTGAATCAGATACTGGTATAATATAAAAAAAGAAAAGACATGCATCCACTTCATTTGAACTTTGGTGGATAGTTGTCTCCTTGGCAATCATACCACATCTCCTTATGTTTATATGGCTAAACTATTAATAATACTAGACCACGGATAGGTTCCAATACACATTATGAACCTTTTCATGTATCATCAAACCCATTCTCCTGCCAGGGGAGATAACTGTCTTCAAATTATAATATTTGATTCAGATTTATTATCCATGAGGTAAGTTTCAGAACACTGTTTCAGCAAGACACACAATTTGAACTGACTTGAATATATTTATTTAACAATATTTTGTGGAGCAAATTATACTATAGTTGTTGTTGTTATGATAATTTGTTGATCATTTTGTAAACATGTAAATAAAGAATATGTAGAACATCTACTTTTCTAGTTTATTGCCAGAATCTTTCTATTTATTTTTTGTTATAAACTTTTTTATCAAGATGATATATATATACTGTAAACCAATTTATTTTCGCATTTATTTTCGCGAGCGATTTATTTTCGCGACTTTTGCAGTTGAAATATAAAGCGAATATAAATCTTCGTGAATTTGTTAAACTTTTATTTTCCTTTATATAAATACGTCATAATAATATTTAAAATTGCGAAAATAAATCGCTGCAAATCGGCTATGAAGGGCTAAACGCAAAATAAAGTATCAGCGAAAATAAGTTGGTGACCAGTATTTCAACAAGTTCTTTATTTTGGACAACATCTAGACTGGTTAAAATATTTCCCGTCTTTTTAAAAACAGATGCCAGTAATCTGATTTGATTGGTTGATTGCTGGTGTTAATTGCCATTTTAGCACTCTTCGCTATATCATAACAGCCAGTTTATTGAAGGTGGAAGTAATGGAGAGAACCACATCTTTGGGCAGGAAAATGGACAATCCTAGTCATTGGAGATCAAAGTCAAACGCACCTTGCCATGAGCTAAGTTTGAACTCGCGACCTCAGTGTTGACAGGTTGGTGATCACTGTTGATGATCTACTTAGACCACCAGTTCACCAAGGACCTGCTAGTAAGTTGTTTTTGCTAGTGGAAGTATTCTTGGGAAGTTCTCTATTATTATTGCCATTTGACCAAGTTGGCTTTTTTTTCAAGAGTTTGTTTTGTTTTTATACGACTGCAAAAAATTTTTGCGGTCGTATATTGGTATCACGTGGTCGTCAGCGTCGTCCGAAGACATTTAGTTTCAGGATAATAACTTTAGTTTAAGTGTATGGATCTCTTTGAAATTTAAGCGAAAGGTTCAATACCACAAAAGGAAGGTTGGGATTGTTTTAAGGGGTGATGGTCCCAACTGTTTAGGAATTAGGTGCCAAAAAGGGGCTAAAAAAGGCATTTTTCTAGTTTCAGGACAATAACTTGTGTATAAGTATTTTGATTGATCTGAAATTGTACCACAAGGTTCAATACCACAAGTAGAAGGTTTGGATTCATTTTGGGGGTAATTGGCCAAACCGTTTAGGAATTGGGGGCCAAAAAGGGTCTAAAACAAGCATTTTTCTAGTTTTCAGACAATAACTTGTGTTTAAGTGTATGGATGTCTCTTAATTTGTTCCACATTTAAAAAAAGAAAATTTCTTTAAAATTATTTTTTTGGAAGGGTGGGGGAGGGCAATTTTTTTCGAAAAGAAAATTCTCTTTTATTTTGGAGTGGGGAAAAAAGAATTTTTTATGGGTAAAACAAAAATAGTTTTTGGGGGTCAATTTTTTTTCCTCAAGTTTAAGAAACTCAATTTTCCAAAGAAAAAAATTGGGGGTCACAATTTATTTTGCTAATTCTTTGTATATAGTCTGAAAACGGATTTACTAAGTATTGCACAACAGCAAGAAATCTTCCATTGAATATAAATTCAAATCATACATTTGGATTTCGTTTAAGTGTATGGATCTCAATGAAATATAACCAAAAGGTTCAATACCACAAAAGGAAGTTTGAGATTGTTTTTTGGGGTGATGGTCCCAACCATTTAGGAATTAGGGGCCAAAACAAGCATTTTCTAGTTTCAGGACGGTAACTTGTGTATTAGTATTTTGATTGCTCTGAAATTGTACCACAAGTAGAAGGTTGGGATTCATTTTGGGGGTAATTTCCAAAACCGTTCAAGAATTAGGGGCCAAAAAGGGTATAAAACAAGCATTTTTCCAGTTTTCATGCAGACAATAACTTGTGTTTAAGTGTATGGATGTCTCTTAATTTGTACCACATTTTACAAAAGAAAATTTCTTTTTTTGGGGTAAAACATTTTTGGGGGCAATTTTTTCCTCAAAAGGAAATGGGGTTTTTCCTCGAGATAAAACAATTTTTTTGGGGTCAGGGCAATTTTTATTGCCTCAAAGAAAATTCTCTTCAAATATTTTATTTGGAAGGTAAAAATTTAATTTTTCAGGGGAATATTGTGTCCATTTTTGCCCCAACTGTCAATTGGTTTTTCCTCAAGATTTAAGAAATTGTCAATTTTCATGTGAATTTCTCGCTTATTATGAGTAATAAGATAACTATATTTGGTACATGGGTTCCTTGCAATGTCTACATGTCTGTCAGACAGAGTTCACCTGACCTTGATCTCATTATATGGATCAGTGATCAAGGTTAAAGATACGGGACTAGGTCCGTTTCTCAGATACTATAAGCAGTAGGTCCACGAAATGTGGTGTATGGAATGATTGTAAAGGGTACATTTCAGTCTGGCAGGTTTCGTCTGATCTTGACCTCATTTTCAGGGTTCATTGGTCAATGTTAAGTTTTTGTGTTTTGGTCAGTTTTTCAAATACAAATACTATAAGCAGTAGGTTAACTATATTTGGTGTATGGAATGATTGTAAGGTGTAAATGTTTGTGTGGTAGGTATCATTTGACCTCGACCTCATTTTCAGGGTTCATTGGTCAATGTTAAGTTTTGTGTTTTGGTCTTGTTTTTCAATTACTGTAAGCAATAGGTCAACTATATTTGGTGTATATGGAATAATTGTACGGTGAACGTGTCAGTCTGACAGGATTTATCTGACCCTGACATCATTGTCAAGGATCTTTGAAAATGTTAAGTTTATGTTTTACTTGTAGTAAAACCTTTATCTTTAAGACTTAAAACATAAAATCAATGGTCAGTAAATCAGGCGAGACATTTCAGCAAGTGCACTCTTGGTTTGAGATCCTTACTTAATTGACTTCCATCCCTTTCATAATGTAAGATGTTTGCCTCAGAATACATTTATGGTTTCTGTTATTGCACATATCTTGCACTAGGTGATTATTCATGTTAGCATTCACAGCAGTGTTAACTGAAGCATCATATATAATATTGTGTACAAAAATGGTGACGACATATCAAGCAATTGTGAAATTACCATGAAGCATCAAGTACCTTTTCAACAACCATATCCAGCTTAAAATTAACCCTTAGCATTGGTTTGAAGATAAGTTTGCGTGACGTTTCTGCAGAGGAAAGAGAAGTAGGGCATTATGTTTTCCAGCAGTGCGTCAGTCTATATGTTTTCATTTTATAAGGTAATTACTATGAAGTTGTGCTCATTAACCTAGCACACCTGCCATATCAGGGTCTTGAATTGGATTTCAGAGTTCATGGAAAGTGACAGTGCAAGTGAGACATGGTGTCCTATCAACACACACTCTTTTTTCAATTATGAGCAATACATCAGATGCAACAAATGGAACAAGAGTTGTTAGTCACAGAAATTTACCTCCTGGGTTTTGATTTGTAACCAACATTACTGAAAGGAATATAATATATTATATACTTTTTTCAGAATCTTTGGAATGACCTTGTACAAACTGAATAAAAGTCAATGGATGAATTATGAAAAATAAGTATTTTTCTGACATCATTGCCGACTGGAAGTTGATCTACTCAATAAAGTACATCTTCATTTAACTGCTAAAAGGTATCCAAGGTAAAAGGTATAATGTGACGGATTGTGGTTGATTTATTTGATGACATAATCTTTCAATCAGTTTTATTGAAGTCTGGAGCTTGCATGTCAGTAACTGCTTGTAGTTCTTTTAATTTATGTTTATCATTGTCATTTTGCTTAGTTTCTTCGGTTACCTATTCTAACATTGCACTCAGACTTCCTTAGAACTGAGTTGTACTGTGCGTTTTGTTGTGTGTTTATTGATTCCACATTGGCTAGATTTATAAAGGAAGGGTTGAGATCTCACAAAACATGTTTACCATGCCGCATTTTGCGACTGTCCCACGTCAGGAACCTCTAGACCTTATATTAGTCTTGTGTGTTTTTAAAAAAATTTGGTTCATTTGTATGTTTCAGAGAAAAGTGTGGGGTCCATTTCGCTGTACTAGTATACATCATTGTTTAGGGCCGGGGCCAGTTAAAGTCTGCCTATGGGGGCGGGATTTTCTTGCTGCGTTGAAGACCCATTGGTGGCCTTGGGCTGTTTTCTGCTCTTTGGTCAAGTTGTTTTCTTTGACACATTCCTTTTCTCCATTCTCTATTCTATCCAAAACTATATAAACTTTTGACAAAAGGATATGTCTGCTTATATAATATGTAAACTATGCAAAAGATTTAAAGTCAATGGACCGTAGCCAAGTAATCTCCATGGAATTGTCCATGGAATTGAGAAGTGCTAATGGTGAGTGACGTAGGAAAAGTTTGACAAACTAACCTACCTTAATTTGCTTGCATACTGACTTCCACGGAGAGTCAGTTTTTCAAGTTTGGATTATCCTTCATTTTAAGAGATAAAAAAAATTGTTGCGTCTACAGTCATTGAAACTTGACAAGCAGTGACCTACATGTCCCACTATGTTTGGTTTTAAAGTACACACTAAGCATGAAATAAAAGGAACTGTGGGGTTAATGTCAATTAAACGGACACTAATAGACACAATAAAATTGAGAATGGAAATGGGGAATGTGTCAAAAAGACAACAACCCGACCACAGAACAGACAACAACAGAAGGTCACCAATAGGTCTTCAATGCAGCGAGAAAATCCCGCACCCGGAGGCGTCTTTAAGCTGGCCCCTAAACAAATATATATACTAGTTCAGTGATAATGGACGTCATACTAAACTCCAAATTACACACAAGAAACTAAAAGTAAAAATAATACAAGACTAACAAAGGCCAGAGGCTCCTGACTTGGGACAGGCGCAAAAATGCGGCGGGTTAAACATGTTTATGAGATCTCAACCTTCCCCCTATACCTCTAGCCAATGTAGAAAAGTAAACGCATAACAATACGCACATTAACAGTCAGTTAAAGAGAAGTCCGAGTCCGATGTCAGAAGATGTAACAAAAGAAAATAAACAAAATGACAATAATACATAAATAACAACAGACTTCTAGCAGTTAACTGTCATGCCAGCTCCAGACCTCAATTAAACTGATTAAAAGATTATGTCTTCATCATATGAATATCAGGCACAATCCCTCCCGTTAGGGGTTTAGTATCATACCATCATAAAATATATGAGAAGAGCATAACCCGTGTCATGCGAACAACTGGTTTTTAAATAAATGTGTTTAGTTCCGATGCAAAGACCCTATAAGTGAATCAATATTAAAGCCAAAATATGCAATCTTTAATGACCTGACAACAGTATCGTAACTATATCCCTTCTTAATAAGTCTATTTAAAGGTTTTGTTAGCTTCTGAGGTGAATACTGACATTTTGTGCTTTATAAAGAATATTACCATAAAAGATTGGATGTGAAATACCTGAACGTATAAGAAGTCTGCATGTTGAGCTATATTTACGAATGATGTCCTTGTACCGATGATAACATTTAGTAAATGTTTTGACTAGTTTGTGATATCGCAAACCCTGGTGTAATAATTTTCAGTAATACATAAATTTCTTTCGTTAAAATCTGAAACGTTGTTACATACACGAGCGAATCGACAAGGAACGTCACCATCTAAAATGGATAATTAACGATAGGAAATGAAAAATCATCTCTTTAATCATAAATTTTTGTATTAAGCTTTCCGTTAATGATATAGATATCAAGATCGAGGAAAGGGCAGTGGTCATTGTTAGTATTAGCTTTATTTAAAGTAAGTTCAACAGGATAAATTTCTTTAGTATACATACTGAAGTCGTCATTATTGAGAGCCAATATATCATCCAAATATCTAAAAGTATTATTAAATTTTGTATCAGATGTTGTTTCGATGGGTCTTTGCTGATTTTAGTCATAAATTGTAACTCAAAGCAATACAAAACAGGTCCGCAATAAGTGGTGTACAGTTAGTCCCCATTGGAATTCCGATAACCTGACGATATACGGAATCTCCAAAGCGAACAAAAATATTATCTAGTAAAAATTCAAGGGCAGATATAGTATCAAAGCATGTCCAATTGACATAGTTCTTTTGTTTTTTGCTACTAAAAATGACCTAAAAGAGTTAGAACATATGTATTCACATTCTGACTTTTTAAATGCCCATTTTATTAGGTGTGTGAATTTTTTCTTAATGAGAATGTGAGGCAATGTGGTATACAGGGTAGAAAAATCAAAACTTTTAACAGATTGAAAATCACCAATATAAATAGATATAAGATGTGGTATGAGTGCCAATGAGACAACTCTCCATCCGAGTCAAAATTTATAAAAGTAAACCATTATAAGTCAAAGTACGGTCTTCAACACGGAGCCTAGGCTCACACCGAACAGTAAGCTATAAAGGGCCCCAAAAATTACTAGTGTAAAACCATTCAAACGGGAAAACCAACCGTCTAATCTATATAAAAACGAGAAACGAGAAACACTTATGAACCACATCAACAAACGACAACTACTGAACATCAGATTGCAATTTATCAAGTACTTCCAACGAGTTTTTGACACTCCAAAAGTAATTAATTCCACTATTTTCAAAGGCCTTATTTGAACAATTTATTATCAGGTTTTATGATTGTACCAAGTGAACTGGTAAGAAGAATAGACAATTTAGTAGTGGAACAATGGCTTGAAGACGAAATAAATCTATATTTGTAAGGTGTTTTATGTAGCTTCGGAAGCCAGTACATAGTTGGGACTTTCATTGTATTTGGTTCTGCTTGTAAAGAGGTAGCTAAAAGTTTATGTTTGTTACAGATGTCGTTTTCTGAAAATGGAGTCAGTTGGAATGTTGGTGAATTGGTGATTTCTTTTTTCAGAACCTCAATGTAAAATTTACGTCAAACAATAATGATATTATTAGCAGCTTTATCGGCCGGGACAAAAACAATCAAAGTGCTGGATAGCACCTCGGGGAAGTTTGCAACTGTAGATGTGTATTATTTCAAATAGGTTATAGATGGGTATTACTTCAAATATGTATTTAATCACAGCTTTGATGTTTTTAACTAAACCATTTTCTTTCCAGCAATTATCAAAAAATCACTTTTTTTCATATGTTTCTCATATAAAATTTTGATATTTTCTATTGCAACAAGCTCGGTTAATTTCTTTATGTGCCCATGCCATATCTAGGGCCTGTGTTTTTATAGTATTTTTTTTCATTTGTAACTGGGCATAACCCTAACAATAACAGTAAAATGACGGCACCAAAATTCAAACTTGATCTTGGTTTTGTGTGGTTAAAAGTATTGTGTATAAGTTTCATAACATTTGGTTGAGGCACACTAAAGTTAGAGCACGGAATTGAAAAAAATTCGTAAGTGTTCCGCGGAACCTTGTGTCTCGCCTACTTTTGCTGTTAATCGCAGGCTCAACAAAAATGAGTAAAAAAAATAATAAAAATATTCCTCTTTATACTATCTTTTGATTGCAAGAAGCTTCTCTCCAAGTTTGGTAAAAATCCAGGATAGTTTATGAATCTGATAAATGTTTTCAAAAATTTAACTGCAGACTGTATGTTAACTGGAAGAAAAGCTAAGTCAATTATTAAGTAAAATACGGAAAAACAAGAACAAAATTTTAACTAAATTTCCTTCTAGATACCAGCTTTTGATCATAAACAAGCTTCTGTCCAAGTTTGGTACAAATCCAGGATTGTTTAAGAAAGTAATTTAAGTTATTAAGTCCATTTATAAGTAAAATACTGAAAAAAAAGGATTTTTTTTTACAAAAGTTATTTCTGGATACTATTGTATGATTATAAACAAGCTTCTGTCCAAGTTTGGTAGAAATCCAGGATAATTTAAGAAAGTTATTAAAATTTCAAAAACTTTAACCAGAGTGAATATTTGGACGCCGCCGACAAAATGTAGGATCGCTATGTCTCGCTTTTTCGACAAAAGTCGCAGGCTCGACAACAATCACAATTTTTAAATTTGTAAAGGGGCATAACTCTAGAACAGTAAAACTGACGCCACCAAAACTCAAATTTAATCAGTGTTTTGTGATAATGAGCATTGTGTATAAGTTGCATAACATTTGGTTGAGACAAACTAAAGTTAGAGATCGTAAACAAAAAATTCAAGCAACTTTTCCATTTGTTAAGGAGCATAACTCTAGAATTGTAAAATCGACGCCACCAAAATTTAGCTTGACCTGTGTTTTGTGGAAATAAGCATTGCGTATAAGTTTCATACAATTTGGTTTAGGAAAACAAAAGTTAGAGAACAGAAACCAATTTTTGGGTGTACGGATGTATGTACAAGTAAGGGACGTACATACTTACAGGAGAAAAAGGATACGGTGGGGACATAACAATAGCAGTATGACGACAGGAATAAAAAGTTTATAGACACTAGATTCATAGAGGTGCTTATAACCCTGTAACACATTTTATAGTTGATGCTATGAAATTTAGCATTGAGGCAATAACATTTGAGATTTTTGGTTCGTCATAATTATTTGGACTAGCACTAAGAGTAAGAAAGTCATTTTGCCATTACATGGACAGATTTTTTTTAATCATGTAAATAATTGCTACAGCACTTATCTTCATACACTGAGTTATTCTAAGTAGAAGCTGACTTGTCTGCCTTATCCTTGTAACGATTTGTGTACAAATGTAATTGTTAATCGTAACACTGAGGAGGCTGTGATATGTACGAACTGTCGTTGAGTCAATGTTTCTCAGCTGTCAGTTTGATCCACGTGACTGAGCATGCTGGACAAGTGAAGGTCCTTAAATCCACATTGGAATGTGAAATAGCTAGTATTTAAATAGCGGAATTTAAAAGTTTTATAATGTTTTTGGCATCAAAACCTTCCGATCGATGTTTTGACAAAAACATTCACTTTTCTATCATAGCCGGTATTTACCTTTACTCATCCTTGGCGTGTGACATAAGCCATATGATTATCGAGTATTTCTGTCAGCTGTGTATAATTGTTCAATCAAACTCTTATCACTTGTCAATTATCCGACGGCTTGGTCAAATTATATAAACATCGTCATGTTGCATTCAGTAATGTCAGTCTTACGGGATTCTTTCGATATACTCGGGCTTTTAGTTTATATTTAATAACAAACATTTGTAAATATCGTACGTAGTAAAAATTTGCGCGGGAAAATGTTCATTCATGAAATATTCATGAATTAAACGATGTCTCGCGTAGATTTCTTATGATTTTCTCTTCAGCGCATGGAAAATCCGCGAAGTAGTGTTTGTAATACTCCTTTTCAAAATGAAGTTAAATTCACCTAAATTGTCGGTGGACATTCATTCCTTTTTTATTCAAGCTGTAATCTTTTCAAAAGGACTCAAAATTTCAAAAGCATCTTCCTAGAATCAGTATTCAAACACTAGTACTTCGTTATCTTGGAGCAGAATATTTGCGATAGTCTGTCACCGGAAGTTAGAGGCCGACGCCTTAGGAAAGTATTGCTACAGCAAACTTCCCAAAAACAAGCACACATTAAAAAACGTTCTTTGGGTTAAGGAAAAGATTTTGTGTCGTAAATAACTGTTGATTCATCATTATTTGTGGGATACCAATTTATGTCAATTTCATGAACAAGGTCAATCATGAATTTAAATGCTCAACAAAATACAAATTTTCTATACAAAATAATTGTGTTCTGACTTTGGCAAAACCTAGAAATCAAACATCAACAAAAATACAATTTTTTTTTCTCAAAAATTGGTACCATGAATACATGTACAGTAATACACAATGCCCTTTTTTCCTTTACTTGAACCTTGATGACAACCCTCTTACTGTTTTTTTTTTATTGTTTTGTCATAAATCAGGCCGTTGGTTTTTTGTTCGAATTGTTTAACATTTTAACATGTCAGGGGTTTTTATAGCTGACTTGAATTCAGAGTTTTGCCCATTTTTTAAGGCCTTTATGACTTAAAATTGCTTTAATTGATGTCATTTGGACTCTGTTGGATAGTTGTCTCATTGACATCATACCACATCTCCTTATTTTACATAAAAATCCTAATACATCATTACAATAACAAGAATAAGCAAAAATATCTGAAACAAGACAGCACCAACCACAAACAACTGACTCAAAGAAAACAGACATTTAAACAAAAGACAAACTAACAACAACAAAAATTTTCAAGTAGTTTATTAGCAGCAATATTCCACTTTCACCCACATATGGAGTATACATTTCTCAGCTCATACAATATTCAAGAGCTTGCAGCTGCTACTCAGACTTTGTAAAACGTCATTGGTATCTGAGCAAAAATTAATGACCCAGGGTTTTGTCAAAGAACGTCTTGTCCTTTTTCTCAAAAAGTTCATCGGAAGGTTCCAAGACTTCATAGATAAATATTCAGTGTCTACTTCACAAATAATACATGATGGTCTTGAGTTATAGATTCTAGGTGCTGCAGTTGTGTATCTTTTTATTTTACTTTAGTTTCCCCATTATTTGTCTTCGTGTTATTTTGTTTCTTTTGGTCGTATGACTTTTGACGTGACTCAGTATTTATGCATCCCACCATCAGGTTTTGACTTTTTTACTTTGGACATTCCTGGTGTAGGTGGGTCCTGAGTTGATATTCAAGGCCTAGGTTTTTACAGTGTTTTTTTCTGTTTTGTTTACCCTTGTATTTCTATTTTATACTTAATTTTCACTTTTTTGAGAAAGTGTATACATGTAGTATATACGGTATGTATGGTGATGTCATTGTCTAATTAATGTCATTGATGAGTCTTTTGTAGACGAAACGCGCGTCTGGCGTACACAATTTTGGTATTGCCTTCTATGATGAGTTATTACTATTTACTAAACCTTTTTGTTGGTGTCTTTGTTAGTCTGTGATGTATGTTTACAGTTTTGACTGCTGGATCCCAATTATTGTCACATAACCCTATAATGTCTGTATTGGTTGCTCACCCAATTTTGTCAATATAACAGAACTATAAACAACTGTCATACAATAAGGGAGGTTTAGTTAGCTATAAAATCAGGTTTAACCCACCATTTCTTCGGAAAATGCCTGTACCAACTACCAAGTCAGGAATATGGCAATTGTTTTTCGCTTGTTCTGTTGATCGATAGTGTTTGATTTTCTCAGTTTTTATGGACTTCTCCTTTTTGAATTTGCCTTGGAGTACAGTATGTTTATTATTTTACTTTTTATAGCTCACTATATACTATGATACTATGGGTTTTGCTCATTGATGAAGGTCATTGTGACCTATAATTGCTAAAATCCAAGTCATTTGGACACTTTTTGAAAGATGTCTCATTTCCTTATTTTATATAAAAACAAAGACAATGAAAAACAAAAACATTAAATATACATGTATTTTATTTATTTGTTGATCTACTCACAGAAAGACACTAACAAATAACTTTAAAATATCTTAACAAAGGCTTAAAGCCTATATACATAAAATTGACAATAAGAGTTAAGCATGTTATTGTCTATGGATTTGCATATACAAATTCTCTGAACACATTGTGCTTCTAGGATTAAATCATATTTGGTGCTTTATGCATGCAACACTGGACATTTGACAATGCTTTTGTAAAATGAGTCAAGAAGAAAACAGTTTATCTCTCATTTCTTATTCAATCCCATCTTAGCCTGGAAGAAAACTCCATCACCTAGAGTAGATTGCTACAAAAGACAAAAATGTAAAATTCACTTTCTTGTTTTGCTCTTTTTGACTTACAAATTTTGATCAAGATATTCGTTTTCTGCACACCTCCTGTGTTATGAGATATTACATGTACATACTAAAAAATTGGTCTATTCTAAAACACAAGTGAAAATCATTAGAGATTTTAATTGATGCAAGTACTGGAACCTGTTTATTCAATACCTCCTCCCTGACATTCAAATTTCAATCTGACTTTGTACGCTACATTTTTAACAGAAAAAACAAATGCCCATAGTTTGTTCAATAACCACCTTGCAATAGTTAGAAGCTATAAATATCAGTGATGTTATGTTTGAGATGACTGATACCATGTTATAATAGTGCATGCATATGCCAGCCTTTTGAGTCCAGTGTTTTAGAAAGAGTAAACAAATAATTAATAGAGAATATGAAATGTGTTTTTTTTTAATATTACAACCATAACAACAAGACACAGCAAAATAATCCATAGAACACTTTATTATATACCTAAAACAGATGTTTTTTTCTGTTGAAGTTGGATAAAGCCTGTCCAACTGTGACTGATATCAATATCATCATGGATGGCTGATAAAGATTGATTGTACTCAATGTAAAATTTACTTGTACTTACTACTAAATATTTAATGAATTCAATTAAAATACACTTCTGAAGAGTGGGGAGATAAGCATTTGATATGTAACAATCTAATAAATTTAAATCTATGCAGCCCTGTCTTTGGCTAGAACTTCACTACGCAAGTTGATTTAATTTCAATAAGATTATAGGTGATCAGTTGTATGGCAAAATTTCTTCATCCATTGGCAAGAAAACTGAGATGTTTCTCCCAGTCCATTAAACATGTAGATCCTCCAAATTTGTTATGTGATCTCATTCTATATAAATGATGAAATAGTTGCCACAGTACCTGAAGCAACCAAGTATTAACTAATCATATAAACACAAAAATATGTAAATATGAATTTAAATAAGTTTACATAACTGAATATTCTGCCTTTCTAAATAAAAATAATGGTAAAAAAAAAAGGTAATATTATACATGAATTACCTTGTTAATTTCTTTATGTCTGTCTCTGCTAACAATTTCTTCTAAAATTTCACCATCTCCTTTGACCAATCTAGAATAAAAATTTAATATATAAAAACTACTAGTCTTTTTGTTTTTACATGATAGTCGTTTTTTTCGCTTTGTACCAATCTGCCGAATTAAGTCATTTGCAAACGATTTTTACAGTTTGTGCTGTTGCACCATTGTCCAAGATTGGGGAACTTTGAGCACTCACAAACATGTTTAAACCCATCACATTCTTTATGTGCATGTCTCCAGTCAGAAGCCTGTTATTCTGTCTTTCATATTTGTTTTGTTTGTTGGTTTTCTTGTTTGAATTATTTCACATTTTGTCATGTCAGGGCCTTTTATAGCTAAATAAACATAAAGGGTTTTGCTCATTGTTGAAGGCTGCTTATTGACCTATTGTTGCTTTCATCCACATCATTCCCACTCTGGTTGATAATTGTCTTATAAGCAATTATACTTCATCTGCTTATTTTTATACTATATTGATCAGGTCATTACTTTCCCTTCTCACCAAATAAAAAGTTATCTCTGTTACTCCTATATATTAAATCCTACTTAACCATATTTAAATGAAGAAAACAAATAAAGGATGCACAGCTACATTGTACAGAAGGCATCGACGTCAATAAATAAATCTATTTCAAATTAAAAAAAAAAATTTCAGATGCTTTAGAGGATGCTCACCTCTTAAAAATTTCCTTAGTATGCTATTGTATAAATAAGCTTGATACAGATTTTCCTTTTTTCTTTCTTAATTAGCACCAGGGATATCTCCAGCAAATTATGTTGGAGATATAAGATATTTCTGAAAAAGGAGATCATCCTCTGAGAAAAATTCCCTTAATGTATATTTGCCATAGAACCTACTGAAAAAGACAATAGCAGACAGGGTGTTTTCATCAATTATTACAAGAGAAGTCATCAGATGGAGATAATTTTTGTAGATTTGCAACGTTTTAAAGTTGTTTCCTATGATTGAAGACAACTTCTGTCTACATCATGGACTTTTTAAGTACACAACATTGTGATATAGATATAGGAAGATGTGGTGTGAGTGCCAATGAGACAACTCTCCATCCAAATAACAATTTATAAAAGTAAACCATTATAGGTCAATGTACGGCCTTCAACACGGAGCCTTGGCTCACACCGAACAACAAGCTATAAAGGGCCCCAAAAGTACTAGTGTAAAACCATTCAAACGGTAAAACCAACGGTCTAGTCTATATAAAAAGCGAGAAACGAGAAACACGTATAAATTACATAAACAAACGACAACTACTGTACATCAGATTCCTGACTTAGGACAGGTGCAAACATTTGCAGTGGGATTAAACGTTTTAATGGTACCAAACCTTCTCCTTTTTCTGAAACAATAGTATAACATCACAACATAGAAAAACACACGATAAAACATCAATTGGAAGGCTTAACTCAATCAAAACGTAAATTAACACACTATGAACGAATAAATTCGATCTGTGATACCTGAAAGTAAATACATAGTTAATAAAATAATAGGGACAAACATTCAAGGCCAAAAGCAAACAAACAAGTCCAAATAAAGCCATTTAACCCTTAGAAAATAATCACTTTTGAAAAACCGGTTTTATAATATATACAGGTAAATGAAAAATAACTTTGTCGTTTAAGGTATACTTTTCTGTCTGTCTGTTTCAATTTATGCCAATGGTTTTCATATATGACTGTTAACATATCCTTTATAGATGATTAATAGTTTTCCTCAACTTGATTAGACAAAGTAAAATTTAGACATACCGTATAGCGGTTTATTTTCATGGGTGTTTATTTTCGCTTATTTTGGCGGATAAGCAATCGCGAAAATAAATTCATGAAAATTTATGCATCGTTGGGTACTTTCTAATAGCTAAAGCGTTTTGTGAGCGATCTATTTTTCCCAGTCGGCAAGTCAATAGCGGTATATGTTAGTTTAAACAACATAAATGCCAAAGGGCATTGTACATACATGTATTTCATAAAATGACTGTCAGGTGTATACCCTTATTAATAAGTGTCAATTAGAATAAGGGTGTAAGGTACTCTGATAAGATAATTACCCTTATTAATTAGTGTCAAACTATACAAGAGTTGTAAATGATAATTTTTTAACCTAATTAGTAAGTACATCAAAGGTCCGGTCAATTTCGTAACTAATCAACCGTAAAATTTACAAGACGTTTGAATACCTGTAACAAATATCTAAGTCATCGATATTCTATTTATTAACTGTATCAGAATATAATCAATAAATAAGACGTCATTTAGGTAAAAACAAATCAATTTACCATAACAATAAACACTTGTTTGTCAAGTTTTACAACTTTTTAACTGCAACAATTTCAGTATCCGCCAAAATATTTAATAGGGATTTGAGAATCCACCAAAATAAAAACCGCCAAAATTTTTCGTACACTTTGTTGCCCCTAAATCGCGAAAGTTTACACCCTCGAAAATAACCCGCTATCTGTATATATGTATGTTTATAAGAGAATGGTAACAAAAGAAAGCAAAATGAACTTATATAAATAACTAAATTGCAGTTATAGATTTTTTTGTATTTTTCTTTATTCTATTTTCATAATTATATAAAGGGTAGTGTATTTTCCAAAAAAACTGAACTTTTTTTGTAGCTTTCATAAAAATAATCAAGCGAAATCTGGAAAGACATAAAGAACTTTTGACAAATTTGCATATAAATTTTGTATAACAACAGGTTTATGCACATGTTTGAATAATTGCAATTGTCAAGATACATTCTTTCATAGTTTGCATGTAAATTGTTACCTGTTCCTGCCAGTTTCTGGATCATACACTCTTTTAATTACACTCTGTTGTTTTTCCCATTCTTCTTTTGTCATAGGCTTCATGGTTCTTACCGCTAAAAAGAGGAGATGATACAATATTCCATTTACAAGTACATTTTGTAATTATAATACCAAGGTGTGGTAAACATGTCCCATTCATGAGTGACTTGATTTATTAATTGCTAGACAAATAGCAATAAATTGTTTCACTGAGCGCAGCTGGATACGACCGCAGAGGTCCAACCCTGAACAGTTGGGGCAAAATGGACACAATATTTGCACTTGATACAGGTCTGAATTTGGATTGTAATTAAATGTTTGACACATAATAGGTTTGTGACACAGAATAACTGTAGTCAAAGAACTTGAATTGGTTATATGATTTGAATTTATATTCATTTTTTTGCCTTTGTGCAATACACTATGCTGTTGCGAATTGACCCCCTCCCCCCCAAACAAAATTTTGTTTACCCCCCTCAAGATATGGTCATAATCTCAATTCAAATTTCCAATGGAGTTTGCAACCATAATAACCCATTTAAATACATCATAAAAGTTTTAAAACAGAAAATGACATACATAATCATGGCTAAAATTAAATTACGTTCATCAGCATTTTTAAAATAGTAACTTCTAAAATAAATTGACAGCTAATCACCTCAAGACAATACAACATTTCTTTATACATAATTTAAAAGCAGTGTAAGGAGGTATTTCAAAAGTTGTGTTTGAATTACTTCCTTACACTGCTTTATATTATGTTTTGTATAAGTAATTGTCCATTAACCAGGACACCCTTATTTTTCCCCCTTTTTTGCCCCTAATTCCTAAACGGTTTGAGCCATAACCCCCAAAGCCAATTTTTACCATCCCTTTGTGGTATGGAAACTTGTGGTATAATTTCAGAGAGATCCATACACCATTCCACAAGTTATTGTCTGGAAACTAGAAAAATGCTTATTTGGGCCCCTTTTTGGCCCCTAATTCCTAAACTGTTGGGACCATAACCTCCAAAATCAATCCCAACCTTCCTTTTGTGGTCATAAACATTGTGTTTAAATTTCATACATTTCTATTTACTTATACTAAAGTTATTGTGCGAAAACCAAATGTCTTCGGACGACAAGGAGGAGGACGAGGACGAGGACGATGTGATACCAATATACGACCGCAAATTTTCTGCGGTCGTTTAAAATTAAGACTCCATGTAGTCATGTTAGTTAACCAATGCTGTTGTGGTTAATTTTTGGTAGAGACTCCTGAAGTTGATACCTTTGCATGCAGGGTTGTCAACAAATATTATTAAATAATTAAAGTACCAATTTGACAACAACACTTCATGAGAATAATTTTATCAAAATTGCAGTCTCATCAAATTTTGTTGTCAAATTGGTATTTTAAATAGTAAAAATGTACTAATCTGACAGTTAATATAAAATAGAAAGATGTGGTATGATTGACAATAAGACATCTATCCACCAGAGACAGAATGATGTGGATAGAAAATGAAAGGATATGGAGTAAATGTACATGGGACAAAATCGCACACAATACATAGAAAACGTAGAAAATTATCAATGAACAGGGCTTTTATTCCTGTTCTTGTAAGAAACTATAGGTCACTGTACCACCTTCAACAATGAGCAAAACCCATACCACATACACTAGCAAGTTATAAAAGACACTGACATCTTTTATCATGTTTATATAGTTTAATAACTTTAATGCTGCTATAGTTTGATATATGTGTTTATCAGCAATTTGTACATTTTTCCTTTGATCTTACTGTCTAATGATTATTAAGATTATGGACAGGACTTGATATTCAAAAATGTTAGACAATTACATCATGTATCAGTGCAGCAAGGTCCGGTGTCCATGTCCATCCACATCAATTTATCAATTTATCAATGAAATGCACGCAACTTCATTCATTAAACTGAACAACTATATATATTTACCACAACATTTTATACGGGCAAAAGTAATTTTACTAACTAATTCCTTTTCTTTTATATTCTCAACCAAAAAACATTTTGTTAAGACAAATTGCTGATAAGAAGAATAATGGAATTTGATTTTTTTATACAGACTTTATCAGCTCACCCTAAAAGGCTCGCTTGATATGCTTGCTGATAATGTCAGTATCAAAAACAAAGAAGCCATTATTCTATATATATCTGATTCGAAATAGACTTATATGTAAGGAAAATCAATTATCTGTAGGAATCTTTCAATGAGTGGATGATATGTAATTTTCAATAAATTTGTTTTTACTTACAGTGGTCTACATGTAACTATTCAAATGTCTATCTCATACCATTTTTTGTTTCTTTTTCCTTGCTTTTCAGCTTCACATCTTCATTTTTAATAAGTTTTTCTAATTCTAGTTTTGGCTCTGCTTTATCTTTGGAAGACTTTTTCTTTTTTCGTTTCTTCTTTTTCTTTTTCAATTTTTTTCTTTCCCTAGAGGCACTTGCAGAACTGCTTGAAGATGACCTTGAAATAAAATTTGTTATAATAATAATAATAATAATAATAATAATAAATTCTTTATTTAAAGAGGGTAAACACAGTTAGTTACAATTACTAATCTTCCTGAGGCCCTCATATGCAATACAAGTAAAAAAAAAAATAATAATAATAATAATAATAATAAGAGAAAAAGCAAACATACAACATATAAACACAATCGTATAGACATAATAGTTCAATGTACATGTACCATGATTAAAAGATATAAAACAGTTACAGATTGCATGTAGTAAATAGATATAATATACAAATCATTAAAATCATACATTCTAAAAAGAGTAATAGTTGCAATCATTTCAGACTGAATATTGGGACTGTCTCAAGTATTGTTTTATAATTTGTTTAAAAGAATAAGTGTTTTGCACTTTACGCATTTCATATGGTAGTCCGTTCCAAAAACTGATCCAGAATAAGCAAAGATTTTTAAACAGTTCAGTTTTGGCTTTGGAACTATCAAATTACCTTGAGTAACACCCCTTAAAGCATAAGGATTATTAACAGATATAAGTGGAAACTTTTGAAGTAGGTACTGTGGTGCTTCTTTCCGCATACATTTAAATAGCAATAAATATTTGTGGTATTTGATTCTGTTTTCTACTGTCATCCATCCAAGTTCTTTAAATAAGGGGCAGATGGGGATAATGGGTCTGCATCAAGAATTAATCTTGCTGCTCTTTTTGAAGTTTTAATATTCTTACTATCCCTTCATTTTACATTCTCCCCAAACAATACAGCAGTAATCGATGAGAGGCAGAATATACCCATTATAATATGCTTTCCTGGCATTAATATCTAAAAATTTCTTTAATTTACAAAGAAGGTATATTCTTGATGAAATGCTAGCACAAATTTGATCTATTTGATTTTTCCAGCTAAGTGTGCTGTCAATTTTAACACCTAATAATTTCTCACATGATGAATTTTGTAGTGTTTGAAAAGATTGGGTTGATAACTTCTGACTTGTTCCAGTAACCAAACATTTTGTTTTTTTGGTATTGATGAACATATTATTCATTTTGCACCATTCTTCAACTTTGCATAAATCTTCTTGAACATCATCATGTAAATTTTCTATGCTTTTCCCGGATTTATGAAGAGTAGTATCATCAGCATACAAGTCTGTTTTACAATTTTTAATGCAAAGGGGAAGGTCATTTATAAATAAGACAAATAATAGAGGACCTAGTATAGATCCTTGGGGACACCAAATTTCACATCTTTTTTATCAGAATTAAGATTGCAAATGTTTACTTGCTGTGTTCTATTACTTAGGTATGACCTGAAAAACCTACAGCAGACTCACTGAATCCGTAAATAGCAAGCTTTAAGCAAAGAATGTCATGATCTACAAGATCAAATGCTTTTTTAAAATCTCACAGTATTGCTAAGTTTAGATTACCATCATTCATTTCTTGCAGCCATTTGTCAATGATATCAATAAGTGCAGTTTGACAAGAATGATGTGGCCTAAAACCTGACTGTGTAGGATGTAAAAGTTTAAATTTAGACAAGTACTTGTACAAGTTATTTGAGACATGCCTTTCTAATACTTTTGATAGAGATGGAAGTACAGAAATTGGTCTATAATTTGTTGCTAAAACCTTATCACCATCTTTGTAAACTGGTGTTACCTTAGCATTTTTTCAGTAATGAAGGATAGATACCAGTATCTATCATTCTGTTGAATATATATGAGAGGAGAGGCAATATAAGGGGCACTTATTTTAAGGATTTGGGGTCCAATATTATCAGTTCCTGATGATTTATTTACATCAAGTTTAATTAACTCATCAAATAGCTCATTTATCTTTATTGGTGGTATGGTAAATTTCTCATGTTTTTGTTGTTTTAATTGATTTTTAATGAATGTTCTAAGATTATTGAAATCTGCCTTGTCAACAGATGTAATGTCCCTTTGCTCTCTTAGTTCTTCAGCACGGAAGTAAAAAGTTATTAAAAGTATCTGCTATAGATTTTTATCATTTGTTGTTGTATTATTCTCATCTGTAGCTAACTCATGTGGGATTTTTTACCTTAGGGTTCAGGCTATAGCTATGAAGGCATTTCCATAAAGATTTTGAGTCATTAGAGTCTTTTACCATGTTTTTATAATAGATCTTTTTTGAATTCTCTATTATTTGTTTAGTTTTATTTCTCCAAAATCTATATTCACTCCACAATCCAAGTGCTTTATATTTATCCCTCATGTTCCTAGCATATATAATTTCACTATTATACCAATCAGGTTGCCTATCCTTTTTAACTCTCTTTTCAACAACAGGAGCATGTTTATCTAAAACTTTGTTCAACATATCATAAAATAATTGGAGACAAACAGAAGGATTGTCTTCAAATTCAATTTTATAAAAAGGTGTACTTTGTAGGCAGGCGTTACCTGTGAAATGGGACAAAGTCCGTTTACATTATTTTTTTAATTCAAGCATATTTTAACTTCAGAATATGTGAAAAAGAAACGGAAATACGGAAAAGTTTCAGATGTTGGTCCTGTTGTTATGGATTTTAGTTGTGACGTCATTTTCAATGTAAATAAAGAAAGGCTTTCATCAGGTAATGTTCTTTTTCATATCAAAGAATTATTAAAATAAAATTGTTATAATCTATATCTTTAAAAGAAGATATCAATTCGGCTTGTTATTCGTA
Source organism: Mytilus coruscus (assembly GCA_017311375.1). Taxonomy (NCBI): domain Eukaryota; kingdom Metazoa; phylum Mollusca; class Bivalvia; order Mytilida; family Mytilidae; genus Mytilus; species Mytilus coruscus. Next base: position 77,678,839 of record CM029598.1, on the reverse strand, counting down.
TCAGATACTGAAATCTGCCTGATTGATCAGGTGAGTTTCCCAATAGAATACATTTTGTTTACTATAAAATCATATGTCGAATAAGTTCCAGACTCATTTTAAAATGTAAAGATTTTTTGTATTTGTTTAACTCGCAGTATTCTTTCGGTAATATGATGCTCCTTTCTATATTGTATTGTACTCAAAAGTCCCGTGACAAACGAGACCAGAAGAAAGAAAGACATTTCTGTGCAAATGCAGGAAACTGAAAAAGTTAGAAAAAAAAGTTAACAATTTTGAGTTCATTAGTATATTGATTTTTTTTTTTTTTTCATTTTATTGATTTTCTTACTGTAATTAGGGACTTCATCCCCATATTATTAAGTAAATTTCTTAAACATTTGTGGAATTACATATACATTATTTCACATCATCAGAATTTTCAGTTTATATGTAAACAGATAAAAAATCTAAATTGCTCTTGCTCATTATCTGTTGACGGAGGCTGCTGGGTTGTAACACATGCTATTTCTTGGTTATTAATATATCTAATAACCAATAAGTATCAAGAAAATGATATGGATTTTATTCTCTTTCATGTAACACCAACTTCATATAAGCTCAATTGCATTTATAAAACCCAATCGAGCTATATCGGCTAAAATTGTAGATTTCCCTAATTTGACACAAAAAAAACCCACCATGACCGGATGTTTACCATGTCATTCAGACCACAGGCACTTGTCTCTGAAAAAAAATTTCCTATATACCTTAATATAACACAAGGTACTTAACTCACATTTTTGAAAAATGTCAACTGGTCACGAACTTCCGTTATATTTTGATTTCTCGGTTGTCTACCCCACTAAAACTTGTTAGGCCGTAAATCTAAATTGATTTATCTACACAATGGTGTATAACACGCCTACCTTTGTTGTCGGAATCAATCGTAGCAGGCCTCCCCAAGTATGTCAACCGTAATTATTTTGACTTTTTTTCGTATACCCACAACCGATAGGAAATATAAGGATTGGCCAGACTTTCTACCTTAGTGGCCACCATCAAACGGTTGAATTTCAATCCCCAAACAATCCAACTAGTATGGGGAGCTGAACAACTTGAAATAATTTATCTGGAATGATGTGATAACAATGGTATCAGGTCGTTGCGGCCCCAAGTCGATCCGTCCCAAGTCGATCCGGCCCACGTCGATCCGACCCCATGTCGATTCGGCCCCATAATAAAATAATGAATAATTCATATTAACTTCGGAGGATTATGTGACATATTTGAATCGGGATAAATGGTTCTTTTCATTCTAACTTCATGGTGGCTAAAAGCGCTTTCAAATCATTTGGTAATTCCATAATGAGTGTTCACAAGGTCGACGGTTCAAAATACAGCTCACACTAATATGAATAAAAAATTAAAAGAACAACCCTTCTTGTCTCCTCTTTTATAGGAAGGATTCGGCAAATCAAACAACATTTCTCAATTTAAGAAGTTTTTATAACTTTTAAAGACATGAAAGAAAACAAAAATTGTATACATCAACTTGGGGATCGGCTTGTACAGTTTTGTATGTAACAATATGTTATTTTATTTCATCAGTTGAAAGACTTGTTAAAATCACAGTCAGGCAATTGAAAACAATGCGAATTACTGCTGATTAATGTTGATGGCTCTAAATTCTGTTATATATGTTTTATTATAATTATGCATACTCAATAGTCTTGAAAACTTGTAATAAGAACATAATCCACATAATTGTTTTATACTACATAATCATCTGTGTTCATTTAAGGTGATAAATTGATTTGAATTCAAATATTTTATATAAAATAATATTATATTTCTATATGAAATCTTAATATAAATTTTAAAAAATATTTAAATAAATGTCTCATCTTATTAAAATTTAATATTCAAATATTCGTCAATGGCCAACTTTTTACTGTCCACCTTTTATATTATTATAAACAGTCAGAGATATAACTCTATAGGGTTATTACAGAAAATAACTTGCGTGTGTTATTACAGATACTTTCATGAGTTGTCTACTCTTTATTCCTTAAATTTTCTAAATCTGTAATAACATATGTTTGTTATTTGTAAAATTATTTCATTTATAGTGGGCTCTAGGGCTCTCTTGAGACTTTGCGCAGAAACTAAATGCATAGCCTTGATAACTAATTTTTTAATTAAATTAATACATTTTTGGTTAACCATGGTAAATCAATGAGACTAGGCTATTAAGGGGTAAACTTAGCTGTGATAACAAGGCTCAGTTATTAAAGGAATGTAACTTATTATATAAGACACTTGGGAATTACTGAGAAACTTGCACAGAACCTCATTACATGCTCTGGTCATTATTTCTTACAATAAATTGAAATACATTGTAATTAAGCATGATGTATGTCTAAGCAAATGCTTTGAAGTGATATAGAGAAGCTGTGATAACACCCTTTAGGTATTACAGGCATATTTTTTCTGTAATAACATATAGGTGTACTACATTGTATGCAAAATTGGCAAACTATGAACTGTTATATCTTTCAATAGTTAAGTATACATATAGACAAAAGTAATATCAATAGAACTTTTATACATTTTCAATAAACTAATGATGTATATTGTCCCTCTGAGACATGTAAAGTAAGTATGTTATCCCAGTTCTTTGATTTTTTAGTCCACAATAACAAATGCATGTTATTTTTCTGTAATAACCCTATAGAGTTATATCCCTGACTGATAAAATTCATAAACATTTATGAATGACACTGAATTTATATATATCTTTATTTTTATTCCTTGTAAATATTTTTATATTGGGGACGGATCGACTTTAAATATGGGGCCGCATTGACTTGGGCCGGATCAACTTGGACGGATCGACTTGGGGCCGGATCAACAAGCACACCAACCAGACGAGTGCTGGTAAATGAAACCATAATGCTAGAATTTACCTATGTTTATATTTCTGTTTCTTCTTTCTTTTATGTTTTTTAGAATCTTTTGATGTCCTTCTCCTTGAAGAACTAGAACTTTGGGAATTCGAACTTGAGCTTGATGAACTGGATGAATCTGAACTTGATGAACTATGTCTACGTTTCTTTTTCTTGTTTCTGGACTTAGATCTTGATTTTCTTTTCTTTGAAGGCAACGGTGACCTCGACCGTGATCTATTTCTTGATTTTCCCATTTCATTTATTTCATTTGATCAATTAAACGCTAAAAATGTGCAGAAACAGTCGAGAAAGGTGAAAAATTTACGAATCTTATGGGCGCAGACATTTTGTTTTTAGATATTTCGGAACAAAACAAAAAACTTACAAAACAAAACTACTTTAATTACAAGTAATATGCAGAAAATTGTATTGATTGGTTTAGGTATATTCTTTTCGATGATGGTATATATAAATGGTGTATTTTAAAAGAGGAAACAAATATATTATTTAACCCTAATTAAATTCGTTTTTTTAACGATTTTGTTATTTATATTTCCCTAGCAGCGGAAGTAGCACTTGGCGTCAAAATGGACGTTCTGGTTGCCATCCAAAAGTTTTCCACATTTTGAGATTTTATATATGTAAAAATGACAACTGTAGAGCCAAACCGCGCATTTCATGCATTTGAAACACAACTGAGAACGTTGTGTCTGAAAGAATTTCCGTGTGGAGGTGGATCTTGGGTAGGAAAACTGTTTAAATAAAAAAAATTAAACTGTATATATATCATAATATGAGGAAGGCGCTACCTTTAGAAATGCCAGCTTTATACCAAGACTATGTACTATATATTGATTGATTGTTGGTTGCTTAACCATGTTAACGTCAAGTACCAAATAGTTCATGCATGTTTAGGACGAATGTATTACATCAAGGATTTGTATAGTAAGATCTTGATCTTACTATACAAATCATGATTACATATAGTTCAGTTGGAAAATGTTTAGGGAAAGATCATTGAACTTCAAAAGGCAGGAGGGTATGGTATTTTTATGCCCCTGCCGTAGCGGAGGGGCATTAAGTTTTACCGTTATGCGTACCTCGTCCCAAAATTGGTTTCCGTACTCTAACTTTAGTTTGCCTCAACCAAATGTACACAATGCTTATTACCACAAAACACAGATCAAGTTTGAATTTTGGTGGCGTCACTCTAACTGTTCTAGAGTTATGCCCTTTATAAATGGAAAATTGCAAAATTTTAGTTTCCGTTCTCTAACTTAAGTTTGCCTCAACCAAATGTTATGAAACTTATACACAATGCTTATTACCACAAAACACAGATCAAGTTTGAATTTTGGTGGTGTCACTTAAACGGTTCTAGAGTTATGCCCTTTAAAATGGAAAAATTGCAAAATTTTTAGTTTCCGTTCTCTAACTTAAGTTTGCCTCAACCAAATGTTATGAAACTTATACACAATGCTTATTACCACAAAACACAGATCAAGTTTGAATTTTGGTGGCGTCACTAAAACCGTTCTAGAGTAATGCCCTTCCACTACAAAAGTCAAAAGTTTGAAAAGACCAGTTTTGTCTGAATTTGCATGAATTTTACTCGACATTCTTAATTTGTCTAAATAATTTTAAAAATTCTTGACATAGTATGAATTTGTCTAAGAAGGTTCTTGATTTTTCTTGACAAGTGTCTTGACAGTATGAACATTGTCTTAAAATTTCTCGACACTTCCTGTATCATCTGATAAGAGTCTGGATTAGTCTCGACCAATTCTTGACTGTCTTAAATTTGTCTCGATCTGTCTTGACATATTCTTGACATTCTTAATAATGTCTGAATATGTCTCGACATATTCTTGACATTCTAAATAATGTCTGAATATGTCTCGACACATTCTTGACAGTCTTAAATATGTCTTGACACTATCTCAACAGTATAAATTTGGCCTGAAATGTGAACAGACTTATTCTGCACTGTTTATGACATTCTAATTGCTGTTATTTACTCCTTTTATTATGGCTAAACTAAACTTTGAAGAATCAAGGATCAATTTGGTATAGTAAGATACCCTTTTGGTGCAACTAAGTTGGAATACCCTGAATAATTCCCCATGTAGTTTAATTTTGATTTATTTTAATTAAACATTTAATTAATTGTTTTCACTTGGAATATAAGTCAAAGTTACTACCAAACAGCATTTAGATTTTTGCCGTTCATAAAACTGCCAGTCAAATTTGCTTTACTAAAATAGGTGTCTTATAGGCAGTTTTAAAATGTGACCATGTGTCTCTTTTGGACCCCACAATTCATCTTTTGGGTTAATGTGGATAAAAAGAGGGGGCTTTCGTTTAGGTCAAAGAATTTGTTCCTATCTTGATTCAAAACCTTATTCATTTTTAGAACAACCCAAAAACATTTTTATTCAAATTTTAGTGTTGAATTTTATAATTATTTATCAAAATAAATATTTGTGATAACTCCTTCCTGAAAAGAAAGCGAATGTTTAGAACTATATTGTGCATGTCTGTTTGAGATCCATTTCATAAGACCAATGATTTCTATAGAAATCATTAATGGAAAATACCATTATAAATACATTTTTTATTATTCCTGGAGTAGATAATAATTTTCTTTTAATATTTGGGAATTATTCAATTTTTTTATGTTAAAATAATTAACTTCATAATTTTGATGAAAAAATCCATGATGATTTTCATTTTCATCTATCAACAAACTTTTGAAATTGTAGTGGCATGTTCGGTCAACTGATAAGTTGTATGGCTGATTACAGGTAAAGCAGTAATTTCTATTTGACAGTTGCGTGTACTCTTGGGTGTGGAATACCTTAATTTTATGGGAACATCCTGTCCATGTGTAATACTTAATATATTCCAACAGATGACATTACACAAATTTTTCTTCTGTTAAATGAATGATTTGTATATCATCATAATTTGCTATTTATATAAACCACATTTTGGTATAATAATTATTTACCATATCAACATTGAATATTATGAATGTAGAATGAAATATGTCTACAGTATGATTGGTTTGAATCATTTAATTTATGAGGTCTGGATGGGGGTCTGTTATTCTGTAAACATTTAATTTTCACCCTTTTTCTCTAATCTTCATAAAATTAACCCCTTTTCTCTAATCTTCATTTTTTGCCCGTTATTCTCTAACCTTCATTTTTAAGGGCATTATTCTTTAATCATTTAACCCCATCAAACCCTCATTTAGGAATCAAAATTTGTAATTATTTAAAACCCACATTCAAATTGTTTTATATCAACACACCCTCATTTGAATTATTTTATACTTTAGATTTCATAGCCATATTTGCATTTGTAAAAATATTTATATACCCAAATTTTCAATTATTTTACATGCCCAACTTTTATTTTTGTTGTAAGAAGTGTAACTTGGAACAACAGTATATCATATAAAGAGAAATAAAGATTAAAGTTATATCATGAATATTGGTCATGATTTGTAAAACTCAGAACTGTCAAGTAAATTTAAGACACAATTCAAAATGTTCAGAATGTGTCAAGCCATAATGAGAAAAATAAGAATGTCGAGAATATGTCGAAATATCAAGACAGTATTCAAATGTCAAGAATTTGTCAAGAAATTTTAAGACCATATTCAGAATGTCGAGAATATGTCGAGTAAATTTCATACAAATTTAATATAAATGAGAATTTGTCAAGAAAAATTAAGACACGAGTCATACTTTTTGAGAATGTCGAGTAAAAGTTCATGCAAATCAAGACAAAACTGGTCTTTTCAGACTTTTAGACTTTTGTAGTGTTCATAAATGGAAAAATTGCAAAATTTTTAGTTTCCGTTCTCTAACTTAAGTTTTCCTCAACCAAATGTTATGAAACTTATACACAATGCTTATTACCACAAAACACAGATCAAGTTTGAATTTTGGTGGCGTCACTAAAACCGTTCTAGAGTAATGCCCCTTTATAAATGGAAAAATTGCAAAATCTTTAGTTTCCTTTCTCTAACTTAAGTTTGCCTCAACCAAATGTTATTAGACTTACACACAATGCTTATTACCACAAAACTCAGATTTATTTCAAATTTGGATAGCGTCACTTTTATGGTTCTTCAGTTATGTCCCTTTATAACTATATGATATGCAAACAGGGGCATCATCTGTGTCCACATGTGGACACAATCCACATTTATCTTAAAATAATATTCTGATTACCAAATTGATGAGGAAAAAAAATATTCTGTTCAATCAGAATTTCCCCATACCTTCTAGTGTTAAATTGTGACCAAATAATTTTGATTGATAGCGTTGAAGCGCTTCAATCCATGAAAAAAAATCTGACTCGAACAAAAAACCATACCCCCTTTGAAGCTAAATGGTTGCTCCTTATTATTTTCTGCTGAAAATGATTTTTTTTTTGATTTTCATGAAAAGGTGGAAGATTTGGAATATCTTTTCATCAATATTTAAAAGTTGTAGCTGTTTTTTTTTAATTTTGTATTGTAAACAACGCTTTCTGTTTGTTGAATTATTTTACTTTCTAAATTAGCTGGATGTTCATATTGTATTCCCAATTTCCTGCATCTCATATATATATATGTGATCAGCAAGAGGATCATTCTGATTGTTAAAGAAGAGTTTAAATTTATAGTGAGCCTGTTTAGAATGATGTTTTATCAGGTTTTCATTTTATCTAAGCCAAAGGAACCATAAATAGGATTGTTAAGTTGATAATCTAAAGATTTTGCAATTTTCTAGGTTGCTATTTAAATTTGAGGAGAACACTGCTCTGCAGTATAAATGTATTCCTGATCATCTCGGTTTGTGGGTTTCTACATCAATTTCATGTACTAATTCAGTCAGTTTTCATGTTATTTCTTGCATATATTTTTTTATTAGCTTACTTTTCAAGTTTTATACAACGGCAAAATAAAATTGAGAATGGAAATGGGGAAAAATTATAGGAAGATGTGGTATGAGTGCCAATGAGACAACTCTCCATCCAAGTAACAATTTATAAAAGTAAACCATTATAGGTCAAGGTACGGCCTTCAATACATGTATGTCAAAAATTTGCTTTCGAGTAATGCTATCGTGTTGTCGTTGTTTTCGAAGACACATTTGGTTTCGGACAATAAATAAATAGTTTCAGTGAATGGATTTCTATGAAATATTACCAGAAGGTTCAATACACAAAGGAAGGTTAGAATTGATTTTGGGGGTTATGGTACCAGCAGTTTAGGAGTCAGGGGCCAAAAACAACATTTTTTGGGGGGTTTTCTCCAAAAATTTACCATTTTTAATTTTACATTGTTTATTTCTCATCTATATATAAGGTATAAATGCAACAAATACTGATATGGCAGGAGATACACATGAAACAGGGTGTGTAAATTATTTTATCGGTAATTTGTGCATTTTTCCTTTGATGTGTACTCCTTGATAATGTTGACGTCAGTATCAGTGGACTGGTCATGATAAAGAAAATATATTGGGTCAGTTCGCAATTGACATGCGAGTACCCGCAAAGGATCGTCTTTCCATTAATTCACAAAATTGCACATGACTTTTTTTCGCAGAAACGCACGAGTTATTTGGTGAATGAACATGATGAAACACTTGTCATTGTTCGAAACTTTTAGTGATTAAAATTTAATTTAGCCTTTTGAGCGATTCACTGATTGTGTGAAAATTTGAACAGAAAATGTACAAAAACTGATAAAATTGAATTATCTGCAGAATATTGATAGCTTTCCTTACTATTCACAAGGACATATAACTAACATATCGTCCATGTTATTCGATCTGATTTTTATTCATACATAGTCTTGAATGGCTGGTGCTGTTCCAAGTTGTCTTCTTTTCTGTTTCTTGAGAAGTATTTGTTTAACCTGTTCAGTCACTATAAAGTGTTACAATTCATAATTAGATGCAACACATAAATAGTGACCAAAAGGTTCTGCTTTCACATGAGAGAAGCTAGAAAAAATTAAATGTACACATTTTCAACATTTTGTAGGACTATATATATAATCATATATAATTAAGGAGATATGTAGTTAAAGACTGCTGCTGAATAGAAATCTGTTTTCAAATTAGTCCATATTGAAGTTTGAAGGGTCCAAAATTAAAATATATTTGATTCAACTGACATAAAATTTTGGTGTTTTTATATGCTAAATATAAGGTATACATCTGCGGTCGTATCAGGCTGTGCTAGGCGAACCATTTTATTACTTTTGGTTTGTACTTTTTTATTTTGGTCATGAAAATTAATATGTAGGTGTGAATTTGCTAACGTGAGTGTACCCAAATTGCACGTATTTTGAAAGTTTTTCACCAAAGTTTTTTTATAGACCAGACAATAGTTTCCATTCTGTGCTTATTTTGTAGACGTATACTTGTTTACTATATAGTTACACCAATTTAATTTTGAGTCCATATAGAGTCCTAGAAAAATGGGTTTGAACTGACCTCCAAACAATCCATGAAGGCATGATTCTGTAATGAGGTCAAGAACAGGAATAAAAGCCCTGTTCATTGATAATTTTCTATGTTTTCTAGGTATTGTGTGCAATTTTGTCCCATGTACATTTACTCCATATCCTTTCATTTTCTATCAGTACCCAAATTCCATACATCATTACATGTTTAATTTCACATCCTTAAAAATGGAATATAAACAGATGTTTTGTGTTTTATTTCTTCAAATATTTCGAACAATTTGACATTATTCCATGCTAACTATTATTTTTTTAAGAAATGGATGCTGGTAACAAATTTAATTTGCTCATTTTAAAAGATGATTATTAGATAACTTCACATGGTGAAAGCTAAAGAGAACTTGTAAGATTTCCACAGCTTTTTGGTTGAATAGTTGCAATTTGGGTACTGTGATGTTATAACCATAAGTTTTAATAGGTTGAAATTTGCACCTGATATAGTGATAAAAGTATTCGGTAGAGTGAAAATGTTTTGATTAGGTTTAATCTGATGCATAAAATATACAGGCGACTGCTGCAGCTTGAATTTCAAAGGATGTAGCCCACATACTTCCAAGTAACATGCCCTGTGATACCTATCAAAATTCGTGGTATAATCATGGGTTATCATAACTCCATCTTCCCATAAAATCCAATTTTGGACAATATGGGAGCATACAACACCTAAATGTACCACTCAGACTCAAGTCTCCTTTTATATGCCAGCTTTAGCTGGCACTTATGGTAGAAGCATCGTTTTTGGAATAAAGAACGATAACTCTCTCTACACGACCCATCTGAAAAGTTTCGTCACTCTCGTTAAATCTCGTACGATTTGTTTTGTTTAATGGCTGCCGAGTTTATCGTTTCATCGCGATCTTGAAAAAAAACGGACCAGAACGGAACAGTTTCGATGTTAAATACGGCATGCATTCTTTATTGTTTACAAAAACAAGAATTAAGAAATTTTGGTAACTTGTGTAGTTTATTTAAATTTTATTGTACCACGGAAATAACCGAAGTTTGGACAACAACATCTGACGTCATGTTTCATCGTCTGCTTCATCTCTCCATTATCAGTGACACTGACAGCGAAAGCAAATTTCCTGAATAATCACAGGTACTTCATTTAAAAGTCACAATATCATAATTAATTATAACATGTATAGTGTAAAAGTTCCGTCCAGCCATGGGAACACAGAAAAAAACTCTGCAAGCAATAAATTTCGGGAGAAACGTAGCCGGAGGTACTCATGCCAGTCATGGCCATGCAGGCAATGCAGAGTAAAATCCGGTGCACTGGTTGAGAATGATCATGACTACTGATATTTATCTGCCACAGAATTCCCCATATCAAGTAACAGTGATAATGACGTTGGTTATACTGTTGAATGTGATCACGGTTATTCATGTAGCCCACACTCACAGACAAATTCAGGCATGTCAGGTGAAATTCAAAACTTAACAAAAGTTTTAAACAAAATAAATATATTCAAATTCACAATCTTCTAAGGCAGCAACCATTTGATTTTCTGGGGGGCTATGGATTTTTTTTTTCGGCGAAAAACAATCTATTTTTTTGGCGACAAGTCGAAAACAATTTTTTCTTTCAATTTTAGCATTACATATAGTGCAGCTGAGGGTGAAACAAACAATTTTTTTTTCTCAGGGTCAAAAACAAATTATTTATTCTCCAAAACTGGAAACACTTTTTTCCAAAAAATCCATAGCCCCCAGAAAATCAAATGGTTGCTACCTAACTCTGTACTTCCTTTGGCAAACTCTCAACAAATCTTGTCATTAATTATGACACATATCTACCTTATACAGTCCCAGGAGATGGAAACTTTTTTTTCTCTGTAAGTTTAATCATAAAAGGATATTCGAGTCTGAGTGGTACATTTAGGTACAGTGGCGAATCCAGAAATTTTTCTAGTGGGGCCCACTGACTGCCTGAGAGGGGCCCGCTCCGGTCATGCTTCAGTGATTCCCTATATAATCAACCAAATTTTTCCCAGAAAGGGAGGGGGCAGGGCCTCTGGTATGCTCCCATATTGTCCAAAATTGGATTTTATGGGAAGATGCAGTTATGATTACCCTGATGATACCATGACTTTTGATAGGTATATACAGGGCATGTTACTTGGAAGTATGTGGGCTACATCCTTTGAAATTCAAGCTGCAGCAGTCGCCTGTATATCTTATGCTTCAGTTAAAACCTGATCAAATCATTCTCACTCTACCGAATACTTTTATCATTATATCAGGTGCACATTTCAACCTATTAAAGCAATAAACACTTATGGTTATAACATCACAGTACCAAAATTGCACTCAGTACCCAAATTGCACCTATTCAACAAAAAAGCTGCGGAAATCTTACAAGTTTTCTTTCAACATGTGAAGTTACCTAATTATCATCTTTTAAAATGATCAAATTAAATTTGTTACCAGCATTCATTTCTAAAAAAAAAAAATAGTAAGCATGGAATAATGTCAAATTGTTCAAAATATTTGAAGAAATAAAACATTACATCTGTTTTTATTCCATTTTAAGGATGAGAAATTAAACATGTAATGATGAATGGAATTTAGGTACTGACCTCGTTACATAAGCATGCCTTCATGGATTTTGGAGTTCAGTTCAAACCTATTTTCTATGACTCTACATGGACTCAAAATTAAATTGGTGTAACTATATAGTAAACAAGGATACGTCTACAAAATAAGCACAGAATGGAAACTATTGTCTGGTTCATAAAAAAAAAACATTGGTGAAAAACTGTCAAAATAGGTGCAATTTGGGTACCCTCATGTTAGCAATTTCACACCTACAATTTAATTTTCATGACAAAATAAAACAAAGTAAACCAAAAGCAATAAAATGGTTCGCGAGCGCAACCTGATACGACCACAGATGTATATTTAGCATATGAAAACACCAAAATTTTTATGTCAGTTGAAATCAAACATATTTTAATTTTGGACCCTTCAAACTTCAATATGGACTAACAGGTATCAGGTGAACCCAAACATTCAGCAGAAGTCTCTAACTACATATCTCTTTTAATTTTATATGATAGTCCTACAAAAATGTTGAAAATGTGTACATTTATTTTTTTCTAGCTTCTTTCATGTGAAAGCGGTACCTTTTTGGTCACTATTTATGTGTTGCATCTAAATATGAATTGTAACACTTTATAGTGACTGAACAGGCTAAATAAATACTTCTCAAGAAACAGAAAAAGAAGACAACTTGGAACAGCACCAGCCACGCCGGACTATGTATGAATAAAAACTCAGATCGGAATAGCATGGACGATATGTTATTTATATGTCCTTATGAGTAGTAAGGAAAGCTATCAATAATTCTGCAGATAATGCAATTTATCACATTTTTCGTACATTTTCTGTTCAAATATTCACACAATCAGGGAATTGTTCAAAAAGGCTAAACTAAATTTTAATTACTGAAAGTTTCAAACAATGACAAGTGTTTCATTCACCAAATAACTCATACGTTTCTGCAAAAAAAATCATGTGCAATTTTGTGAATTAAAGGAAAGTAGATCCTATTATGGTGCACTTGCGCAAGTCAATTGCGAACTGATCCAATATATTTTTTTTATCATGACCAGTCCACTGATACTGACATTACCAAGGAGTACACATCAAAGGAAAATTGCACAAATTATCGATAAAATAATTTACACACCCTGTTTCGTGTGTATCTCTGCCATATCAATATTTAGTGCATTTATATATAAATGAGAAATAATCAATGTAAAAATGGTAAATTTTTTGACGAAAACCCCCAAAAATTATGGAAAAATCAACCCCAAAAATGTTTGACAAAATTTGAAATTTTTAAAAATCTTGAAGAAAAACAGAATTACCCCTCCAAAAAAAATAATGAAAAAAATTCCTTGAAAATAACAAAATCTTTAAATTATGAACTTAACAATCCTATTTATGGTTAACATTCCTTAGGATTAAATGAAAATGAAACCTGATCAAAACAATAATCTAAACAGGCTCACTGTAAATTCAATCAAACCCTTCTTTTAACAATCAGAATGACCCTCTTGCTGATCAAATATATATGAGATGCAGGAAACTGGGAATAGAATATGAAGAAAAAAGTTACATCCAGCTAATTTAGAAAGAAAAAATAATTCAACAAACAGAAAGCGTTGTTTGCAATACAAAATAACAAAAAATAGCTACAACTTTTAAATATATTGATGAAAAAGATATTTCAAATCCTCCACCTCTTCATGAAAATCGACCAAAAAATAATTTAATAAAGTTATGGATTGTATAACAGTATTCATAGTTTTGAAGTTAAACAAATCTTTTATTGTTTTAAATTTTGTAAGATTTGCTAAGAAAGAAAAATATGAAAATGGCCCAAAATAATGAATGTAAGCATTGTCATTTATATAAATCACCAATAAATTCATTTTCAGCAGAAAACAATATGGACCATAGCATAGTATGGTTTTGTCGGAGTCAGATTTTTTCACACAAAAGGCTTCAACGCTATCAATCAAAACTATTTGGTCAAAATTTAATGAAGGTACACAAATGTATGGGAAAATCTGGATTCAGAATGTTTTTGTCCTCTGCTTGAGCAGAATATTTTTTCTCAACAATTTGGGAATCAGAATATTTTTAAGAAAAACCATACCCCTCCCACCTTTTGAAGTTCAATGATCGTTCCTAAACATTTTCCATCTGAACTTATTATTTTATTTTAGACAAAAACTATATCTAGGACATTCATAAAAATATAGTATATGCCAATACACATAGTTAACAGCGCCTGTTGATGCTCAATGCCTGACCGGTTTCGGTCCAAAGGATCTTCATCAGTGGGTTAATGTTTGCACCTTATTTATATAAATACGGTAACCATGGTAACATATGGTTCAGAGTTAACCGGCGGTTCAGAATTAACTTGCGGTATCTATATAAATAGGGTGCAAACATTAATCCACCATTCTGCCTCTGATGAAGGTCCTTTTATGCTTTCACATTTATCCCGCTGATACACATAATTAATATGGCTTTACTAACGAAAGCTCCCATTGGAGCTAATGTGTTTAAAGACCTCTTATGTCAGTACACCTTTCCTGTATATCTAGGACATTCGTCCTGAACATGCATGAAATATTTGCCACTGGACGTTAAGCAGCCAACAATCAATCAATATAATAGGACATAGTCTTGGTATAAAGCTGGCAATTAAGGTAGCGCCTTCCTCATATTATGATTATAAACTTAGAGAAAAAAGTTTCCATCTCCTTGGACTGTATAAGGTAGATATGTGTCATAATTAATGACCAGATTTGTTGAGAGTTTGCCAAAAGAAGTACAGAATTATAAGATTGTGAATTTGAATATATTTTTTTGTTTAAGGTTCATGTGGACCCTTCGTCTAAAATGGCTGCGTTTTCACCTCAAAATTTACTCTGAGTACAGACAGACCTGTGCATCTGGAAAGTTTTAAGGCATAGCATGCCCTAGATAAATAAAATTCAAATGCATTGTATGTTTTAGAAAATTTAAAACTTAACTGGATTTTGCTGTGCACTTTTTTCGTCCCTGCAGAAGATGATAAAATTAACAAACTTCACCTGAATTTGTCTGAGGCTACTAGTCCAAATAATTATGACGTCTTGAAAGGCTGTTATATTTTTTCTTTGAGGCGTCAAAGAAAAAAATATAATAGCCTTCAAGACGTCATAATTATTTGGACTAGAGGGCTACATGAATAACCGTGATCACATTCAACAGTAAAAGCAAGTCATTATCACTGTTACTTGATATGGGAATTCCCCATATCAAGTAAGATTATAGTAGTCATGGTCAACCAGTGCACCGCCACCGGATTTTACCGGACTCCTGAGTACCTCCGGCTACGTTTCTACCGAAATTTATTGCTTGTAGAGTTTTTCTGTGTTCCCATGGCTGGACGGAACTTTTACACTGTAAATGTTATCATTAATTATGATATTGGGACTTTAAATGAAGAACCTGTGATTATTTAGAAATCTGATTTCGCTGTCACTTATAATGGAAAGATGATGCAGACGATAAAACATGGCGTCAGATGTTGTTGTCCAAACTTCGGTTATTTCCGTGGTACAATAAAATTTAAATAAACTACACAAGTTACCGAAATTTCTTTATTCTTGTTTTTGTAAACAAATAAAAATTCCTGTCGTATTTAACATCGAAATTGTTCCCTTCTGTCCCGTTTTTTTTTCAAGATCGCGATGAAACGATAAACTCGGCAGCCATTAAAAAAATAATCGTACGAGATTTAACGAGAGTGACGAAACTTTTAGATGGGTCGTGTAGAGAGTTATCGTTCTTTATTCCAAAACGATGCTTCTACCATAAGTGCCAGCTAAAGCTGGCATATGATATGGTTTCAAAAAGAGAGAGCAGTAGAGATACCAAGGGCTATCATAAACCATAAGACGAATAAAAGCAGATAGCACTTTGTCCAAAATAAATACTTAAGAAAGACAAACAGTCCGCAAAGTCAGACTGTAGATTGAGTAAGACGAGCACGTCCAAACTCAGACCTGTGCTCTAAAAGGGTCTTTTTTTTTCCTGCTTCACAGGTGATTAGCTGCTAAAGTGAACATTAATGGAGGAAGGGCCAACACAACAATGATGCATAAAGTCCTTCAATAACATGGCTGGGAGATAAAACATCATAAAGGAACACATTTCCCCAAATGCTTATCTGAGACTGAGGAGCATATGATTTCTTGCATTAATTTATATCTGATTGCCTAAAAGTATGATGTTAATAAGATTTCACCAATAACCTTGTGGACATCACTTAGCACCTGCCTCATATTGATGAATGTCGCCAAATTCATAAACTATCAGTGCAATGTTCATTGCAAGTTAAGTTCTGTAACCCTTAATAAGTTACACTTTACTGAATGTGATAGTGTAAAAAAAAGAAATATTTTGAAAACAAAATATAGTACTGAAAACTAACATTTAGAAAGAAAATTAAGACAACACAAATATATTTTTACAAAACTAGGGATAACTACGGTTCTCTTGAAGGGTAAGCAGTTCCTGCTCCACTTATGATAAATCACTCTTGGTGATGCAATTAGCTGAAAAGCTCATTGACATTTAAACCTTTCAGACCTTAGTTAGTATTTGTTGATACGATACTTTTTAATATTGTTTTCCTTGTCATTGAATTTTTCCAGTTTGGCATACACATGTACACATATTTTGACCTAGGGCTAAAATTTTTCTGAATTGATGTTTTTTGTTACTTTTGTAATTCCGCTGACCAAGATATAAAAGTGGGAGAGCTGAGGAATCACAGATCAGTTCAGTCCTGACACATCTTTTGTTCCTGTCCCCAAATTTCATAGTTGTCATTGTTTGTATATTTGACCAGTTTTAGACTTTGATGTTGTAGCTAGTGACTGATATTTTAAGTGTATGTTGGATTCAATCACAATTGATTTTTAAGGGACTCTGGGTGGACAGTTTTCTTTTATTGAAGACAAATTTTTTTTTGGGGTTTGTTTTTATTTTGTACGCATATATTTTATTCATCCATGATAATATCTCCTTTTAATTTTATCATGTTTAATATTGATGTTCTAACGCTATTTTGTTCTTTTCAGAGAGAAACAAAGACAAAGAATCTTAAAAAACTAAAAACAAAAGACGATGTTGAAAGCAAATATTCTATAACACTCAAAGGTATTTATATTGACTAACTCTACACATACCTGTCAACTGACACGTATTTTGCGGGTGACATCGGTAAATTTCACCTCTCACACAGGATTTTTTAAATACCTGCTGTGTCTATAAATAACCTGGGAATTCGTAAAATTACCCATTTTCACCTGAATTCTTGAGCCTTCAGACTTTTTAAGTATGAAATGATAGATTTCATAAGTGATTTTCCTTTGAAATACCGACAAATTCGTAATTCTTCCTGGACAGGAAGTTCAACTAGCTGTGTAAACTGTCAAATTAAGTGACCCATTAAGTACATAGCTTCACTTGACAGCTTTGGTGTCAAACACACTGTTAATTAACACCAATTACCTTAGCTTAAGGTCATAAATAATTCGTGTATTTCAAAGTTGTTTGACAAAAAATTTGAGTAACTGCCCCCTTTTTGCCATTATTCACATTATACTCCTTAAATTGATTTTTTTGTAAAATTATAAAAATCTAAGGCAAATTGAATGTAAATACATATCAGAATATTTTTAAAAATGATTTTTTCTATCTATGAACAACTCAAAAATTAATATTTTGAAAATTACTTTTTTCATCTCTAAATTCTTTAAATACTTAAATTATATATTCTAATATCAACAACTCTCAGGTGGTATATTAAGGTGAGATGTATAGTCATGCTGTATACCATACTGTGATACAATGAAACACGTGGCTTATGGGTTCATTTAAAACTGTAAATAAAACAGTAAGAGGGTGTATGGTCTGACTTGAATTGTTACAGTAAAACACATTAATATTTCGATGATTTATAAACATGATAAATGCAATGAAAAAAAAATTAAAGTTTAAAATTATTTTCAGTTAATACTTAACCACGTAAACTTGTTTTGGAAACTGTTTGATTTAAAATATAAAAAAATGTCCCCTAAATACTTAAATTCCGCTGAAAAAAGTTTGTACACTTTATGACCTGAGATTTTTTGTCTTCAATGCAGGTCATGACTTCCAGGTATGTCTACATCTGAGGCAAAATAAAAAAATAATAAAATTGAGAATGGAAATGGGGAATGTCAAAGAGACAACAACCCGACCAAAGAGCAGACAACAGCCGAAGGCCACCAATGGGTCTCCAACGCAGCGAGAAAATCCCGCACCCGGAGGTGGTCCTCAGCTGGCCCCTAAATAAAATTGTGTACTAGTTCAGTGAAAATGGACGTCACACTAAACTCCAAAACATATAAATGAACTAAAGTTAAAAAACATACAAGACAATGTCTGTTTCCTGCTTCCAGCAATTATAAAATAAAAGGGTCAGTTGATTAGGATTCTACTTTTTTTTTGCATATTAACGAAACCTGAAAACTAATATGTTTTCTCAGAGTTTGATCCTGTTTTACACTTGTACACATACTTTGCACATGCATGTTGTTACGTTTATAATTTTCATTCATTCATTTGCTCCGGACTTTTCAAAATTTGAGCCTGTAAAATTCTAGTTGGGCTTCTGGGTTTCAGAATGTACAGACCCCATAGCCTATGCTTTGAAAATTGAGGTGTGAAGACTGCAGTCCTGGAAAAGAATCCTTTGATTGTCATTGTAAATGAAAGAGCATTCAAAGGGGCAATTATGACTCAGTTATTCAGCATTTTTTCTATATTCAACATATTTAATTTCATATTTATAGATTTTGGGGCTGAACATGAAAAGACTGAAACTTTACAAGAATATGTTGGATCAAAACTATCACCATGGAATTTGGATTACAGCTGGAGTGAGGAAGCAAAACAACTGAGAGAAATTGCTGTCAAATCACCATGGCTAATAGATGATAATTTTATACTTAGTCATTTTAAGACTTTAAGAATTGTAGATAAACAAGTAAGTAAGAACAAGACCACAGGTTCTGTGTGTTAGCTGTTTAGACTATTAGTTTTTTTATTTTAGATCAATGTCAACTTTTTGTTTTTGTGTTGTAGGGTTGTAGACTCATTTACAAGACACTTTCGTTTGCTTCAAAATAGTTGTAAAACTACTGTGGATTGAGGAACTGTTGTATTTTTGTAGATACTGGATTTTGTTGTTTTAATAAATCATGCAGATTATTCTGGTCACAAAATGTTATGTGGTGGACATGAAATTTTACACAAGTTAGACTTGCTGGAAGTCATCTTTGATTTAAAAGTTATTTACTTTTGCTAAATGTGACATAACATTAATCTGAAAGAATTAGATTCCGTATAACTGTGGTCGCCCTCACTTAGAGAAACTGAATTTATTTTCTATACCTGGGGCATCTCCTGAGGGTACTTTTGTATTTTTTTTTTGTGTTACTTATTTCTCGTTTAGTTTTTATTTTTATTTTCTAGGTAGCAGAAGTAGACAAAGAACTATTAAAGTTTAGAAATTTAGAAGAACTGACCTTAAGTGCCAACAAGCTTGTAACAGTAAACACCAAAAATCTTCCATTGTCTTTACGAGTAAGTAAACAAACTCATAACAATTAACACTTAATTCTATCATCTAGAAAGAATAGCAAACCCTTTATTTTTTCTAATTAAATTTTGACTATCAACATTTATCCATTTTTCAATTAAATTTAAGAAATTTCCATCATATATTTTGTTGAGGGCCTATCATCCTTTACATACTCAAAGCTTAAATTAAAGGAAAGTATAATATTTCTGATTCAAAAATAAAAAAATATTGATGATACTACTACGATGGTTGATTAAAAAAAAATAGAACCCTCAAATTTAATTTTGTTACATTACAGGTGAATATGTCATAATGTATGTTATTTAAAATCTGCCACACAAATTTCTCACATGAATGCTGTTTCCATGGTTTTCAGATTTTTGCCATTTATCATGTTTCTTTGGAGTGAACATTTTGGCCTTTTTAGAATATGGTCCAAATACCTAAAATGAAAAAATATTGATTTAGCACCCATGGAATCACTTTAAATTTGTTTCTTCTTTCTTATTTGTTGAAAAGATAACTGTAATAATTTATTGCAAATATCAGGCTTTCATGTAAAACTTTTATGAACTATTGGTTTAAGATAAGTTTTTAAAAGAAAATTTGAGTCTCAATTTAGCTAAATTGGAGATGAAATTTTTTTTGGTGATTTTATAAACATTGTCAATAAATAAAAAGAAATTGGTTTAAGTAAAAAAACTTGTTAAAAGTAACCTTAATTATTTCTATGATTTTTTCCATTCATCTTAGGTGCTAGAATTATGTGCAAATCAGATCAGTGATTTGTCAGCCCTGTGTGTCAGACCACCATTACTAATTCATCTGGGACTTGGAATGAACAAAATATCCTTTATGGGAGATTATTTGACAGGTGATTATTGGTAAGTTATGCATGTCTCTATTTATAAATAGAAAAATATCATTTATAGTATTAATTACTATTGAAAAATCATTTCTCTTATTTCTTATAATTTAATTCTTAATTCCATTTTAAACCGGTGTAAATCATGAAAAAACGTTGATGACGTCAAGGTCACATGACAAAATTATGTCTATGAGCTGATAAACAAAACAACGTCAGCCAATCGGAAGACGCGTTACATCCAAAATTAAATTATTTACCAATCAATTAAGGTTACTTCCTTTTTTATGCTTGATTGCATCAGTGATTCTCGTTTATACACGACTGTAGGTTTGTAATGCCTTAAATCTTGAATCATATGTGGACTCATTTATAATTCACCTGATTTAAAGTGTGTGTTTTCCAATTTTTATGCCCCACCTACGATAGTAGAGGGGCATTATGTTTTCTGGTCTGTGCGTCCGTCCGTTCGTCCATCCGTCCGTTCGTCCTGCTTCAGGTTAAAGTTTTTGGTCGAGGTAGTTTTTGATGAAGTTGAAGTCCAATCAACTTGATACTTAGAATACATGTTCCCTATGATATGATATTTCTAATTTTAATGCCAAATTAGAGATTTTCCCCCATTTTCACGGTCCACTGAACATAGAAAATGATAGTGCGAGTGGGGCATCCGTGTACTTTGGACACATTCTTGTTTCTAATGCAGTCCATCTAATAATATAAGTGCTTACCTTATTTTAATCCAAAATACACATATTTCAAATTCCTATATTGTATTGTCATGTGATGGTAACCGTAACAGTTTCTATTTAGCATTTACTTTCACCTAAAATGATTTATCTTAGATTGAATCTTTTTTTGTTTTGGGTTTTCTAAAGAATATGCTAACACACTGTAAAGTCTCACACAATCATTCTCATTTTTGTATTTTAAATTTCTGGAAGATGACTACAGATTAGAATAAACAGAAAATGCATAATCTTTGAACAGAAAACTAATATTAAAGATGTCTCTATATTTCAGGCCAAATCTTTTGTCTTTGGATCTCAGTCATAACAATTTAAGTGATTTACTAGATGTTATAAGAAAGCTTGGGACATTACCAAAGTTACGGAATTTGATATTGCAAGGCAATCCATTAGCAGTAAGTAAAGCCTATATTCCAGTTAACATAAGTAGATCTATGTATTATTTGTACCATTGGAATTTATGGGGTCCCAACAATTTCTTTTGGATGATTATGAACTATCTTTTATGAAATCAAGGAGGTTTAAGGGAAATTACTCTTAAAATTCTCTGGAAAGTTTGTATCAACCATATTTTAAAATGCATTCTAAGCTACCAAATAACACAGATTATTTAAATTCTGTTTCACAAGAATTCTTATAAGAAACCTTTGGACATAATGTCATCTGGTCTCTGGTAAATAGTGGTCTCAATGGCAATCATACCACATCTCCTTATTCATATTTAAAAGGGGCCTTGGTGGCCGAGTGGTCTAAGTAGTTTAACTACTGTACCACTAGCCTGTCAATGCTGATAGGTACGTTCCACTCATATTTTATTTGACTAGGATTGCCAGTTTTCCTGTCGAAGGTCTGTGGTTCTCTCCAGGTACTTTGGCTTCCTCCACCAATAAAAAACTGATTGGCACAAAATAGCCAGTAGTGCTGAAAGTGGTATTTAAATACCAAGAATCAATCAATCAATGATATATTGAAGAGTTTTGATGAATCTGATTATTAAAAACACATTACTGAATTTAAGCAATTACAGTATTTATGAATTTGAAGTTTCTGTTCATTTCAGTTAATAGCTGGTTACCGTGGCTATACAATAGATAGTTTAAGAAAGCTGAATATTTTAGATGATATAATGATTTCTGCAGATGAAAAGCACCACTACAAAGGGCTGGCAAGACGAAGAGGTGATTTTGTGTTTTACATCTGCAAAGACAATACAATTCAGTTTTAAATGTATATTCTTACAAATTATAAGATTATAACCATAATACACACACAATGGAATGCATAACTATTTAGTATATGAGCTGCGTCAGATAGAAATCGACCCTATGCAAGTGCACGGATACATGTACATGTATGAGACTTTGATTGATTTTGGAACATTCAAATACAAAATGAAAGGTGAATTTTGGTCTGTTTTGTAGGGTTCTTATATCAACTCAATTTTCAAACAGTAACAGCCTTTTCATGTAGATTTTATCAACCCAAAATAAGTTAACAGATGTATTGATATTCATTTGCGTAAGGTTGATTTCTATCCGATGCAGCTTATACAGTGTAACTTGCCTAATCCGACACACTGGGGGACCAGAAAAAAATGTCGGATTAAGCAGGGTGTCGGAATACTCAGGTTTTTCTGCAAGGATAGGCATATTTTGGGACCATGCAAATGTGTCGGTTAAAGCAGGATGTTGGAATACTCAGGTGTCGGATTAGGCAGGTTACACTGTATAATAAAATATTACATGTTTTCAAACTTTAGCAAAATGCACTTTCATACAAACAAAAAACAAACAATCAATATTTGCCAATCACTCCACCTAGAATGAGCAGAATAATTACAATCATAATTTTCAAACATATAGATATATTAAATAGAATAAAAAGAATAAATTGATTAACATTTAATGCTAAGATAAATGAAATGATTAATTTGTAATAATTACTAGAAAAATATGTTTATTCGAAATATGCTGTCAAATCTGTCAATATCATTCAAAGCGAATCCTCCATTTAAATAATCTATCAGTTTTTTTATGTTTTAGTGCTAATGGACCTCAATGATCAATATTTATTGATTTAATCTCTCTGCACAGCTACAATTTTATTTCTATTCTCTGTAAATAAATCAGAAAAAGAGAAAAATGTAAAATGAATAAGAAGATGCCAATGAGACAACTATCCATCCAAGTCACAATGTGTAAAAATAAACAATTATGAACCACATCAACAAACGACAACTACTGAACATCAGATTCCTGACTTAGGACAGGTGCAAACAAATGCAGCGGGTTTAAACGTTGACGGTAGATTCATGGTATACCGCCATCTTTGATTAAACAATCGCAGTACAAAATCGGTCTAGTTCTTTCGAGGCAAATTTGCAATTTATTAGTTAGACTGTTTATCTAAATAAAGAAAAATTAGTAATTTATTGCATTATCCAAAATGTTTAAACAAATACAAAATATTTGTATTTTTAGAATCAATTTTTAACTATGCCATTTAAGGGAACTCTTTTAGTAAAAAATTATACTGGACTGATAGGAAATTTAAAATTTTTACTTGTAGCATGCAAGAAAACAAGTTCGGTGACACCATTTTTCCTTTTCATTTTCATAAAACATAATATAAAACCTATCCAGGGCTCACGCTACCAGGCGACTAGGGCGAAGAAGTCGCTTTCCCGTCCGTCACTTCGCTTTGCCCGACCCTCAAAAGCGAAAACAAGTCGCCCTGTTGTTTACGATACTCGCTTTCGTCATCGGACATTTTCAATTTTTACCAAGTTGATAAAACATCAATTTTTTATTGATTATTAAAGAAATTCAGACATAAACGATTCATTTTCTTAAGAAAAGAGGTTTAAGCATTGACTTTACAGTGTGTAGCAGGTTATTTAATAAAAAGACAACTTTTTATCACTGCATGCACTTCGGTACTTGTTACTCAGAGGCGTACATCAATCCAACTTTCGCGGCAAAATAAGTTTGTTACTTCATTTGAAAGTGATAAAGTTGCCTCAGTAAATGTTTAATCCATTTATTGCATTAAAACGTCATATTCCTTTCCAAATAGCTTGTCAAACATCGTTTATTTTGTAAATTTTCTTCGTCCGCCATTAATCGTTTACTAACTACGGATCGAACGGACCAGCTATGACCAAAATCCGTATTTTGCAATAATAACTACGGACGCATGAATGGAAAAGCTGACAGAAGAATATTGATCCCAAAAGGAAAAAGTACGCCTTCCACACGGATTAACAGACTTTTGGTTAGATCTAATTGATTAATGTATATAAATCCATATAATTTATTTGGATTGTTTCAAAATATTGATTAAAGTTGCTTAACTACTAATATCAATATATTATGGCCCAGCTTAACTTTGTATATCTTTTGATGAGAAACACAGAATTTCATAACATGATAAACAAGATAGTTTTTAATTGAATTGTAATTCATATATTATAATTTCTTTACCCTTTTGACATAAAAAAAAATTCTTTTAGTGCTAGACATTTAGTTGGTAGTTTCTCACAAGAACCTAAACTTAAACAACTTTGAATTTGAACTGTTAATTTAATTGTATACTCAGATATGAATTGAACAATATAAAAGAACATTATTTACATATGACCCTTTATACTATAGTAAAATCAAAACATTGTAGCGCAGCCTGCGATTGAGCTCTTCTCTTTCAAATCTCACCACTTCTCCCTATCAGTTTCAAAAGAGAAGTCACTTCTCCTATGATTCTGAAGTAGTGTGAACCCTGCTATCTTAACATATATTATATCAAAATTCTATCTCATAGATTTCTTTTTATGCTAAAAATGTGTTTTTCATGAACAACCTATGCAAATTTGGTCATTTTGCACGACTTGTAGCCTGAAAAATAGCACGGTGACCCATACTTTTATTATATTTTGAAAAAGCATAGTAAAATCTTCATTTTGGCAAATTTTAAGAAAATTCTATCTTAGGAAATATATACTAATGATCTACCTTAAATGGTACCAAACCTTCACCCTTATCTGAAACAATAGTGTAACATCACAACATAGAGACACACTATAAAATATCAATTGAAATGGCTTAACTCAATCAAAAGACATATGAACACAAGTGAACATACACTAAACGACTAAATTTGATCTATGATACAATGTAAATACAAAATCAATAGAATAAGGGATGAATAATTAAAGTAGCAGTATTATACCGCTGTGAAATGTTAAACAATTTCAGAAAACCACAATAACCTTGAACAACAATCCGCCATTTACAATAATATTATACAAATACATGTATACAAATGTTAAACTATTTTAAAAGAATTCAATCAGTAATATTTCAGATAAAACTATGTAATAAAAGAGAAAAATCCATATGTTTTTTTTCGATATTCAGTTATGGTTCACAGGGCCTTATCTAGGATTTTGAGAGGAGAAGTGACTTCTCCTTCCATGAGAGGAAGGAGAAGTGGTCAGTTTCTTAGAGAAGTGAGATTCCATTACTGTTTCAGTTGCATAGTGTTTTCGTGCTTATCACTAAGGAAATTGCTATAGATGCAATAAAAATATACTTGCAGTTTTTCATGTTATTGTATAAAATGTATATATAGAAAGTTCTTAATAAAAGGTTTAGACAATATAGTTGTTATTTATTTATTGATACCATTTGTACTGTCAACTTGAATTTAAGTCTAAATATAATTTGTTGCTTGGGACATGAGGGAGTAGCCTAGTAATATTATGATGCATTAAATTTATGAGCGTCTGCCTCAATTTATTTTAAAAGTCCAGAAAATTATGACTCCCAGTTTACCTGATGAATTTCACATGACTGGGAATTTAATTTATATCACCACTTGTCATTATTTTGTAAAACATTATTGAATGTCCAGGACATCACGTTAGTTGTAAATTGAGATTCTCATTAAAGATTGTAATCCTATAAATGAAGGTATCTGTCAATCGCATATTAATTAACCGATAAAGAGCTAATTTCTATCATTTTTAAAGATATCTTCCATATCAACGAAATGGTCGTGAAAAAAAATCCACTGCTGATCACAGCTGGTCGAGTGTCGTGGTTTGCAATCACATTATCCATCAGCTGTCTTTCCACCTTTTATATTTCAATTTTGATTCAATGAATATAATAAATCTACCGTAAATTTCCACCCTTAACCTACCGAATAGTACAATTGATCGACTCGTAATAAATAAAAATAAAACAAATCAGCTGAGTGATTACGCAACATCCTCAGATGAAAATCATCGTAAAATGATAACTTAAACAGACGGTCAGTTTTCCGTTTGAATAGTTTTGAATCTTATATCCGAGGATGTTCAAAGTCGCCGTTGTATTTATTTAATTTGATCGTCGACAGTATTAGTCCTGGGTCGTTTCGAAAATCTCGATTTTCCTCGTTAATCGCCATTTTTTCACCTGTGCGACTTGTAAATCACAAGTTGTCTCCCTTTTACCGATTTTGATAGCGATTTGACTTCGCTATGAAGTCAGTCGGCCGGCGAGATTTAGCGATTTTCAAAATTCTTTGGCGACTTAAATCGTCATTTCGCCGGCAAGATTATGGCCTGTGGTTCAACTGCATCCCCATTTACTTTTCTTTGATCTTAACAGTTATCCATCAATATTATCATGATCTTTAATCGTCAGAATTATGAATTTAAATTTAAGGATACCATCACACTTTGTAGAATAATTGATACGTATTAGACTTATGAAAATATGCTGAGCTCGCATCGATCTACTAGACACATTAATCAAAGCCTCGAAGGCATCTTTCGGACTATCGGGGACATGAGTTTGCATTACGTTACATAGGGGATTAGTCCGTTGATTAAGTAGGGTATGGGTCCCTCAGACATGTTAAAATTAAGTTATGAAATATTGTAACACCTTTTTATAGAATTTTTATTTTCTTATATACATACATTTTTTGCGCTATGTTCAATATCACAAAGAGAACAACGTTACATTTAAGAGACAATTACTTATAAAGTCTGATTGAATGTGAAAGGTGACACAATTCACTACAGTGTCTTTGATTGATTGGTTGACTGCATCAGCGCAAATAAGTCGTGTCAAAAGGGTTTTGAAAATTTACAAAAGAAATCAAAGCAGCGAATATTAACAGCAAAATTTGCATCTTAACATGAGAGAAATTAATGTGATGCATATGTTATTGGCCTTTCACTAGACTTAAGTACTAAATATGAGAACTCTGATATCGATACTTCGTGTCCTTTGTCTATGATAAAAAAAATTGTGCTGGTTGCCAATCTAATGAATCAAGCCATTTGAAATTAATTGTTATAGTTTGTTCTGATGTTGTGCTGTTACATCGCTTCACAGGTTAGAGGGTTATAAGCACCCACACCTGTGTTTTACCCCACCACATTTTATGTTTGACCTGTCCAAGTCAGGATACTTGAAGTCTGTAGTTGTCGTTTATTGCCATCAGTAATATTATTGTATTTGCTTATTGTTTTATTTTAATAAATCAGTCCATTGTTTTTTTTCAAACAAATTAGTTAACGTTGTGATATTCCAAGGTCTTTGACAGCCCACTATACGGCATGGGTCTGTTAAAGATGTTTCCCAAGCAAGGCAACGAAGTCACAAATACATATGTCAATATATATGGGCTAATATAGAAAGAAGGCAATATTTGAATGATCGAGAATACAGTAAAATCAGTGTCCACCATGTTTCAATATTCGAGACAATCCACCCACGCACCCTTTCCAATATCATCCATTATATAGCAGTAATATAACAGCAAGCTATAAAGGGCCCCAAAAAGACTAGTGTAAAACAATTCAAAGAGGAAAACCAACGGTCTAATCTATTTAAAAAACGAGAAACGAGAAACAACTTAGTTATCTCCCTTTATTTTGATTTTGTAAAATAGATATTCTCATTCTTACTAATATATTTTTCTTTTGTAGAATATATACTTGATGAAGCCAAGGTAACCTTAGAAGTTGGATATATCAAGGGTGTTCCTATGCCAGATGAAATAAAGGTTAGTCTTACAAATGAACTAAATACTGTATAATTATTCAGAATGATTTGTGATGTTTTGGACATTGTGAAAATTGTGAAAGGGTATCGCAAAAATAAAAAGTCTTATTTTAAATTTTGATAGAATTATTACTTTGTAGTATTTATAGAAATGGCAATAATTAATCTTTCAATTTTGTTTATTCTTCAAAGATCACAACAATAAATGCATGCAAAAATTTCTGAATTTACAGTTCTCAGAGGTTTTTACTGTAAAATGATTTTTTACCTGTATTTTGGAAAAATGATTATATATTTATTTAGGTACTACCTTAATTAGGTTGGGAGGTTGTTTTTTGGGGTTAACTGATGGTGGTTGGGATTTATAATCTGTGAGAAAATGAATTGGACTTTTTGAATCAGATCCATGGTGAGGTACATTGAAAATTGTCTTCTGATCCCACTGTTACAAGTCTCTGATTATGTACAGTACAATTTCACAATGTTTGGTACATAAAATGTACGTTTAATGTATGAGCAACAATATTTTCCACGTTCAGAACAATTATTTTTTTAGAGCACACATCCAAAGTAATATACCAATGGTATTTTACCATTAAATTCTAATTAAATTGTCACTCACAGATCTAACAATTTAATAATCATGATTCTGATTTGATAATTTGCCAGTTTGATCGTAGTCTTTTTCCATATAATGCATTGGAGCTTTTCTTATTAAGGTGTGACCACCTGGTTATATCAGATGGCCTGAAGTCGATTGCTTTAGGTACTTACTTACCCAACTTGGCAAACAAAACCAAAAATGCTCTCACATTTAAATTCAGTGCCAAAATAATTTAAGGAGCATACTCTTTTCTAGTCATACAATTAGTCCTATTTGATACTTGACATGAAAAAAACATCATATTTTGTAATCAGGTTTGTTAAATATAGATTCTACCACTGTATCGAGTGTGATATGATATTTATCCACTCGAGACAGTTAAATTTTCAAATTTAAAACACGAGGCTCGCTGAGCGTTTTAAATATTTAAAAGTTAACTGTCGAGAGTGGATAAATATTCTATTCTAATGCAACTATTTTGTATCAATGGTTCTGATTGGATGACAATAAGCGTAAAATTCTCTATCTCCCTGTCTGTAACTAAGGAAGTCGACATTTTGAATTTTGGAATGTATTGACATGTAATTTCTCCAATAATAAGCAAAAAAACTCACATTTTGCACCTAGAAATGTTCTTTTATCAAATTTTATTACATTCCAAAGCGGACAAGAAGCCAGAAAACGCCTGGTGTTTACGTTTGATGCCGGAAGCATACCTATGACGTCACCTAGTTTAGGCGCAAAAGAAGATAACATCATTTCGCGGAATTTTCGTTTAATGAAAATTTTACACTGAAAAAATGACTAAAATTGAATGATTTGTTTATTTTGCATTATAATAGAGATAACTGTATTGTATTTGAAGCTTTGCGGACGTCCATCGGTAGTTTTACTGTCGCAAGATTTGGTGGTAGAATCTGTTTCTCTAATGATTTTTTAACGATATGAAGACAAATGCAATCCTTCCTTTCGAATGATCTGCAAAAAGATGTGTTCTTTCTATGTGACGTCATCAGGCATGGTCGCTTATTTTCGTGACGTCCCAATAGGAAATTCAGAGGAGAGCAAGAAAATTTGACGTCATAATCAAATTTTGACCAATGAAGAACTGAGATCAAACGAACCACACGTTGATTAAATAAAAATAATCAACAGGTCAGATAAAGGATAAATTGTGTAAGAATTAGAGAAACAATTATCTTTTACCATGATTTACTTCTTTTATTTTAGAATCCTGATGATCAACCAGAATATCCAATAGTAGAAAGAAAATACCTTGTACAGTTTATGTTCCTGGCAGAAACTGTTAGTAAACCTGAAGTTATGCACATACCTCATGATGAATTAGAAATGCCAGGTTTAGGTGGAGAGTCTCCCATGCCGAGTGGGGACCAGTCTACTTATTCTGGAATGCCTGTAAGTTAAACAGTTCAAATTCCATCTTAACATATTTCAGCTTTCATAAGAGTTGCATGCCTTTATGTCAGATATTTTCAAAAGTTTATCATTTTATATTTGAGGAAAGCTACCTACAAATAAACAGTATATAAATTTTGAATTAATGTGGAATTTAACCAACAAAAGTCTAAAGAAACTTTACAAGCTTTGTATAAAAAAAAACAGTCTAAAGGTCACCAAGTCTTGACAATGGATATTTACAACCTAGAGCTAAATGTAAGGAAAGAATGTGTGAAGAAGATTTTAACGCTACAATTATCTCAATAATGTAGAAAGTTTTCAAAGTATGAAATGAAAGCTCATACTCTGCAACCAGATCAAGATGACCCATAGTACTAACTAAAACTAACTGATATTCATGATGACCTCTGCATATGTCCTTGAGAATATTAGCAATGTGAACTGTAAACAACATGTAAAACTAGTAAAGTCTTTGGATAAAGTCCCTCATTCATTGCATGACAAGACTTTGTAATGATAATCATAATACTACAAATAAACTGCCTATCACAAAGCTACAAAAAAAAAAAACAACAACAAAAAGCAATCACAATTCTACGAACAAATCTAACAAAACAAACAGACAATCAGAAAGCAATAAACAAATAGGCAATCACAGGTTACCTCCAAGTTCTTTGTCAGAAAATTAAACAAAGGAATTATAGTGTTCATTAGATTTTTTTAAATTCATTAGTTAACATTGCCTATGAAATGATTTTTTTTTTAGTACATATTCACTTAGGATATTTTTTGTTTTATTTCTTTGTTCAGAATGGTACAATATTGAAATCTAAGTCTAAAACAAAAAATGGAAAGAAGGTGAATTTTAAGTTTGCATGGTGTTGAGAAGTACATATCAATTTATTATCATTCATGCATGCAAGCTAATGGTAGAAAGTTCAAATTCAATTTTTATGCTCAACCTAAGATAGTAGTTGGGCGTAATGTTTTCTGATCTGCGTCTATTTGTTTGTCTGTTGGAAATTCCATTTGTACATCCCAATGCAAGTTTGAGTTTTTGGTTAAGATAGTTTACCATAAATTGTAGTCACATCAACTCAAAAGTTAGTTCATTGAGATGTGAACTTTTCAAAATATATGTCAAATTTGCTGGATTTACCCCCAATTTCTGTAAAGTTTTTGGTTAAGGTGGTCATACCAATTTGAAACATAGTACACATGTTTATTACGATGTGTACTTTGTAAATTTTTATGCCAAATTCCTTCATTTCCCTGATTCCAGTGTTCACCGAACAAGGAAAAAGATAGTGCAAGCTTGGCAAGGGTCTATTGACACCTATTTTTGAGGGGTTGGGCAGGGATAAGGGAAACTGAGAATGAGAGGGCAGGTAAAGGGAGTCAGGGGTAGGGCAGCAGGAGTCAGGAGGTGGGAACTTGGGGTAAAGGAGATGGAGTAAAAATATGGATATGTTGGAAAAGTTTCACAAATCGATTTTTGTCTGGGAGTAATTGGGGAGGGAATTAGAAGTAGGAGAGGGGAGTGGGAATCATGGAATGGTTTTACCCCAAGTTTAAATTATTATTAATATTACAGTCAGTTGTTTTAATTAACTTTGCACATTATTTGCACTCAAGAAAAATCACACAGTTACATAATGCTTAACAGCCAACATTATCTACAAATTATATTGTAACTACATTTCACATGTGTCATTTACGTATATAGCCTAAATGGTATGTACACATTTTCCATTCAAAAAAAGTCACATCTAAATGCATTTTAATGTTGGCTGTTTTTACTATATATTATATAAAATGCTATTAGCATTTAAAAATTTATCACTCTTTGCATGTTTAATGACACTCATTGTTGATTTTATCAGGGTTTTTTAAGCAGTGTTGAAAATCAGCTGTGCACAACATATGTTTATACTTTTCATGCACAAAAGTTGAAGTCATGGCTGTACTGTAAAATAAAATTAATGTTGATGTTTCCAGTAGTAAGCAATTGATAGTTAAATATTACATATAAATATATGTTTTAAATTATTTACACATGCATAATATTCAAATGAGGACTTCTTTTGGAATTGTGTTTTGAAGGAACTTTACAATTATTTTTTTTTTATTACATTTTCATATTATTATTTATTAAATACTCTCGCAGAGACCTTTCTTATCGGTGATTTCAAAATTATTTGAAGAAACTTTGTAGAGATAAAAAAGAAAAATTAAAAAATTCAATTAATGAGAATGATTGATTAGAGTAGAAAAATAAAATAATATAGACCTTCACTAAAAGTTTTGTCAAGAATAACGCAAGGACATGTTTTATTTTGACATTTTAAATTGAACTTCAGACAAGTCCAGCCATTCCAGAAGAAGAAGAAGAAACTGACATGAGTTTTACGGAGACAGCTAAAAATGTCAATTTCACAGCAGAACCTGAAGTTGTTATAGCCAGGGAACCTACAAGTAATTATAACCTTATAAATATTTGGCGTGCTGGCTTTTTGTTCAAAATTAAGTGACATGCTTTTTCTGATTGGTTGTGTGCTAAGTTTTTATGAATTCTGCCTCATATTAATAAAGGAACAAGGCAGCAAGAAGAGGAGCACTGTTGGTTCCCATAGGAATGCTGATTTTTTTGCTTAAAAATATGTCCTCCAGTGTTTATTTATTGGTTGTTCAGTCTTGTTGATAAAACCCCATTCTTACAGTCAACTCAGGATATATTAATGAATGACAAACAAAAACTTTTCTCATATTTGAAGTGATATTATATATATTCTCTGGATTTTGTCCTTTTGATTTATGTCATGAAAATTACTTCAGTATGAATAAAAGATGATGTTGGTATATGAAACAGCAACTCAAAAATACAAAAATTAAGTGATTTTTACAGTAAGATCTAGTATGTTTGAATTATGAAAACCTATAAGAAATTCATTCTACTATATGAAAATAGTTATTTTGTTTCAAATTACTAATGCAGTACTATGAATTCAGAAACTTTTTGCATTTTTTATAATTGCGAAAAAAATTGTGACAGGATAGGTTTCACAAAAAATAAAGACTGGCATTTTGATTTTGATATCATTATTGGATCCACCATTTCCTGAAATTGCAGTGATAGTTTCTCTAATTTTTGTCAATTTTTCATTAATCCATTGATAATAAATTAACAGTGTTAACAGTATTTAGAACACCAAATTAATTAACAGTATCATTAACTTCAGACTGTAACCCCATTAAATTATTGTATCTTTTCTCATAGCTGAATTAGAAAAATTAGAAGAACAAGACCAATCTGTAAGTCAGTCAACCCCAGATCCAGGACAGCGTGAAGGAGGTGGTTCTCCTGACAAGGAACAAAATAAAGAAGAAGCAGATGATGTCATAAAAGAAAGTCCATTAAATTCAGGAATGGGACCATGGTCTGAGGACATCCAATTAAATTGGTCCCAAGTGGTAATAAGGGATGACCTTTTGGGCCTCAGAAACTTTTTCAAACAAGGAATGAACATCATGGTCATGGAAGAAATGGTAAGTCAATTAAAGTCATTATGAAGAAATTGAATTTAATGATGAAAAAAAACTTTCATGTATTAAACTAGGGATGAAGAAATAAAAAAAGATGTCTCAATTTAACAATCTTTCTACTAAAGGAAATTACAGTGATTTCAATTTTAATATTGTTGCTTGGGCTGTGACAGCTAATCAGACGGGAGTAAATCTCTATCCCCCCTTTATGGCTGAAAATTTGTCTGTTTAATACATTTTTCTGATTTGTACCTCTGGTCCCCCATTTTTTTGGTTGTTGATTCTTTTTGAAAATCAGAATTCACTAAAGAATAATATTTTTCAAGTGAAGGAATTAAAAAAATATATCTTTGTGTTCGAATTATTTAAAACTGAACAAGAACAATAATTGACATTTGTAGTATGGATGATATGAGTTTGACAATGTTTTTAATAGCAGTCTAAAGTCAAGAAAGGAAAAGCTAAAGGAGACATTGATTTAAACAAAATTGATTGACAGAAGAAAGGAGGACAACACCATGACCCAAAATACAGACAACCAGATGAACAACAGTCAAACAAACATTAAACAGAACACTAAAAAGTAAAATAACAAACATACCGAACTCAAGGAAAATTCAAAACGGAAAGTCCTTTATTATCAAACACATCAGATGAATCATCAATGGAAAACAACTGTCATATTCCTGACTTGGTACAGGCATTTCCACACTTGTTTCAGGTTGTTCTTTTTTTTATGTTTTTAAAGTTTATAGTTAATATAATTTTGTTTTGCTGCCAATAGATACTTCATCTTCCTCTTCACACACCACCGAGTATTGATGAAAGATTGACATCTGCATCATCAAAAAGTTCAAAGGTTAAAAGTAGGACACTGTTAAAATGCTAGATTGATTCACAGGAGCTAGATGAAAATCATAGAAATATATAGTATCTTTGAAATGTGGAAATTAGAGTAGGAAAAAGGGGGATGAAAAAAGACTTGCTTTCATTGCACAGAATTAAACAGACTTTTATTATCTATATATTTTATAATATTCCCAAGCTCTGCAATGGCTACATTTAGACCTGAAGGCCTAATCGTATAAAAAAATAAATTGATTATTCAGAATTTGCTCAATAATGATAACAATAAGCTACCAGCTGATTGGCTCTCCCATCCAGAGAGCAGCAATCAAAATCATTGATTTGTAATACGTTTTTTATCATATGAAATGTTCAGGCCCTCACAAGCGGTAGGGTTGATCACAGAGAGGGAATGAATTATTTGGGTTATGAAATAGTCTGAAAAGCAAGACAGATTTATAGTCTATTGTGTTTTGCCGCTATTATCACTAAGCTCAAAGATATTATTTGAATTGTATATTTTAAAAACATGAACCTTTTTTTTTTGCTTTCAGTGTTTATGTCAAATGGTAATGATTTCACAAAAAATTTCCTTCCAACCTTTCATTTTGTTATAAATTAGTTAACATGTGCTGAAAATTGAAAGCAATATTGTGTTTCTGTTGTTAAATATTAACATCAATTTCATTTCTCTCTTTCGATTATGTACTTTTTGAAAATATTGGAAAGTCCAAATTTTTACCAATAACAAAATCCTGATGATTTATCTAATCATTTCTAACATGGAAAATTCTTGTATACAGTTAAATTCTTCAATTCAATCATTTCATCAAAAAGATTATAATTCTTTGGGGAAAACATTATTAGATTAATAAATTTCTGGCATTGACTACTGTAAATTCAGAAATTATTATGATGTTTTTATTAAAAAATCCATAAATTTCTGATTGGAAGCCTACAAATTAATAAGTTGATGTGAACCTTTCACCTTCAGTGACTACACCAATGTAATTTTTATTTCACAATGCACAATTTTTCTAAGCCACAACCATTTAATTATAGACATCACCATTATTATTTGCATATTTAAATTTAAATTTTGAGGGATGACTGTAATTCCGATTTAGTAAAATATCTGAAATTTCAAAAAAATATTTATTGTGGCCTGACTTTCCATGAAAGAATGGATGGTGTGGTTTAATTTTACTCATAAATGGTGTAAATGGATACATTAAATTATTTCATTTTTCTTGCTTCTACTTTAGGAGATATTTTTTTGAAAATTAAAAGACCCAAAACACTTTAAGTTATCCAGTTTCAAAGCCCAATTTTCAGGCCTGGGTTTCAGCATTCAGATTTATTTTTAAACTTATATAGTCAAGTATAGATAGAGAAAAAAAAGGACAGAGGTCATACAATGCATCTATATTTCAAAATGCCACCAATGTGCTTGAATAGAAAGTTGTAGTCTTTGATGAATGTTTGGATGAAATATATTGAAAAAGATGCAGACTCATCATACTGAATCTAGATAAAAATAATAAAACCAACAGAAAAATGCATACTGTGTTTTAGGCCACAAGTTTTTTGCCCTAAATAGATGTTCTTTTCACATAAATCGTTCACATCTAATTGCTTATGTTTTTTCCTTTATATAGCCCAGAATGTTCCAAAGCAGCTTTACTTCTGAGAACCCATCTATTTTGTAACGAAAATCTGTCTGTTTTAGAAAATTGATCAAGACTAACGGGTATTTAAAAATCAATACGTTTAAAACATGATTGGTTGTTGTTTGCTATTTGTCCTGTGGACAGTATGTGTGATGCATATTCAGAACAAAAACAAAATACCTGGTAAATGATATATATCAGTTAGGTAAGTTCTTTTACAATTCATGTTGAACTGCAATCAAGGACAGGAAATTTGGAGTGTAACTGAAAACTAGAGGCTCTCAAGAACCTGTGTTGCTCACCTGATTCTACTTTGGTTTTGGAAATGATGTAAAAATAGATTGAAATCATAACAGATACCCTTATAATGATTGAAGCCAAATTTGGTTTAATATTGGCCCCGTAATTTAATCAAAAGCAAAAGACTTTGTAAAGTGTACAGAAATTACCAATAAATTCATTGAAATTGTAGAAAATGACTTTATAAGGGCAATAACTCCAACAAGATGTCAATTGACAATTTTGCTCATGTTGACTTATGTGTAGATCTTCTTTTCTTGATATTTTTGCAGTTTACAGTATATCTCAATCTATAAAGATACATGTATTAAGGTCTTCATCAGCACCTCATAAGGAACATTTATGCCATATTTGGTTTCATTCCATTCAGTGCTCCTCTAGAAGAAGCATTTGTATAGTATTTCCCATAGGATCTTATGTTAAACTTAGTCCCCTGCTGGCGGCCATCTTGGATGATGGTTCGGCTACAAAGTAACAACACTTGGTCAGCACCTCAATAGGAACATTCATGCCATGTTTGGTTTCATTCTATTCAGTGGTTCTCTAGAAGAAAACATTTGTATGTATTTCCCATTGGGTCCTATGTAAAACTTATGCCCCTTGCTGGCAGCCATCTTCATGACAAATCAGCTACAAAGTAACAACACTTGGTCAGCACCTCAAAAGAAACATTCATACTATGTTTGGTTTCAATCCATTAAGGGCTGTTCCATAAAAACATACATGGGACCCAGGGAAGGCAACTTAAATTTGCCACTATGGGTGGGTGTGAAATATTGTTGTATGGGTTTAAATGTATGCAGGACTCTAAAATTGCTTCTATGGGTGGTCACTCTGTTTTCAAAGTGCCTTCCTGGGTACCATGCATGTTTTAATGGAACAGCCCTAAGCGGTTTTCTAGAAGAAGACATTTGTATATATTTCCCAAAGGGTCCTTTGTTAAACTAAGTCCTCTGTTGGCAGCCATCTTGGTTGATGGATTTGCTACAAAGTAACAACACTTGGTCAGCACCTCAAAAGGAACATTCATGCCATGTTTGGTTTCATTCCATTCAGAGGTTCTTCAAAAGAAGACTTTTGTATGTATTTCACATAGGGTCCTTTGTTAAACAAAGTTACCTGCTGGCAGCCATCTTGGATGATTGATTGGCTACAAATTAACACTTGGTCATCACCTCATAAGAAACATTAATGCCATGTTTGGTTTCATTTCATTCAGTGGTTCTCTAAAAGAAGACATTTGTATGTATTTCCCATACGTTCCTATGTTAAACTAAGCCCCCCTCTGGTGGCCATCTTGGATGATGGATCAGCTTCAAAGTAACAACACTTGCTCAGCACATCATAAAGAACATTCATGCCATGTTTGGTTTCATTCCATTCATTGGTTCTCTAGAAGAAGTTCAAAATGAAAAAAGTTAACGACGACAACGACGGACGACAGATGCCAAGTGATGAGAAAAGCTCACTTGTCCCTTCGGCCAGGTTAGCTAAAAGGTTTGTTTAAAATGTGCAAAAATTTGCCTTGGGGCATTTTAAAAGATAGATGCAATGTATGACCTCTGTCCCTTTTTTCTCTATGCTTTAAAATGCTTTCTTTCACATAAAAGAACCATAAAAATTAATTGCAGACCTCTTCATGAGTTAATTTTTAGGGGTTTTTTTTTATGTGAAAGAGAGTATTACTCTACTATGTAAGTGTTATCCTACTTTGCTGCCCTAAATCACATTGTTTAGTTGCTATCTGAAATTCTTATCAAGGATTTGTGACATAAGAGCAGACCTTATCAGCAACATCACAATGTGAGAGGAGAATTTTTCAGTGACTTCACAATATTAGAGCACTACTTTTAATTTCGTAGACAAAAAGTGCGTCTGGCATACAAAATTTTAAGACTGGCATCTATGATTAGTTTTTTTTCAAGCTAACTTTTGATAATTGAATAAGGTCTAATGCAAAATTGAGGGGAATAAAATCGATAAACAGATTATTAGTTTTCTGCATATAAATATGAAATATGTATATGCTTCACAATGGGAAGCTTTTGGGCTTGTTTGCTGCAATCACCACACACTAGCGACTAATAAATTTACGATATCAGTATGCAGAAAACCTGATTATCTTTACCTGACCTCACTGTTCAGACCAATATGAATATACTCTGAAATATACTAGAATAACATTTATTGGTACA
This sequence comes from Mytilus coruscus, assembly GCA_017311375.1. NCBI lineage: Eukaryota > Metazoa > Mollusca > Bivalvia > Mytilida > Mytilidae > Mytilus > Mytilus coruscus. Next base: position 77,639,924 of record CM029598.1, on the reverse strand, counting down.
GTGAAACCTGTATATTAAAGTTATTTTCTGGAGTAAATACTGACGTTATAAGAGAGATGACTTTTTATTACGGTTCAAACTGCATACATATTACTATAGCAGGACAAGAAGAGGGTAGGTAGCCTGATAAGAAGGGCTCTTGCTGTATATAGGTGATTTTATAGCAGGTTTTACTGTACTATGGTTTAATTTTATATTGCCATGTTGTGATAGTTTCCATTGCCTTTATAAACTAGGTTCACTGCACGCCTGATTCCACTGTTGGATCTGCTGTATCAAAGTCAGCATCAGCCAAAGATAAAAAGGTCATTCTCTTGCATGAATTATGTTTTGTGGCTGCAAATATTAACAAACAATTACATTAATTTTAATGGCTGCTCAATATAAGATTGATTTGATAATTTATCTGTTATTTAACAAGTTAGTCTTTTTTTTCTGTCTCATATTTGTATTACAATTTAATTTTTTTCTTTTAAAATTGCTTCCTTTATAATCATGAAAATTATCATTGCTTGCCACCTGTAATATTACTTGCTGTGTTAAAAATGATTTTTCTCTGTTTGAATGAATACATTTACTCAGGTTTCTGTTTTATTTGTTAGATTCCATTGAATGGATAACACAGTTTTGTACATCTTTTGATTCAGGAAATGAATTTTTGGAAATAATTATCAATATCTTCCCCATACCCCTCCACTGAAAAAAATACAATAAAATAAAGTCAAAGTCAAAAAGTAAATTTTTTGCAGGAATTGATCTAAATTGGAAATACAGACCTAACAAACATTTATGTGTTTATATGTATAATACATGTATATAAACTGCTAGCTCTCGTTGTCTATTTGATGCTATAATTTAGTGCTGACGTTTTGCTTGCTGTGTGCATTATAATCCCCTGCTGTTTCAGGTTCTGTGTACACCCGCTGATGAGACACCAGATCTGACTTCTCCGTCAGGACAGAAAAAAGATAAAAAGAAAGACGAAAAGAAAGATGAGAAAAAAGAATCGAAAGTAAGACTATAAGGCAGACTGGGTCCCTGCATCTATTTATGACTCTTATTGCAGGAATCATTAGTCTGTTCACAAGTTTGTGCATGTTCCAGTTCTATTATAAGAAACCCTTATACTTAAGCACCTTTTCTTGTATGTGGTTCAGGTCTATTTAAAGAAATTAAAAAGATTGGTAACTGTCAAATTCATACTTGGCGAGGCAGACCCAAGTTATAATTACCAATAATCTGATAAGGATATTTAAATAAGCTGTTTAACTTGAGATTTTTTTATTCAAATTGAAAGCTAATTTTTTTTTTAAATCCTGCTGTAATAATGTGAATTAACTTGACTCCTTCCAAGAGAAGCAAAAACTGCTGTAGATGATTATTGCCCTTACATGATAACAAAAATAGTAAAACAGGTAATGTAGCCATTATTTTAGTAATTCAGGAAAGATAGATTGCAGTGAAATGTTTAGTTATATACCAAATTTATAGAAATGCAGCTATTTTTTGAATATTATTTATGGCAATTAGTGATTTAGCAAATCTGTGTGTTGACAGTGTTTTGGCAAATTTGTATGTTGGCAGTATTTATGCAAATCTATATGCTGGCAGTGTTTTGGCAAATCTGTATGTTGGCAGTGTTTTTTATGTGTATTTATTTGCTGTTTTGTTTTTGTTAACTTGCTGTCATGATTTTTTTTTAAAAGTAATTAAGAAATATTCCTGATTTTTTTTTTTAATTTGTTGTAAATAATAAATAAAGCAGACGAATAATTTAGAATGTTTTGTATTAGAAAAACATTGCAGTTCAGTTTAAAAACTTTTACTTCTGTACCAGACTTTGTAAATCTGCTTTTTTGTGAATATTTAAAACTTTTAAAGAGTACTCCTTTCTACAAGGCTATGAACTATTTTGATCTTGCTGAAAGTTGTGAGTTCTTTTTTTACTCTGATACATATTGGAGAAAAGGAGATGTTCGGGTATACATCAATGGGACAGGAACCCAACAACATAAAAAAAAAAACGAACAACATCAAGATGTCAACTCAATTAGTCTTAAAAAATAGACAGGTGTCTATGAATTATGTAAATTTAAACCTCATCCTAAGCAAAAAAAAAAAAAAAATTGGAAAAGAATTTGTAGGAGTACTATCGAAATATCTTCCATAATATTGGTAATTCCTGAGTATTTCATGAAATATTGGGTTGTGTAAATTTACGTTTCAAAATGAAATTAATTTTGACAAAAGTAGAATTTCAGATAAAAACATTACTTTTTCTGAAGAAATCCTATACTAAAAAAATTTGGAATTCAAAATGGCTGCTTACTCAAATTACAGACTGGTAAACCTTAGAATTTATTCCCTCAAAGTCAAAATATATGTTGACAACCAACTAAAATCATTGTAACAAATGAATTGCATTAGAATGATATTTTTTAAAGTTAAAATTTCCTGTTAAACCTTCTCTTTTGGTTGTGTCAATTAAAAAAATAATATTTGTTAATTATTTGAACAATTATCTCATAACTTTCTGTAACATATACTTATTCTTATCTACAGGGAAAAGATGACAAGGGAAAGGGAGGAAAGAAGAAGAAAGAACCTGAGATGGAGTTAAAACGAGGACCACCGTCATATACAACACTAGCTAACTTCCATATCCCTCTTGAAGAGTTTTTGGAAGGGGAATATGAATTTAAAACAGTGTTTAAGAAAGATGGTGCTGAACTGGCAGCAGAATTGTCTGGTTCATCAAAAGGGGTAGATACTGATAAAAAGGTTTGTTTTAGCTCCATGTTATTTTATGACTAGTTGTTATATGACCTATATTCTCTACAACAAAACTTTTTTTACACACAAGAACATTGTCAATAAGTCTGTTTAAGTCAAGCTTGTGTATCCTTTTTTTTTTAAATATAGAAATTCTGGCCTGTTCCATTGTTACCTTAAGCAATCAAACCTGCCCATCATTTAGGCTTCAGACTTTAAGCTTATGGGCTGACTAAAATTTCAACAATTATCAATTCAATAAAATCATACTTACCAACTGGTAACATCATCATTTGTAAATGATATTGCAGTGACTGGTCAATTTTACTGTGAGAGAAATAGTATACACTTACTTTTGGCTTTGTAACTGTTAAAATAACATTATTGTTCAATGAGCATTCAATTAGATTATTTTTTCTACCAAAATATGAAAAATAATCATTATTGAATTTTCAGGATGGAAAGAAAGATAAAGATAAAAAGAATAAACCAGGATCTTCTAAGAAAGACAAAGGAAAAGGTAATTTTAAAATTTCTATAGAAACAGTGTAATATTTTTTAAAGCAGCACTATTTTATAAGACACATTTCTTTATTTTGTACAAAATAGATGCTTAATGCAGCAGTGTTATATTCATTTCTCAATCATATGCAATTTTTCTTCATTCGATATATTTATGCTGCTTCATTTTAACTGCAATATTTGTAAGTAATTATAAAGAAATGAAAAAAGTACAGTATGCCAATTAATCTCAAATTCAAAATCAGAATACTTAATTCTCTCAATGAACTTTCTTACAGATGATAGATCAGGTATAACGCATACAACACTATACCCTTAATATAACTTAAACTGCAGAATTATCATCTAAAACAAAACACAGTTTGTTTCTCCAAGTTGAAGGACTCACTGTGAATTGATACAATATAGTTTTTTTTCTTACTCACTGTGAATTGATACAATATATTCTTTCTTTTCCATTATATTGCATCTACGACATTCTACGTTCATGTATTTTTTTTTGCCAATTTTTTTTCCCTCACTTTTGAACCGACTGAGTAAAGGCTTTATAGCCTGTCAAGGTCGTTAAACACTCCTGTAGTAGTACTTTTTAGAAATTAATTAAAAGTTTGATTACTTATTAAACAGTATCAATATATTTTATGGGTAAAACTTTCATTTATTATACAAAGAAGAAAGGGAGATAATCATAATTTTTGCATGAAAAACTTCCGATTTTATTTCTAATTTGTGAATGTACCTGTAACAATACTTTATTCTATTTCTGTATTTTATTTTGTAGTCATATAAAACTTTATTTATTTTTATTTTGTCATAACAATTAAAAAAAATTAAAATGTGTAAAGTAAATTTTTTGAAAATTAGTCATATTTTTTTTTGGTTTAGATATTGACTTAATTTTGAAATTATAATGTATAATTCTTGTGCCTTAGTTGGAGGCCATTTGAAAAATTCAAATCTCTCAGACTTTCTTCAAATGATTGCGCTCCTCTGGTAAATTTTATACATTTATTTGAATTTATAGCTGTATCTGTTAAGTTAAGTAATGTGTAAAAAAAACTTTATTTGGATTCAGATTGTACCAGTAAGTTCTTTGTTCTTGATGATTCTTCTGCAGTGTTAACAAAAAACAATACTCATTGTATGCAACATGATATAAACCTAACCTCTGACCTGTTTTGTGAACTTTGTTTAACCCTGAATGAGTTTCATTTCATTGGCTAATTATTTTTTCTGTGATTTGTATTAATTTAACAATATGCAAGACAAGTCGAGACAATATTTTATTTAAGTATCACCTCTTACAAAACATTTATACATTATTACAACTTCACATATAAAACAAGAGCCACTCTAAAAAGAGTTATGAGAGACTATAAAAATTATATATAAATTCATATATATATACACACATAAAATATAAAACATAATAAAAATATACATTTTAAGAATATAATAAACATTTTCTTTTCAATGAAATATCATAGCAGAGTTTGGCATCTTAGGTATTCAAAGTATAGGTCAGATCGGCATTATTATCATAGAATAATGGAGTACTGCAAAATCAGTTAGGCTAAGAGTTTTCTTAAGTTGCATATTTGAAATAGTACCTGAGAACTTTTTCTCTGGTAGCTTAAATTCTTTTCTTTTTGAATTTCTCTACAATTATTAAAAAAAATTTAATAAAGGAAAGCAAGTTGTTTACTGCCTAAAACATGATAAGTTATACACAAGACTCTTCTGGTTGTTTTCATTTTAAATATGACCCTAATCCAAAGATTATAATGAAAATTCACCATTTCAGAATATAAAACATTTTACAAAAATATGTAAAGTCTTGAGAACATCTGTGACATAAAAATAAGAAAAAGTGGTATGATTGCCAATGAGACAACTTTTCACCAGAGATCAAATGATGTAGAAGTTTAGCAACTGTAGGTCACCGTACAGCCTTCAACAATAAGCAAAACCCATACCGCATAGTAAGCTATAAAAGGTCCAGACATGACAAGTCAAGAGTGAAAACTAAAGGCCTGATTTATGTACAAAACAATGAATGAAAAACTAATATGTTATAAATGTAGTGTAACTTAAAGAAAAATGTTTAAATTGATAAACCAAAGGAACATATTAAATTATAAAATATATAGTACATGTACATTCAAAATATGTTGATATAAATATGTGTGAGAATAAAAAAAATTTCCTACACAATATGGTGTGAACTGTTGTTGTATTCAGTTTTTCACACTGTTATATTCAGACACAAATCTCTGTCAAATATTTCAATTGATTAATTAACAAATCTTTACTAATATTTGCTTCCAAAGAAATAAAATTGAACTTTTCTTTCAGAATGTAGTGATCTAACACATACATTATGAATAATTTCATATTATATTCTTTGTATTTATACTTCTCATTATATAATCAGCAATATTAAGTTCTGTGTAGCTGAATATTTAATTTCCTGAATCATATAATGACTTAAAAAGCAAAAGTAAATATGAGTTATTTCCCTTTCCTTGATATAGCACATGTTCATTTTAATAAAGAGTCAGAGATTACAGTTTTTATCCAGCTTATTCTTTGTTGATTAGCATGTAAAATTTGATCTGAATTAATGGAAGTGAGGTGTATATGTGACAAGGTCAATGAGACAGCAACCCAATGACCAAAATAAATAAAGACAGCAAGACGTCAATACAGTCTTCAGAAATAGTCACTTATGGCTTTATACTTTTTTCATACTAATCGAAAAACCAGTTTGAAGCTGAAAAGGATTTAATATTATGTTAATAAATATATTTTATATATTTCTATTTACTTCTCAATAGAGCTCCACACTGTGGAGAACTTCTTTCTTTTAAAGGGAAGTAACTGATAACACAGTTGATTATACATTCCGATTCAGGTTTCATGACATGAATTATTGAAATGTTTTGTGATAAAACTTTCCTTTTGTCCATATCGAATACCTTTTAGCCCTTAAAGAAGTGATATAGCACTTACAAGCGTATATCATAATATGGTAGGTAAATTTATGATTTAGTGAATCATTCTGCTTCTCACATTTGATAAAATTGTTAAATTAACAAATAATGTTTCTATTCAATGGTAATCATAACCAGGGTGAAACTTTTTTCTCAAACCAGTTTTTTTTGCCTTTTCCCGATTTTTGTAGCAAGAAAAATAATGAGAACACTGAATTATTATTCATTCCACCATTAATACATAAATAAGAAAAAGTTTTATCCTTCTGTTTTAAAGAAATTAGTTCTAGAAATTCCCAGTTGTCAAGTAAACCTTCTTCTGCCAAATCATCCGTTGTTCAAAGTAAAATGGTCAAAGGTATGAAAACTTATTATGTTGAGGATTTCTAGTTACTTGTTCAAAGTTGATTTTAGAATTTAATTGTCTTTTATAATGATTACTTATATATTTTTGGTATTTTCTTTTCTTTTCAAGAAGATAACCTCTCATGTGTAAGCTTCTTATCAAGGTTGACATATTATAAGGGACCTTTTGTTTATTTTGAATTTAATTTCCCAGTTGTATATCATAATCAGCATTTGAAATATCCAAATTTACAAAGGTTTATTTTAAAGATAAATTTACCTCAAACCAAAGGTAAATTAAAATTTGAGCTAAAAAACAACCAAAAGATAATTAATGCATACCTACATACATTAGAATGGACTGATTCAGGAACATGAACTAAATTACATCTTTCTCATCAAAGATTCCTTAACCAATCAGTCATGTTCAAAATAATGACATTGTAATTTCAGCATCCAATAAGATCAGTTGTAGGTTTTGTTTTCCTACAGTACATATTTGTTCGATTTTATTATAGAAGTTTAAATTTCAGGATGTTTACACAGAGTTCAAATTCACTACAGGTTTTAAGTGGTGAAATTGCATGGCATTGTTTAAAACCAATTTTATTTCAGAATTGAATTATTTATTGAATATTTTATTTTCATAAATCCATTGTAACTTTACAGCAGGTCGATCAAGTAGAAACACATCAGCAGGAAGTAAAGGTGACCTGTTAATTGTGTTACCTGTCTATAACACTACTCTAATTATAGTTTTCTAGGTTGATAAAAGCTCATTTTTGGTCTGTTTTAATTGTCTAAATTTTTAAGGTGCAGAATTTAAATTCAGGTTTAGGTTTTTATGTGTTGTATATATTTTGGCGCTTAAATATCTGAAAAAATAGTGATTATAAAAAAAAAAGAATCTAAATTTTAGGATGAAATCTTACAGTCACATGTACAAAATACAGTGAAATCTGTCTTTGTAATCAATGAACTTGTTTTGATAGAATGATTTAATGACTAATTGGTTGTTAATTCCTCAATTATATATTTCATGTATATTCAAAACAAAATTTTACCATGAACTATACAATGAATATTCCATAGTAACTTAACCTGTGTAAAATGAACCATTTTCTGAACCCCAGTACCTAAGACTTTGGTTGGACAGGTGTCATTGGTTTTATTTATTTCAAAGATATTTGAAAATTTTGTCATTTTGACAACCTGGGACTATTGATTGCTTGTCATAAAATATTTAAAAATTTCCACAAACAAAAATGAGCTTTTTCACTTTTATCAGTAGGAACTGAATGAAAATTAGCAGCTAATTATATTACTGTTATGATTCATGAAGGCTTCCAAGGTACAAAATTAAACTCTAAAACTGGATCCTTGTTGGCATTTTTTTAAAGTGGGAATTGGTTACAAGGAATTTTTTATATTTGCTTTTTGGGCCAGTTCTTGATATATATACATGAGTAAGGCTATTATCTTTATCAATAGATTAATTAATTATTTGGGGATTGGTCTGAGATGGGGAGTCCTGAGTATTGACAAATGTTTAAATGAAAATTTTGGCCTTGGTGGTGGTGTTGTCTAAGTAGTTGAACTACTGCATCACTAGCCTGTCAAAACTGAGGTTGTGAGTTCGAATCCCACGCATGGCAGGTGTGCTTGACTCCAATGTTAATTGATTAGGATTGTCAGTTTTCTTACCGAAGGTAAGTGGTTCTCTCAGGGCACTTAGACAGGACCGGCTTCCTCCACCAATAAAATCTGACCTCCAGTATAGCACAAAAGTGCTGAAAGTGGCATTAAATAGCAATCAATCAATCAATTAAATGAAAATTTATCAGTGAGTTAGAATGTGTTTTTTTTTAAGATTATTAACTTTTAACAGAATTGCAGCAGTTGAGAGTATGCAGTCATGTTTTCCCAAATCAGCTATAGTGTCATGATTTCTTTAAATGTGCCTTTACAACTCAGTTTATAAAAAAATGCCAGATATTTATGAGTTTAATATTGTCCTTGGAAGATGAAGGTCTAGGCTTGGCTAGGTTCTTTCATTTCTGGTGCATTGAATTTTATTTATTAGTTGAAATAGATTTAAATATTAAATTTAACATTTTAATGAAAATCATTAAATTTCTTTTTACATTTTAAGTTTGTTAATATAGAAATTATTATAATGTTTTTGTTATAAAAATAATGTGACAGACTGAAACATTGCAATACTGTAAAATCATTTACTTTGATGGGTACAAATTTTTCTAGATTGAACAAAATTCTTTTTTCGTGAGTTAAATTCATGGTTTTACAAATTTTGTATACAAGTCTATAAGGAGTTTGCATTTCATTTAATGAATCTTGGTTCACCTGTACCCAGAAAATAAGTATCCGATAAATGATGATGAATTTACAGTAATTAAAACTTGCTTTTAAATTTGCTTTATTATTCTACTGCAACATTTACAGTTATCATTATGGCATTAATACATTAATGTCAATTTGTCAAAGATTTACATTTAGAAATAAAGGCATAATGTTAATCATTATCTTATTGCTTTAATATTTTGCTTGTCAAAAAGGTAGAAAATGAAAAATAGATATATAAATTAAGCTTATATGTACTATTTCTTTGATTGCTGCTTATTGGAAATGCCAGATATGGCTGATTTCCATTCAAAGGAAACTGACCAACTCCTTGTACGTTTTGTAGAAAGCCGATTGAGTAGACGGGGAAGTTCTATTCAGGGTAGAAGAGGTGAAAACATGTTTGAAGTGTTCCCTTCTATAAAAAAATTCACTGTTTGCCTGCATCTATTTTGTTTGTAAAAGACAAAATTCACTTTATCTGAAATACCCTTTTGTCCTTACCTAATCTATAATATTATGCAAATGCCCCTTTTGTTTTATGCACATTTTTAAAAGCTATTGATTAATTGACTGTCAAAGTTTTATATAGTGTAAGCATTTTTTAAAGGTAAAAAAAAAAAAATCTTTTGCATCTTCAGTCCTTTAAAAAATATTCGAAGTGAGGCAGTGAGGCCCATTGCTTTTTTACACCAATGATACCGGTATTTAAACCATTCTTTTTTTGAATGTCTTTTTCACTATAGAGAAATTTCTCACAAGAAACCTAATTTGTTTGCCTTTTTGAAAATGGACATACCACATTTCCTTATTTTTATATAACTCATCATTTGCAAATCTCACAAAATTACTTTTACCCTGAAATACACTGTCACTTTTTTTTAGTTGAAAATTAAACAGTTTTCCATTTGAAATGTTTTTAATTAGGAAATAAATCTGATTTTAAATCACATCTCACTTTCAAGATTAAAGCTGAATCATAGTCAGTATAATATTGTTTTGGGAGTTTATTTTTGGTAGTCAGAAATAGGCTTACAAGCAATATTTTGATTTTTGATAAGAAACTATTCTAAATGAAAATTTATATTTCTATCTTTTAAATAAGTTAACAATTGAAATCGGAAAATTATAATTTAAAACAATGAATAAAAGATTACACTTTAAATGAACGATTAATTATATTTAACTCTACTATATTGATTGTTCCCCTCCCCTTTCTGTTCGCTACCACAAACATGTGAATAATTGTTAATCCTATCCTGTGTCACCTTTGTTTTGTGTCACTAACATTATGTGATTTGATTTTTCGAGTTAAAGTTTCAGGTACAAAACTGAGATGTTCTCTACAACAATAACCTCTTATAACTGATTTTAGGTTATGTTAAGGCTCAAACTGAAATTAAAATTTGTTTTTAGTAGTTGTATCTGTAAATGTTGTATTTATATGATAGTTGCTTATGGAGGTGGCATTCATGTGATATATGGACTACCCAAGGGACATGATTATGCTCCAGTCTTGGATTAGGGTATTGTCAAAATTGAATCCAATTTTACTTCCCACGTGCAGTCTTTTTTTCATGATGATGCCAGCTCTTCATAAGTATTATATGCATATCATTGAAGAAACCAAATTTGATCAGTGATATATGAAATAATTACATATTATATATAACATATTTGATTTTCAGCTAGTGTTAACAGCAACAAAAAGGATAGTGCTAAAAGTTCTACTAAGAGTGTTACATTTAAGAAAGATGTGAAGGGGAAGGAATTAAAAAGATCAGACAGTTCTGACAAAGGCAATAATAGAATGCTGTGAATACTCTAGGTTTAGGGATCTCTGATAGTGACACATTCATGCTGTTGATACATGCACAAGATTATAGGCACTCTGATCCTTGAATTTTGGTCTTCATTACAATTTTTTTTTAATGAACTAGATGGTTTTGACCAACATTCCCTAATATTTAGTGAGTCAGTAAACCAAGGGAGGGAAGGTTAAAACCTTTTAATTTAGTTTTTTTTATGAAGATAAATTCAATGTTCTTGTAGAACACATTGTTTCTTGAATCCTAAAATGAATAGAAAAAAGCCAGTTTTTTTACCTTGGAATACCAAACAAACCGTTTTTTGCCACTGGAATAAGATTGGACAAATAATTTAGCAACAACAACAGTTATTTGCATATTTTTGGGGGTCATCAGATGTTCAATTGAACTTTGAAAGGAATACCAAAAAAGATAACTACAATAATGGAATTTACAAATTTTTTCTTTAATTCACCTACTTGAAATGAATTGATTGACAGACCTTCAATGACCTTGGAGTTTACACATGTTTCCAAATAATTTTCATTGTCCACTTTACATTATCAAAACCTGTAGTTTTGGTGATTATTTTTTAATGAGACATAATAGTTGATCTATTGTTTTGAAAAATAAATCCATCTCTCACACATTGATGAAATTCTATTTTGAAGTAAATTAAGGAAATGGTACCATTCATAACTTTAAATTTACTGGATTTATATCAATTTTGTTTCAGATGTAAATATTTACGAATGCCTGGCATGAACTTGTATCAACAGCATTTACACCACTTCTGAGTGACTTTAGGAAGGGAGATCACTCTTGTCAGACATCATTCCTGTAGTATATCGTAGCACATGATTGAACCTTCCAACCTTTAATTCTATACTAGGATAAAGTGTTGACTTTAACTTGTGAAAATAGATTCATTATAGAAAACCCATACCTTAGAATCAAAACCACAAATGTGTGGAATAATTTTCTTGCAACTTTTCAGTAATTAGGTTTTAATTTTATTAAGAAGAATTTGAACCATTTTTGGTATTGAGATGGGAATTATGAAGATAAAAAAATTGCTTCTTGTTACTTTTAGCTTAAAATTAACTAAGCAATTTTGGTTAATGGATTTCATGATGAATTAACTAATTGCAAGCATATTGTTAAACACATTAGCTGGTTGTTTTTTACCCTCATTTTCTGTCTTATTAAGGCCCAGTATATTGTCATCTGTATGTTTTTTTCTTTTTCATTTTTTCACGTTGAGGTGACAATAACCTCTTGTTCAAATAAAACAATATTTAAAGAATTTTACATCTTCTACAAATTTTTTCTTTGGTGGTCGTAATTTCACTTCAAAATGATACTATATATATTGAATAAACATTATCATACATTTAAACAGATGATTTGATATCTAACCTGTTATTGACACAGGTTGATAAAATATATAGATTAGTCTCTAAAAATTTTGAGGACAGCATCATTATTAATCTGTTTGATTTATGCCCTTGAGAGACACTCAACATTGAAAAAGTAACACTTAAGAAGCTAAGTTTATTTTATTGATGAGCATAATTTCTTTTAGGTTATATGAACATTAAAATCCTTTTAATATACACCTAAAACAGTGTATGTGTATAGTCTTAAACTTTCAAAGCATGTTTAGAATAGGACAAAGCTTTCAGAATGCATGCTATAGATTTGTTGAATAATGTGTAATGATAACTATTTTCTTTTCAGTTGTTCAGAGGTGAAATAAATATAATGACTATTTGTTTGTGTTTAGAACATTTCAAGTATATGTAATTGATGTTAGACTTATTCTAAGTTTCATACATACTTAAATATATATATATATATATGTTTTCTTTTGTAAATAAAATGAATTCTCGTAGATTTATTATCCAGCTTTTATCTTGTTTTTGTTCTGACAAATTAATGCATTTTATAAATTTCTTATTTTATGACATTAATCTTATGTCTACAATTTTGTTTTCAAACAATGATATATTTCACATTTTTGTCTTCTTGAATACAAAATGTATTCTAGTTTAATGTTATAATGTTTGAATATTTGTTATTTCTTTACAGACAGTCGAAGAGCTAGTGTAGCAGGAAAAGGAAAGGATGGCAAAGATTCAAAGGGTGCTCCTAAAGGTAAAGGAGGAGCTCTGGTAGAAGAAGACATTGAGGAAATACCTCCCCCACCTCCTCTTGAAGTTGAGGTTAAGGTCAGGTTACATCACTGGAAAACAGCTATTGACTCATTAAAGGATGAAGAAGAAAAGAACAAAAATATTGAGGAACAACAAATTTAATTTGAGAAAAGTCTGAATTGTTGTTCTGCAATGACACTAAAGCATGCTATTTAAGACATGCAATACATTACAAATTGTGGCTGATAATCATACATTTTTACTCATTCATTGTTTCAACTCCTACTCTTGATGTGTAGCAGGATTTAAAGAAACAGCTATTTGGCAACCATTTTACAAATAAATTGCAAAGGGGGAAACAATTTTAAAATTGCAAAAAAGCCTTTGGATGCCTGAAAAAATTCCATAATTTATAAATATTGATTTTCTGTAATAAGAAGACTATTCAATACCTAGTAAAGAAAATGCAGTCTTTAACAAAACAGAAACAAATATGACTGATATCTTACAGTTATTTCACACCTGTTTTCTTTAAAGGAGAATTGTCATGTGATAAAGAAAACTATTGTCTGTGATATTTTCTAATTATTTTTTTTATCATTTTGAATACTGTAAATTCAGAAATTATTGCGTGCATTTATGATTGCGATTTTTCAAGAATGGACAAAAATGCGAGATTAATTATTGCGATATCATGAAAATCTGCATACAGATATATGTTGCAGACATCAGAATGCGAGTTCTTATTTTTGCGATAGTCACCCAGTCGCATTATTCGCATTAATAAAAACCTTGCAATAATTTCTGAATTTACAGTAATTATTGTACATATATTTAAATCATAATAAATGTTTTGTTATTAATTTTTGTTTATTTTCTATTTTGTACACCAATCTACAATGTATCTTTAATTTTGAATCATTGTCTGTGTGTCTTTCTGATGGCTTCTTTATTTTAGCATTTCTTGCATTATATTTGTTTCACTTACCTGTATGAATTTTTTTCAAAATGTTTGGACCATTTAAGACCGGACTACCTTTTATTTTAATAATAGTTTAAAACCTGTCATTTTAGAGTTATAGGAATTCACAAAATATACAATCCTTGGCTGTGTTAAGATAAATAACTGTCTGATCAATACAAGATCTACAAAAAGGCCGATATGACTGAAACAATTGGATGACTCCTTATAGGGTTTTTGCCCTTAAATGACAATTTTTTTTGTCTCATCTGTGACTTGTGTCGCAGAAAGCGAGACATAGGGATAGTGATCCAGCAGCAACTTTAACTAATACTTAAAGGCTTACATATACTATTTCAGAAGGTAAAATACCTGGATGCTTCATACTTTGTATATAGATGCCTTATGTTATGAAGTTTTCGTCTGTCTTATGTCCATTGTCCTTGACCACATTTTTATGGTTCAGTGACTACTTGAAAAAAAAGTTAGGATTTTTTCTGTAATGTTAATTTCTCTCTTATTATGAGTAACTATATTTGGTATGTGCATACCTTGCAAGATCCTCATTCCCGTCAGACAGTTTTAATTAGATCTCGACCTCATTTCATTGATCAGTGAGCAATGTTATGTTTTTGTGGTCAAGTCTATATCTCAGATACTATAAGCAATAGGTCTACTATATTTGGTATATGTAATGATTGTAAGTTGTACATATTTGTCTGGCAAGTGTTGTCTGACCTTGACCTCCTTTTCATGGTTCAGTAGTAAATGTTAAGTTTTTGTGGTTCGGTCTATTTCTCAAAATCCATAAGCAGTTGATCAATTATATTTGGTGTATGAAATAATTGTAAGGTGAACATGTCTGTCTGGAAGGGTTCATATGACCTTGACCTCATTTTCATGGTTCATTGGTCAATGATAAGTTTATGTAGTTTTGTAAGTTTATCAGATACTACAAGTAATAGGTCGAACTATGTTTGGGAATATTTGTCAAATTGTACATCAGAATATGATGCCTTCCTATAAATGCTGTCATTCACATCCCAACAAAAGATTTTTTAATCAGACAAATTAAAAACCAAGATATACTATACAGATGTATGAAAATTGGACAGAGGTAGATGTACATAGTTTGTAAAGGCAAGTTATATACTTATTGTGAATATATTTCCCAATTCATTCGCTACTCACATGTCTGCATGTAGTGATGTCTTGAATTTCAAAAGGGTACTCTATGTTATAATAAGATTTCAAGTATACGTTGATGAAACAAACAGAATGCCATAAGTAAACACACTACAACTAGAGGGCCAATCTTGGTCTCCAACAAGACATAGATCATTTATGATACGATATGTCAAATCAATATTTAGAATTATTAAAAATTAATATAACAGCAACAATAAAATATCTGCCATTAACACCGATTTCTCCAAGAAACAAAAACATTAAGATACCGCATACCACAAATGATAAATGCATGCTTAATTTTCAGTATACGTATAGGATCATGTTAATTGGGTTTAAATATAAACCCTGTTTTAGATTAGACAGATATATCGTTTAAGGTTTTAATGTGATGACTCACAATGTAATAGTGGGTTGGAGAGCATTACTGCCTACTGGAACATATCCAGACTTGGAACAAACCAGTTGTTTGTCATATTAATAAAGGCTTTGCGTAGAAGCAGCATTGAAATGTTGATAAAGTTTTCTTATTAGCCTTGTTGGGGATGAAAAAAAGACTTGCCGTGCTTGGATGTGAGCATGTCTCTCCAAGATCGATTGAACAGTTAGCCTATCTCAGCCGTTTCCAAGTTTATTGATTCTGATTTATTTTTGAGATCAGCTCGTTTTAAATTACTTTTTAAGTTCTATCTGATATCTGAAATCCATTATATGCCTGTAAGTGTTCCTTTGTAAGTTTGATACATCCGTGTAGCATGATTTAGATTTCTTAAGCTCTTACTGTGACAAATCACAAGTCATAATCAATTCACCGTTCTAGAATCTAAATGGCTGTAGGCAATATCATTGTAAGTGCTACCCCAAAATAAAAAAAATAACGCTACGTCATAGGTTGAATTTTTATTATTTAGGGTGTTGTTAGCCAATCAAAACGTGTTGGTGTAGGTTTTTAAAATGTTCTGAAGACATTAATTTCTGAAAAGGCGAATCATGCAGACATGATTTCGTTGTATTAACTATAATGCAATTGATGCATACATTGAAGGTTTTGCCATTGGAATGTTTAAAGAAACACTGTAAAGTCATTACCAGGCACACAAAAAACATAGGAACACGTTTTACTGTGTCCACAATGAATAAGAGACAAATTTCAGTCTAACTGACAAATTGATGAAAAAGAATATGGACAAAATGAATGTGCGGCAATAAACTGCAAGTTGTAAATAATATGAAATATTAAAATGTATCACAGTCACTTTTATTCGTGTTGTTCAGGCTTGACAGTTGCTGGAAACAAAGAAAGAAGAAAACAAGGGGCAAACAAAGCCGAAGAACAAAAAAAAAAACATTGGAAATATAAATTAGGTCCACAATCATACAACTGCCCACAAGACAATACAAATATAACTAATTATCGAGCAACACGAAACATACCAAATCATCGTGAGAACGGTTAGTAGTTCCTGGCACCCGTGATCATGACTGAAAAATCGCTGGCAAATAACACTCGTTGACAGGATCAACGAAGAAAACAGTGCCGAATTATGACTTTATATGTATTTAAACCCTTCATATGCGACGGATTTTTCCTAAAGGTCTACCAAGTAGTGATGTTATCCATAAAATAATGTATACTTATTCTGTATCGTTTGTACTATAACAAATATTTCAGTACCATTTTTAAAGAAGGACATTTAAAACCCCTTAGAATGGCGATTGGTATATAGCTTGTGATCACTTAAACCACTGGCAGTATGCTTATATTTAATGTGATTGTGCTTGTTGAACATAATTTTCAAAATATTAAAATTAAACCATTTCATTCCAAAGCACATACAGAAATCCTAATAATGTTCTAAAACACAATGTCCACTCCATGTTTACTTTTTGTCTAGTCTCAATACATATGATACAACTTTGTCGATTGTATGTATGAGTTTTAACATCATAACTTTTAAATGCGGTGTATTTATTTACCTGTTTAGCATAGCAACTAACATGTGACTACTGTCACGTGACAAGTCGCCCTTGTCGTCATTTTCATTCTTCCTTGTGGATGTTTACTTCACAATTCCATCATCTTAGATTTTCTGACGGTAAGGTACAACTGTTTAAAGTCAAAATTGAAAAAAGCAGTGGCTCTTTTACATGACTTGCATTCAGTTCATCCAACTTATTTTCGAAATTCAAATAATTGAAAACGAAAGTACTTTTGATAAGGGGCTTTCCGTTTTGAATTTTCCCTGAAGTTCGATATTTTTGTTATTCTACTTCTTTCCAAGGTTCATCAACAACACAAGATCAAAGCATTATCTCATTACTGACACCAGATTAAGTTAGTCCGCCAACAAAACTGATTTGTCACATATCAAATATCAGATAAACAAGCAACATTAAACAACTATAACTATGGTGTAAGATTTTTTAAGTTTGCAGTAAATATTGATAAACAGTGGACAGCTTTAAAAGGATAAAAGTTGTCAGATTATTCTCCATACACCAAAACGAAATGTGAAGGCCATGCGCAATTAGAGAGTCTTTATAAAATGACAAGGATTATTACGACTAGTCTTGTCTATTAAAAAAATAAAAAGATATTTTATGATTGCCAATGAGAAACAATTATACTTAATGACGAAATTGTGATCAACTATATATAGATCACCATGTGACCTTAAAAAATGGGTTAAACCCATTACGTTTATAGTATATTGTTAAGCATCCCGATATAAACAAAATGTAAAACAAATTAAACGAGAAAACCAAGTGTCCCGATTTATGTACAAAACAGTAAATGAAAAACAACATCATGACAGACATCAAACATCGTCAACTACTGAATTACAGGCTCCTGGCTACAATGATTACGTTTACTGAACCATTTACCTTAATGTCCGTTACAGACCCTGAAATCAGATTCAATTTTTAATTTTTTTTTTTTTTATGTTCCTCTGAATAGCGATTTACAATAAAGAGCTAACGGAAAGACCATATTTATCCGTGTGATATGTGTATAATCTTCAAGTTTATTTTTCAAAAATACTTTAATACCACTTAAGCTTTTGTTCTAAAAACTTTTGACATCAATAGTTGTTTTTCATTAACGATTAAAACACCTAATTATCACTTTCAACGTAGCATGCTGTGAATGGGAAGCAGCCACTTTATCACAGTATAGATTCTGAACCAGTCTACTATTGGCAACATTTGTGTTTAATGTAGAACGTATAAGGGTAAATTCAGTAAAAAATCTCCCATTGACTTTAATGCAAATCTATGTCTTGAATTAAATTTATACCTGGTTTACCTTTAGAAATCAGAAGCTTTCATATATCATTCATCAAAGTACAAATGTAGCCCCATCTTTTGCAACAATAAAAACATAGGGTCATGCGGCATTTTTGGGCATTCACATGGCCTTGTTTACAAACACTGTAGATTCGCACTTAATTCCTATACTGACCCCATTACTTTTCAACCCTGTAGTAAAAATTAAGTGCATTCAGCATTCATTTTTTTAACTCTAGTTTTGATCCATCTATCAAAACATATTTATTACAAACATTATCTACCAATCAGAAGAGCACAGGACTTCAGTGTTATACAGAAAGCTCTCCCCCAAATGGGCGGTCCCTGATGACGTATATTTATTTACTGAATTTACCCCTATAATTATGTATTGGAATTATCAAACAAAGACTCAGGCCCTGGGTGTCGTACAGTCTGATTTATCTCATCGCTTTCACTTGCAAAGTGCTAGTATTGTTTCGATTGTTCTAATTATGATAGTTTAATTCGACTGTCCCCAACGTTTGCTAGTATCGATCAGAGTATTTTTCTTTAAAAAGTCGTTCATTAATGACGATATGCTATGTTTTTAGATTCAATCATAAGATGGCCACGTCTGACATCCAGTTTTGTAGCTTATGCAAAGAAGATGACGTCAACAATGAAGCAATCACATGGTGCACAGAATGCGATACGTTTCTGTGCCTGGATTGTGACAAACACCATTCAAGAAATAAATCATCAAAACAACACAAAACCCTTCCATCAATCAACTACAAGAAGTTGCCAGATTTTATTATAAAGACAGGTAACAGGTGTCCTGATCATGACCAGAGATACGAACTGTATTGTCCGAATCATTCAGATGCTTGTTGTTTGCAGTGCTTCACAGAGAAACATCAGAACTGCAAGGATTTAAAACGTCTCCCCGATATTTTGTCAGATATTAAATCATCAACATCAATGACCCGTCTTGAAAACGATTTGAGAGATGCCAAAGAAAACTGTGAAAGTATTGCTTCCTATTTGAAAGGCCGATTATCAACGATACTAAAACAGAAAACGAATGCAATCGAAGAAATTCACGTAATACGGACATCTTTAAATGAACATTTGGATAAATTAGAACAGAGAATGCTAATGGAATTAGATTCACAACATACAAAGCTGAAGGCTAAAACAGAGAAACTAATTGACGAGATAGAGACAAAACGTACTAATTTAAAACATTTACAAGAAGACAACGAACAAATGAAGAACTATGCAACTGATCTCCAAACTTTTATTGGACTTAAGGAGATTGCGAAAATGACGACAGAAGAAGTTGGATATCTTAAGAAATTAACACAATCAGGCGACCTTGACGAATTACAGATTGAAGTGAAAATTTCGTCCGATATAAAATCTGCTTTACAAAAGCTCACATGTTTTGGAAGCGTTTCTGTTACTTCGGTTCCATGTAGTTTAGAATTGGAAAAGGAAGTAGAATGTCAGGTACCAATATCTGTTACTACAGTGAAAACGATAAATGACATCAGTCCAGTTTTAAGACAAAAAATCAAGCTCCCAAATACCTCAAGAAACTATAATATATCTGGTTGTCGAATTCTGCCGAATGGACATCTTTTATTTGTCGATCGTGATAACAAACAACTAATACAATGTAACAACAAAGGTAATGACATAGAAAGGGTCATGACATTCGAAGGTAAACCTTATTATGTTTGCTATATTAAAGATAATACTGTTGCAGTTACTCTACCCGACAGTCACCAAATCTTAAAGATTGATTTAGTCAGTAAAGAAATAACCACTACAATTAGACGAGGAGGTGCTGTCTACAGCACGGTATTGATTCAAATGACGAGTGTATTATTGTTGCAGAATCGTTTGGTTTGAATTATAAGTTATCTTTTCTTAATCTTGATGGTAAAGTTGTAAGATGCGTAGACATGGGAGGTCAATTTGACAATGTAACAATGTTCGAAAGCAAATTATACTGCACTGATTGGCTAAGCAACAAAGTTTTATGCATGGAAGAAATTAGAAACAAATTATGGGAAATTGACACCAAAAAAATTAGAAACACCACTGGGCATTGCGTTAGATAACAATCAATTTATCTATGTTGCGTGTACCAACAACAACAGTATCATTATAATTTCACCGGATGGTGTAACAAGTCGGATTTTATTGTCAGAAGCCGATGGAATCAAGAATCCGACAGACATCTCCGTTGACAGAGAAACGCAGACTCTTCTTGTTAGTAATAGGAACGATGGTTGTGCTTTTGTGTTTCAAATTTAGAGGAATACATAAGTGCTATTTATAAAAGTAAATAAAAAGAAAGAAAAACTTTAAAAACAAGATATCAATAAACATAGATGTATAGCAATATAAATCAATGACACAAACAGATCATAATATATTATGCAGCTATTGATTAACATTTAATATATTTAATTTAATATACTAAATTATTTCTAGTTATTTGTGTTATGACAGAATCCTTTTAACACTTTTAAAAATTAAACTCTAAGGCTTTTAAGGTAGCCTTAGTCTTTTATTTGGCTTTTGAACTGTTTTATATTCGACCGCGACTGAAGACTCTTATGTAGACGAAATGCGCAGTAGGCGTACTAAATCTAAAACTGGTATCTTTGAAGAGATTTTATCAACCAACGCTCATTTGTTGGTATTTTTTTTGCACATAATTAAATGAACTAGTGCAATTATTTCAAATTGTTTGCTTTATAAATGACAGTGATAACATTATGCTCTTGATAACAACCTTAGTGATTTGGAACGTCAAATTAAATACATGCAACTGAGCTGCAGGCTGTCAAGACACACTTAGTTTATGCAACAAATCCTTCGAGGGAGTGCGTGTATAATAGTTTTCTCTTTGGTTGTTTGAATACAAATTCTTATACAACTGAGGACATTGACTCAAATATATATATATAAATTAATTAAAACTAATATGACAGGTAAACAGGTGAGAGATGTTATTAAATGTAAAACATTGCTCAATCTGCTACCATTTGTAACTAAAAGTGTCGGTACTACGATTAGGATTTGTTCAAATCTAGCCGGTGTATGTTGTTACAATCTGATAAATCTTTAACAAACGTTACAATAAACAAAGTTTAATACTTATGTAGTTTTATTTTAAGACTAAGAATATCTATATGGAAAATTAATAAGTACATTGATGTCCTTCACATCAATTGAAATAAACATTGAACAAAAAATATAAAATATCTCACAAAATTATCAGTTAATCACAGAAAAAGTAGATCGAATAAATTTCACACATGCTTAGTTTTCATTTTGTTATCAGTAATGTTCAACTTGATATGCTAGGTCATATCATAAATGGAATAGTTATATCAATAGTCAAGTTGAAAAATACGGTCATGCTAATCAAATTGTGTTTTGTTAAGTTCTGTATCTTCTCTTTGAGTGAAAAGTGTGCACTATCATAAATGCCTTGGATTTTTAAGTCTACGATAATCTTACTGGTCGATGATCTAGATGTGATCGCATATTCTGAATTTGGAATGTTTTTTAATAACGATTAAGAAAGGCCAAAATGTAATACATTTTGTAAAAAAAAAAGCTTTATGATAGTAGCAATTTTGATTAATCTTGAGTCAGTAATGTTGTTTGAAAAACTAATTAACTGATATTTCATTGATTTTGTAAAATTTGAAATAATTTTCGATATATTAATAACTATTTCGTAGGAAATATTTTTTTGTACATTTTGGCTGAATTGCCTATAAGAAGAACACAGCTGTGCTGTAATCAAACTACGTTTTTAAAAATTAGATTCAAGTCATACCTACATATTTCCATATATTAATAAAAGAAGAAAACACGAAAATCACCATAAATACTGGACAGCACAATACACCACTCCAATGCCCGTCTCCTCCGTAAAATAATTGTGCTGACGTATTAACAAACTTTAAGACAAACAACAACGAACACACACTGTCCAGATAGTCTAACTAGAGGCAGGCAGAATCTACATTTCTGTATCTCAGGTTCTATAAGCAAAAGTCAACTATATTTGGTGTAAAGAAAACTGTCGGGTGTACATGTCAGACTGGCGTGTTTCATCCGGGCTTGGCCGCAATTTCATGGTTCATTTGTCAATGTTCTGAATTTCTTACTATGTCTGATTTTCTGATACTACAAGCAATATATCAGCTGTATTTGGTGTTTGGTATGATTGTAAGGTATATGTTCATGTCTGTCTGGCAGGTTTCATTTGACCTTGACATTTTCATGGTTCATTGGACAATATATACAGTTTTGTGATTTGGTCTATTTCTCTGATAGTATAAGCAGTAAAGCCACTGTATTGATGAATATAACGAGTGTAAGGTATAAATGTATGTCATTTTGAGGGTTCATTGGTCAATGTAAAGTTGCATGGTTTTGTCAGTTTATAAAAGTAGGGTTCATCCTTGAACTCATTTTAATGATTCATAATTAATGTTAAATGTAAAAATAATAAAACTTGCATGTTACAGACTTCAACATTAGTCGAATGCCAAATAAAGGAAAGCATTAGATGACTTCAAAGAGTTTTGCCTTAAAATGATGATGTTTAACTAATTTTAGAGTTTTGCCTATTATATCGAAAACTGTAATACAGAGATATATAGAAACTGTTAACAGCAAAACATATCAACAAGATAATGTATATTTGTGACAGGATAGGAAATAGGCTCTTTGGAACATCTTGTTTGAATAGAAATTGGAGTTTAATTCTGAGAAATTTGTCAGGATGATTAAAAATTTTCGAAACAAAGCGCTATTTAATTAGATGAGAAGATTTCACCCATTTTAAACAACATCCTTTGTTTTTAATATCTTCTGAATTTTCTTTCTCTTGGAATAAGGAACTTAAAGAATTGAAGTAAAATTAATCTGCATATCATGTGCTCCAACAAATAACTATGAACCCTGTTTCGGACTAAATATATATGTCGTGTAAGCATTTAATGTGATCACTCATAAGGTAACATGGGATTGAAGACATTCTAGCCTACTCGAACATATATTCAAAATTTGAACAAACAAGTTTTGCAGTACTCATACATGCTCTTTGCTTTGCACAGAGGCAACATTCAATTGTCGATTATAAGTGTTTCTTATTAACCTTGTCGGGGATAAACAAAATGACTTACAGTGCTAGACGTGCAAGCATGCCTCTCAAGATCGAAAAGATAGGCAGATATCGGTTTTGAAAGGTCACCTAGCCTAGACCGTTTCTTTGTTTATTGATTCAGATTAATTTTGGCATCAGATACGGCAGTTTCTAAATTACTTTTTATTTTGATTTAATATCTGATATCACCAGTTATAATCAATTCGCCGTTGTAGAATATAAATATAAGTAGGAAATACATCTGTACGTGCCCCAAATGAAATAACGATTCATCATTGGTTGAATTCCATTATTTAGGGCATTGGTAGCCAATCACAACGTTTTTGTGTCCGTTTTTATAGTGTCCAGAAGACATTAGAATCTGAAACGACGAGATACGCTGACTTAATTTCGTAGTGTCAAACTATAAAGTACTTGATGAATACATTGAAAGTTTTGTCGATAACATGTATGAAAATACTCTTTAAAGTAATAGCAAGGAACACATAAAACAGACATAGGGACACTTTTATAGTATCCACAAAGCACGAGGACAAATTTCAGGCATAATGACAAATTTATGAAGAGAGAATGAACAAAATGGATATGCCGCAATAAACAAATCAATTTGTAAATGTTATAAAATGAACATATCCCGTACATAGGCCGTACTTTGACCTATAATTGTTTACTTTTACACATTGTGACATGGATGGAGAGTTGTCTCATTGGCACTCATACCACATCTTCTTATTTCTATATCAGTCACTTTTATTCGTCTTGTTCACTAGTCCTGCGTCTTGATAGTTCCTGGAAACAAAGAATCAAGAAACCAAGTAAACAAAAATCCAAAGAACAAAAACACCACGGCAAATAAAAATTAGGGAACAATCATACACCTGTCCATAATGCACTACAAAGACAACTAATTATCGAGCAATACGAACCGTATCAAAAACTGCGTGCGAACGGAAGGTTAGTGATTCCTGGCACCCGTGACCGTGACTTAAAAAAATCGTTGGTAAATAACAATCGTTGATAGCATCAAAGAAGAGAGGAGAGCCGAATTATGACTAGGGAAAATGGAATATATCCTTTTTATATATGACAGATTTTTCATAACGGTCAACCAAGTTCCGAGTTATTTATAAACCTTTATACATATTCCGCATCGTTTGTACTGTAACAAATTTTAAATACTATTTTTAAAAAGGAATTTTAAAATCACTTAGAATGACGATGGGTATCCTCGTAATATGGGTTTTCAATGTTATTAAGACCGCATTGTGACATCACAAGTGCCATTGAATAGTACGCACAGTACGAATTCATATGACGTACGAAAACATATGATATGCCCATATATAGCTTGTGATGATTTAAACCACTGGCAATATGCTAGACATGTAATGTTAATGCGTCAGTTGAACACAATTTTCGATAAATTATAAACCATTTCATTTCATGGCACATTCAGAAATCTTAATGCTCTCTATATATAGCTTGTGATGATTTAAACCACTGGCAATATACTAGACACGTAATGTTAATGCGTCAGTTGAACACAATTTTCGATAAATTATAAACCATTTCATTTCATGGCACATTAGAAATTTAATTACGCTTTATAAACACGGTGTCAACTTTCCGTTTCCTTTTGTGTCTAATTTCGATAACAAGTTGTACGAATGAATGATTTTTAACATTACAAC
This sequence comes from Mytilus coruscus, assembly GCA_017311375.1. NCBI lineage: Eukaryota > Metazoa > Mollusca > Bivalvia > Mytilida > Mytilidae > Mytilus > Mytilus coruscus. The sequence goes on along the minus strand of CM029598.1, from coordinate 77,614,654 downwards.
AATTGAATTAAACGATATACTTATTTACCTGTTAAGCATAGCAACTTATGTCACATACCAAGCCGCCCTTATCGTTATTTTCATTCCTCATATTCTTTCTTGTGGATTTTTCTTCACTATTTCATCTACATAGATTTTCTGACGGTAAGGTACATATGTTAAAATTAAGAAGAAAAAGGGTTGGCTATAATACATGACTTGCATTCAGTCCATCCAACTTATTTTGAAATTCAATTAATTAAAAACGAAAGTATTTTCAAAGGTTTCAACCAGACCAAAAGCCTAAACTCATTACTGACACCAGGCTAACTACTACGTAACACTACTGAATTGCCACATATCAATTATCGGGTAAACAAGCAAAATTAAACAACTAGAACTATTGTGAAAAATATTTAAATTTACAGTCAATATTGATAAACAATTGACAGTTTTAAAGGATAAAAGTTTTCAGATTTTTGTCCATACTTATACACAAGCAACCAAAATGAAAGTTGACGGCCAAATGCAATGAGCAGGTCTTTATGAAACGAAGTCTTATATAGGTTGGATTGTTTAGACAAGTCCCTATTGTCTTTTAAATGGAAATAAGAAGATGTGGTATGATTGCACCATGCGAGACACATAAGTCGAAGTTGTGATTATCCATATATAGATCACCTTACGAGCTAAAAGAATGAGCCAAACCAATTACGTGTATAGTACGTTATTAAGGGCAATATATTATATAAACAAAATGTTAAACAATTCAAATAAAAACATCAAGCGGCCTGATTTATGTACAAAACAGTAAACAAAAAACATTAATATGACAGACAGCAACCAACGACAATTACTGAATTATAGGCTCATGACTACCACGATTACAAATGGACCAATTACTTTTGCTAATGCATAAATGTCTGCTTTTACATAATTCCGTAATAAACTCTGAAATTAGATATAATTTTTAGTTCATTTTCTTAGGTTCCTCTTAGTAGAGCCATACATTTTCATTTACAATGAAGAGCTAACGGAAAGAGCATATTTATCTGTGTGTAATGTGTGTAATCTTCAAGTTTATTTTTCTAAAATATTTTAATTTCACTTAATCTCTTCATTTTTTTTAGCTGGAAACTTTTGATAATAATAGTTAAAAGGATTAAACACCTTAATATCACTTTCAAATTATCATGTTACGAATGGAAATACTTTATCATGGTATAGAACCAGTCTATTATTGGCAAATGGAAACAATTTTTGTTTAATGTAGAGCATTTAATTATGAATTTGAATTATCAAAAAGACTCAGGTCCTTGGTGTCGTAAAGTCTGATTTATCTCATCGCTTTCATTTGCACAGTGCTTGTACTGTTTCGATTGTTCCATTTATAAAAGTTTCATTCGACTGTTCCCAACGTCTGCCAGTATCGATCAGGGTATTTTTCTTTAAAAGTCGTTCATTTAATAAAATGACGGTATGCTATTTTTAGATTCAATCGTAAGATGGCCACGACTGACATCCATTTTGTAGCTTATGCAAAGAAGATGACGTCAACAATCACATGGTGCACAGAATGCGAGACGTTTCTTTGCTTGGATTGTGACAAACACCATTCAAGAAATAAATCATCAAAACAACACAAAACCCTTCCATCAAACGACTACAAGAAGTTACCAGACTTTATTATAAAGACAGGTAACAGGTGTCCTGATCATGATCAGCGGTATGAGCTGTATTGTCCGAATCATTCAGCTGCTTGTTGTTTGCAGTGCTTCACAGAGAAACATCAGAACTGCAAGGATTTAAAACGTCTCCCTGATATTTTGAAAGATGTAAAATCATCAGCGTCAATGACCCGTCTTGAACAAGATTTGAATGATGCTAACGAAAATTATGAAAGAATTATTACATATTTGAAAGGACGATTATCAACGATACTAAATCAGAAAACGACCAAAATCAAAGAAATTCACCTTATGCGCAAATCTTTAAATGAACATTTGGATAAATTAGAACAGAAAACGATGAAGGAACTAGATGTAGAACATAACAAGCTGGAGGCAAAAACAAAGAAAGTTATAAATCAGGTAGAGACCAAACGTAGTCATGTCAAAAACTATCTAGAAGACCTCGCAAAATGAAGAATTTCGCAACTGAGCTCCAAACTTTTATTGGAATACAGGAAATTGAGAATATGACGACAGAAGTTAGATATCTTCAAAAATTAACACAATCAGGCGACCTTGACGAATTTAACATCGAACTGAAAATTTCGTCCGATATAAAATCTGCTTTACAAAATCTCACATGTTTCGGAAGCGTTTCTGTAACTTCGGTTCCATGTAGTTTAGAATTGAAAAAAGAAGTCGAATGTCAAGTACCAATATCGGTTCCTACAGCGAAAACGATAAACGACATCGGTCCAGTTTTAAGACAAAAATCACGCTCCCAAGTTTAATCCTTGTCCGTCTGTACGTCCGTCCATCCGTACGTACGTACGTACGTCCCGAAATTGGTTTCCGTTCTCTAACTTTAGTTTGCGTCAACCAAATGTTATGAAACTTATACACAATGCTAATTAACAAAAACACAGATCAAGTTTAAATTTTGTTGGCATCACTTTTACCGTTCTTGAGCTATGCCCTTTACAAATGGAAACATTGCTGAATTTTTCGTTTCTGTCCTCTACCTTTAGTTTGTCTCAACCAAATGTTATGAAACTTATTCACAATGCTTTTACCACAAAACTTAGATCAAGTACGAATTTGGGTAGCGTTACTTTTACCGTTCTTGAGTTATGTTCCTTTATAATGTTATATGCAAGCGGGGCATCATCTGTGTCCTATGGACATATTCCCCATTTATTTATGAAATAAAGGAAATAATTATAGACTTTTAGTTCACCCCGTCAGTTTTAATATCAAATGAAAGCTTCCTTTAAAACATTGATTCCAATAATATATAGTTTCTTGGTTATTCATTTGATACTACCTGTTTACACAATGTCACATCCGGTGTCATATGATCTCTTACTGTATGCTGATGACCAAAATATGCGTTTGCCAGATACTATTTTGTTGTCAATGAACTATTACCCTTGCTTGTACTGCCGTTTCATATCTTTATTTAAAAATATTCAAACCTGACTAATCAAATGTGAATTCAAAGGTAGAAAGATCTGCGTAATTTGTTTGTAATTGTATTTTCAATTTTGATTGGCAATTTGTCGGCACGTTTCAATGATATTGTGTACAAAATAAATGTTCAATAGTATATAGAGTTATGGGATCTTCCAGAAAAAGAAATACAAAATTTCTTAATTGCATCATTTGGAATTTGTAAAGATGATCTCAACCTAGAACTTACTTAAATTTTAGATTTTCGATATAATATATAAATATTAAGTGTTCCTGAGAATAGTACATTCTAGTTTTTAGAGCTGTCCTGTTGACTGTTATGATGTTATTGTTTTAAGACTGTGAACTATAGTATTACCTGGGAATGTAAATAATTGAGGAGGATACTATAAACTGTTGATTATCGCTAACTTGGATCTTACTTTGAACACTCATTTGAAAAGAATGATATCAGTTATTCAGTATAATCGTGGACTTTACATGAAATTCATTTCGTGTTCTATGAACACATTTTTTTTGGCAGTCAATTCTTTTGCTTTAATTTTGTAAATTTGTAAATACATTGTGTAATTTCATTGTTGAATTTTTGTGTCCTTCTCTTCTGTGAAACCTTATTATATATTCAGTTTTAACAATAGACAAAAGTAAAATCACAAGAATACTGAACTCCGAGGAAAATTCAAAAGGAAAGTCCCTATTCAAATGGCAAAATCAAAAGCTCGAACACATCAATCGAATGGATAACAACTGTCATATTCCTGACTTGGTGCAGGCATTTTCTTATGTAGAAAATAGTGGATTAAACCTGGTTTTATAGCTAGCTAAACCTCTCACTTGTATGACAGTCGCATCAAATTCCTTTATATTGACAACGATGCGTGAACAAAACAAACAGACACAATAAGTAAAATGTCAAAATAGGGTACAGCAGTCAACATTGTGTTCTCATCTTAATCACTATAAAACAAACAAATGTAACAAAGAAGCACAAAAGGCATACATCAAATTAAACATCCTCATTTTGCTTACACAGAATGAAGTCAAACGTACATTACTTATACAGAATGATAAGGCACTTAATATAAAAATAAAGAGATGTGGTATGATTGCCAATGAGACAACTATCCACCAAAGTTCAAAGGAAGTGGATGTAAGCAATTAAAGGCAACCGTACGGCATTCAACAATGAGAAAAACAAATACCGTATAGTCGACTATAAAAGGCCCAGAAAAGAAAAATATGAAACAATTCAATTAAACTATAATAGTATAACAATAAATAAAAAGCTTATTTTTTATTCAAAGAAAAAAGTCATTTTGGCTCGATATCTAAGATTCGACCATTATAACTTTGAACGTATAGACCAGCTTAGTAAACGTCTGTATTGTTTGAACATCTATATAATTAATATAAGTAGAATATCACGCAATAAATCGTAGGTACATACAAAAGACGGATGATATCAAGGGACATTTAAAACTCATAAGTACAGATAAACTGACAAAGACATGGCAAAATACGAAAGACGACAAAAGGAAAACAAGTTTACGAAACATTACAAAGACATATTCTCCAATTCCATTCTCAATTTTATTATGGCTTTTCATGTACAACTATGAAGTTATAGCAAAGGTCAAGATCTAAACCGTCGACTTTTCCCTTTACTTTGACCTGAATGTCAAGGCCAAAGATAAAGATGTCAAATCAAAAGACCTGAAGTCTCTTATATGATTGATTAAGAAGTTATCCTACCACACAACTTATTTTGAATATTTAAGGAAAGAAAACTCGTTTAAAAGTCACCAGAGCACTTTTATCCCAATGTCTTGTCGTTGCGTCAAGTCGTCACTTACAATTTGACAACAAATAATGTCGATCACGTTTACGGTTTTGAGGAGTTGCAATAACAAGCAAAGTTCAAAATTGATATCATGACCCTGACCTTTGACCTTGAACTCAATATTATGCTTATGGCCTAAGGACCTAATAACAAAATACTGTAGGTCTCTATGAATTGAGGTTTATGAGTGACACGACACTATTTATGTCAAATACAAAATGGGAAACAATTCATATTACATGTAACTGGATCGCTTCGGTTCAAACTTAACGTATCATCCTGACGAAGAAACGAACATTTTAGAGACAACTTTATACGATATCTTTTACGGTTTCGGAGGAGAAGCGATAACACATCATAAAAGGGAGATCAATTCAATATGGAAAAGTGTTCAGTTAAAATGGTGAGTAACAAAACTACATTAACTTTTCGATATCATATACCAAATATCTTATCGGCATGTTGCGAAACAAAAGCGAAATTTGTTTGAATTAAAACTCATTGTTCAGAGAACACTTTATTTACACACCTGTTTATAATAAAGAATTATATGATTTTTATAAAGTTCCTTCTTTAAAAAAAAAAGTGTTAGAAGATAACTTCTCTTGCACCGATTCAAAATATAGATTGTAGTTCTTTGCTTTGAAATCAAATAATAATTCCGTTTTCAAAAGTCACTTCCAGTGTCAATCGTTAATACACTTTTCATTGATCTCTATAATATATGGTTTCTATATATTTCCTGCTGACATAAGGGAGATATTAGGATACTTCCGTTCTAAAAAATTGCCCCTTTCGGTGTCATATCATAGCTCACATTACAATGTTTCGAAAAATATATACAATGAAATAAGCGGGAAAAATTGCTACTTCCGGTTTGAAAAATATCACTTTTGGTTCTTATGAATAATTACATCTCAATGATTCTAAAATATATGATTTCAATTTTTTTGTACATAAAATAAGTTAAAACAATGGGTACTTTCGCTTTCAATAATGTCACTTCCGGTTGACTTTTTTTATGGTCGTTTGCCTTCCAACCTAATGCAAAAGACCTAATGATTTTGTCATAAACCAGTATGAACTTATAGCAAAGGTCAAAATCTAGTACATCAAACTGACCTTGAGCTTTACATCTATTTCAAGGTCATTGGTAATTGATCTCAAATCAAAATACCCCATGTCTTTCAATGTATGATTGAGGAGTTATACTGGTTTCAATTATATAACGAGAGAAAACACCTATAAAACTATAATATGAAGTCGCGCCATGTCGTTATAGTCCTGCAGATCGGTGACACAATTGTGGGTTTGATGGTAAAAGCAATAAATTTGCATAGTAGTAGTTTCAAACTATATTAGCTATGGAAACACCTTGAAATTTCAATATGGCAGCTATTTTTAAGATGGCCGTCATAAAATATCAAAATCAACATATATCACTTATATAAGGTCACATTAAAGGTAAAATTTGGCATAGTAGTAGTGCTGGGGTTTCGAAAATATAAGCTATGAACCAACATTGAAATTTTAATATGGCGGCTTTTTCTAGATGGCCGCCACAAAATATCAAAATTAACACATATCCCTTAAATTAGTTCAAATTTGTCATGTAAGTAGTGCTGGATGCTTTGAAATTTCTAGCTATGGATCCAAATTGAAATTTCAACATGGTAGCTTTTTCCATAATGGCCGTTACAAGATATCAAAACATCAAAAGATTTGTGAGGATAGTATAGAAAATCGTAACTACGGTACTATTCTTGCAGAACAGAAGTATACAACGAGGGATCACGTATAAGCACTGGCGTTATTCCAATATTCCAGCTAGACCTAACTAGAATGTATACCTCCCGACATTTTCCTTTATAATCAACTGGATATACTGATGATCTAAAAAACATTGCAGTAATCTCACGCTTGCCAGGCCATTAACAAGGCAGGTGCTTGCTTCTTCTGTTAAATGATTATTTTGGTGTTGCAATTAAACAAGCAACCGCAACAATCTGTTTGTATGATAACGATACTTGAAAAAGCTGCAGGTAGTTCAAAAAGACATGATGTAGGTAAAAGTCTTTTCCACAGTCGTAAAAACATTAGTTGATAATCGTTTGGCCAAATATCCAGATGCAGTCGAGTTATTCCATTGAGGCAAATACGACGCTATCATTTCAAAGTTACTTCTGTTTTTTTCTCTATTCTTCTTTAATATTACATTCAACTGAACTAAAACCATCTCTTAATGTATATAGGCCTTCGTCTGGTTGTTTGGACAAGTAAAGGAAGGACTAAATGACCAAATGTACAGTTTACGTTTGTCGTTTATGAATGATCCAATTATCCATTTATCTACAGTACTAGAAGATTCTATCTATGAAACATTCAACATTGAATATGTGGTTCCTCCTTCGAATCCTGGTGGTTTTACAACAGCAGCCGTGGACAATATTGACAACAACAAGAGTTCAACTACGGCTAAAGAATCGTTACATAGTACGACACTTTCAATATTTCAGCATTTTCTTAGTCTAACTTGGCAAATTCGTCATAACCTTATGCTTTGAAATATATGCATTTCCTTATAATCTCTGGTACTTTAACCAATATATGTCATCACAACTGTTCGTATTGTTGCTATAACTTGTTCTATATATTACTATAGAATAAGATATATCCTTAATACTAACCAAATATAACCATGCGTTTCATACTTACATCTAATAATTACCGTTTTATGGACATGCACTCTGACAATTGTCTAACCAGAAATACATGTATGCCAACCTGGTATAATTAGTCAATTGTGCAACTCTATCCTTACATGGTATAAATAAGTTAACAAAATGGTAACACAGACGACTTGAAGCAGATGATAATGGAACCATTAAACATGTCTGGACAACATTCCACGCATGTAGAGCCAAGACAAATGGCCATCCCTCTTTATATATCAGTCCGCATTGACCAATGTTTCAGGAAGAGATCAAATCTGTCACAACGATCCGATATTCCATGAATACAATCCAACAATGTGTTATTTTTCCCTAGACATGTATCAGTTATCACTTGTGATCAATCGTTTTTGCTTTTCCAAAATCGGAACAGTGGAACTGGTCAAATATATTTCTAACAGAACAAATTTTTGTTTGCTGTCTTCACATATAAATGACATCGCTGAGAACCTTATGTGATTCGTTAGAAAACAGTGACTGAACAAGTGTTCAGTCAAGAAACCACAGTACTCCATGAACAGCAGATTATTTTTAGAGACTCTCGTGCATCATGAACAAGACAATTGGTGTATTTCTCATTCTTATGCAAAGATCCTGACATAATTTTTACTGAGGAACGAGATCCTGGTGAGAACTTTGTAACATTCAAAGAATGGAGCAATAAGAAGAAAATCGAGAGTTCGCTTAACCACAACTGGTCTGTAATATTAAAGATTGAACTAGACATGTTGATGTGAGATCTTTAATAGAATGTTCCTTCTGGGTGTATACAAATTCATTATACTGCTTATTCATTGATTCCTTGCACTTTTCATCTAAATTATTGTTTTCAGTACATGTGCGCGATATATTGCCATTTAACTGTACAGCTTAAGTGTTGCAAACTTAATTTGAAAATGATAAATGTAGATCAAGCCCATGAGTAGATTAACAAACTTGTAAAAAGAGAAGGTGGGGCAATCAAATCGACCATCAATATCACACTACTACAGCGTTTAATGTTGTTTTTTTTTCTGTCTAGAAATGGCCATAATAATTTACAAGTTTCAATCAACCTTTGAAATAATATAACGTGATCAGGTAAACCACAGGAACGGTTTAAAAGCAAACACACAACATTCTCAAAGCATGTGAAAGCTTAAGGCGGGTGATGTTTCGGCCTTTACCTAGAGTGCTACTTCGCGTGAATGTGGTTGGCATATATACCTTATTGGACCTTTATAACAAAGGTATCAAAATTTTGTAATGAGATAATAAAATGTGTTTGACAGGTATAAAACGGTTGTTACGGTAGATGAAAATGCGCGAGGACAATGATGTTATGTACGATGCTGTTTAAAATGTGGTGGGGAGTGGGGCAGGGACTAAATGGACTGTCTTAAGAAACATTTTGAAAACTGCATTGAAATATGTTGTTTAGATGATAAAACAAGATGGAGAAGATACTTAGGCACTCAAAATCATTAGTAAACCAAAACCAGTTAAGAATATGGGATACAAAACGCAAAAAGCAGCAGTCAAGAAACCACTTCACAAAAATCTGAAAAATAAGCAACACCAACCACACTAAAAACCGAGGATGTTTTTAGGTGTTCAAACCTTGAAGGATCAGCAGTTCCTGTTCTACAAGTGATACCAGCCTATGTGCTCTTGTTTAAATAGATTGAAGAGTCATATCCAGTAGTTAGGCATATTTCATATAATAGTCGATTTATAAATGTCTCTTTTCCAACCCTTAGAATCACAAAATTTAAAACATGTAAAAACCATATGTACATGTAAATTATCTAAATCTTGATCGAATGTGAATGTTTCAAATGAAATAAGTTTTCCCATCCCTAAACAATGGAAAACAAGATTTTCACTAGGTGACAACATAGACATAGAAAAGTAAAAAGCAAATCACACAACATTGAAAGCATAAACAACACGTGTCCCTTTTCATCAAAACTAGCGGTAAACTCAGGTATTCCGGAACTGGTAGCACTCGTGATGTAATTCATTGAAGTAGAAATTCGTTTTTATTGATCATCTTGCTGTTATCACAATCGTTGAAAAAGAACGGATTGTGGCAAGGAGAAGTGGAACATATTATTATCATTCGTGACTCAGAAGGTACTTAACGATCAAACAAATCCTCATGGCGTCCTGAAAACTTTTAAATGTTTCCATTTATATGATCTTTGATTAAATCATCTTGCAAGCAGCATCCATGTATCATGGAAACGCAATCCCTAGAATATTGTATGAACTGCAAAATGCAGTTCGATAGAAGCAATATCAGCAAAGCCTTGTCTTAGATTTGTTCATCTTCACTTTTTGGCGGCTGTTTTGAAATTGTTGCCATTTTGAAAAAAAAAAAAAATGAAAAGTCTAATGTAATGATAGTTTGAGACATAACGACTCCTAGAGTATGTAAATAATATGCGGTATGGGTTTTGCTAACTTTTATGGCCATACGGTGACCTATAGTTGTTAAATTCTACGTCATGTGGTCTCTAGTAGAGAGTTGTCTCATTTCAATCATACCACATCTTTTATTTTTCTACAAACAATACTTTAAGCACAACTAAATATGGAAATCTGATATATTATTGAACCGTTAATTAGCCCAACTTCTGACGACTGCTGAGGACTGTCAGGTGCGCAGAAGGACATTAATTAGAAATGAGAGACTTAGTAATAAGAATAATAATAATAAACGGAACAAAAACAACAAGTCTTCCAATGTTCATTTTGGAGACTTTCAAATGATTATTTATTGAATTTACTATGATTCAACATTTCCTGTAATGATTGTATTTCTTTTCAATTAGAAATATTAGAACATACAAGTAGTCATTCCAAAGAAATATTTGTATGGTTTCATCATTTGTTATTTGGGCTGATAAAAGTCAAGTCAGTTCGTATGGAGCAATGATGATCGTTACAATTGAACTGTAATGCACGACGATACACAGTATTTGTACAACATGCTTTTACCAACTTCCTTCTCCTCAGTATGGTACACAAAAGGAGAACCTAATGCTAGTAAATTTAAACACTTTTTCCCCATAATTTTCGCATTCCTGGTCCTGCATCTAGTCCGGGTCAGGGTTTCAGACCAAAGTCCTGGTCCGAGGTCCCGTCCGGTCCGGTTTTGTGTGTACCCAATCAAATACTCTGTTACAAAAGCAACGAGGTATCCCATGAAGCAAATTATTGAACGTATTTATAAATTTTAAGAACATATATTTTATTTTATGAAGATATATTTTTTATTTTTCGAATGCAAATTTTGTGTGTATGAACATGTATTGAACTTTTCATGAATATATATTTAACTTTTATGAAATATATTTAACTTTTATGAACAAATATTTCTTTTTATGAACAATTATTTGTTTTATGAACATTTATAATTTTTGAAGACCACATATTTTTTATGAACAATTATTTATGTTTTATGCATATACATTTTATTTTATGAACACATTTTTTCATTTTTGAATATATATTTTGTTTTATGAACATATACTCGTTTTACGAACAATTGTTTTATTTTATGAACATACTTTTTATTTTTGTGAATATTGCAACGTTTGACACGACACGCCATATTGTAAGTATAATTCAAAATCCATGTCAAACGTGTTGTCATCTAACATTAGAAATTAAGTAAAGAAATTGTTTTGTTTCCAATGTTATATCAAAATTCAGAAATAGAAACTCACAGTTTGATTTTCTCAGTGAGCCCATAAAAAGTCAACAAGATATTATCTTCATTGTCAATGCAAGTTATTCTTTTACTATAATATGAAAATAGAAATTCACAGTTTGATTGTCTTAGTGTAGCCCTGAAAAAAGGTCAACAAGATGTTACTTTCATTGTTTGTTTAATGTCATTTTGTCTCTAATATCTAAGATCTAAAATAGAAATTTATAGTTTGATTTTTCAGTGCAGCCAGGAAATAGACATAAAGACATAACATATATGTTAATATACGGGCAAAATTTGTCTCCAAAATCAGACTTTTAAATATGATATATTATCAACATAAGTTCTCGTTACATTCCAGTTGAAGGAACTGCTTCCTTTAAACCTCCGATGGAGTGAATAGAAACCCCTGAAAACACGAATTCAGAGATGTGGTGTAATCAGAATAATTTGACTTTTCTTAAGTATCTGATTTCACTCCTGTTGTTTTTTTCTAATAGTACACAGAAAAATGTTAGGAATTACTAGAGATAAGGAACATCAGAACTGACAACACCCCTTATAGAAAAATAACAAATAACATATGGTCTATATGATATACATCAACTGTCAAGATAAAGAACAGGAATAAAACCCTGTTCATTGATAATTTTCTATGTTTTCTATGTATTGTGTGCGATTTTGTCCCATGTAAATTTACTCCATATCCTTTCATTTTCTACTGACGTATTAACGCCAGTTTGTGCCTATCTAGACCATATGTTTAAATGTAAAACATAGAATAAAAACAAAATTTACATTCTAGATACTAGCAGGATTGCCACTTACTTAAACATGGAAATCAATAACGGCACATAATATAAAAAGCAGGGTCATAAGGTTCAGGAACCAGCTAAGGTATAGCCAGCTGATATCGCTTTATTTAAGGTATCTGAATACCCATGCACTTTAATTTCTTGTCGTTTCGTTGCCAGTTAGTAGTTTTGTTCCATTAAATTAGAAACTATTGAAGCAATAGAACAAGTTTAATACATTTTTTATTGTATAAAAATACGCCACATTTAAGGACCTGTTCATCTAAACAATGTTGTTATCTTATTTTATAGCTGGTCGTTGTAGTTCATTTCTTCAAAAGATTCCTCAAATATCCTCTCATATAAGTACTGAAATAGAAAACAGAAATTGATTATTGAGTAACAAAAGATATTAATATGTATGGCCTACATATTTTTTATGCAAAGTCAATAGAGAAATGACACTGATTGTACTGTTTAACATCGCCATGTTTCATTGTACAAACAACGAAGATCATGTATTATTGAATAGGAGGTTCATCAATCTTTATTCTAAACGAAAGGTTAGGGAGTTTTGGTCTAATCAGCTGTTTCGTTGATTAATTTCCAATTCCCCATTTGATTTCATTGTTGTGAAACTTTCTAGTTATATTAGGTTACTTTTTACAGTGAACTTCAAGGAATTCTAACATTTATTAGCTGCTGTAAATATTCGGTAATTTTCAGGTTTTTATGACACTTTTCCTAACGGTAACGATGGCGTCCACAAATAATGACCACACGAGGAATAAATCAACGACACAGCAATCAATGAATGGTATTGACTAAAAGACATCTAACGGTCAACATACTGAATTCATCAATTAAGCAGGTCAAAATAATAACAAAATTCCATCAAAGTCGGGGTAAAAAAATTACACATGACTACTTTATGTACAACAAATCGTCTGTTGATTTGTACTGGTGGTATTTGGTACATTGCACACGACTGTATTAGATTAACATGATTAATAAGAATCATATTTTAATCTTTTCTGATTTTCACTTGACACAAACATTCAACTGAACAAATTTCGAAACCTTTATTTAAATTCAACACTTTATGCATTGAAAATCAAACAGTTGTCAAACAAGCAAAGAGCATTTTTATATCTTAAGTTTGGAAAAGATGCTTTTATGTAACAAGATTATGTATATCAAATGCCTAGTTTGAATGCCACTTTGGTATCTTTTGCCTCTCTTATAGTAATAATGCTTAATTGCCAGATTTTGTGGAAATTTCACTTCGGCTTTTTTGGGACTCATTTGTTGCTAAATATTAACGGAACCATACACACTTGAATAGAGGAAGACAACGGCATATGTCAAGTTCAAATATCATAGTATTACACACTATTTACTCTGTCGATGTTCTCAAATCGTTAAATGTTAACTATTCCATACGGAAAATGCATTGGTTTCCAATTACCCAGAACCAACTAAATAGCTAAAGATATATAAAAGTGTAAATAAAATCACATGACTATTATTGTTTTCTTTTAAATACAACATTCGTTTGAAGTATATATATATTTCGTTTCCTAACATCACTGAAGAGACATTTATTGTCGAAATCCGGATATGGTGTACAAAAATCTTTGCACCTTTTGTTTGCGGTATACCATCTTTGCCGCAAGTTTATTGTTTTCTGTTTGGTATTAATTTATGAATAAGATCCATTTACTACACCTGGTGATCCGTTTATTTGGCAATCACCAATGGCAGTCGGCAGGGTTTAAGAACATTTGTTGTTCGACCTGTTAGTCAAATGCGTTTTATTAAAATATACTTTTCACTTTTTGGTCTTTTGGAAAATGTTGTTTGTGCTGTATTTAGACCCTCTAACAAGAAATTTGTTTTGCATGCACACGTATAAAATTGCGGTTTTATCCAACGCAATCATAGGTTTGAACGTTGTTTTCAATTTAGACTTGTTTATATTTTTCGTTTGGGCTTGTATTATATTTACCTTCGGGTTTATATGATCCGTTCATCCTATTTTGGCTCCTCAAAATTCAAGAGTCTATCCTAAATTGAGGTATATTTTATGGCCTTCCAAATACTGTTTCGATTCCTAACATCACTGAAGAGACATTAATTGTCGAAATCCGGATATGTTGTACAAAAATCTTTGCACCTTTTGTTTGCGGTATACCATCTTTGCCGCAAGTTTATTGTATTCTGTTTGGTATTAATCTATCAATAAGATCCATTTATTACACCTGGTGATCCTTTTATTTGGCAATCGCCAATGGCAGTCAGCAGGGTTTAAGAACATTTGTTGTTCGACCTGTTAGTCAAATGCGTTTTGTTAAAATATACTTTTCACTTTTTGGTCTTTTGGAAAATGTTGTTTGTGCTGTATTTAGACCCTCTAAAAGAAATTTGTTTTGCATGCACACGTATAAAATTGCGGTTTTTCCAACGCAATCATAGGTTTGAACGTTGTTTTCAATTTAGACTTGTATATCCGTCAATTTTGTTGGTTCCTTTCTAATCAAAACACTGGCGCCATCGAAATTGAATACACTGTAAGTTTATAAATGTATGAAATTTTGAATCGGATTTAAATATGATTGTGTCATAATTATTTGTTTACTAAATAATGAAGCCAAAACAGCCCGCCCTTTTACGCACATTTTATCGTTTTCCAGACTGAATATTTTGTAAAAATCAACGGTACCACATATATTGAAAAGCGGAAATAACGTAATATATTGAAGTAGTTTTTATACACTTTTCATTTAGTCGAAGTCGAAACATCAAGAAATTTAGATGCCTCCATATGGAAAAAAAAAGATTTGTTTGTTATCTACCCGGACCTAACCAAACAACTAATGTTTGTACAGAAATCATAATACATAAAGTTAAAACATATACACACGACTATCCTATTTCTTTTAATGACAACTTTATTAATAAATTTACATTAACATAGATTGCTAAATTTTGATGATTTCATTTTATTTGTTTTACATATTTATTTGTTCACTTGTTATATGCCACCAACCTTCAAGATATAATTGTACTTGCACCAAGATGTCGTTAAATGAAATCGGATACCCTGCATTTTCATTCTTTTTAAAAAATATGGTCAAATCGATGAAAGACCCTCCTAAATTTTAGAAAATTACAATTCTACATTGACAATAATATCTTAGTTTAAATTGAATACACCCAATCGGGCTGACGTCCGCATAGATTTATCTCATACATGTGATAGTTTTAGATCTAATTCATTGTAACATGTTAATGTAATAAATCCCTGGAATATTCTGTGTTGACAATTGATTTTATGGCTGTCGTCAAGATATGATTGAAGGAGGAGTTCTATGAGTCAAATATTTTCTGAAGTGGAGCGAATGATAGTTCATGGTTAGTGCAGTCAAAAAATTGCATTCGTTGTAAATGTAGGTTAGTTTGTTTTTCTTAGGATTGTTTTTTGAAAACGCAGTGAACTCAGAGAAAATATTCATTGTAAATGTAGGTGATTTTGTTATTTTAGAATTGTTTTTAAAACTCAGTCAACTCAGAAAAAAAAAATCAAGATGTTGCAGAACAAAACGAATTATAAAAGAGTTCAATGAGCCAAATGTTTTCTGAAGTGAAACGAATGATAGTAAGTGTGAGGTTAAACAAAAATCATGAAACTGTATCCATTGTAAATGTAGGTGATTTTGTTATTTTTAGAATTGTTTTAAAAAAATCAGTGAACTCAGATACAATAACTCAAGATGTTGCAGAAGAAACGAATTATAAAAGAAACACGATCGGCTGTTCAGAATCAATTATACACACTGTGTGTAGCTTCAGTTTCTATATAATCTGTTCAAATATCCAGGGATAGTGACGTCATGAACATTTTGCAACCTTTTCGATATTAGTTTTATTAGCTTGTACTTGGCAAGTGTTTGGTGGCCATCCAGGTAAGCTTAATCATTATTTCTAATATAAAGATTGTCTGATTGTTGGTGTTTAACGCCACTTTCAGCACTATTGGCTATATCGTAACGGTCAGTTGAAATATGATCCCAGTTACAGGATACCAGTCCAGTACCTACGAATGAAGTCCCTAAATCTACCATCTTTTAAATGGGATCATGTACCTAGATGAAAATTATGTAAAGATGCTTATGTGTAGTATATCCAAAGGATATTCATTAAACTTTCAACTTCTGTTAAATTTTAAGTGATTCTGAAATGTATATGGTGGATGATTGTCTGAGTAAATGGTCCAATTTTTTCGATTTTAACCCGGACGTTAATAAAACAGTATCGCTCTCTTAAATGCTAGTCATGACCATTCAAAATTTTCTAACAAACCATGAAGGGACTACTAGTATGTCAAAGTAACTGAAATTTTTCAGTCTAATATATGGGATAAAAAATCTGCCCTCAATTATGATAAATTGCATTGAAGTAATGAGGGAAATAATTTGGTCCCCGTTCCAGTTTTATCTAAGCATGTACTAGTATATTAAGTTCAATGTAATAAACGCAGAAATTGAACGTCCGGAGACTATACTAGTGAATGACTTTTATCAGAAGCACTCCCACCAAAATATTTCGACGCTGAATACTTAAAGCGGCATGATATAGAGCTTCAAACCCAAACACATATTATAGCAATGAAATATCTTATATATGCAGATCCTACGCCAGGTGTGTAAAGAATGCAGGAAAACTATTCACCAGGTAAATGTTTTTGTTATTGCTTTAAAATATAGACAATTGTTTCGGATGGCATTTAATGGACAACTTCTGTTTTAGCTACACAGATATTTTAGAAACAAGATCTAGTACAAAATATAATAACCGTCTTTTGAAAATATGAAAATAAGATAAAAACAAGAGAAAAATAACAACAATTTTTTCAGATTTTCCCCGACTAATGGTTCAAACAATACAAAATAAAACAAACAGTGCAAAAAACGCTTTGGTGGCAGGATATAATGTGTTACTATATATGGTTGAATCATGCGGAATGTCGGACAAAATATATTTTCATTAATCTAACACGTTTTAGATTCAAATATATATTACTCTTCTCATTTACAAATTCAAAGTGACATTTTAAAATGGCTATTTTAGTACAGAGTCTATTTTTGCTTTTGCAGGGCGTGATCTGTCCATGTGCATTGGCGGTTGATCTCGTAAGTGAATTATCCTTGTTGCTTTATTATTTTTATACCTTAGTTAATTTTACATTTTGCACGAAAAATGTTTGTTTAAATTGTCATTTTGTTTTACAACAAAACTAAGTTTACACCGTCAATTTGGCTTATGGAACGAATTTGAAATAGCATATGACAATTTTCGTTGACCTCCTTAAACAGACAAACATTCTTTCTGGCGGCTTTCTGTGTTAACGTGTAGAAAGAGAAGGTGAGTGCTTTAAAATGTGTATCGTTATTTATTCATGTTATTCTCATTTATATATTTTCATCATTCCTTGTTGAAACAAGGAATCAATCTGACATAGCATATTAGACCAATATCATTTTCATTTAAAATATATAGATATAACATATGTTTTCCTTATTTTCACAAAAGTCGAAGAAGACCTTCCAAACTGTAGATGAAAATTATTGAAATCGATTGAGACAATCTTGACATGTATCAAAAACAACATGGGTTACTGCAAGACTGTGATATGTATGATTTTGCGTGCATACATAATTACTTCAAAATTGCTTCATCGTCTAACCTAAGCAATTTTACTTCTATATTTAAGCTGGTGGGTGTCAGCGTTACTGTGTGGAAAGAGAAGATGAATACATAACATTATTATGTGGCGTTTTAGTTCGATTTATTCTTTAATTTATATTTCTGGAATTTGATCGAAAAAGTCCATTTTGAAATAAGTCAATCATTGACAAAACAAATGTTAAATTTGATTAACACTGAACTTTTTATTTGAGAAGGTTTTGATCACAAATAACGTCACACCGAAACAGGCTAGCTACCAACAACCAACCAACCAAACAACCAAGAAAGGTTAAACATATGAAGCTTTAGAAATGTTATTGCAAGCAAAGAGCTAGTGTCTTAATTATGAGAGCGATACTGTTCTGCAAGATAGACAGTTTTAATGTGTTCAAATTTAAGCATTATCTGTTCTCTGTTTTAATATTGTAGATCCTGAAAAGGATAGAAAACACTGCTTTGACGAATGTTACAAATCTTTCGGAATTGCTTGTTATCTCTTTACTAATATTTCATAAGAGATAGAAAATGCCAAGGAGACAAGCAAAACCCACGCTTTCCTTCATTTGTTTATGAAATATTTGTAAATGGCAAAATGCACATCAAGTCTGTAAATATTCCTTTTGTATAAGTCTCTTTAAGTGGAAATGGTGTTCTATTTAATTCGGTTCGAAATGAGTTGTTTCTGTTTATATGAAACTAAATGCTATATTTGAACACACTACATATATTTTATTTCTCTTGCAGATTTGAATCCTAAAGAAAAGAGAAAGAGAAACCATGAAATATTCAGATGAAATAACATTAACTTCTCTTAATTGTTTGTCATATGTTTTTCTTTACAATTTAAAACAAAATGACAATGCCAAGTCTTACCCTTCAGTAAAATCGAAGAAAAGAGGACGGTATTGTATCCGTGGCCATCTGAGACACATATTGATTTATAAAAGTGGTATGGCTTATAATGAAACAACTTTTTACCAAAGACAAACACACTCGGATATGTTAGTTTGAAATTATTGAGATTGAAAAGGGCGAGCGTTGAGACATTCATAAAATTAGTTTTATCCCTGCCGATGTTTATATGCCTGTCCCGGTAAGGAACCTCATCAGCAATTGTATTTGTTATATCTTAAATTATATAAATGTTTTCGATATTAGCGGGATTAAGATGCTGATGGTATTTCTTTGATTGTCTCTATTAGATTTATTCACTATTTATGTAAACTTGAGCGATTTCGGGTTTGAAATATTGCATAGAAACCTGTCTCTAATAGAGGACTGTATGTTGACCTCTGAATATATTTTGTATTTTATGTTGTTAGGTTGCCGTCTCATTATCGTTTTGTCCTCGTTTTGCTTTATTCATATCCACATAAAAAACTCGGGTAATTTACATTTTCACATATTGCTTCATGTGTTTGGAATCTTGGCTTTCATTTGAGACTCTATTACGTGATCTATATTAAAATAAATTTTGTGTACTTTTCTTGTCTGTTTATTTCACTTTATTTTATGGGGTAGAAGCAGACTCCCAAAATGCGATTCATACTGTCACTGTAGAAAGTAAACTGCTTAAATAAAAGACGTAGCATTTTATGGATAGTTATTTAATTTACTTTATGTCCAGGGATAAATATTTCAGCAGGACGAGAACAAGTAAACAACAAATCATAAGAGTAGGTTATTCAAAGATAATCGAACGAATTGAAAGGAAGTTCAACTAGTACTTCAATATCAGGGTTTGTTAGACATTTACAAAAGGTAATCTGCGGTCCTTCAGTGAGTTGTTGCAAGGTTGTTCAACTTTCAAAGAGCGTGGCACTTTCCTAAAAGATGCATCGGGTTTAACGTCGTCAGACCTATCGGACATGCTGCGTATCCATACACCTAATAATTCACCCGGACGCCCTTGTTTAGTCTGAGTTTCATTACTACATGAGAGTAGCCCGGTGATTACCACATTTTACACTCGAGTCAATATTCGGGTTTAAAAGTAAAAGATAGAATTGATTCGATTAAACACGATAAGTTGAAAGACAAAAGCAGGGCCGAAACAAAAGCGAAAGTTAAGTCTGTGGGTAGCTCATTTCATTATTAGTAATCGTAGTGACGTATCAAACCTCGCATTAATATTCAAAATATTTCCCCTTCTTCTCGACCAATCAGGAGCTCGATTTAATTCCTTGAAAGCACGTATTTTGGTAATTCCTACCAGGAATAGGAAGAATATAAGAATTAACTGGTGAGATAAACCAGTAAATCATATAACAAATAAAACCATTAAACTCTTGAAAGTGAAAATGGTTGAACTATGAGAAATGATGCAGGATTGCAGTCCACTAAATACATGTGAACCTAACCGACAAGGGATGTAGACAGAGATGATATCGTTTCAATGTTCCATAAAACACAACAGAGAAAGCGAATCCAAATGATATTCCACAACCATGAAAACAAAAATCAAACAATAGAATTCAAATTAGCGATAACAACAAACTATGACAAAATGTGTATATTTTTGTAAAATATCTTGATTTTCTTTGTTTTAGGTCAACTTTGAAGTATATATTACTTGAAAAGTATGTGCTCACCCAAGAAACAACTTTATATTTGGTTAGAATATGTCAATGGTTATAATAAAGCGTTTCTTTAATTATTTTGTTGTTTCTTGCCTGCGCATGATGTTTCCTCAAAGGAAATATTGACAGAAAACAGTATATAGTTAGAAAGAGAATGGTGCATATAATGACGTAATTGTGACATCATAACATAAAATTTTATGTAATTCACTTATTTTTCTTGATTGTATGCATTTCCATACATTATGTGCAAATTTGAAATAGTTCTCAATAACTTTATTTTCTTGGGCCAAAACCGGGTCTTAATGCCCTTCTCCTTTATAATATATGTCGTAAAGAAAACTATTAAATGAGACAATCCAGTTCATTTTTCAAGGGTGTCGTGTTGCTCAATATCTAGATGTCTCTGTAGTGATTTTAGGACTGTTGCTTGTATTTCGGTTTTTTCTCTCCTACCCGAAATTTGTTTTGGTCCTGAATTACACTTAATCTATTATTTCAAAACTCCTTTTAATGGTACGACACCGTAAATACTTAGAACATTACAAATCATCAACTTAAATTTTTATTTTAGTACGTGTGGAAATTCCTCAAAGTGAATAATTATTTTGTACATTTCGGACATTTATTCATCTACATAAAACTCACGAGTGACGCTCGAATAAAAATACAAGTAGTCGAAAGTCAAAATAAAATACAAAGTTAAAGAATATTGAACAATACAAATAAAACATGCAAAAGTTGCGCCAAATGCGGTCGAAATCATCTATGCCTTGGATAGAAAATTCGAAGTCTTTCGAAAATCTCAACATTTTTTATATTTTATAAACAGCAAATTTACAAAATTGATCGTATTAATAATGTTTCATGTCAACACAGAAATGCTGAATACTGTTATACGAGGGTCTGGATGGGGTTTATAGAATAGAGAATAATAGGCAAAAGTGCAAGAAAAGAGAAAAATACGCAAAAAATTAGAGAAATCAATAGAGAATTATGGGGTGCTAAATAAAAGAATTGAAAATAATGGGCAAAACGGATAAAAAATAAAGAAAAATGTGCTAAAAACTTAAGAATAAATGAATGAATAACTCCCATCTAGACCCTCTTATACGGGGAGTGCTTTTGAAAAAGAAGACATGGGTTTGAGTGTGGTAAAAGGCAAGAATGATGGCTGAGGACAAATGATATAGCTGTATCGTATCACCAGATTTTATCAACTGAAAGCCAGTTGTAAATCCGAGTTCAATGGATAAATATGATTGTATTACGAAAACTTATGAATTATGCTATTATCGACTACGCACACAGGAACATAGGAACATCAAGTTATTAAATATGAAAAGTAACACTAGCCATTTTGTTTTTAGCATATGTATTGTGTTTCTATAACTGAAAAACAAACTTTGAAATTTTTCGAAAGGGCCAATTTTCTCTATTCTTTATATTTTTGCTCGTTATTCATTATTTTGTAAACCCCTATCCACACCCTCTTATATATTATATATTGTATTACCCTGATACAGTACTATTTTGTGGATTAGAAATTACTCAAATGAATTAAAATCCCTTGATAAATATGAGGATCTAGTGTATCTTTGTTCGTGTACGTCGGTTTTTGTTTTATTTTTTTTTTTTTGCCATGTGGATGTTGGTGTCTCTTCGACTAATTAAATTTCAATTATCCCTTTGATATCTTCCGTTTCTAATCAAGACGCATTAACTGTTCCTCAGCTATCCCAGAATTCAACGGCATATTTAAATATAGACCTTTTACAAACGAAATATAAATACTCTTAATTTGACCTGCTAGATCTAAATTTAAAATTTCGTTGACCTAGTATGAATTTGGCTACTCTTTTAAGATCTCTTCTGGTAATATCTCGGGAGCCACTTCCTATATACAAGGTGATAGGACGTGCCGCTGGAAAGGGTCACCTTTTCCAGCTTGAAAATATGTGAATAGGTGGGGAAAACTATCAGAAATATATAATAAGGTCCATAAATTTTCCCTTTTTTGACACTTTGATATTCAAGTTTTCCAACACACCACACGAAACCCAACCAAATATATGGGAAAAGGTAAAATTTTTACCTACGCAATAGTTGAAAAGGTAAACATTTTAAAAATATAAATTAAATGAAAAGGGTTGGGTAACAGAACCCCAGCGCCACCCTATCAATTAAGTATTGAAGGGACTGGTAGCTTGTAACTGAAATGGGGAAAGGAGAGGGTGGGGTAGAGGAAATAAAAGGACAAAACCTATGCAATAATGGCGGATCCAGGGAGTTTGGAGGTCTCAGTAATGAAACAGTTGCGGATCCAGGGGTTTAGAGGGTTCGCAATAATGAAACAGTGGCGGATCCAGGGTTTGGAGGATTCGCAGTAATGGAACAGTTGTGGATCCAGGGGTTTGGAGGGTTCGCTGTAATGAAACAGTTGTGGATCCAGGGGTTAGGAGCGGTTCAAGTAATGAAACAGTGGCGGATCCAGGGGTTTGGAGGGTTCGCAGTGATGAAACAGTTGCAGATCCAGGGGTTTAGAGGGTTCGCAGTGATGAAACAGTTGCAGATCCAGGGGTTTAGAGGAGTTCGCAGTGATGAAACAGTGGCGGATCCAGGGGTTAGGATGGGTTCGCAGTGATGAAACAGTGGCGGATCCAGGGGTTTAGAGGGTTCGCAGTGATGAAACAGTGATAAGAACATTTTTTAATATTTTGGCATGCATAATGGAATTTACTCCATCGTGTAGTGTACTATATCATATTGTATATTTTCAAGAATGACACCTTGTACACTGTTGTGTCTGAGGATAATAAAGTATTTTTGTATCTTTGACCCGGAGTGTAAGAAATCTTTTAAGTCCGTGTATCTTTGCGTCCAATTGTTTTCATTTGAAGAAATAAGAAACGAAAGTGTTTTAGTTGATCGTTTTTGATTTTTTTTAACGAAAAACGAATGGACGCAATGTACATGGACCCTATTAAGACTAGTTTTATTTATGTTTTTGATAGTTAGAAAAGGCTGCTTATGTACTACATTCTAGATTCTTTGTCAAGGGACATCCTTATCGTCTGTCTTTATGTGAATAATTTTCCATTATGACGTGTAGAGATGACTTCAGATAGGGGCACAGCCATCAGGCCCTCTAAAATCCGAAAAATATTTTGCATCGCTCCACTAACCTCTAATCTTAAGTTTCAAAATGAGAATTTTAATCAGAGGTTAATTCAGGACAAAACACAAAAACGAGATGCAAAATTTTCGATGAAGGTGACTGGGGTAAATATTAGTTGAACATCCAGAATAGTTGTATGACGTCAGTCTCCCATTCTTTGATAATTAATTACATGTATGTATGTTTTGTGAACACAAAATATAAGTATTGTGAAATGGAGGGGAGAAATGTTTATTAATTGAAAGGAAAGTCTTGAACTAGTTCTCTTTTTTCAAGGTTTGACCTGAAAAATAGCGACATTCCTCACAGCCCCTTTTTCCCCTTAAGTGAAGGAAAATGACCACTTCATTAGGAGAATTGCATCTATCTATCTATCTATCTATCTATCTATCTATCTATCTATCTATCTATCTATCTATCTATCTATCTATCTATCTATCTCTCTCTCTCTCTATCTATCTCTATCTATCTCTCTATCTATCTATCTATCTATCTATCTATCTATCTATCTATCTATCTATCTATCTATCTATTTATATTTTGCCATTTCATCTTATCTTTACATATCATGTTTTAATACGTAAGATACGATTTCAAATAATTTTTGTGTGCATTAATCGGATACTGAAGAAATACATTTTATTGTAAGTTTTTCTTGAATAGGTGCCAATGTATTTGATGTCTTTGGGGAGTGTTTCAAAAACAGCATAAATTCTCTGTGCAATTTCTGTCCAACCTCATTTTAAGTTTTTGAAATTGACTTTTAACATCTTCCACATCAATCCTTAGTAATGTTTCGATATAAACAACTTTCGAAAGTAGAAACCATTGTCGGACTTGTTATAAAATACAAAAATATGTTAACGTATTTCTTCTGTAATAGTTGTGATATTGTTTATTTAGCTAATTTTTCGATAATTTAGAGGGACATTTTAGTGTGTATGCATCATGTACATTTAACTGTAATTATCTACCTTTGATATTTTGTTTGTTCCAATTTAAAATCTCAAATTTCTATTGAATATATTATTTAAAGTACGACCATGACTATATTTAGATGTACAATTACTAACCGGTCGCCATTTTATTAGGATCAGGTAAAATACATTAAATAAATGTGTAAACAGTCGAAAATTATAGGTTTAAAGCAGCAATAACATGATTTTAAGCAGAAATTGATTTTCAAATACACAATCACCTTTCACGTTTGTATTAATTACCGTTTTATCATTGATTAACGCAGCAGATTAATTGTTTTATCTTGTTTCACATGTTGAAAATGGACCTCACTAGTACAGGTAAATTATGGAGAGAGTTTGTTATGATAATAAACATGTTAATAGTAATACGGATATTGCAAAATCTTTTCCTTGTTTAAGAATTAGATACAATACAAAGGTAACAAAGAAACAGGCCGGTCACAACTGTTGCCGGATAGTTTTCTGCACGAGTAGTCAGGTGAAAGTCCGAGGCGATAGCCGAGGACCTTGACCTGACTACAAGTGCAGAAGAACTATACGGCAGTTTGTTTCAGGCCTGTTTTTGTTACCTTTGTTTTGTATCTGACTAGTACGACGTTTCAAGAAAGAAGTACGTAGTACATTTTGCATTAAGAAGAGGTAGCAAAATTAAACAGATTAGAAACTTAAATGATCATATACCAGTTAATGTAAGTTACAGTTTAAACAAACTTTTTTCACTTCCCTTCAGCAGAGAGTTTTTTCTGAAGAAATTCAAGAATCTAATAATTTTACAAAAAGAACAATGTCAAGTAAAAGATGAATGTCGTAAACATTTGAGATTTTTAAAATGCAACTTCGCAAGAAAGAAATGTATGAAAAGATTTCAGAGGTAAGCAAGCTAACATTTGATTTTTATTAGGGAAAAACGGAAAAAGGGGTGTAAAATAAATTGAAAATAAACAGGCTTGATCATTTGTTTGTTGCTAAAATGCAGGATGTGCCATTCCATCCCCAATTCCCGTAAAAACAATAAAAATCGTACGTTTGCTCCCAGTATATGAATTCAATATATATGAATTCAATAACAATATAAATGTATCAAAAGAATGAATTTCCTATTTCATTAGTGAATGAAATGTTATGAAAAATGGATTTTGTCTTGTTATTAAATATATATAGGCATATATTTTGGATTTAAAAAAAATGTTCATGCTTATAGGTTTTATATGTCTCTGATAGTGTTGATCAGGATTGAACACGTGTCACAATATGATCCAATCGCAGCTTACCGTCCAAAATTGGTGATATAAGTTGAATGATTTTCTTCAAGATTTGCTGCCTATTGGCTATTTGAACATGTATTACACGGACACTCCTTTATTTATAGGATCAATCGTGCATTGGTGAGTTGATAAGAATTTTATCTTTTAATTAGATTTCATTTTTTATATATATTTCCTGTCTTTTTATTGTCGGTACCAGCATTTCACAACTTTCAGCATTGTCCAGAATACTATTCATGTCCATATATTGAAGAAAAAAAAAAACATTTACAGACCGACCATTTAGCTTCAAAAGGGTGTATGTTTTTTTCAGAGCAAGAAAATTATTTAATTTTTCAATGCTATCACCCAAATATTTTTCTTCGAAATTAGCACTATTATATACGGTATTCAGAAATTCAGGAATCAGAACATTATTTTGTCATCTACTTGACCACAATATATTTTTTCTCATAAAATTGGGGATCAGAATATTTTTTAGGAAAACCATACCCCCTTTTGAAGTTAAATGGTCAATCTCTTAGTGTACTGATATGAATAGTAATTTACTCGAATTGTTTGAAAAAAATATAGTTATTGATGCCAACGTAAATATTCTAAATATGTCGGTGAAACAAAAGTTCAAATCTGATTGGAAATTTAAAGAGCCCATGAACTCACTGACCATGCTCGAGTGATTCTATTCATAAAAGTGTCCGTGTAACAACTAAAAAGTGTCCGTGTATCATCTAAAAGTGTCCGTGTAACACCCGTTAATGTATTGTTTTCTATAGCTCTGCTGGGGACAAAGTCGTACAACTTGTCTTTTGGGTTGCTTCGTCATCAATTCTTGTTAACGTATCTCGAGGAAAACAAAGATCAACAATTCATGTATCCATTTTATTAGCAGGAAAAATGTACTTTCAATCTTTCTACATCCCCTCAAGTTGAGTAGCAGAAATGCAACTATTTCCAAAAGTCATGACAGCAGTCATTGTTTTCAATACACATATAATCACTGCTTTTATCGTTACACTATTGCCACATTACAGATAACGAAGAAAAGAGAGTTTTACGTTGTCAAAAGGTTTTAGTTGTTATTTTCTATGTCATTTGGCCTCTGGCGGAGAGTTGTTTCGGTGGCAAATATGCCACATCTTCTTATTTTCATATTTATATCATGCACGATATTTAATATTATGGACAATCTTCCTTGACCCCTTATCAGATTTTGATGAAATTTTCTCAGAATCTTCACCATATAAGTCCATTGTGTACCTCCTATTTTGTACAATGTAATCAAAATCTGCAAGCAAACGTAATGCATTTTACGCGCGAATGTAATGGTATTGCGTAAATGTAATGCACCATCTTTTACGGACACTAGTTTATCTCTGAAGCCATATGCTGTCCTCTAGGTGTTTTGTCTACATGTACGTGTTCATTGTATAATTGCTGTCTCATTGACCAATCATCTATAAATCTCATTTTCCTCATAACATTCTGCATTTCCATCTTTATGTTCACATGTTTTTTATAACAATATACCGTATGTCACTTTCTCTGTCGATTAATCCCTGAGAATATTGAAAACTACAATTCCGGCTTGTTATACAGTTTGTATAAACATGGGTAAAACTGACCGAGAGCATCATTGCCTCAAATAATCACAGAAAGGTTCCGGATACATGATGCTGATGAAGAAATATGTGTCATGTGCTGTGAAACCATATGGTTATACAAAGAATATAGATATAAGGAATCTTCTCCATCGTTAAGTGTACTATATAATATTGTATATTTTCAAGAGTGACATATTGTACACTGTTGTGCATGTCTGAGGATAATAAAGTATTTTTGTATCTTTGACCCGGAGTGTAAGAAATCTTTTAAGTCCGTGTATCTTTGGGTCCAATTGTTTTCATTTGAAAAATTAAAAAAAAAAAAAAAAAAAGTGTTTTAGTTTTTCGTTTTGATTTTTAACGAAAAACGAATGGACGCAATGTACACGGACCCTATTAAGACTAGTTTTATTTATCTTTTTTGATTGTTAGAAAAGGCTGCTTCTGTACTACATTCTAGATTCTTTGTCAAGTGGCATCCTTATCGTCTGTCTTTATGTGAACAATTTTCCTTTATGACGTGACGAGATGACTTCAGACAGGAGCACACCCATCAGGCCCCTCTAAAATCTGAAATGTATTTTGCATCGCTCTGATTGGCACAATTGACGAGGTCACACTTCCACTAACCTGTAATCTTAAGTTTCAAAATGAGAATTTTAATCAGGACAAAACACAAAAAATGTGCCGAAATGCAAAATTTTCGATGAAGGTGATCTGGGGTAAATATTAGTGGAACCATAGCAGGCATATCCAGAATAGTTGTATGACGTCAGTCTCCCATTCTTTTTAAACTACTGTTATGACTAATGAATGATAATGATGATAATTAATTACATGTATGTCTGTTCTGTTAACACAAAATATAAGTATTGTGAAATGGAGGGGAGAAATGTTTATTAATTGAAAGGAAAGTCTTGAACTAGTTCTCTTTTTTCAAGGTTTGACCTGAAAAATAGCGACATTCCTCACAGCCCCCCTTTTCCCCTTAGGTGAACGAAAATGACCAGTTCATAAGGAGAATTGCATCTATCTATCTATCTATCTATCTATCTATCTATCTATCTATCTATCTATCTATCTATCTATCTATCTATCTATCTATCTATCTATCTATCTATCTATCTATCTATCTATCTCTCTCTCTCTCTCTCTCTCTCTCTCTATCTCTCTCTCTATCTATCTATCTATCTATCTATCTATCTATCTATCTATCTATCTATCTATCTATCTATCTATTTATATTTTGCCATTTCATCTTATCTTTACATATCATGTTTTAATACGTAAGATACGATTTCAAATCATTTTTGTGTGCATTAATCGGATACTGAAGAAATACATTTTACTGTAAGTTTTTCTTTAATAGATGCCAATGTATTTGATGTCTTTGAGGAGTGTTTCAAAAACAGCATAAAATCTCTGTGCAAATTCTGTCCAACCTCATTTTAAGTTTTTGAAATTGACTTTTAACATCTTCCACATCAATCCTTAGTAATGTTTCGATATAAACAACTTTCGAAAGTAGAAACCATTGTCGGACTTGTTATAAAATACAAAAATATGTTAACGTATTTCTTCTGTAACAGTTGTGATATGTTTATTTAGCTAATTTTTCGATAATTTAGAGGACATTTTAGTGTGTATGCATCATGTACATTTAACTGTAATTATCTACCTTTGATATTTTGTTTGTTCCAATTTAAAATCTCAAATTTCTATTGAATATATTATTTAAAGTACGACCATGACTATATTTAGATGTACAATTACTAACCGGTCGCCATTTTATTAGGATCAGGTAAAATACATTAAATAAATGTGTAAACAGTCGAAAATTATAGGTTTAAAGCAGCAATAACATGATTTTAAGCAGAAATTGATTTTTCAAATACACAATCACCTTTCACGTTTGTATTAATTACCGTTTTATCATTGATTAACGCAGCAGATTAATTGTTTTTATCTTGTTTCACATGTTGAAAATGGACCTCACTAGTACAGGTAAATTATGGAGAGAGTTTGTTATGATAATAAACATGTTAATAGTAATACGGATATTGCAAAATCTTTTCCTTGTTTAAGAATTAGATACAATACAAAGGTAACAAAGAAACAGGCCGGTCACAACTGTTGCCGGATAGTTTTCTGCACGAGTAGTCAGGTGAAAGTCCGAGGCGATAGCCGAGGACCTTGACCTGACTACAAGTGCAGAAGAACTATACGGCAGTTTGTTTCCGGCCTGTTTTTGTTACCTTTGTTTTGTATCTGACTAGTACGACGTTTCAAGAAAGAAGTACGTAGTACATTTTGCATTAAGAAGAGGTAGCAAAATTAAACAGATTAGAAACTTAAATGATCATATACCAGTTAATGTAAGTTACAGTTTAAACAAACTTTTTTCACTTCCCTTCAGCAGAGAGTTTTTTCTGAAGAAATTCAAGAATCTAATAATTTTACAAAAAGAACAATGTCAAGTAAAAGATGAATGTCGTAAACATTTGAGATTTTTAAATGCAACTTCGCAAGAAAGAAATGTATGAAAAGATTTCAGAGGTAAGCAAGCTAACATTTGATTTTATTAGGGAAAAACGGAAAAAGGGGTGTAAAATAAATTGAAAATAAACAGGCTTGATCATTTGTTTGTTGCTAAAATGCAGGATGTGCCATTCCATCCCCCAATTCCCGTAAAAACAATAAAAATCGTACGTTTGCTCCCAGTATATGAATTCAATATATATGAATTCAATAACAATATAAATGTATCAAAAGAATGAATTTCCTATTTCATTAGTGAATGAAATGTTATGAAAAATGGATTTTGTCTTGTTATTAAATATATATAGGCATATATTTTGGATTTAAAAAAAATGTTCATGCTTATAGGTTTTATATGTCTCTGATAGTGTTGATCAGGATTGAACACGTGTCACAATATGATCCAATCGCAGCTTACCGTCCAAAATTGGTGATATAAGTTGAATGATTTTCTTCAAGATTTGCTGCCTATTGGCTATTTGAACATGTATTACACGGACACTCCTTTATTTATAGGATCAATCGTGCATTGGTGAGTTGATAAGAATTTTATCTTTTAATTAGATTTCATTTTTTTATATATATTTCCTGTCTTTTTATTGTCGGTACCAGCATTTCACAACTTTCAGCATTGTCCAGAATACTATTCATGTCCATATATTGAAGAAAAAAAAAAAACATTTACAGACCGACCATTTAGCTTCAAAAGGGTGTATGTTTTTTTCAGAGCAAGAAAATTATTTAATTTTTCAATGCTATCACCCAAATATTTTCTTCGAAATTAGCACTATTATATACGGTATTCAGAAATTCAGGAATCAGAACATTATTTTGTCATCTACTTGACCACAATATATTTTTTCTCATAAAATTGGGGATCAGAATATTTTTTAGGAAAACCATAACCCCCTTTTGAAG